>JBBDHG010000015.1:5630000-6230000 GCA_037951165.1 Lophius americanus | reverse complement strand
TCATACATTGAAACAGTCCAGGTTCATACAGTGAACCAATCCAGGTTCCTACTGGTGCTTCACTTTCACCATCAGGCACAAATTAAAATGTCTTGAGAAATTTTCTAATATGACAGATATACTCCAAACAAGAATACTAACCTGCAGAGTCACCTTAAAAACAGGTTTCCATGGAAAGACATGACTAGCTATCTTAGTAAATAAATGTAGGAAGCTTAGGGATGCTAGTTTGTATAGTGTGAGATATGCTCTGGACAAGATGGCCAACATCAAGGCTTATCTTATAATCACGTTTACAAGGAAACAAAAAAAAAATTCCAGATGGTTCAAACTGTCAAAAGGCACAACATAGCAGGTCACAACCAACACAACACATTTACTCCTTCAAAGTAAGAGCACATAACATAAATCGCATATCTATTTGTTAATTAGAAACATAAAATCACCTGGAGAATTTGCTGAGGTCCAAACCATAAAAAAGGGATACAACAGTTTCAAGATATGCTCCGGAGAAAACAATGACAACATAGGGAGCAATGACACCATCTGCTGTAATTTTTATTAAAAAAAAAACAAGTTGCATCAACTTTGTTTATGCATGACGTCCTACCTTTGCCCTGGGCCGGGCATCAGTAACTAGCTCTTTGTAGGTGTACCACTGCCTGCCATCCTTGCTGAACTGAAGATAGAAGCTAGACACAAAGGTGCCAAACACACCCCCACCCTGGGTGAGGACCCCTACGGAACCACAGAGACATAGGAAGTTGTTAAGCTTCATCATTTTTAAGTCCATAATATTACATCTGTTTTAATTCTAGTATTTCATTCATGTTTACCAGTGATGTTGTACGGTTTCTGCAAATCTATCTGTAAATAGGGGTTCTGTGTATGGCTGTGGTGTCCCTCAGGGCTCCGCTGTGGAAGGTCCTTATAGTCCTCAGGTTCTGGACTCCAGCCCTGCACATCAACATGTTACAGATGACACCTTTTGTTTCTTCTTTTTTTTCTTTCTTGGACATATATTATTACGCTTGCTGTACCTGGAGTTGGCTCTGGAGGTCCCACCAGTGGAGGCGACCTGCATCTGGGGGATGACCAATCTGCTGTGACGAGGCTTTGAAACTGGAAGCTGGGAGGAACTGAACACCCAGAGGAGACCAACATTCATCTAGAAGGAGAAGGAGACATGGACGGTAAGACTCCATGAAAATTACAAAAAGAAGAAAAACAATAATTCTAGATAACAAAAAAAAATCTGGACCCTGACCTCCAGGAGGAAGCGGATACGTGGGAAGCAGAGGGGTTTCTGGCTTGGAGGTCACAGTCACAGGACTGATGGTCACATGAAGGGTGTCATTTTCTCCTACAGGGGATGGAAAAAACTAATTTTAATATCATCAAAGTCTACATCTAATACAAGCCACTGACATACAGAAATACACTGATCAGCCAAAAACAGAATAACCACTTACAGGTGAAATGCATAATATTGATGATCTGGTTACCATTGCTAACATGCTAGTAACTGTACCCTGAAGGTTATTAGTGCCTGTAATGTGGTAGCTACCTAGAAACCATTAAGGTAGCCGTCAAGCTGAAGAGGGAGGACACTTGGACTTGGTTAGGCCATGGGTCCCCTCAAGCAAGTTAGGTGCCGAAAAAAAGGAAGGGGCTGCAGCTCTGGCAGCAAAGGCCGGAGTGTGGCCCGAGCTTAGGAGGCCATTAGAGAAGAACTTTTGTCAACCTCAAGGAAGACCAACAAACCATCCAACACAACAGGAAGAGACCCTTGGCTTGGCTCGGACTGCTTACTGGAAGAGAACTGCTGACCTGCACTGAGGATATAGTTGATGGTGGGAAAGAAGGCTTTGAGGAGTTCCTGAACCCACATAGTATGTCCTCTATAACAGAGGCAGAAGTGGTTGGCTTATGAGAAGGCCTATCCCTAAGGTAGTTAAGAAGTTTCCATTGGCACGGCACCAGGGTTGGATGAAATTCACCCTGAGATCCCAAGTCTTTGGACTGTATTGGGCTGTCATGGTTAACAAGCTTGGTCACTTGGCAGACAGGGAAAGTACCTGCAGAGTGGCAGGCTGGGGTGGTTTGCCCACTTTTCAAACGGGACTGGAGGATATACTCCAATTACTGGGGAATCTACCTCAGCGCTTCATGGGTAAGTTTCTTCCTGGGTTCAGGAAAAGGAAACTCCAACTTATTGTCAAACCTCAGCTTCAGGAGGAACTATTTGAATTCCTGGTTAACATGGGAAGGTGTCATAACAGAGTGACATCACAGCATTGCTGCAGACCGGTCACTGGACGATGGATATCAAGGAAAAAGTTGTCTCCACAAGACAAGTATTATGGTCAGTAGGTGTAACTAATTGAGATGACGTCATCTCTGACCTTAGTGGCTACCCAGTGGCTACATAACTAAGAACTGACCGTAGTCAGTTGTGAATAACAGATGAATTCCAATTATTTTATTCACTATTAAAAAGGCTGGAATTTATTCAGTACAGATAGGTGAAAAACAATATTGATTTTACCTTGGCAGTAGCAACACCTGTCTCCCTCTCCAGGCACCAGACGCTGGCCCTGTTCAGACAGACAAACATTCAACATGAAACTCTGGTCAGGGTAGGGTTGCTACGGGACACAGCTATGTAAAGCAAAAACAAAGTAAGGGGAGAAATTGGAGCTGTGGATCGGACTATTTGCATGAGATAAGACTGAAACATAGATGCATTAATCAAATATATGTACAACCAAATTCCAGAAAAGTTGGGACTTTTTTTAAAGTGTCAATAAAAACAGAAGGCAGTGGCTAACAGATTTACATTCTGATTCTGAATTTGATGCCGCAACACTCTAAACACTTGGGACAGGGGCTGTGTTTACCATTGTGTGACATCATCATTTAATTTTGATAACACTCAGGAAGAGCAGTGGACCCTAATTCTTGAAGATTTTATCCCAATCCTGCTTGATATAAAAACTTCAGCTGGTCAACAATCCAAGGTCGGAGTTGTCATATTTGGCCCTACATTATACGCCAAACATTTTCACTAAGGGACAGGTTTTGGATGGTTACGTACAATGAGTTCTTTACTTCAAAGCCATGCTGTTGTAAGGAAGCAGAATGTCGCTTCATCGTCTCGCTGGAAGATGCAGGGACGTCACTGACAATGCAAAATTTTGTACTTTTGACATTAATTTAAACGTAACAGATGTGACAGTTACTCATGACCTCATGTAGTAACATGCTTCTTAGAATTGTGTTATTAAGTAAGGCAGCGCCCCCTCAGTGGTCAAAGGTCAATGTGTGGTTTCGTTCATGCTATCCCCATTTAGACACCTTCACCCCTGAGATGTGTTGCTAAGATAATATTCAAAATGAATGAAAAACTTCCAAAACTCAATCAAGTTGATGAGGAACCACTATAAATATATTGTGTTTGTAAGCTGAAATGAGACACAACCGCACCTGCTCTTTTTATTACCTGTGGGCATCCACTAGCAGCATACTGACAGTAGGGGGAGCACTGCACTGTAAGGTCAGGCTGACAGGAACACAACTGGCAGCGGTCTGACCTCCATCTGTCTCCCACAGCATGGGACTGACCCTGGTACTCACACTCCTTACAGGGGTCTGTCTGGCACCTGCACACACGCACGCATGCATGCATGCACACACACACACACAAACACACACACAGAGATACACACACAAACACACGCACCCACACACACACACAGGCACACACAAACACGTTATAGCTGTAAGGAGTATGCTCATACATACAGTAGTATTCATTACATGTTCTTTCAATGTATTTCAATATGCTATAACCCTTTTAGGGTCATGAAAATACTCACAAAATAAGGTCTTGGTGAAGTGGTCAAATTTTCTTAACCCATGGTTTTTATTCGTTAGTTTACAAAATCACTCAAAAACTACTGAAACATTCTGGGGCCAGACCAGACTCCATTTAATGTTGGCGTGAAATTTTTTTAAAACATTGCAAACTTAGTTTTCAGCACTTTCTTTAACTTCTCAGGGTATGGGATTTGGAGTGTGTGCACTTTGTTGTGGATCCAAATAGAGATCCAGATCCACCAGCTTTAGACAGTTGCCTGTAAGCATGCACGAGTAGTCCGAACTAATTTAATGGTTCAACATTGTTTGCATGCTATAAAAGTTTTGAAGTTGCTTTTTACTTTTTGGGGTACGAGGTCTTGCCAGCATGAACCCAGTAGCCTGTTACAATATGTTCAAAATTTAAATGTCCCACATCTTGGTTTTCAGCACATAATTTCTATAACCGGGCAATTATTTCATAACTTTAAAAAAAAAGAAAGAATCCAAAACATGCAGGGTTAGCCTTCCCTAACCTTAACACAAACCGTAAGAGGTTTAGGGTCAGGGTCAGCCACATATATATATTAACTTGTAGGTGGGCCTTACCCCAACCATTTTACCCTAACACACTGCTGCATTACAAACGTAAGATATAGGGGTCTGTATCATAAGTTAGGTAGAGAACCATGGATCAGACTCTAAGGTACATCTGAACCCCTTGGAGGAGACAATGGCATCTGAAAGAGTTTTTGTTTGCTTGAAGGACTCCAATGATAGCTCCAGAGTAGTATATAAATTACTTACCTGATTTCTGTTACTCCATGGAGGAGCTGATTCCAGCTAAGACCTCTTGGAAGTCTTGTCCAATTTAAATGTGATCCGGTAACAAACTTAATTTGAAGTAATGTGCAGAGATATCTTTAGGTTTTTGTAAAAACATTCATTCATTGAAAGAGTTATTTTTTCAAAATTGTGCTAAGCATAAAAATATCCTGCTGATTTGTGCGAGAACACAAACGCCCACTCACGCAGATGGTGAGCCCACACGGCGATTGTTCTAAGAAGCCTCTTCGGTTTGAGCCCATCCACCAGATCCTTTAGCCAATGAGCTCCCCTTTCAGGTCTGGCTCAAGAGAAGTACCCTGGTCTCCCTATTCCAGGCGAGATGTTAAAACTCGCTTGCAGCCTATTCATCGGGGCCTTTGGATTGCCATTAGTCCGACCCCTAAATGAGACCACCTTAGTAGGGGCAAGCACCCCCCGACAACATAGGTCTCACAATCCCAGAGGCACAGAAACCCCCTGACCAAGGTAAAATAGCTATTGTTTCAGGGGATTCTTCTTTTCTTATGACCAGTTTGATACAACATATTCTTATTTTTAGGATCTTACACTTCAACAAATGTGTCACATATGAAAGACAGAGCCTATCACTGATAAGATCCAGAGCCTATCACTGATAAGATCCATAGCCTCTGAGATGCTGATTATGGCATTTGTGCAAAAACGCAGCGTGGTTATTAGTTCAGTAAAGCTTGTCAATGTGCTATAGAGGAACTGTTGTGCTGAATACAAATATCCAGACACATTGGCATATTAAGCATCACTTAATATCTTGTCCTCTATTGTGGTGAATTGCATGATACTATAACAACACAAACATCTTCAACTGGTAAAGCAAAACTGATCTTATGATAAATTAGTCAGAATAATGACATCAGAATTTTCAATCAGTCAGAATCACTCACACGCCTCATCAACATCTGAAAAGGCTACATACCGACGGGCTTTCCTGTAAATTCCTCGACAGGGTCTCCCATCTCCATGACTTGTTGGATTGTTTGGGCTTCGGAACGACCACTGGACACTCTGAACTCCACAAGGCCCCAAACACTCTCCCCAGTCGGACCACGTTGACCAGCCGCAGTCCACTGCAGAATGACGCAGCCAACTTAGAAGTGTTGGTCAGGATATTGGAATGACAGCCACCAAGTTCTGAGGGACTCACCTGAGCAGTCAGGGTTAGGCTGACATCGCTGAGGCTTTCCTCTCTCACAGACACAAATCTCACAGTCAACCTTCATCTGCTGGCCCGGCCAGTAGCGCACACCTGCTATCTCGCACACACACTCCTCTGGTAAAACACACTGCTGCATGTGGTTCATAACCCGGTCCACTGGACACCAACAAGCTAAAGGAAAAGACACGTGGATTGTGAAAAAATCGCATCTATCTATCAACTTAGAAGCAATATTATCTAGAATCCTTGGCTGACCGTAGGAACAGGGTCCTTTTGGTGGATCACAGGTGGTCCCACTGCTGATGTGGGCACAGGACATTGGGCAGGGAGTACAGTTGTGTCTCACTAGCCCATTGGGGCAGCTGGTGTTGGCACATTCATCATCATCAGGACAAGGCTCTGGAGATAGTAAATACATTGTTTTGTTAGTTTAATTTTTAAGTCTTGGGAAGCATTCCCTTCCATCAATTCCTTTCCTTCCAATCAAATGTTTTGATTGGCCAAGATTATTTTCCAATTATACAGAATTTGAGGGGGGTTGTGATCCACAATAGTATTTTGTCAGTGTTCTTGTAAACATGATAACTCAAAATGTTCTTAATGCATTTCCATTAAATTGTGTTGAATGGTGGGCTCTGGAGGGGCAAACAGGGGATTCCATTTCGAAGATAATCAAGCATAGCAGGAACGGGAAGTTGCTATACACTATCCACTACATGATAGTTGCCTCCACTATCCATGGTCTGATCTGCTCCATGCATGTTCTATAACACTAATGACCAGAAGATATCCAGATGTGACAATTCAGATTTTTATTTAACCTGTATTTAACAAGGGGAGATGAATCCCAGTAAGATCAAGGACATCTTTTACAAAGGTGTCCTGGCCAAGAAGCCAGCAGCACACGTCATATAGCACCAGTTCCATCAGGAAATTATTAAGTTTAAGGTTGCAAGATTAATCTCTATTGTTGGGACAATATGCAACATCAGTGATGTTTCTTGGGTCATCGAGAGTTTCTGTTCTTTCAGCATGATATCCCTTACCCTAGTGACCCAGCCAGGGGTTGTTAAGCTCACTCTCATGCTTTTAGGTCTTATTCATTGTTGATTCCAGTCCAAACATATAGTTTTTGTTTTATATGTCAAGGTTTAGTGCATCTATGATTGACTTTGAACCATTTAAAATGTTTCCAATGCGATTCATCTTCCCTGAAACTTTCCTGGTTACCCTTTCCTCCTCAACAAATGCACAAGAGGGATAGCATTTAAGTTCAAGCCTAGTTTCCAGACAGCTCTTACTGATTTCGACGGCCAGGTTGGATATCCCAGGCAGCTGAGAACAGTCTCGGCCCCAGTAGCGAGGAGGGATGCAGTCTCTGTGTCTGACCTGCACTCCACCACAAATGCTAGAACAGTTCGACCAGTTCGCCCACGGTAGCCAATGGCCATCCACTGGAGATATGGTGAGAGAGTTTCACAATTCGCAACAAATACTATGAACCTAAACTTGATCTGATCATCTTTTTATGTCCACTTCCTTACCCGGACATGTCGTGTTGAAGCACTGTTGCTTTTGTAGGTCCTGTCCCCTACATTGGTGTAGTAGGTCTCCAGGAGGGCAATTTCTTTGCCGGCTCATCAAGCCTGTACCACAGGATGTGCTACAGGAACTCCATGGCCCCCAGGCGGCCCAGCTTCTGCAGCCCTGCTCATCAGTGGGGCCTCCAAGTGGTGCTAGTGTAGAGTCAGTGCAGTCAGCAACACCATTACACACCTAGGAAGTGTGGGAAAAAACCAAGACGTATTTTTTTTGACATCCATTAATTTCCTGTAACTTTTTATCATGTTTTGGGTCACAGGGACTGGAGCCTATCCCGGCTGACAGCTGAGATGTAGAGTACACGCTGGGTAACTCAGCCCCGTGTGTTGACATTCAAACCTACAGGCGATCTAGAGATTTAGAGTCATCAATTCATGTTTTGTCTATGTGTGGAAGCCAGAGTACCCACAAGAGAAGAGAACCCACACCAGCATGAGGAAAACATGCAGACTCTCCAAGTAGATATGAGCTAAGAACAAAGCCTTGAGACCCGTGAATTAATTACATATTATACTACCCTAGATATGTGTCAAATGTCCCTCATTGGGTTTTATCATATTGCTGGTGTGTGTTCTGACAACTTTCTATCAAAACCAGCATTAACATTTGAAGAGTTTTTGCAGTAGCTCTTCTGTGGGATCAGACAACTAAGGCTATCCTTCATTCTCAGCAGTGAGCCTCGGTTGGCCATGCCAATACAACAGTTGTCTCTACTCATGGCTGGTTGAGACGATACATTATTTTTTTTGTTCAATGATGGTATTTCAAGAGGCATCCTGTAAGATCACCAATTCCGGCGCTTCAAATTTCTGCCGTGTCTGGGTCCAAAGGCTTATAACACTACATTTATGTGATTTACTTGACATAAATGAATAGACATTCATTTATATCCAGTAATGCACCTTTTAAAATTCAATTAAATTCAGTTCATATCACTTTATTTGTTCAAGGGGCATTTAAAAGCAGGAAGAGTAGCAAACATCAATGTACAGACATTACAACTCACACATACAACTCATATAGGATAAATTATGATAGTTAAGTGAACTTTTACACTTAACGATGCATTACTATGCATCGTTAAGTGCAAAAGTTGCTACACTCCAGATGCAAAATCTTTATTCCCAGCAATAGCCTTCATTTAAAGCTTAGCATGGGATTCCTTCAATTAATCATTAGAAAAGAAAATGTATTGTTCCTTGCTTTTCTTCTTTATATTGTTCCACCTGCACCGGCCACATTCCGGAGTCTAATCCCTGCCATGTTTCTGTTTTTTTTTTTTTTGCTTCTCCTCCTTCCAGACTGAGCTACCATTCTGCACACCCTCAGGTCTTTACCATCAAATTGCTATTAGTTTGACTTTGCCCATATCTGGGTTTTAGTTTGGTTTTAAGTCACCCAATTCAGGTTGGATCAGGAGACCTAAGAGACCTAAATTTCAGGGAAACATCATCAGCTTTATACCCGAGGATGTTTTAGGCCATTCACAACAGGACAGGACACCCTCCCCTCAGGCAGCCCTCCTGGTTTCCCATAGCCAATTGGGTTTAGTTTACTTTACTGCTTCCAACAGATCAATTTCAACACAAAATGTTAGCTTTCTGCCTCATTTATCCCACCCAAGGCTGTACTTGTAAAAAGTTAATAAATGCCATTATGACCTAATCCTTAACTGGTTATAATGTTATGGCTAATGGGTTTATGATGTAATCATGCAATGCACTTTTCTAAATACGTAAAACTTACCATACTGAAAGGCACACAGAACCCATCCATACAGGTGAATTCAGGGCAGGTGACTGAGGTGTTCCTACTACCAGGAGGTGCAGGTGAGATTTTATCTGAACAGAGCATTATTTGAAAAATTACAAAAAACAAACGTTCCACAAATTCCATCTATTACTGTTCATCTATTAAGTCTATACATCCCTTTATTTTATCCTTCCTTCCTTATAAAATGTACTGGCTTCCATCCATCCTCACTTCCCCTCTCAGTTCTCCCTAACTTGTTAGAACTCACCACACACCAACTCATCCTCGCCCCGTGGACAGTCTGCAACGCCGTTGCACACTTGTGACATGTTCACACAGGTGCGGTTTTCGCACGGGAAGCTGCCTGGACACGGAGGTATCCAAGTAGAGCCTAGTAGAGGAAAGTGGCACTGTTTGTCTGGTCTGATTGTATGATCTCTCATCTGTATTTACAGTAACTCACCACATTTGTCGACGCTCTCGTCTGAAGCATCCCTGCAGTGAGGGGTCCCATCACAGAGCTGCTGGTAGTCCACGCACTGGTCCCCACTGAGACAGGTAACCTGTCCGAAGCTGCAGGGAGCAGCACACTGCTGCTCATCACTGCCATCCAAACAGTCTGTCTCACCATCACAACGCCACACCTGAGGCACGCACTGCCCGCTAGTGGCACAGCTGAACTCGTAGGATCTACAGTCTGGAAAAACAGCGATTCAAGACATAAAAAAACTGAATATCCTAAAAAAGAAATCTCCTCCTTCTTGATCCTTAGTACCTGCAGGGTTTACAGTTGGGGTCACAGGTGTTACAATAATGCTGTAGCAGTTGGTTTTGTTCTCATCCTCTCCTCTTGGACAGTCTGTTGCTCCATCACACAGCTGAGCGGTGGCAACACATGTACCGTCACTGCAGGCAAACTGGTCGGGAGCACAGGTCACTGTCGCAGAAAACAAACGTTATATATGTAGGATCCCCCACTACGGATGCCATTCAGTGAAGATAGACAGGAAGTTATTTAAATCGAGTTAGAGTCTCAATTCCAAAAATATTTGTGATCCGTACATAAAGTTTTGTTAAAAAATATTAAATGGTTTTTTGAGTTTACGTCCTGGTCAAGTGAGACAAATCTTGTAACCATGGAAACAGAAGAAACAGAAATAGTAGAAGTTACTAAATGACAAAAGTGTGGGGAAAGTTTTTTTTTCATTGCAAAATATTGAATAGTATTTGAAATCAGCTCTGGAAACAAAACTAACTTCATGAATTACAGTCAAAGTTTAACTTGTAACCATGGAAACAGGAAAAAAAAAATACAAACAGTAGATATTTGTTAATTACAAACCGCGTTTCTTCAGAACGTGGTTGCGGTGTGTCAATAAAAAATATTGAACAGTATTTTGATGTCCTCTGGGAATAAAACCCCTCACAGACAGATCTTAAGACTTAAAACTGAAAAAATCTAAACAGTTCTTACATAGTAAAAGGCATCACGATGGCTTTATGTTGAAAGTTTACTAAAGAAATTTAAAAATATTTTACTTATCCTACGAATTATGCCCATTCTTCACTTTGTTCATGTCTTACTTTAATTTTGAAATATACTGTATTTAATGTATTGGTGATAAAGGCCTTGAAACATCCCAGGATGGGTTATAATTTATACCTTTACTTGGACAGACAGCTTCGTCTGTTCCTGAGGGGCAGTCTCTGTGTCTGTCACACACTCTGTCTGCGGGGACGCATTGGTCTCCTGGGCACTGAAACGCCCCTGGTGAACACACACACCTAAAACCAGCCCACACATGTACAAAATGATGACATCATGCGGTAATATGTTAATATTAAAATAACATGACAAATGTCATCAAAAGATGTAGGATGAAGAGCATTTGCAAAAAATCCCCACTATTCCATGTAACTGTGAGGCCGCTGCTGTATTATTGTAGTAGCATTAAAAAGAACTGAAAACACACCCTCGCTCATCACTGAGGTCTCCACAGTCGTCATGTCCATCACAGCGGTGTAGGTAGAGGATGCAATGTCCTCCAGCACACAGAAACTCCCCTTCCTCACACACCACACCACAGTCTGGAGCAAAAAAAACAAACAAAAAAGTGTCCAGAAGTGATCATTCGATTCATCTGGAACCACTACTCATATTATATACAAAAATACTGCAAAAGGAGTACCTTCTGCAAATAACAGTCTATTGTGCAATAATTGTGGTAAAGTATTTAACTATGAAGAACACTGCTGGGACCCCACCTTGCTCATCAGACCCATCAGCGAAACCACAGTCCAGCCGTCCGTCACAGACACGGCTGGCTGACAGGCACTTCCCACTGTCACACTGGAACTCCCCTGCTTGGCAGAGTGGCACAGTGGTGGCGGGTCCACAGAAATCCTCATCTGAATTGTCAGTACAGTCTGGGTGTCCGTCACAACGCAGAGCCAGGTTCAAACAACGGCCACTGCAGGATCGGGATCAACTCACTTTAATTACTTCAGGACGACTGGTTCTTTAAAAACAAATCAATCTAAAGTCTGACACCAAGACACTTTATCTTTTAGCTATTTATGTGATATTTGATGGTGATGTTGAGTGAATTCTATTTTTCTGTGCGTCATTAAGTGAATTTTGATCCTGGAATGATTGCTGTGTTGAAAAGTATTCAAATTATGTTGCAAACCCAATGACAATAAACACATTCTATTCTATTCTATTCTTTGCTAACAACATATGAATGTAATGATATTTTTCTTAAACATGTAAAAGTTGTAAAATTATCATTATTGTTCTTTTTTCTAGTTAATGTCCTATTTTTATCGTATTTATTCATATGATCCTATAAATTAGTTAAGATTTAGTCGACTAAAACGCATTTTAGTGTTACTCAGTCAATGAAAACTACGTTTTTTAGTTTCAGTTATAGACATCTTGACTGTGTTGGCCTTTATTCCTTGGTTTATGTTGTAAAGTGTCTTATCTTTTACTTTGAAGGTTAATTTAGGTTATTCTGTGTTTTGTCTTTTATTGGGCAGAATATTGTATACAATTTTGGATTGTACACTGGAAAAATAACTTGAATATTTTTGTCTCATCATTGTGGATACAGACCAGATTGTTGGACATTTAGTCTTTTGTATCATCTTGTCTTGATATTTGTGGAAAAATGCCCCCAACAAACATTTTTCATCAAATTCTTTGTTGACAAAGTAAATGCTGACTCCCACTCTCTTAGCTGGCAGCTAAGATGCACACATTTTATATTCGTGTTATGCTAAAACTCTTATTTTGGATTTAAAATGTGATCTTTAAATAAATTTATTAGCCTAGTAATGCTAACATTCTCATGCTGATGTTAAACGAAGCTGAGATTCACCTTGGTGTACTGGTGCAGCGGAACTGGTCAGTAGAGCATGTGGATGGGCAGACCTCATCTGAACCGTCGCCACAGTCATCCTCGTTGTCACACAACCACTGGGAGGGGATGCAGCGACCCCCTGCACAGGTAAATTCTGTTTCTAGACAGGGAGGGGATGGAGGGGGGCAGACCACACCCTCACAATTCCACAAGCCATGCTCACAGGAGCTGGATGAACAAAGATTGGAAAAAAAAAGAGCGTTGAAACTCAGTGTTGATTACTGCAGAACAAAGAGTGATTAATACTTCTTTAAGCTCCGACTGACCAGTTCTGGCAATGCTGAGTGATGGTCGTTCCAGGTGGAAACATGGAGCCGTCCCACTCACAGGGACACCGAGTGGGAACGACGCAGCTTTCACCTGTAAAACCAAAAGCACAAACTGTTCACCTACTCTTAGAGCAGTAATGCAGCATTTGTCCTGCAGGTGGTGCTAAGATGAAAGAAAAAGGGTTTATTTAATAAAAGAGATGTATTTTCTTACTGACAAAATGTCGAGAATAAACATTCAATCTTGGTTGAACATTTAACCTTTTAGTCTTAATGATGTGATATTGCTCAGTAGAGTCATAAATTACTCATTAAGAGTCATTTACTTGTGTTAACAATTTGAAAACCATTATTTTAATTCTGTCTGAGGAAGAGATCAAAAACAATATTTGTGCTGACAGCAGCAGGATATCCTCTCATGCTGTTTGTTCTGTAACACTGATGTCACATGTCAACTAATACTGGGATTTGAAACGTAGAAGATTCTAAATCGTAATTCCAAGCCACAATTCTGACATTACCCGTGTTTTTAAAATTGTAAAAGTTAAGTTCAATTTCATGCCAGTCCTACATGATGAAATCAGGTTAATCTTACGAATACACAACAATTCAGTAAAATTACATTCAAGTTAATGTAACAGTCAGTCAATTTTCCTTTTTGACAGACATATGCCAATTAAATGCATCTATATCACCGTTAGTAACCGCGGATTAGTTTGATGAATCTCTCTAACCATGGAGGATGGTGCCGGTAGGGCAAAAGCAGCCTTCCACACAGGAGAGGACACCGCACTGGGAGTGTGGACTTTGCTGGACACTGGGACATGAGGGGGAACAAGCTGGGCCGCAGGGTTGATACACCAGTCCATTCTCACACTGCAGAGCTGAAGGGCAATCAAACCAGGATAGTAAACAGTTATCAAAGGTAAGAGTGAAAATTCCTCCACAGAAGACGGACTCTGTGTGTGTGTGTGTGTGTGTGTGTGTGTGTGTGTGTGTGTGTGTGTGTGTGTGTGTGTGTGTGTGTGTGTGTGTGTGTGTGTGTGTGTGTGTGTGTGTTTGTGTGTGTGCGTGCGTGTGCTTGTGTGTGTGTAACATGACAGTGACATACGACAGAGCTCCTGGGATCTCCAGCGAATATAAACCCCTCGGCGGTTACACTCTTCAGCATAGGCAGCAATGGCTGTGCAGAGACATTCACAGTCCCCACCTGAGTCACAGCTAAAACACATAAACACATACACACATACATGAAAGAGTAACTGTTCATAAGGGTCTGCATATCAACGCAAACCTGAAACACTAAAGGTAATGTTTGGATCCTACAGCAGCCCACACGAACATTTTTCTTATATTGACAACTTTTTATGTTGTTGGAAGAAAATATTGTACACACCAGTAATAACGTTGGTCAGTATTCTGAGTGATGTAGTGGTCGAATAATGTATTAATGTGCCAACGTCGGACTTCAGACAAGATTAGCAGTACGTTGAAGTCAATTCAATGAGAACATAAGGAATGAAAGGATTGACCTGATGGTAATGGTTAGCAATTGTGGTTGCTGGAATTTGGAAAAAAGGTGCAACTACCTTTCTGATACAAAAGAAGAGGGCATTCTAGCGAGATGAAATAATAAAAGATGAAAAAAATAATTTCTATAAAAATGACAGTTGCATGTTATCTGCATAGCAAAGATCATTAATTGAGTGGAACTGGCTAACACGGTTACCAGGAAGTAACATGTAATAGGAGAATAGAATAGGACCCGGGATTGAACCTTGTGGAACTACAGGAGTACAGGAGCAGTTGAGGATACAATCTAAATGTGGTTGAAAACACACGTCAAACTCAGACCTGTACCATCACCAGATAATCATACTCATGTGATTATATATGTTTTACCCATATGTGAGAATCATTTATATTATTGAAAATGATTAGCATACCGAAATCAGTGCACAGATTAAGAAATGCTGAGTAACAACCCTGAAGCCTCTTTGCATGTAGCAATGGTTTAATCTTTTGTAATTTTCACATTTTTGAAATATAATTCTGATATGGATTGTGGATTAGTGCTGTCACTCACCCACAAGCGTCAAAGACACACCAGTCATAATACTGCTGGAAGGGCACCTCAGCGTGGCATTGGGAGAAAAGCTCTTGAGTCAAGACTGCACACCTTTTCCTGGCCCAGGTCACCCTGTGGGGATTCAGCTAAAGAAGAAAAAGTCTCAATAAAGCAGGGTATAGAGCAAAATCAGAGTTTATGGTGTCAGCTTGGAATGAATGTGCATGTTTTAGCATTGAACTCACAGTACAAGGGTCTCGGAGATCTTGGTTCGCCACATCTGGGCAGGAGGGGCTGACTTTCCAGGAGTTTCCAAACAGCTCTGCTGTAGACTCCACAATGCCCTGCCGTGTGGTGTAGTCATTCTCTGTATCCCCATCGAAGTTACCACACAGGCCCCCAACTTGACCCCGCAAGTGTGCCGCCAGACGCACATACACTCGCATACCTGGAGCCAACATGTGGATTCAAAAATAACGTTAGCCCGTCAGTATTACATTGAAGACGTAGATGTTTATGCATCTTACCTCCATCCCATAGCAGAGTGACTCCCAGTCTGGATGAGAGAGACACAAACAGGCCAACTCGTTCCAAAGTCAGACCGCTGCCACTGTAGGACTTTGGCAGACTTACTGGCATCCCGTTTACGGTCACGGCTTTACCTAAACGTCGGAGGGAGGACAGCGTATTCAGTCCTGCACCCCAGCCTCCTATAATCATCAGCCATTGTTTGTCCCATCACTCTTACCCCTCAGCAGATGTATGACGGTATTTCCCAGACTGAGAGTGACCGACTTTGTACATGTTACTCCAGTGCTCCCACACGGCACATTCTCCGCTGTGACTGTGAACAAACCGCCGATCTCCCTGGCCAACACGTATTGGCAGTCGCCTAAAAAGGAGTAACATCGGCCGTCGAATGTCACATAGTGTGGGTCACCAGTTGCCACGCAGACACCAGCACAAGCAACATGGCTGCAGTGCCAGCGGCGCTCCTTGCAAACACTGCCGGAATGAATGTAGAAGTGTTAAGATGGTAAAACATAGAAAAGTTGTGGTGCAACGAGACGGCGACATACATTACCATGTGTTGCAGTCTTTAATGATGGTATCGTTGCTGTAGTAAAGTTGGCCGTTGTGGTGGCAGGGGCACTCTTCTGGGAGAACACAGCGATCATCCTGACGTAAAATATAAAATGTTAAAACATTTATGTAGATGTCAATACTTAGGGCGCACCAATAAGTCTCATCGTTAACTGAATTTTACAGTCTCTGCAGGAAATACAACTGTTTCCTTGAGGGGAATGAACCTACTAGAAGCACGGTTCCCTGAGGACAGACGCAGCCAAACAGAGGATCTCTGCATCCTGACTGTCCAGACCCCTGCTGTTTGCCAGAAGGGTCCAGGCTGGAGCAGGAGAGGAGGCAGGAGCGTGGAGAGTAGACCAGGGAGCCTGGACATTGGTTCACCTCCTCACAGTGGTCCTGAGTACAGTTAAACCGCCCGTGCACGCACACACTAGGAAGGGAAGAGGAGGGCATAAAAGGGATTTAATTGATTAATACTTCGATAATATACCTCAAGTTTACGTCAGAGTTTGGCTGTTTTTTGTCTTTTAACAGGATTACACATAAACTCCTTGATGGATTTTCATGAAACTAAGTCTGATGGTTGGGCTAGCGAGAAGGAAGAATTCGTTTAAGTTTGGAGTTCCAGGGCTGGAATAACGAATTTGGTGTCACCTGTAAGTGAATATTTCCTATCAATCTCTCTCTCCCTTTTGACCAGTCGTCAGTCAGCATTCTCACTCGTTCTCTCGCTGTTGGTAAATTGTGACTTCTAACTTTTTTTTTTGTTGATTTTATGCTTTTTTAATACTTTATGGCGTCTTTTTGGACAGCTTCCTGTTCAGCGTTAGTATTGCTCCACGGCCCGTTGCCATCCAACAGAATATGCTGTATGCTGCGTGATAGCATATTGGTGATTTTTTGATAATATTATAGGATAAACTGTGTGAACAGAGGTGTGCATGTGTACCGGAAGAACAAGTCTTATGTGGATACTTGGAGTTCCTCCAGGTGTCTGCGTCGCTTATGCCCACAGTTCGCATCACAGTATCTGCTGTTCCATGATCCATTCTGAATTAGAGGATGGAGCAGGAGCAAATGCGCTTCGGAAAGTTCGCACATGATTTCCGACCCAGGAGTCTTGAATATAAAGACCGATGCTTGACCGTGTTTTTTCTCTGAGGAGACAGGCCCTGATGTACCTGGATTAGCCGACCCAGACCGTGGACGTGCCCTTCCGTATCAAACACGATGAGCATTTGTAGAGTCTAAGCCACAGCTGGAAGAATATGTTTTGAATGTGGACAAGAGGGCCATAAACCCTGATGCTGCTTCTGACTCTGAAAAGTCAAGAAGGTCTGCTCCTCTCAATGGCAAAAAATTTTATCTTAATATGGCTACTACCAATCAGAATGTCAGGATTACAGTGGGTCAGGCTGGTACTATTGCTGCAAAGGAATCTGTCAGCCAGAGGTGCTCCACTACTGCAAAGAATTCTGTCACTGTTTCTGGATGAGCAACCTAGGACTTCTGCTTCAGGGAATGTATTGGTTGTGAGTCCAGCTTTGCATACCACTGATGTGGGAGGGGACCAGGGTCAGGCTGGTGTCACAGTCAGATCCTGATGATGATTCTGTCACTGATGGTGCGTCCCAAATGATAGATTTGTACTCCCTTGTTGAAGTTACTGCATTGCTTAATGGCACGTATGGGAAGTCTATGAATGTAGCGGAGTATCTTCCAGACCTGGACAAGTATATCAAGATGGTGCGCGCCCTGCAGAAGACTGGGTGAGGACCTTCTGCATAGACGGACGAGCTATTGTCTCAAGAAGCAGGTTACTGCTTTGAGAAAACACCAGAATACGGAATAGTGGCATTAGGGCTAAGAGGCGGAGGTCACATGAATGCACTTGATCACTGTGTGTCTGTCCTGCTCTATCCCTCTTACTAAATTTTCTTATCGACTGTTTGAGATTAAGCAACTCTAACAGATTCCTGCCGGCGTGACAATTTTATCTCTGCATGTGCAACAATGGACTGGACATTGACCTGTTCATAAACTTCTGCAACATCCTTGGACAGGACTTACTGGACTGATTTTTGAGTGTGGGACCAGCTGACATAAACGGGATGAACGCACTGGCTTTAGTGGCATTGTTTGTATTCACTGTTGGCTAAATAAAGTTGTGTTGAAAGTCAAAAACGTCCCCCTCTCTTCTTCCCCTATCTCTCTTTATTAGGTCTGTCTCTCCAAAGGCTAGACAGCCAAGTCTGTAATTCTGATTAGCGTTCACTGTAGATCAATGGAGTTACCCTGAGGTCACAAGACAGTAGCTGTAAAATATAATCCAGCAATAACAAGCTGTGATTATAAAAGGTCTTGGGAATTCAAAGCCAAGGTCAGTTAAACTGAATGGAAGTACTGTGTGTCATATCTTATAGCACTGAAATGTTCATATTTCACATTTCGTCATAGCAGTTATACATCGTTTCAGAAGTTACAACACAGAATGAGTTACGTACAAAAAGCACAACGCACATACACACACATTTAAAACATGCTAATTCCTCCTAGTACTACTACTAGTGTGGTTATTCAGTGTAGACTCAGAGTCATAAAATCATAGTTACTGTGTATTCTGTGTAGTCTGTGTAGTGGAGAGATGCAATAAAATCAACCTATCCTGTATGTAGCCGCAGGAAAACAGGGTGATTTCATCAGAACTCTCACACCGCCATGTACTCCAAGGATGTTAACACACAAAGCACTTTAATACATCAATCAGATTGACACAATTCAGCAATAAATGATAACTGATGACTGATAAAACTGATGGCATCAATTCACTGACCGGTGAACGGAATGACAAATGATCTCGTAACACCAGCCAATGGGTAAGATATATTAAGCAATGGGTGAACATTTTGTCCTGACGTTGGGCAATGTTCCACTGTGAAATCTTGGGTCCTTCTATTCACGTGGATGTGTATTGGAACATACTATCTAACTAAACATTGCTGTAGACAAATGACCCCCTTCATTGATACGGTATGGATCTGAGATGTTTTAGAGGCAAAACAGGGACCAACACAATATATATGTAGTTATTATTATTACGGTTTATCATATGAGCAACAAACCATTTTCTCATTGGTTAAGTTTTATTGATTTCTCAACTATGTAGGTATGTGCTCTAAGATGTTTATCTATAGCAATACAAACACATTCTTTCACAGTGACCTCAATAATTGAGGTCAGGGTTCAAAACATTAAGATTTTATGGGTCTGATTTACTAAGAACCCAAAAGGCTAAATTGCTGGTGCAGTTTTACAAATTGCATGTTTGGTTTGCTTATTTTATGCGGATGACTACTGAGAATAATTACGTGAATGAGGGCAATGAAGGTTTTGCATGTGTAAGCGTTTCCGCCATCGAGAGCCTGGACGGAGAGCAGAATGACAATAAGTGTAGGAATTAAATAAGAAAAATAAGAAAAATATTGTTGAGATAACGCAAAGAAATTTCAATACTACTACAAGAAATGGGATATGGGAGAGTATTTGCGAGAAAGTTAATGCTGTGGGTAAAACTAGAAGAACGACAGTTGAAATAAAGAGAGAATGAAAAGACACAAGAAGAACAAAAAGAAAGAAACACAAGAAGAACAAAAGAAAAAATAACTTATAATAAAACCTCTGTCAATAAGACAGGTGGAAGGCTGCTGGAAGCCTTCCACCTGTTTTCTAATGTTTTTTAATGTTTTACTGAATATAGTCGAGTGATAGTCTTGAAGATGGATTCATCAATTGCGCAGGTGATGAGGACCACCAGGCAGCTAGTCAGCACTGGAGCATGCAAACGTACTAAATGGACCCCACATGTTATTTTTCACGTTTGACAGACGCAATCCTCAGAGCACACCGTCAGTAGAATAGGCTTGTTAATTCAATTGCGGGTGCTATAAAGTTTACACCTGCTTTTACACACGTAAACATTTAGTAGATCAGGCCCTATGAGTATCGGAGCCTTTCATCACCTCCTGAGATCAAGGCTTGCTTGAAACTACCTGGAGCATTCTCAGAAAACTGTGCCAATATTATATTATAGCTCTATCAGTGCCATGTTCTGCTGGATGCTGACAATGTCTGATTCTTTATAACAGTAGCACATTATAAAAGCAGCTCACAGAGAAGTGTTACAGAAAGAGGTCTGTTTTTCATGATGTACTATAAAAAGAAACGTAAATTGGCCATATTTAATTTGAGGTATTAAGACAATTTTATTCTTATTTCATTAACTTATTTTACAGAATTGTGAACAAATCACGCATGTGCGACTAACTAATGCATTAATTTTTTCACATCTATAATTTAGCACTTTGAGATTTGATTCAAATGTAAAGTGCATTATAAATTAAATGTATTATTATTATTATTATATCCCCTCCCAGACTCTGTATTATCTCTTCTAAGGATTATCCCACAGTTTATTAAATTAACTGTAAAAGCGCTTTACATATCAACAGGTGGCTGATCCTCTTTCATGTAGGCTGCTATGATAGGCTGCCTTGTTTGTACAGTAGCCTAGAACGGACAAACCAAACACTGGCTTTTCTGGAGGACTTTTCACGTTTTAGGCTGAAGGCAGAAGTGACGTGAAAGATGAAGAAAATAAAGATTATGAATATGTTGCTGTTGGATAACTGTTTAGTGCTTTGACAAATGGAGGACGATACTTATTATTTAGCACAAGAAGAAGCGACAGAGCCTGAAAACCTCCCCATTTTAGAAAACCTGTGACTTATGAAACCAGTGAAAGGTAAACTGGTGAATTCCACACATTCTGCCCAGCCGATTCAACTTGGCAGGAAAGAAATGAACACATGGTCCGGAGTGCTCGGACCAGAGTGCCCACCGGTCACATTTCCTTCATGGGGTTGCAAAACGACCAACTCTGTCAGCTTGGAAAGGGAGGGGCCAGGTCGTAAAGCATCCCCACATAAATCTCACCAATTCCTTGGACCATGGAAAAAGGGCTCGCTCTTGCTACCAGAGTGCTGAACTGAAACCATATTGGTTATCCAGAATCGAAGCTTTTACCTACAGTTTTACAGTATAAATTACTAGTAGGTAATTTATTTATAGAGATATCTATCTCAAGGAACCTCATCACTCTACGGGATACTTGATCACATCTTTTTGACACTTGATGGCCACTTTATATTCTTGCATAGGAAGGGGTGAGCTGAGTTCGCAATCTGGAATTTCACTGCAAGATGTCACTAAATTTCACCCTGCATTATCACTTATTTATTTTACCAAAAGATTCTTCAAACATCATACCTGAAGCTTTCATCAAAAATATTTCAAGTTTAAATATGCAGGTTAATTAACTCCTAATTGGACCAATGTGGTGAAGTTCATTCTGATAACGTACCAGGTGTTGCAGTTATTCTGAATAACAGCTCCAGAGTTGTAGGTCTTGTCTCCTTGGACACAGGGACACATAGTGATCGGAACACACTGGCCGGAGTTGTCCTGCACCAGTCCAGATGGGCACTGACAACCTGGAACACATGTCCTAGAGCCGACTCCACCTCCACCATCATCGCAGTTCCAGCTCTCTGAACAGGAGATCGAACAGGCACGACCACATTCCTGGTACACCTGACCCCCCGAACACTGGACCGCTGGGAACCAGGATAGAAAGTATATACCTTAATACAGTGTGTACCATAAAGTTAATTTATAACTTCCACATTAATCGGTGCATATAGTCTAAACTGAAGTTTTGTAGAATAAAACAAACACTGTCAAACAACTAAAAGCCTTAAGTTCTGTGGAATTACCTGAAAATCATCCTGGATGTCTGAACCATATCTAATCTGCTGCTGATGCAACCGAGGACTGGTAAAGGGAAGAGCTATTTCCTATATTTTTGGTAATTTATTTTCCCTTTGTAGATGATTTTTTTTTCAAAAAGACTCAACCCTTGCCCAGAGGTGACAATCCACCAATCTGAGGGAGAACTATGGCCTATGATTTGGAGGTGCTGACTCTCATGCCAGCTGCTCAGCAGTGGTGACCGAAAGATTGAGTGCAAGAATACAACGTGATGCACAAACAGCTGTAGGTATATTCCATCAGGGGGGTTTACAAACCAAGAAGAAATGGCCGGGCAGCATATCTTTCGTGTTCTGGTTATGGAAATTTTTTGATAAAGATTTTTTTAAAAGCTCAGAGAAAGGTAGAAGTGTGTTGGGTAGAAACATTCTATCAAGACAGAAACGAGCGCCTTGGTTATTTGTGCCATCCTATGAGCCGAAATCTCCCAAAGAAAAGATGCGTCAGTATATCCGGCCTAGTAGGTGGCTAGGACTCTTTATGGACTGGTAGGTGGCTAGGATGATGTGGACTATGGCTTTTCCATTTTGCAGAGAGAATTGTAGGTATGCTAGCCACGTTTTTACTGTAGAGAGTGTTAACGCGATATTAGCACCGCTCTTACAGCAAGTCTTTTTTATCTATATGGATGTGCAGTTGCTACTGCCATAAATTGCACTACAGACTGTCTTAAATCCCGGTCTTGTTTCTTACAGGTGTTTTAATTCTGGATTTTTGCCTGATGGGCCGTACAAAGGTAAGACTGATACAACTGGTCAGCAAAAAACGGGATAAGGAGGAAGCAGCTGGTCTTCCAGCTTGGAGAGGATACAAGCAATGATCTTTGGCATTGTGGTTTCACACTGGGCCTTTATCCAACTATTCCTGTGACAGCACCTCACCAAAAGTT
The DNA here is from genome assembly GCA_037951165.1 of Lophius americanus. Classification (NCBI taxonomy): domain Eukaryota; kingdom Metazoa; phylum Chordata; class Actinopteri; order Lophiiformes; family Lophiidae; genus Lophius; species Lophius americanus. Next base: position 6,207,139 of record JBBDHG010000015.1, on the reverse strand, counting down.
TTTCTTCAGAGTCCCTAAGAGATTTGACTCTAGATCTGTTTGTATTTTTTTTATTTTCTTTGTCACGTGTCCAACCTACAGGAACAGCTGCATCAATTTGTTTTCTCTACACTCTGCTGACCAGAAACTAGGATTACTTACCAAACTCCATATTACCATAGTAACCAAGAACTTTTCCACTTACGGCAAAAGGTCTGATTGCGCCAGTTGACGGTGACACCCTCCTCAGCACAGTGTCGGGCATAGGCGGTGAGGATGGTGCATTGACACGCCCTCTGAGGAACACAGCCACAAACCTCCAACAGACACAGACGGAAATACGGCTCCCTCTCCACAACATCGTGACACGCCTAGAAGACCAGAAAGGGTAGTGCATGTGGGAAACATGACAGAAGGAGGACATTTACCAAACGTCATGTAAACTACCTGAAAGATGGGGCTGTGGATGATGGAGCAGACCGTTTCTGCGTACTGTCTCCTCTGGGTATATGTGGAACAGGGGTCAGGAGGCGCTCCTCTAGGTAGAGTACAATGCTGTATTTTGAATTTCCCTGCAAAGGAAGTCACACTATTCTCCACATCTCCTTCTGGGGTAGTGAAGTCATCATGCTGGTTCCAGGTCAGTGTTCCACATAGGCCACGCACCTGCAAAATAGCATTTATTACTTTTAGGTTGAGACTCAAAGCGACGGACACGAGTGACAAAAAACTATGAGGGATGAATGTCACCTTGTTTGCAAAACCAGGTTGCAGAGTGATGAAGGCCAAAGGTCCATCTATGTGCCAGAGCAGCTGAGCTCCAAATGTCTGTATGCGGAGAAATGAAGAGGATGCCCTATGCACGACCATGTCCCCCGTCACCACAGGCAGCGAATCCCTCTGACCATTCAATGTGACAGTACCTGGATGTCAGAAAACCAACTGTAAGCAAACAAGATGTCGTCAGAAACTTAAAAAAGTTTTGATTCCAGGGCAGTTTTGAAGCCAGTGCCTGACTGAGAACTGGTTCTTCTTGCCAGAGAACAAGCTGAGCCAGGAGAAACCAAGATCTTGCAAGTCTGGAATCAAGAAATGGTTATGTTAGTGGCTGAAAGTGAAACATAGATATTGTACTATAGTGTAGACAAAAAGAACTGAAGTAGAACAATTCTGGGGTTGGTCACGGAGTTGCTGGTCAAGGAGTTAAACTTTCATTGGACTGTTACGTCCCCGACTTTCCGTTTAGCTTCTTTTAAAGGTTGTTCAAATGATGCGCAGCGTCTAAGTCCCTTAGGAACAACTCCTCCAGAGGAATTAAGGAACCATATCTATCTTTGACATGGCTTGTTTCCCTGTTAAGGATAAGTTGAGGAAGGAATGGAAGTAGAGATGATCAGGAAAATTGAATAATGCATAAATTTACCTTTCTCATCTTTCTGTAATGTCCTTTTTGAAAGTGGGCCCTCAGAAAAAATGTTTGGGAACCAGAAACCTAGATGACAAACCTTGATGATGTTCCAGTATCGTACCAGTACCAGTTAGACACTTGTATACCCTTTCTTTAATTTTCATTTTTGGTAATTTGTTTTTATATTTTATGGCTGATTACCAGTACAAGCGACTGAAGTTAGTGCAGTAATTCATTTTGGATCTGTTTAATTTATTATATAGCGTCATCTGAGGCCCTGTTATTTAAGAAGTACTAGCGCCTATTTTCTCTTTTTCCTCTGTTTCTGTATCATTCATTGGCTGTAAGAAACGGCTGTGCTTTTGCCATCATGGCTTGAATGTTGCTTCCCTTCATCCCTAGACAATTTTCAGAGTTGTAACAGGGACTGTGGATAATGGAGAAACTGACCTTCCTTGGTGAAACTTTGTTCTCAATACTTTAAATTCTGGGTGACCTGCTTCAAATAACAAACCAGGGATCCAGGGATTCTAAAGAATGAATCAGCTAAATAAAAGATCAGGACTTTCCTTTCTGTGTTGATGATTTGCTTAACTTGTCATACTGCAGTCAGAGTGTTTGATTCTCTCACCAGTGTCCGTGATGGTGACTGTGGTGTGGAGTGCTGTGACTGACATCTCTCTCAGACAATACCGGCCGCCCGCTCCACCTCCTCTTCCTCCTGCTGTACACTCTCCACACCGCACAGTAACCACCAGCTTCCTGTCAACAAAGTCCTGAACATATGCAGAATATTAGCACAAGGAACAGCGGAATCACAAAAAATTAACTCAATGTGTGTATGGTTGCATTTTCTGCATCTCACCTCCACAGCAATGAAGGGACATTCTCCTCCCTGCAGGGAGTACCTCTTTTTGTCAAATGTGGTCACCTGTAGTGCCCCCAACAGGCTGCACTGAGCTGCACACTTTTCCCCTGTACACTGCCACTGCCCTGCTTTGCACACACTGGTTGTATTAAGAGTGATAAGGTAAATGAAGGACGAAAGAATGACGAGAACAATTGTGATGACTGGAGGCGAAACAGCCGTACCAGGTGTTGCATCTCTGCTGTAACTCGTCTCCTTGCTGGTAGGAACGTCTGCGATGGAAACAAGGACACTCGTCTAATTTTAAACAGAGTCCCTGGTAAAGGTAGCGTACCGGCGGGCACTCACATCCCCCCACACACTCCCCTCTACATTGTCCCATAGCTGCAGCTGGCCCTGGAGGTTGTTGAGAAGCACAGCTTGGGGGACAGGAGGACACACAGTCCGAAAACAGCTGACCTCTAGGGCACACCCGAGCTGCAAAGACAGAGAAGAAACAGCATGAATTAATTAATGAATAAATGAACACATTAGTGCAGCCACATAAGAGGGTTCGTGAAGATGAACTTCTCTTTTTAGATTCCACCAAAGCATCTCAATGGGGTTAAGGTCCAGACTCCTAAAATTTAATTTACTATTTCTGAGCGATTCAGAAGTGGACTTACTCTTCTGATAGGAATCATCAAAGACGAATGACCTGACATTCTCCTTTTACATTCTCTACATTTTCTGATAGTGAACAGAATCAATGTTGCCCTCAGTTATGGCGAGTCGTGATCTGCAAATCATCTCCACAACATTCCACTGCCACCTCCTTGTTTGACCGTAGCGTAGGTCTAATGTGCTTCTAATGGAATGCTGTGTTTGGCATACACCAGATATATCAGGACCCGTATCTCCAAACAGTTCAACTTTACACTCATCAGTCCAGAGAAGAATCTCCCTATAGCTCTGAGGGTCATCAAGTTGTGATTAATGTAGTTTGGTAGGTTCCTAGGGATAGAGTTAGTTCATTTGTTTAGTATAAGAAACACACAAAAATAGTAGAATCTTGTTGTAATTTTAGTGTTTTGCATAGTTAAGACCACATCTAAGAGAAAGGTAAGAATACTCTCAGCTCTCATAACTTTGCCAGTCTAATCTTATTCTTTTGCTCACTGCTTTAGAATCACTTCCTATGTCTTCTAAAGTGCATTTGCATATTATTAACTAAGATTGTGAAAATTAAATATTAGATTGTTCTATTTTATATCATCAGTGGATTATCAAGGAATCGGTTGGGCATGTCCAACTGGAAGGAGACCCGAGGGTTGACCCAGAACTAGAGAGAGGTGTTTGGAAAACCCTTTTCGGCTTGCTGTCACCGCGAGCCAACCCCAGATAAGCAGAAAAAAAGGAATGGAATGAATCATAATTTCTATGCCTTTTACTATTTTGTTCTACATGTTTGACCTGGTCTAAAAATCGGAACTTTTTTCAACTCAAAATGGTCCTTGATTTCAATTACATCAGCAGTTAAAGTTGCTGGTATATTGAAAGAGAGGAGCATCATGAGCTCTTGGTAGTGACCTAAAGAATGAGGTCGTGAATTCAAGTGGCTGAAATGAGCTTCAAATCTTTTATATTTCATTACCGCACAGAGTGGCCGTCCTCCAAATTATGACGACATGCTGCTGGGCACACTCTCGGGCGTAGCTGGCCAGAGTGTCACACACTGCAGACTGCCTTTCTTTGGGTGGTAGGCTACAGTACAAGTAGAGACAAGTGTCTATGTAGGCTGCCGGGTCCAACTGTAAGACATATTAAGTTGTCACCTCTGGGTTAACAGTAAACAGCTTATAAAAATAATTTGTTCATGATGGTTTCAATCCACGAAAATGGACAATATTATTTTATCTAACTGAGAGGCCGACAATGTTTGACTGCAGTGTTAATTTCAAAACTTATTAACCAGAACTTTTATGACTATTTTCAGTGTCAGATAAGAGCTCAAGGATTTAAAAAGACTTTCAAGGTAATGTATAATATGGCTCCCACAGAAAGTATTGACTGACATTCTCACAAAAGCTGTGGAATAATAAAAATATTCAATAATAATAACTTAAATCCGTTTAATAGTCTGTAAGAGTTGCCATGACTCTCTTCTGTCTAATCAACTTCTTGAAATTTCAAAAAGACAGTCCACTCCTCTTAAATGATTTAATTTAAAGCCAGAGATAGCAAACACTGAGTGTGCTACATATCAGTGGGGTCTTACCCGGTTGTGGCAGTGTGTGAAGGGGTCTTCCAACAGTCGGTGACACACTGACTCCGCCTCCCTGCGTAGAGCCGCGTCTGCTGAGACATCGCAGCTGTGACCGAGCTCGGCCGCATCACTGCAGGCCTACAGGAAGAATCAGACATCAATTATTTGGTTGGTCAGACGGTTGATTGACCGGTTGATTGTACATTCGATCAGTCAGTCGATTGATTGGTTGGTTGGTTAGTTGGTGTATTGGCAAGATTATGCAAAAACTACTGAACAGGAAAACCATGAAACTTTGTTGGGGGGTTGGTCTAATACATTTTGTATACTATACTATACTATACTAGAATATACTATACTATACTATACTATAATATAATATACTAAAGAAACATCAAAACTATGTAATTGCTTTCACAGAGGATGTAGAGAGCACATATTCGTGTCATTCGAAACAAAAAAGCTATTGTTTTTGAAAAAAGTGAAATTCGCCTATAATGTGTTCAATGCCCTACTTCATTCTGCTGGTCAGGAACTTTCCATGAGTTGCCAAAGCTGGCGGCATACTGGGACACTGCTCCACCCACTGTGGTGAAATCATCTATGGTACAGGACAAACAAAAATAAGTCACTTATTCAGAGCAAAGGTGCGTGAAGATTGCAACCTGAAAGAGTTTTAATGAAGTCATATGAAGTTAAGATATGTCAGAAAGAGTAATGTATATACCTAAAGACATAGTGTAGTCTTGCATGTTTTCATATACTGCATTTTGCTCACCATCGGGGTTGTTGTTGTAGACTCCGCAGAGCCCCCTGGTGGCTGCCAGGTGTTCGGCAGTGACTGTCAGGTAGACTGTGTTGGTCAGGTCAAACTTCACTCTGACACCCAGACCGCTCTCTACAAACACAAAATCCCCGAGCCAATGAACGCTCACCCCTTTAAGAAGAAAAAAAATAGGTTAGTTTTGTAAAAGTTTTCTGTTTTTCTCCAAAATCATGGCAGAGCTTTAGGTTCTTACTTTTTATCATTGCATTGTAATATAGACTTTATTATTTACTGAGTTCTACATAAGGACAAACTAGTCGTTACTAGTCGTAACTTACCATCTGAAGTTTCCAAAGCGAAGATATTAATTTGCTGTAACTACTTAAATTTGAGTGGACACCTTTTATCTATACAATCCTTCTAACTTATCAAATGTTTCTAAATCGCCTACCTTTTTTATCATGCAAACATGCATTCGAATAAGCAGTAGCAATGTGTTTGTTGAATTTTTTTAGAGTGTGTTCTCAGAACACGTTGAATGAATTTGCTCTTGTTACAGTGATTGACAGATGCAAATGTGCTTTAATGAAAGAAGACAAATGCAGATAAACAAATCTCAAGCAGAAAGAAATATCTTCTTCATCTCACAAGGCAAACTGACAAAGCGCAGCATTTGGAGAACTTGCTAAAATACCACAACCCAACGCATTAAAAAACGCCATGCGTTTGGTTCTTGCAGCTCCTTTTCTTAATTTGCAGTGTAATGTTATTTGCGGCACGTTTTCTTTATGCATAGGGTTATAGTATTTCTAGCACATTTTCTTAATGTGTAGTGTTATGGTATTTGCAGCGCATTCTCTTGATGTAATAATAATAATAATAATACATTAAATTTATAATGCACTTTACATTTGGATCAAATCTCAAAGTGCTAAAGTCTTGTGTTTTCTTAACGTGTCTTTCCCCAAATACTGCACATGAGTTGTGTTTTCGTAAATTTTAGCACATTTGCCCCTGTAGAAATCTGATCTCATTGAGGTTAATAAAAAACTCCAGGAGTAAATGCAGGGTTAAGATTAGCCTTCATACTGATATAGCTTTATTCACAGTTGTATATTGAGCGTGACAGTGGGCTGTTGGAAAGTTTACCATTTTGGAAGAAAGGTTCTCCATTTGGGACATGGAGGCTGTTCAGAGTTAAGTTCTTGTGAAGAATAGAAACCAAATCAAGACCCAACATCATCCTCAAAGCCTGAAAGCAAAGTTTCACAGACAAGTTAGCATGTATGGAGACCAATGTTTCCAAAACTGCATGACTATGCCTCCATCAGTGGGGGAAATCGGGTATATTCCACACCTTATTGCAGTCTCCTCTGCCGTCACAGACTGTACTGATGTAGACTGCCCATGTGCCGTCAGTGGACGACGCCAGCAGGTAAGTGCAGCCGCCCTGGAAGTGGAAGTGCTTTCTGTCGAAGGTGCGGTAGTGGGCTCCACCCCAAGATATGCAGGTGGCCGAGCTCAGGGGCACCCTGACGCTAACCAGAAGGCCACCGCGTACCAGAGGGGAGGATTGGGAGTCTACAGAAGAGGGAAAGTTTGTGTGTTTAACCTCAGGAAATACATGAAGCTCAGTGAAGTAGCAACCACCAGGAAGTGTGTTCTCTGACCAGGAAGGAGAGTGTAGGTGCAAGACAAGCACGTCTGGTCAGAGGCATTCCTCCAGCTCAGGGCCCACAGGCTGCTGCAGCACTGCTCCATCTGCATCAAGGAGGAGTTATGAACTCCAGGAAACTCCTCACAGCTCCACGTTGAGTAACACTGACCACGAACACCCACACCTGGGAGGAGGAGAACAGACAGATAAAGTTTAAATTATGATGAAGGAAGATTTTCAATTAAGGTATTCACAGGAATATTTAAAAAATGATCCATGCATACTCACCCTCTGAGCAGCTTGGTCCACCCCAGCCCTCACAGCAGGCACTCACCGTCCTGTTCACCACCCGGCTCTCCATCTCTGCGGGTCTGAGATTGACATACACATCAGACAAAAAGTCGATATGTTATCAATACTGTGAGAAATCGTTCAAAAGTCACAGGTTATAACTAAAGGTGTTTCCTTGGAACTCTAGTAACGCAAGAATATGAAAATATGTCATGTATGGCTTTTCTATGTGGAGCATGTTGGCTTTGGTACGTTGGTCTTTTCCACATTCAGCAGGTTTATTATGCACTGGACTTTTCTGACCGATGTCCTTGTGCTCCCAACACAACAAATTATCATATTACATCTGATTATATTAAGACTAGATTGGCAGTTACTGCCTCCATAGGGGTATTTGTCAGTAACAACCAGATCTTATTAAAGTCATGTTACAATCATGCAGTTTTATCCCGCAATTAAAAACCCTGTCTTCCCTCTGATGCTTCTACAGAATCTCCTCAACGCATGAAGAAATGCTTCCATACAGTACAACATAGTGAAATCATTTCTCTGTATTTGGCCCATCCCTGAAGGTGCAGTGGGCGGCCCCTTTAAAGCTAGGGTTTGAGGGTCTTGCTCAAGGACCCTACGGCATGTAGACCCTGGTGGGACTTGAACTGGCTACCTTCCGATCTTCCGATTCGGAGACGGTCGCTCTACCCATTGAGCTACGGCCTAAGACCATCACTCATCTTTGCACTTACTTGTGCACGGAGCAGGATGCTTTAGGTCCCTGTTGTTTGTAGTATAGCGCGATGCCGTCATCACCCCCGTGCTTGATGCGCATCGTGTCCACATCCAGCCTCCAGCCCTGGCTGCTGTACTGATACACCTCGGAGCAGCTCACTTGAAGCTGCAGCTGCGGGGACAGGATTCGCTCCAGTTTCTCCTCCGCTGTGTGTTCACACCAGTGTCTGCGTCACAAAGAACAGAGTTCACTTCCATGATCATAAACACTTTGGTGCACAATAGATATATATCATATCTTACTCTCATAGCTCATATTTTAATCAGTAGGGGGATCCTTTCGGGAGGAAAAACATTGTTTTCCGTACATCAATTCTTCTCCGTTTGTCCGATTTTGTCCAAATTTGGTGAATATGAATCTACTGAAGGAGATCTACAGTATTTCACGTATATCTTGTCTTACGCTAATATATCATATACAACTCACTAGGGGGAGCTTTTTTTATGAAAAAATGCATAACATTTCATTCAATTTGACGAGTTCAATTGGGGGAATTGCGTGTACAGCACAGGGGATTTCAGGTATATACCATTGCTAGCGTAGACAGTTTAGAAGAATAAAATTAGTTTACTTTATTAAATCACAAAATTATCATATGAAATGTTATAGCAGGCAACAGATAAATATAGTAAGTGCCTTATTGATCACCCCCTGGATGCATGCTATTAACCATTTGGCATCTGAGACAATCCTTATCGCCTTTAAATAACAAATTACGCCTTTAAATAACAAATTAATTTATGTTTAACATGTTAATATTTGAAATCTTTGGCAGCACAACATTACCTCTATGACCTGACAGTTTTTAATCACTTTAAAAAACTTTTGTAACAAGCTAAACCAAAGCCCTTTACAGTTAAATTTAGATTAAGGTTGGGGTCCACTGGTCTCACGGGGAATGAAAGGGTACGGGCAAATAATTCCCCTTGGTTTAGAGTTGCAAAAATATATTAACCATAAACTGTATATAGTTTTGTTGTTGTTGTTTGTAACAAGGATGAAAGAGTGAGGAGGGGGTTTAAATCACTCAAAATCAGACTCAATTGTGAACCATTAATTTATCATTAAAAATGCATTTTTTTCATGAATGCATGTTTTAGTTTTCCATTGCATATAAATTATTTAGTGTCAGATTTAAGCATTATATAAAAATTAATTCTTAATATCTTTTATCTGTAGAAAAAACTCTCACTGAATGGTGAAACATTTCATTCTCAAATGAAATGAAATACATTTAAATGTACAAACGTAGAACGCTGTAACTGTTACTTTGACAGTATATTACTGTACTTCGGATGTTAATTTAGACATTTTAAAGTCATGAACAATTTCTGATTGTACAGTAATGCCACTCATATACGTCAACTGCTGAGATGTTCGGTTCAGTAAATGTATTCATAACCAATTTAAATGAAAATAGTTTATGTCATCTTTTTTTAAACATAGCCCACTTGAAGAGTTTTAACTTTAAAATTAAACTTGTTGTTGACTGAATATGATTGACTTGGCATAACTGTAAAATTTGAATGAGTCAATGAAACCATTGCTATAAATCTGACCTAGATAAGATTACCTAGATGAGCACAGTTAAGTAAATCAAAATAATATATCATTTTGTTTAATTCATGTTTTTCAGTTAGCTGGATACTCACAATCCATGTTTAACAAATAATGCATTACCCACATTATCCAATACAGTCGCGCTGGTTGAACACATTGCAGTCATTGTTCATCTTAATAAATCATATGTAATAACTCAAATTGGGGTGGAAAATGTTGAAATATCTGGTTGTATAAATTCAACAATTTATGGGACCACTTTGCAATAGCACTATCCTTACTAAGCGTTTATAAACGGTTTGTAACTAGTTAACTAATTAGATTCAATCTAATTCGATCCGATCAATAAGCAGCTATAACTCCTTCTTCGGACGTGCACCGACATTTTTGGGGGCAGGGGCTCATGTGAGAAAAAGGGCACCTCTAATAATTATTTATTTTAAAAAAAGGTTTTAAAACAAAAAGTCAATTATAGTAGCAATTACTTCACAATTTATAATACCTTCACAGACAAAATTGTTTAATACTCACAATGGTCTTAAGTATTTACAAGGTTTATCACAATTGGTAACGGAGCCCTGTTATTTGCCAAATAGCGATCAGACATTTATATGTACTTCTTAGCCTCAGCCTAGAAGGTGGTGCAGTAACTTGGCTTTGCTAAAAAGTGAACCAACATTGATTATTTAGAGTTATGTTATAAGTTGTCTATAAATGTTTATTGCTGACCGGGTAAGTGATTACAACGCAATAAGTAGCCTTATAATAAACAATTGAATAAGCCCTTATGAAGGTATTGTGAAGTGGTACCCCAATTAAAGACCGTGTAGTGTAGTCATAGTATAGTGTAATTTCCCTCAACTTTATAAATGTCATTCCCATTGAGACCTTGGCTTACTAAATATTGTATTTACTAGTTGGAATCACACTCACCCCATTCCCATCACAGTCTGCAGTCCAAACAGAGTCAACAGTAGCGTCTTCATGGTCCTCCCTGAATGTTTGTGTTCAAAATTAATATTCAGGAAAAACAAAATACTAATAAATTCTTAAACATTTAAATCCAAAACATTGCTTTGATGCCTGAAAAAAAAAAATCCAACTTCATCAGTAACTTTGGGAAATTATCCTTTCGTGGTCTAGGTCTGACAAGAATTTTAAAAAAAAGAAGCACTAACCTTTGAATTAAATATTGTTATATTAATATTTATACATATATGTGCTATCTCTGCTTTTCTGTTCTCTGTTGGGTTCTGTCCGATAGTACTTGATAGAGTCCTCAGTGGAAGAATAATTAATGGGGGGAGTGGAACCCCAGAAGTAGGTTTTAAATACGGGGGTTGACTCATGGCATGTAAAGTGGCATCTGAACCTGTTGCCATTGGATATAAGTAGTCGAGTCACAGCTGGGCTGGCAGGCATTGGCCTCTGGACCTTTGATGGGTACATCCCCCGACCTCGCCCCGTCAAACATTACAGGATGCTGTTGGATGATGGAGTGGGTGGTTGAGCCTCAGACACCAAATAAGAGATGTTTGTCACAGCCTAATCCTGTAAAGAGAGGCGTTTCGGGAAGGATGATGGGGCATTTATTCAATGAGGTGTGTCAACAGACCCTGGGACTGAAGGCTCTTAGACTCACCAATAGCCGAAGTCTGACCTATTGTCCCCTGAGTGAGGAGGCTCAAACACAGATGTCACCATAGTACACTTCAGCCTGAGCTCAGAGACGAGGGGGAAGAAGTCGCTGATGGTAGAAGGGTTAGTAGTGATAATTGACTTGACCCTTCCTCCATGCAGTTCCAGATAAGAGCAGTTGACTGTTTCCGGTTTCCTCTCCATGTTGCGCACATGCTGTGGCCTAAACATCAATATATATTCATATAGCACATTTCAAAACAAGGGGAAAATTTGCACATATTGCAGCCTCAGTTGAGGGCATTCTTGTGGAAATAGCAACATAGTTAATCCTGCTTTGTGAATATCCCTCAAGAAAGACATTTCAATTTTAACTACTTGATCAAAACCAAGGTTGAATCTCTGGCAGAGTGCCTAAAAGGATTACTGCCTCACATAGGCCTACTGAGTAGAAAACATGCCACCAAAGGCTGTGAAGAATGATGATGAACTGATCACCTCTATACAGGTATGTGACCTCCTCGACCAGCAAAGGACTTTTTATAAGGACTTAATCCAACAACAGGAGAGAACCTACAAAGGCTTTGTCCAAATGCTGACGGACTTCTTCTTCAAAAGACTAAACGGGGTCCCAACAGAGTTATGTGACCTCAAATCAAGTTTACTTTACACCCAAAAGGATGTGGATGATTTTAGGTCACGTTCTGACAGCTTGTCAGCTCCATGTAAAGATCTAAATAATGACTTTAACACACAAAGCTCTACCCTAAACAACATGAATCTTAAAATGGATTACTTGGGAGAATCACTCTCACCGCGACAATTAGATTTTTAAAGGGGTTCCAGAATCTGAAAATGAGAAGAGGCGTAATTCCGAGGAAAGGATCAGGAAAATCCTGTCAGAAAAGACGAAACTTAAAACCACTTAAGGGATCATTAACCATGATCCCCAAAATGCATGAGGCCAGAAAACGTGGATATATTGCTTGTCTGAGATAGTATAAGCTGATTACTCGCTGTCCCACTAAACCTTCCAAGGAATGGGGAATGTTTTTCCCCATTCAGATTGGATTTATTTTAAACTAGAAACTTTCTTTTTATCTTGAATCATTATATTAGTCAAAATAGCAAATGTATAAAATGTCATGAGTCCATGCGTCCACATATTCTCTGCTCTCTCTGTAAAAAAGGGTTTCATTTAAACTGTACACCAGTCCCTAAAATGTCCCCTGACATTTGGACATCATGGACTTGTGATGAGTGTGCCTTAGTGTCTCCATTCTATGCACTTAATGAACCAAAGGTTTACAGCCGATGGCAGCATACTATTTAATCCTTTTGAACTAAATAGAAATGAAAATGTCTCATTTATACAAATTTGGATCGGAATAGTAACTTCTTTTCATATTCTAACATTTCCCATTTTTTGAATACTACAATGAAATCCACTTCAACACTTCCGGGGATCATTACCAGTTAAGCCTTAAAGTATTTTCAGTTTTGCTCTCAACATTTAGTCTTCCTAAAAGTTTGGCATCAGCTGGTTCATTTTCTATCCTCCTTAAATCAGGACATTCCTGTAATTGCTCTCATTGAGACATAGCTTACATAAAAATCCAAAGGCCTTCGGACTTTATGATCTTTTACAACTCTATTCATAGAATTACGCAGTCCGGGTCCAGGGAAGGAGTTTTGATCTTTGTCAATCAGTTGAGTTGAGGTAGAATCGGTTTTCATCAAAAAATGTTCTCATAAAAAACAAATGTGGTTATAGGTAGTATTTATCGTCCACCTGACACGGACATATTCGCTCTAATAATAGTCTTATGAGAACTTTGGAAAGTGTGCCACATTCTTGGGGATTTCAATATTAACCTTTTTCAAAAGTTCTCATTCTCAGTAAGAAGACTTTCTGAACCACTTATACTTTAGTTGTTTTTTTATCCCACTAATAGCAAACCCACGGACAGGCTCACAGACAAATCTGCTTTATAAATTAAATGTATTATTATTATTATTATTATTACATTAATAGACAATATATTATTTAATACTCTTAATTTTGAAACAAAATCGGGTATTTTATTAACAGATATATCAGATAATTTTCCCAGTTTTTCAGATTGACAAACTTGCTAAACATATGGTAAAAGAAAATAAGAATCCACTAGCCAAATACAGAAATCTTAATCAAAGTGGCAAATGAAAATGTACGGAAATGTTGGAGAAGGTTTTGTTTTAAAAAAGGCTTATATTCAAAGTAACCAAAATTCAGCTTATCAAGCTTTCAAGGATGTTTTTATTTCAATTTTTAACAAATGTTTTCCTCAGGGAACATCTTTGGGCGATACGAGAAAAATGTATAGTAAACTCTGGTTTTTAGGTGGATTAAAAAAGTCCTCCTCACTCAAACAAAAACTCTATAGAAAGTATATTTCTTCACCAAATCCATTAAATTTAGCAACTTGTAAATGTTATAAAAACAAATAGATTCAACTTCTTAGAATAGCCAAGAAAAGATGTTTTAGCAATCAGTTTCAAAATCAGAGAGAAAGATTATGAGATCATGGAAAACTATTAATCAGATTCTTCAAAGGAAAAAAGCCTCCCCTCCAGTTCCTTCTATCTGTACAGACGGAAGCTCGATTCTCTCCCACCCTTTTGATATTGCCTGTAAGTTCAATGATTTATTCTCGAATGTTCAAATGTTCAAATCTCTTTCGAAAAAGACAGTGGAAACAAATGTTAATCTTTTAGATTATATTAAGGGGTTCTTTACCATCTCACAGTAAATTTGACCTGCCTGACTCTAAGGAGGTAAATTATATTATATTAGAATTTAAAAAATTCCGCTCCAGGTCATGTTTGAATTTGCTCTAGACTAATCAAATAAGTGTTGTCTCCAATTACTGAGGCTTTATAATTCATTTTAACCTCTTCCCAGGAAACAAGTGTTATACCTTATGGCCTGAAAATAGCTAAAGTTATTCCATTATTTAAATAAGGTGATGCAGGATCTTTTACACACTATCTCCCAATTTCAGTATTGCCATTTTTTTTAAAGATTTGGAAAAACTAGTGTTAAAAAGAATCCTGAAACATTTGAATACATAAAATTAACTCTATAATCATCAGTATGGCTTTCGAGAAAATGATTCAACTTACATGGCACTTATAGAACTTACTGATAGAATACATACAGCTCTAGATAACAGTGGGTGTGTTTCTACAACTTTCAAAAGCATTTGATACTGCAAATCATACTATTCTGCTTTCACAAATGTATAGATATGGCTTTCATGGTAACATGGTAACATTTATAAGTGGTGTCTGTAACTACGTTTTTGATTGAGAACAATATGTTTTCTTTAATGGACATGAATCAAAGACAAATATAATGCATTATGGCGTACCACAAGGATCTATCCTATGGCCATTATTGTTTCTTATTTAAGGAAATGATCTAGTTGCAGTATCTACCTCCACTTTCCCACTGCTCTTTGCAGACGACACCAACCTTTTCATCTCAAATAGAGATCTAACAACTCTCATCAAAGATTTAAGTCAAGACATTCTCAACTATTCAATATAGTTTCGTACAAACAAATGGTCATTAAATGTCACAAAAACAAAAAACATGTTTTTTGTAGGTAATACACAATACGACAAAGAACCTGTTAAACTTCAGATTCATAATGAAGAAATGATCAAAGTTTTAACTGCACGCTTCTTAGGTACTCTGATTCATGACAAACTCTCGTGGAGAGATCCGGTTGGTTTTGTCTGCAGAAGGGTCACTAGCTCTCTTGGGATCCTGAAAAAAACTTACTTACTTGACTTACTGTAATATTGTCTGTGCAAGTACTTTTTCATCTTATCTAAGTAAAAGGTTTCTGTTGCAGAAAAGGTCTATTAGTTAAGCAACTTTTTCAAAATCTGATGCATCAATAGCTCCTCTCTTCTGTAAGACGTCTATTTTTGAAAGTAATATTCTCCAAATACGTAAATTTGTATTTAAAGTTTTATTTAAAAATACTGATATACCATCCAGCTTCAGACTGAATTTTGTTAATAATTCCCAATTTCACCTCCTTTTTTTTCCACTTTCCTTTGTATTTTCTTTTAATGTTTTGTTTTAATGGTGTGAAATAGATTTTTTTTTTCTAAACTACAGAAACGTCGGCAGAGTGGCTAAAGCTAGCAAAAGCATAGAATCAGCAACGAAACCTGAAGTCCGTGAATAAATCCAACATATAACTTATGATGGACTGAACTAGGCTTACGAAGACTCATTTTCGCTTTGAAATGTCATTCAATTAGTATAAATAAGCTTCTTTTGTTTTTAAATTTAATAAAAAAAGGAATGGCCAAAATCGGTATTGCCCGGTCACACTTTATCAAAATTGGCCATCAGTGATCATCCAAATAAATTGCAATCGATGCACCTCTAGTTACCGTGAAAGAATAATTTAAGATGCACAAGAGAAATCAGGCACAAGGAATAATCATCAAATAGTACTAGCCCAAAATTAAGCCGAAATACTTGGGAGCGCAATAATCTGTGAAAGAATGGTTGTGTGCATGAGTTCTAAAGCTGCAGGGGTTGATTGGTGACTTGATTACAGGCGTGAATACAGACCAGGAGTCAAGTGCATGGAGCTCTGAAGACACACACCTACAAGAGAGTAGAGGAAGACAGAATTACCGGGAGAGCTGAGCTGTGACAGCCGCGGTTTGGCAGGAGGAAAACAAAGAACGGCAAAGATAAGATCCACGGATGGGGAGGGAAAAGATAAGATCCACGGATGGGGAGGGAAAAGATAAGATCCACGGATGGGGAGGGAAAAGATAAGATCCACGGATGGGGAGGGAAAAGATAAGATCCACGGATGGGGAGGGAAAAGACACTCAAGTGAGGCCAAAAAGGATCCAGAGGGGGTCATGGTAAAATGGAGGGTAAGAATGTGCTGTGATGACTCCTCATTGAGATGTTAAGTGTATTTATTTGTTACTATTAATACAGCAGCACTACCATTCAGTGACAGGAAGAAATGCAATAACTGCACGTGTCTTACAGACAGTTAGAGATTTTTCTTTATTATCCTGTTTGACCAGTTGGTCCAAAAAGTTAATGTGTGCGAGAACCGACAAAACAAGGTAATGCTAATTTAGTGTTAATTACAACTGTTGTGTTGCACAGCATGGCACTACTCCCTTAAAGACATTATACTAATTATATATAAAAATAGAGGAAAGACTGAAGAAAATCAAATAAGATAAAAAATCATGTAAATTAGAAGTAACTGCTATTTTTAAATCAGGATCTCTACAATGGTGCAAATCTTTGCGAAACCTGTCTATCTTCATGAACAATTGAAAAGTCTGGAGACAAATGGGGATTCATTTCTATCTCAACCAGAATGTTGAGGAACCACTACATCGTGGTAGATGCATGTTTCGTATGATTGTCTCAATATATGCACCAAGAGTTGTAAAACAGTCTAATGTGTTTCACACATCGTCAATGAAAAAAGGAAATATTGCATCAAATACTACCTCGTTCATGAGTTTAAAAAAGCTAAATATATGAATTATTATATTAATTATTCATTTTTTGAGCCTAGTATTGATCTATTTATGTTCTAAAGTAGGTTAAATGTAAAATGAGACAACAGCAGGAATGTTAAGACACAATGCTGTTAAGAAATATGAAAAGGGAATCGCTGATTCATACATAAATTAAACCTTTCCTATGTGATGTTACCAAATATCAGTGTTCCTTGGCCAGAATACACCATTGTGTAGATAAAAAGCTGGATTAAATTTTATGATCCATTGCTGCGTGAATTTTATCAGCGATTGGCGTCCGTCATTTCATCATGTTTACTACCTGCTGTCGACCAATCAGGCTCCGTTACTGCAAAGCAGGAGGTTAAATATGAGCAGTAGTCAATGGATCACTGTTTCCATAGGGGAGTCTTCCTGAGGCAGAAGGACTGGAATGATCAAACCTGCTTCTCAGAGCTTGTCTGCAGGTACAGTAGCTCAATCTTATGTTTTTAGTCCTGAGCTGCAAGGGTTTCTAAAGGACGTGCTCTTAACATCAATACGTCCCACCTTGATTATAAAATGGCTATTATGTAAGCTTTTTATAAATTCAAATTTATTCAGAAGAATCCTGTGACAGACTGTTTATGAGCCTGTTGGTAATAATGGAATCGATAGGAGAACCCTGTTTAGAAAGCTGAAGCGAGAAAGAGATCATGTAAGAACAGCACTGAATATTGTGTTCCCATGGAAACAGTCATATGATTATTTAAAAAAAGAGAGAGCACAAATTGAAACGTGGATGTTGTTTGCATTACATGATTTTCCTTCAATGCTGAAAGAAGAAAATAATTGCATCTTTGACAAAACAAGAGTTGCATTGCAATAATGAAATACTAAAAGGAGGAAATATTGAATTTATATGATTATGTTTAGTAAATTTAACATAACTGTTTTTTGTACATGCAACATGATTGTGTTCAGTTAATGAAGCATGGATGCTGTTTAAATTGACTTTTTTATGTTGACAGATCTAAATGGTTATAATCTTGATAATTATACACAGTATTTATTTATTAAAAGGTTTTGAGATAACATACACGTGTTTAGTAAATGCAACATAACTGTCTTTTTTGAATGTACCATAACCTGTGTTCACTTAATGAAAATAACTTGCCGTGGCACTTTAGCCACTTTACATTTGAAATACATTTAGTAATGGTTCATTTTCTTTGTCCCTTTAATCCAACCTTTTCTTCGTCTGGTTTACATAACTAAGTGGGGGGGGGGTTCTTAAATCACGAAGGAATCGGCAAGATTACTTAGCTGTGAACAGTATATAACTTGTATATATCATACGTATTCAAATGATTCATATTTCGATCACTAAGGGAGCTTTTTTACGAAAAATACTGTTTTTCAGACATAACTTCTAAAAGCTAGTCTGTCTTAGTCCAAATTTGGTGCATATAAATGTACTTAACAGGGCCAATCTTGTTTATATCATATTTTACTCTAATATTTCATATTTTACTTACTTGTGGCATTTTTTTTTTTTTTTTAAACACAGCTTCACACAGCCTCACGTTAGAGTTCAAGCAGTATAATTACTTGTACAAAGCAGGGGATTGGGGACATTAGGGGTACATAAACAGTTTCTGTCTTTCCAGAAATGTCTAAATTAGGCAACTTGGCATTTTTCTCATTCAAATTGGATATCCTTTTTTTTCATTATGTTGCAGCCATGAAACTTCTCTGTCTGCTGCAGCTGGTCTGCTTGGCCGGTTGTGGTGCTAGTAAGTCAAGAGAGTGGGCTGAACATGGGGCTCCCATGTTTGCCGACCTCACTGTACGTGAGATGAAGGCTGTCCGGGCATACCTGCACGGAATTCCACAGCTGGAGCTCACTGATGCTCATAGCAAGACTCTGAAGAAGAACAGCATCTTACTTATAGAACTCCATGTGCCAAAGAAGAATGAAGCTCTGAGAGCTCTGGACCACGGGTACGCCAAACCCACTCGTCAGGCCCGCGTAGTAATCCAGTTTGGGAAGGAGGCTGAGCCCAATGTTACCGAGTACATTGTGAGTCCTCTGCCACTACCAAAGTCCCACACAATCAAGACATTTAAGAGCAATAAGCCTATCATTTTTGAATCACGACCTATGACCGCTGTAGAGTACTATCATATTAATGAATTATTCAAGAAAATGACAATCAAAGTTCACAAGCTCTTGTTCGAGACCACGGGAGGGTTTTCCTTCAATAACTGCACCGACCGTTGCCTTAGATACGGAGACGTAGCCCCCCGTGGCCATACTTCAGGTGAGAGGAGGACCTGGTTCATGATGCAGAAATTTGTGGAGGGATATTTCATTCACCCGATCGGGTTTGAAGTACTGATCAACCATAAGGACCTAGATCCAGAGAAGTGGACTGTTGAGAAGGTTTGGTACAATAGCAAGTACTTTGACAGTGTTGAGGAGCTGGTGGAAAATTATGAATCAGGAGGGGTGGAGAAAGTCAGGCTTACCAACGAGGCTGACAGTGAACTCTACTCCACCTATATTCCCAGGGGTCACACCAACACTCCCACTAATATCCATGGGCCAAAGCTTGTCGAGCCCCAAGGCCATCGCTATCATGTTGACCAGAATTTTGTTGAATATGCTGGATGGTCTTTTGCTTATGGTGTTCGTTCAACAACTGGTCTTCAAGTCTTTGACCTTCGTTTCAACGGAGAAAGGATCGCCTATGAGATCAGCCTCCAGGAAGCTATTGCCTTCTATTCTGGCGATACACCCGCTGCCATGCAAACAAAGTACATCGATGGAAGCTGGGCAATGGGCTCTTCAACCTATGAGCTGGCGCCTGGAATCGACTGCCCTGAAATTGCCACCTTTGTTGATCTCTACCACTACTATGACACAGACAAACCAGTGCGCTACAGAAATGCGCTCTGTATTTTTGAAATGACACTTGGGATGCCTCTGAGAAGACATTTCAACTCAAACTTCCAGGGTGGATACAACTTCTACGGAGGACTTGAGAACACTGTGCTGGTGATGCGGACAACCTCTACAGTTTATAACTATGACTACATCTGGGATTTCGTGTTCTACCAGAATGGGGTGATGGAGGTAAAGGTCAGCGCCACGGGATACATCCATGCCACTTTCTTTACGCCTAATGGACTTCAGTTTGGTAACAAGGTGGCCCATCATGTGCTGGGCAACATACACACACACCTAGTCCATTATAAGGTGGACCTGGATATTGCTGGTGAGTATTTTGCTACAATCAAAGGAATTTTAGGATTTTGAGCAAAGACTCCTTACTGCCCATTTGATCAATGAAAAACTAATTATTGTTTGAATGGTAGCCATATAAGACGATTGTGTAACAATTTATCTAGCAATACTAAAAAGCAATCAAGAGAGCTCAAACCTCCGCCAATGCTCAACAGTACCCGAGGTATATTTTTTCCATCAGAATCAATCATATAACTTTATTCGGGAAATTTGATAACCTGACCCATCTTAACCATTTTTGGTGGATCCCAAACAAGTACCTTATCTCACAATGCTTTAGAAAATGTAATCATAACGTCACGTTGTGAGTTCCTAACGTAACCTCATCAAAAATGTAACCATCTCTGGGATATTCTAAAACTTATATGTGGGTTATATTTCATTCAAACAGTTTCAATGACTTAATTAATTTAATGGTTATAGCCTCAAAACTAATAACCTCAAAGTGAAATGATTAAGAAAACGTTATTACGATGTCATGTCGTGTCGTATAACAAAATCTACCTCTAGCTAGAAATGCATGCAAATTTACCTCTTTTCCCGTGATCTTGCTAAAAAACAAACAAAGGTAAAAAAAATAAATAAGAAAACCTCCTTAGTGGAGGTAATAGGGAAATAATAAAGTCAGTCAGTATTCTCTGTTTTACCACTGACTGTTAATGCTGTAGATGTTTGAGGTAATCTAATTATTTTTACTAATTACTAAGAAGTACAAAAAAAATGTTCATATCATAAAGAAATCCCTATTACTATCACAACAAACAGTTGACATCCACATTTTTATAGATATTAATGAAAAAATACGAAATTCCGAAAAAATTATATGAAAATCTGAAAAGTAACTAGTAACTACGGGGCCAGATACATGTTGTCGAGTGGAAAATACCATATTTGCAATGAAACGACTGGTGATTTGTCAAAGTACACTGCCTATTGCATGTGTTAAGTGGGATTAAATCATGCCCCCATTTTAACCTGAAGAAGATAAGTGGAGTGGTCTTACTCTAACCTCAACTGACTTAAATAAAAGGACATAAAATAATTTGGCATTTTACATAGTTAAGCAGTTTTCAGAATCTTCAAATATTGCTATGATAATTCAAACATACAAGATCAAGGTACCTCTATGCGTTAAAGCAGTGAAATTGATATTCAGAGCTGCGTTTGTTTTCAAGTGTTTCACTGATGTGTTTTTAGATAAAATGTTTTTTTGGACCTTACCCTGCAATAAACATGACAGATATAGGCTATATCTTATGTCGGTCATGTTTACTACTCTTAAAGTGTACTTAACCTAACCTGGTGCATCAACAAACTGCTTATCATATAACTCTTAATGTTCACTATGATGCAGGTCGGGAGAACACCTTTGAATCGTTGGACCTGAAGTTTGTCAACTTCACAAATCCTTGGAGTCCTGATAATTTTGTTGTTCAGTCAAAACTACAAAAGACCGAACACAAGACTGAGCGATCAGCTGCTTTTCGCTTTGGGAGAAAATTCCCCCGCTATGTACAGTTTAAGAACCCAAATGAGAGAAATAAATGGGGGCACGAGAAGGGCTACCGGATCCAGTTTAACTCCCACGCTCACAGTGTCCTTCCAAAAGGCTGGAAAGAGGAGAACGGCATCAGTTGGTCAAGGTAAAAATACCATTCCTTCTTCAAAGGTATACATTTTAAGATATCTGCCCACTTTTATATAATTATCCCCCAAATTCAATCATACAAGGCAGTATTTCTAAAATTGAGGTATGCATACCCCTGTGGGTGCTTTAGGGTACTGCAGGAGTTGTGTGTGAAAAATAGATTTAATTAAAGAAATGCAACTAGTCCTTTGATCTAGATAATAATAATAATAATAATACATTTCATTTATAATGCACTATTTTCCCACTTCAAATGTATAGAAGACGATTATGGCCTCATTAATTCAAGTATCTCTAAATGGTCATTTAAGCCAGAATCCCGACTTTAATCTTAACTTTATGATATGATTGGAAATCCATTCTAAAAAATATATAATTTTATTAAAATTTACTGACGAGGAACTGAGGCCATCTAATTATTTTTAATTCAAGTTTTAAAGTTAGAAAGAATTCTAAGACAAAAAATACAATAATGTATTAAATGTACTGAAGAGAATAAGGGCCATGTTTGTTTGTTTTAATTCTAACTTTAAAGATGGAAACAAAATATTAAATAAATGTTACTTATTTCTTAAAATGCTGCAAAGATTTTCTTTTTTTTAAATGTGAATTAATTCAGAACTTAAACTTTTCACTTTTTTTTGGCATTGATTGGGAGTTCTTAGCTGCAAAAATAATTCAAATGTCTACCGTGTTTGACAAGGTTTGAGAATATGGTGATATAAGGTGTGCCTGGAAAAGATAGACCTCCATAAGAATGTTGGTGCCTTAGATTACAAAATATAATTATAATGATAACAAAGTCCGTAACGATTAAGCCAAACAGAAAGTCAATGAGACGTCAAGGGTGATCTGCTGAACCCAAAGTAGGGTTCTGGTTTGGGGGCCAGGAGAGATGCAGCAAATAGAGTTTTATGGTGTAAGGCTATCTAAGTGAAATTCACTTAATTCTTTATCATTTCTGTTCCTTCGAAGGGATTAAATAAAATAATGAATCGACTGTGTACGATCTGAGAGTGAATGGTTCGTTATTTTGGTCTAGCGTGTTAGCTGTGTCTCTGCAGGTATCCTCTGGCCGTGACTCGTCGTAAAGACAGTGAAGACGCCAGCAGCAGCATCTACGCCCAGAATGACCCCTGGGATCCAGTCGTGTCCTTCGAGGACTACATCCGCAACAATGAAAACATAGTCAACCAGGTATTGGCTTACATACACAGTCCTCTATATTCAGGGATGATCAAATGACATACTTTTTACTCCAGTAGAGAACAGTTACTTGTATGAAAAAAAATAGTCTTTTAAAATCAGAATAATTGATTATTTTTCAAGTGAAAAAGTTTGGTATCTGAAATGAACTCAAAGTTTAAAAGTAAAAAAGTTTGATGGACCTCTATCATTTTATATTGGGTCTTCAAAATAACGCGTAATTACAGAAAATTTTCAGTGACATAGAAATTCATCATACGCCAGTGAACCACGATAAGTCCACAGTTGTTATGGGGTAATTTACGCAACAATGGTTTTCACCTAAAACTGGTAATGGTTTATTTAGGCTGCAGAGTGTGTTGATTATTAACACTCCTCCAGCAAACTGTTTTTGCCCTGTCGTTGGGAGAGGAGATCATCTACACTTCGTGGCTGAGCTTCTGCTACGGTGCTTTACTTCAAAAATTTATGCCACCAACAACTAGCCTGCCATACAAACTACTGTGCTTTTTGTATAGATCCGTGTGAATGGCAAATGTTTTCACTACCTTGTTGTCTGAATGCAGCTCTGAGAGGACAACAGACTTTCTTTGTAAAGTCCAGTACATTACCAGTAGTGGGCCATGGATTTTCCACCTGGGCCTTCAGTGCTTTACTCCCACAATTTAGCTTCCTTCAGATTACGTCACCGTGACGCAGAATGCAATTACTTTAAAATTGTGTAGAGCTCATACAGTTATAACAATCTGGTTTAGGTCTTATTCTTCATTTTCCATCAGAAAGGGAGATACTTCATCTTGGTCACTACCTTTGACCAATGGTGTACCACATGGGTCCATTCTAGTCCCAACCATGGAATCTCAGTGGTAATGGGGTATATATTTGAAGAAACTACTATTGCCTTTATGCTGATAAAACTCAAATTTACCTACTTCTAACACCTTACACAAACTCAACCATAAATTAGCTTTCCAACCGCTTGGTTGAGGTTAAATAATATCCTCTTCCTCAATGAAAATTAAGCCAGGATTTTAATCATATATATTCCTCGTGATTCATTATCTCCTGGCAATATTTAAATCTCTGTCTCATGGCTCTCAACTTTGTCCCTGGGTTATTTTTTGTTAATCATCCTTCCTTAAGAGTAATTGCTTTACTAAAACCATCTGTTTTCATCTTAGAATTTTAGCTTAAGTCAAACCCTTTCCATCCAAAATAAAACTGCCCTGTTCTAGACAGGCACTCCTAAGCGTCAGCATATCTCACCAATCCTTGCGTCATCAAACCGGTGACCAGCACAGTACAGGCTATACTACAAAATGTTGATTGTGTTTATATGCTTAAATGGTCTAGCCCTAACTTAACTCTCAGACTTGCTGCATCCTTGTGTTCCAAATCTTCAGCTGAGGTCTTTGGATCAGCAGCCTCTAGCTGTACTTAGAACCAGACTAAGAGCGGACGTTCTCAGTGGTCGCCCCCAGAACTTGCATCAACATCACTACCAGTTCAAATCTCTATTAAACACATTTCTTTTAGGGTAATTGGTGACATTTATTTTTTCATCTGAATCTATTTTATGATTCTTACTTTAAGAACTGTTTTATCTGTTTATTAGCTGTTTCCATGCCTTTGTTTTAATCTTGATTTTATGTCTTTCAAAACAAATGTTCAGTATTTTCAAGATTGTCTTTTTTTATACTTTAAAGCACTCTGGTGAGTTCTGTGTTGTATTTTAAATGTGCCAAACAAATGAATTAATTGAGGAAGATTGACATTTTGAGGGTGGGTTTTATTTCCTGTGTAAATTTCCTCTGCCTAAAAGGATAATTCATCGTCACGGTAACTCATGAATGCTGACATTATGGTCTGTTTGCGCTTTGATGTAGACGATAACTAGCTGTACTCTTAAAAAAAATATCACATAATGTTTACTCTCCTTTGTGCAGGACATAGTTGCCTGGGTAACGGTGGGCTTCCTGCATGTGCCTCACTCAGAGGACATCCCCAACACGGCAACGCCTGGCAACTCAGTGGGCTTCTTCCTCCGTCCCTTCAATTTCTTCGACGAAGACCCTTCGTTGGCGTCTAGAAGCACCATCATCATCCGGCAGGGGCCGGACGGGAAGCCCAAGGTCCAAAGATGGACGCCTGAGATCGTAGGTCATTGTGTGACAGACAAGCCTTTCTTTTACAACGGCTCGTCAGTTGAAGTCTAGATGTGTTTTACCATTTAAATAAAAACAATCACTGATCACCATCACTTTAATAGTGTCGGAGTCATGTCCAGTCATGTGTAACAATGTGAAAATCATCATGTAATTCAGTTTATGAAAATAAACTCAAATCTATGTAAAAAGACAATAAATAATAAGAATTTAAAAAGCTGATACTGTCTGAACTGTTTTATTTTTTTTAACCCTTGCACCTCATTGCGGACAGTTTCTTCTTACTTTTTTTTAAATTCAAATTCTTGGGGGGGATCATTTTGGCTGTGATAATGTAATTAGAAATAACTCTTAATATGTCAATTTACTGTGTAAAAAAGATTTTTTATTGTCACAACTAGTTCAGCACAAAAATGTCCCAATTGAAATTATTTGATTGCACTGGGATCAGAAAAAAAATATTACCATTACTACATATAACTAAATATAATAAATATTTATATAATTTAAAAGTTATTATATTGCACGCTTTATATTGTATTGGCTTCTTTTAACAGCATCTGACAGTTAGAGAGATTTCTATTAAGAGAACCACAACAGAAACTAAATAATTTCAGGTCCTTGCAGCATTTGTGAAATGTGCCTTTTTTTGGGGATCTATTTTACTCCTTTTGGTTTAAACAACTTCACTACATACCTGTTGAGAATGAATGAACCATGTTCTGTTAACTGCGTTCCTATAATTTGCCCGTTGTGACGTCAGTGCCCTCATTGCCATAGGAAACGCCAATGGAATGCTTGTTACCCAATTCATTGTTTTTCCGTCCTCTGCCGTAATGCCGTTCATTCACTCCTTCGTGAGTGGCTTTCATATTATCCCCCTTTTACCATGCAAACTGTAAAACATCGGCAAACATTGTGAAAATGTTGAACGGTCACTGGCTCTCCAAAAACATTATTTACCCTTCACACAACCAAAAAAAAATCCACATCTGGCTTCAGTAGAGCAATTGCTAACATAGACCTGAGTCTATTAATATTTATTTTATTTTAGCAAATAATACAAATTCAAAGCTGAAAAAAACAATATATTAATTTATGGTTCTTTGGTTTGCCAGTGCAAAGTGACATGGCTATGCTAAGAATGTTAAATAAAGGAGTCACGTGTGCTGCTGATACTCTGCACATTGTGTTGTATGGCATTCAAAGTCGGGTTTCCAGGGGCGATGGTGCAGACAGGAGGTATCCCTATTAGCAGGGAAGGATCCGGAATCAGGCTGTTTACTCTGTAAGGCCTGTTGTCTTTCCAGTAAAAACATTCCCACAGCAGGAGCTAGAAGTGCACGCCGAGGGCCGCCACTCCACCACAGGCAGGGCGGATACAGACCATCCTGCATCCTGGATGCTCGCTGCTGCTAAACCTCCGCCATGGAGACCCAACACGGGATTAGAGGAGCTCCCAAACTGCACCCCCTCCCCCACCGCAGCTCTCTGTGTGGTTTTATTGGGGTTCATCTGTTAACATAATGATAAAAGTGATGTTTTCTTCATTGGATGCAGCAATAACTAGATCACACATGATCTAGAAAGTGCATGGATATTCATTTTATGAATATATTTTACAATTTTAAGTAATACATGACCAATGAGAATAAGCATACATTTAGCCGTTGTGCTTCACTTCATTAGGTTATACTGGTATGATTTTAGAGGACGTAAAACAGCCCTTTCCCCAAACTGCCAGTAAATATTATACATTGATATAATTTTACACTTTCATTGACTTAGTACGTTCCACTTCATTATTAGTCGTAATCATTATGATAAATTTTTTTATTAATTGTCATTATTTTAGACCTTTAATAACACTTAATTTACATCATGCCCCTGTGTTAATCAATGACAAAATTGATTTAAAAAAATTTTTGTTTCGTAATTAGCTCATTGTTGTTTTGTAATTAGCTCATTGTTGGACATGTCAATGATTACCAGTAATATTGATTTTGATTCATTACTACGTTCTTTTAGTATAAGATTGAAAATATATCCTCCACAGTTCTTACGACCTTAATGTACATAAAATGTCCCCTCCCTTAAACTACCATAAAATAGAAATTATTATTATTTTAACTGACTCAAAGCTTTTATTCTAACATCAGTCGTATTTATGATCAAATATTAATTCATTTTCAGGGTTTTAGCTCTTCAAAATCCAATAGAGAATGTAAGAACAACAATGAAGCTAAAATTCCAGAATGAAAGCTTAACAATGTGGAATGCATTTTTTTCTCTCTCTAATGACAGTGTGATTTTTAATTGAAGTTTTAAAAGGGGAAATTTTTCTCTTTAAAATGCTATAAGGATACATCTGTGTTACACAGTGAAATAACTAAACAGGATGAAAGGTTGAAATGACAATTTTTACCGCCAAAAATGCATAGCTTGTCCATAACCCAAAGCAATTAAATTATTATTACTTAAATATAGCAGTTAAAAATTAGTGCCAAGTTATTTTTAAAATGTGACAAGGAACATGTTGATTTTTGCATCAATACAGCTTACAGAATGCATGTGCACAGCAACTACATTTAATACCTGAGGTCTTAGTTTGTGAGATGTCGCCACCTAGTGGCTTCTTTAATAACAGCTTTAGCGTGAATTCAGCATTTTCATTCCCATTTTATTATGTTATCTTTTCCCAACTTTGTAGACACTGATGTGAAACAGTTGTGGTTCATTGTTATGGTTGTACTCTGATTTTTCCCCTCCCAGCCTTGTAGACAACCAACCCGGGCCAGAATCTGCCCTGAAGTGACCCCATGAGCACCACTACACTCAGTGACGCACACAGTATGCATCCCCATATAACTCAGAGCAATCTAGAGGACTGCCTATTGTTTATAAATTCACAGAGCACATATCAATTTATGATGACTAATATTAGACATTAACAGCCAATGACATTTACAGCTGGGAATAATTGACTGGTTCTCTACTGTTAAGCGTTAATCCCCATCTCAGTCAGCCATCTAAGAGCTGCCTTTAGCCCTAGGTGTTCTATCATTACAGTCCCTGGAACACATGTTTAATATATGTCAATTTTACTGCAAACTAATGGAAAGCTGAGTAGGCATATCAGTTTTATAGCAGCATAAATAATGAGCATTCCTGCAGTTCTGAAACGAACGCTCAACACAGTATTATTAACTTAAGAGTGAGGGCAACAAAAGAGATCAATTTCTTCACAAGTACAATATATATATATATATATATAGATATCTATATATATATAGATATAGATATATCTATATCTATATATAGATATATCTATATATAGATATATATATAGATTTTCGACATTTTTTCAAAAGTGAACTGTTTAAAATCTTCATACCTTGGCTTACAACTGCATGAAAGCAGAGGATGAGACGCATGTTCCACTCTTTTAACAGCTCTAATTATGTGGCAGCTATTCATATCTAACATATCGTAATATAATTGTGTAAATGATGGAAATTAATTCACCTGCATATCGTGATTGTCTTTACTCGTTTTCATTGTTTATACCATCTTTGGAAGTTATTTACCTTACTTTATGCCTGACTCTCAGTCCCAAAAGGTCCAGTTCTCATCTAAAAAAACAAGGACAAATACTGTAACTTATTTCACTGTGTGTCACATACGGTTGATGTCATCTATTAACAAGTTAAACTAGACGTTGGTGAAGTTGTCTTGTTCTAGAATCCAATTCAATGTACCAAACAATCCCCTGCTGTTACAGTAACGTTTATATAACTTACAAACGACTCAAGACTTTGACTGAGTATAAAAATAACATCTTTATTAATTTAAGTTAGCTTTCCCTCAATTTCATGACTGTGATGGGGATAAGTAAGAACCTTAAATATTGTTGCAATTGCTTTAGTGAACTAAATCACTTGAAAATAAGTCAGACTAAGTGGGAAAAGCCCAGCTAATTGGACCACAGCTCAGGGCAGAGTGGACAGTACCTGCTCTTTCTCTCTCATTGTCTTCATCACCTTCTCTCTCTCTCCCTTTCTCCTCATGTCGCCTTGTCACTTTTTCTTCCAAAGGTGTGGTTGTCTGTCTTTTAATTTCTGTCTGCGACATATGAGGAGGTAAAGTTCACTTGTTAGCTAACAAGCTACAGTTCATTTATCCAAATCAACCATCTGGCTTCATGACTGATGAGCTTTGTTCAAAGTAGCCGGAAGCTCAGCAGGAGCTGCTAATCTGATGGTGTATTTGGAAGACTGGCGTTTAACTACCAGTGGGTAAACTTCTGTAGTTACCTGTCTCACCGCGCATCGGTTGCTGAGGATGTCTGTCCGGTTTGTTTGTCTTCAGGGAACTACCGCGTAGAACAAAGAGTTGGGCTCAAGATGACTCACTCCACCCCCTTACGCACACATTTACAAGATGCGAAGATGGCACTCAAATACGGTAGTGTATCATCTAGACGTTGAACGGTATCGTTGCAGAACCAAAGGTTTCTGGGACTCCAAAGATCCACAATGAGACGCATTATGTTAAAATTGAGAAGACATGGACCAAAAGTGAACTTTCACAGAAGAGGACAACCTTCAAGAATTCCTCCAAGGGCACAATGAAGGATTATTCAGGAAGTCACAGAATATCCAAACAGAACTTCCACGGAACATCAAGTCGCTCTCACCTCAGTAAAGGTCAGAGGAAATGACAACACTATTCCAAAGACACTGGGCTAAAATGGCATCATGAGAGAGTGTCGAGGAGAAAGCCACTTCTGACCCAGGAGAACATTAAGACGGACTTGAATGGACACAAAACACACCTTAATGATCCTCAGAACTTTATGGAGAATCTTCTCTGGACTGATGAGAGGAAAGTTCAACTGTTTGAAGACAGGGGCCCCGTTACATCAGTTGTGAACCAAACACTCCTCTGAAAAGAGCATTAGACCTACAGTAGCATGGAGGTGTTAGTGGAATGTCGTGGAGATGCTTTGCTGCTTCAGGACCAGGATGACTCAGCATCATTGAGAGAAACAGGAATTCTGCTATCTGCTGGCAGAAGATTCTGAGGGAGCATTTCAGACCGTCATTCAGTGAGACAATCATCCCGAGCAGAGGAGTAAATCCACATCTGAATGGATAGGAAGAATTCAAATTTAAGTTCTGGAGCGATCGCAGCATAAGCCTCATGTGTGACACCTGGTATTTATACTTCTAACAGCACATTGCCTAAACCTTAGCACTCAGTGTTTATATGGGTGACACATGCTGTGAAGATCATGACATGTGAGCAGCCAAACACAACTAAAAGGAACTATCCTGCTAACTCATGTCCCCCTTCTTCCCGTTTCTGGTATCGTTGCTCAGATCCCCACCCTTCCTCCATCCCCTCATTTGAGCCATAGTGTCAAACCCAGTGTGACTCAGATCTGGAAATGTCACATACTGTATGTATGTTTGAATAGTCTAATTCTGTACTGCATCCTGTTGATTAGTGTCTATGACCCGGTTTGTAATGTCATATCGTCATCAAACAGAAGAACTGCAGAGTATTTCCATATGGCATTCAATAGGAAGAGTGTAAGAGTGAATACATTTGAACTGAGGAAAGACAAGAGCTGGGAGGTAAATATTGAATCAACTTATCGATGATTCAATATCAGGGACAGAGGACAGTATGAGTGACGTCAGGGAGATCCTTACCCTCTGACAGAGGAGAGAATCAGTTAATCAAATTTAATGAAAATTTGTCCTGGTTTGAAAATGGTGATAAAGACAAACAAACAGGTTCAGGTGAAAATGTTTGATTAAAAGAGAACTATATGTGTAGTGTGAGTATACATGATTTTTATTAATATGTGTAAAGCTGTAGACATTATAACTCTGAAATGTAACCCATATGTGTGACAATCAAGATGATCAAGATAAAGATCAAGATGTTTTCTTTATTTAATTGTATTTTCTTAAGTTGCATTGTGTTTGCCCATCAGCCACATACGTATGAACCCACAGGCACTTGCCTTAAAGGAATATCATGGGGGATATAAAGATGACGAAATGGACCGGACAAATTTACTAAAATTACTTTTGAAAAGGCTGGCATTAATCAGAGATATTAAAGTTATTTTTCTCCTCATTCAAAAATAAATCTGCTTTTTTTGTCTAGGAACACAGACTTCACTGTTCCACTTGCGATTCCAAAACAATCAAAATTGGGCTTTACAAAATGAAGAAAGCAATAATTTCCCAACATGTTTCATGTCAAATACAATTGGTTTTAACAGGCAAACAACTTGAGCTAGCGTTCAACTTGGCTGCAGGAATTGTCGTCCCCTTAACAAAAGGAAACAACAAAACATAATTTACCATCAAAGCCATCTTCCTTACTTAAATTCCATATGGTACACATTTATAATTGACAATATTCATGTCTGTTCCAAAGTAATCTTACACGAATATGCAGTAAGCATAGGCACTATGTGCATTAGAGCAAAATATATCTTCTCACTTGGAAACAATCTTTACACGGTCCATCACGTACATTAACAATGATATCATTACACTACATGTATTAACTAGCACATTAGCATCAGGTCGGTTTGCATAGCATAGTATTTTCTTATTAAATATCTACAATGAAACACCTTATTGACCAAATAACATGAATCTAAAAATTACACAGATTCCTTGCAACTTATCCCCTGTACTGTGGTTTCTTTTCATTATTATGAGGAATAATAACCCACCTTAAAGCAGAAACTAAGAGGATAAACATGGACAAGCGTTCAGACTAGCTGCAGGACTCTGCCTCTTCAGGGTCATTAGTTCTTCCTAACGGCTATGCGCCGTCTGCTGACATGTTTCAGTACTGCACCCAATGATATCTATTTCTTTTCAAATTTTAACCACGCTGTGCATTTTCACATGCTTTTAACTTATTATTTTAACTATAAACTTAACTATTTATCGTCTTAATGTCCTTAAATAATTTTAACATCGTGTTTAATTACTTTATATACCACATTTTATTTACCCTTTACTTTATTAAAGCTAAAGTAAACTTTTCTCTCAAAAGAAAACCTGGAAATTAGTGAATAAACTATATTTTAGGGGTTTTGTAACGGGTCAGTAAGGTTTCCAGGGTATTGAAGCATCATGCCTTTCTAATGTGAACCTGTTTGAGTCCTCTGAGGTGCTCCTCTAAGCAGACTTACATCATGTTCCCCTCTGAGATTTGTTCTGGCTTCAGAGCTGAGGTTGCGCTGTTGATAGGGACTAGGATGACACAGCAAGGGGGCACTCATTTCAGAATTAAAGCTCCCTTTCACACCACAGCTCTGACCCACATAAACTCTGACCGCATATCATTGGCTCCAGTAATTCTGCCAACACAGCTGGAGCAGAGTGTGGGCCAGTGAGCAGCTGTCGTACAGTAAATCACTACTTTAGATAAATATTTGTCAGGGAGCAAAGGGTTTGACTAATATCTGGATTTAGATATATGAGGACAGCAATAAATTACATAAAAATGATACAGTGATGTCTGAATAAATCTTTCTCTGTTTGGATTTTCTAAACTCCAACAATTCATACTTGGAACGTTTTGTTGAATTAAAATCCACTTTGGTGTTATTGCATTGCAATATGAATAAAAAATGGACCAAAGACCAAAAGCAGGATGTGATTTCACAAGATGAGACTCGAAAAAATCATGTGATGTAACAACATAGAAATATTTAAACATAGTGGAATCTGATTGGCCAGCTTAGGCAGTCAGCTGGCTTTCATGTTGGTGGAAAAGTAATAGTGGTACATCATTGATGGTTTCAGTGTGTGTATATGCAATTAATGTTAACCCCTCATAGGTGTTGAGTCTGGTTTGAACCACTTTATTTCACAAAATAAATGTTGTTTTTTTAAATAGGCCGGTGACAACAGGCTGAAATAACTGTGTCATGGTGAAGTAATGGAGAGCAGCTTAATTGCAGGAGAAGAGCACTGAGAGCCTTGGTTGAAAATCCACTGTGTGCCACTCGTTTATTGTATGTATTTAATTTAGAATTGTTTTATTGTTCTCATTTATTTACTTCTTGTCACTCATGCACATGAGCATTGTTGGATTTTGTATCTAACTCTTTAGCCACATCTTCTATTATTGCTGTTTTCCTTTAGATATGTCTGCATTTATTGTGCTATGTAAACCCCAGTACAAATGAAAATGAGCACTTTTTTTTTTTCTAACTTCAAACTCCATGGCTTGCGCACATCTGCCCAGGCTCAGGTTTCCATATGTAGCATTCCCGTCAATGACCACTTATTCTGTCCAGCATTGATGTACATGCACATGCATTAGCCATTAGTGGAATGCACAGTGTTGTTTTTGAATAGATTTAAGGGTGAGAATGACTTAGGCTCCAGCACCCGAGACCCTGAACAGGATAAGAGGTTGCAGATAATAAATTAATGAGTATATACTTTGCCATGACTGATACATATCATAAATATGCACAAAAAGCTGTCAAATCCAGTCAAGAACTCAAACATGTCTCTAACATCAATTTATTATCTATACGAGTAGCACCTTCTTTCATATCTTTCCCTTTTTTCACCCCAGGGGGGCCGCCATCCCCCCCTCGCTAAGCTCAACACTATGGTTGAGCTTGCATTCAGTTTCTGCTGCCCCTCATCTGTGGAATGCCCTCCCTGACCATCTGAGGGCTCCACAGACTACAGAGACTTTTTTTTATAAAAGGATTTAAAACTTTCCTTTTTAGCAGAACCTATAACTTTTAATTAAATTTTTGCTTTTTGGTCATATTTTTATATTATTATTATTACATTTTTTTATTAATGATTTATCTGCTGTTAAATTGTAGTACTTTGAGATTTGATCCAAATGTAAAGTGCGTTATAAATAAAATGTATTATTATTATTATTATTATCATAGAGGATCATCTTGTTCTGCATATTGATTTGGGATAGGTTTTTAAATGTACACATAGGTCCTTTTCTGACTGGGATTTTAACCCCAGTCTTCTGAAACAAAGTCAGTGGTGCAGCCCACTAAGCTATCCAGCTGCTGGTGTCAACACTTGTAAAACTGGGCTAAAATGTATTTCTGCTTTCATCCAGACCAAGAGAACCTACGTCCAAGCCTGATTAAAAACAAATATATTTATTATAATAAAGAAACCTGGATAATGCACAAATACAAACATGGCAAAATTCCAAATATATTTTTTTAATATCAGGAGTGCTACTTAATGCTAGCGGACTTACAAACCCTGCAGTGTCAGAAGCAGGATTTTTTTCCCCCCCTCTTCTCAGGACTGTTGTATTTAGGCTTATCTCATTCAGGCACTGTTGCGACAGCAACCTCACCTCAGCAGCCAGTTTGTTTCGTTGGCTCTCAGAGGACAATCTCTGTGACAACAGAGCAGGAGGAGAGAAAACCGCACATAGACTGCGGATCCATGTTTGGAATAAATCAAGACCAATCATGCGTATCAATTATCATCAGCAGAAATATGCTGTTTCATGTCCCTCTGTGTACTGACCGAAAATCAATCCAAAGAGGGATGTTTTTAATATCAGATTTGCAGTATGAATGCAGTAGGCCTACAGCTGTTCTTTTCCTACCTGTTGGAGATGCACAAAATCATTATTGGTACTCAGTAGGTACCCAGTTTCTGCCTGCAAGCCTTAACTCTGATTAACAATTAAGACTGTCACATAAAGTCTTAAATCCAGGACATTTAATACCCAAACACCACTAACTCCTCTGCAGTCTTACTACAAACTATTATGAATATGAAATTGTCACTGTCACTTTCTGTGGTTATCGTGGTCAAATACATTCTGCACTATGTAGATATGGAACCATATTTATTCTCTTACTTGATTGCAATTTTTATTCCTTTTGCACCACCTGCACTGATATTTCACAATACTCGATGTGTATATAGACCTGAATGCATGCTGTTACTGTTCCTAGGTGTTTCTTATGTAAGCTCATGCAAGCATTGGAAACCGGAGCCAAATTCTTTGTATTCAAACCCATACTGAATATAAACTTGAAATAAAGCTGATGCTGATTCTGATTCTGATTCTTAACTAGAGTACTGATCTTTGTTTAATGCATAATGCTGTTTAACTCAATCGAACCTCATTAGAAATTAAACTCATAGGACTGCTCCCTTGGTGGAAGTTAAAGTGAAACAATCCATGTTAAAACAGTGATACAGTCCAGGTTCATACAGTAAAACAGTCCAGGTTCATACAGTGAAACAATCCATGTTAAAACAGTGATACAGTCCAGGTTCATACAGTCAAACAAACCTGGTTTATACAGCGAAACAGTCCAGGTTCATAGAGTGAAACAATCCATGTTAAAACAGTGATACAGTCCAGGTTCATACAGTCAAACAAACCTGGTTTATACAGCGAAACAGTCCAGGTTCATACAGTGAAAAAAATCCAGGTTCATACAGTGAAAAAATCCATGTTAAAACAGTGATACAGTCCAGGTTCACACAGTGAAACAAACCTGGTTTATACACAAAAACAGTCCAGGTTCATACAGTGAAACAATCCAGGCTCATAGAGTGTAACAGCCCAGGTTCAAACCGGTGATAATAATAATAATAATAATAATAATAATAATAATAATAATAATAATAATAATAATAATAATAATAATAATAAACAATATATTTTGTTAATAAGTTGCGTTAAGAGTGGAGCTTTCAGGTTCTGCATCCCCAGCGAATGGTTACTTAAACATTGTGAGTTTGATCAACTTGTGACTTATCCAGGGGTACCACATGTCTCGGGGGATAGCCCCTGCACTCAGACACTATTCCAGAAAACAAATGGTTTTTGATCGATAGCACATGTTGAATTCAAACTAAAATTCAATGTCAGATGGAGGCTGACGACAAGACAACAACAGGTTTTGAGATTAACACAATGTCATGTCCAAATAAAATGTAACGTATGTTACTATTATTATTATTATTAGAGTCCAACAACGTCCGATTACATCCTGTTCTAGCTGGCATTAAATGTAATTATCACAAAGTAGTTGAATTAGCAGATGGTCATCTTCATGAATGCCATCCCCTGTTTCTATACAGGATTCTATGGAGGCCCATTTGTGCTTGTTGAAAACAAAAGAGTAGAGTTATACATGATGAAATAAAAACACAAGCTCATGGCAATTGAATTATAAGATGATGAGTTCAAAACAGTGTACATTGTCTGCTACAATAATGAAACAGATGTTCAAACGAACCATGTTCATGGAGGATGTTTCTCAGCCCATATTGCTAAAAGATCCATAAAATCACCAAACTCCATCATGACATGTCAGCTTTTTGTTATGTTTGAATATCTTTTCACAGGTGCAGGATACAAAACTCATGGAGGGATTATATATCTCATCTGCCCGGGGACACCTCTGGAAATCTCAGAATGAGCTGGGACTCTGGCCTGCTGCCACTGTGACCCGACACCGGATAAGGGGAAGGAAATGGATTCATGAAAAAAAAACATACTTTAGTGTGCAATACTCTTCTATGGCTCACATATTGGTCTTTATTTACTTATATACTTCTTGTAATTAAATAATTCTCATTATTTAATTATGCCTTGCTGTTTGCTGCTGTAATACTACAAATGCTGCCACTGTTGGACGAATAAAAGGATTGTCTTCTTCTCCTGTTTGTTATCCCAACTTGTCTGAAAGATGTTGCTTCCATCAGATTTTGGAATCAGTACGGATTTGCAAAAATCAATGACGTAGGTGAGGTAGCACAAAATATATTGTTATTGTATTGTTTACCCCAATCAGCCATAACATTATAACCACTGACAGATGCTGTGTATTTGCAGACCGGTCAGAGTGGCCTTGCTGACCCCTGTCCCCTGCTGAAAGTAACTACAATGGGAACATCAGCATCAGAACTGGAAACCTGGATGGCCGGGTGCATGTGCGAAGCTTACTTGGAGAGGAGATGGCACCAGGAGATATTGTTGGAGGAAGTCAAGCTGAGGGAGGCAGA
This sequence comes from Lophius americanus, assembly GCA_037951165.1. Lineage (NCBI taxonomy): Eukaryota > Metazoa > Chordata > Actinopteri > Lophiiformes > Lophiidae > Lophius > Lophius americanus. The sequence goes on along the minus strand of JBBDHG010000015.1, from coordinate 6,169,987 downwards.
GTGATGTTTTTGGCAATGTTCTGCTCAGAAACCATGAGTCCTACCCTCTATGTGGATGTTCCTTTGACATTTAACACCTACATAAACATTACTGCAGACCAAAAACCCCTCTTAAATAAAAAGGTATGACCTAATGACAGTGACCTATTTAGGTGGATAATGCTGCCTGCCACACAACAGGAATGGTTCTGGAATGGTGGAAAGTCTTAATGTCTTCAGATCTCCATCCAATCCAGCATCTGTGGGATGTGCAGGACAAACAAGACTGATCTGTGGAGGCATCACTTCGCAACTTCCAGGACTGAAAGGATCTTCTGCCAGATCTTGGAGTCTTGGTGCCAGATACCACAACACACCTTCAGTGTAAACCTATTTACAGACACCTTTTCAAGGCGTGCCTCTTGTGCTGTTATTCTGCTCCTCCATTCTATATAAATGCAATTTAGGTGTAATGGAAAGTCTATTTTGTAAAAACTTTGAGACAGTTGTGAAGGTTGCAAAGACCCTGGTAGGCAGGACAGGGTTGCGAAATTACGAATTGCGATTATATGTGTTGGTGCCAACCGGAAAGCTTAAAACTAGCTAGCAACAGTAAATAGCTAGTAGAGGTTTGTATCTCTAGCAGTTAGCAGGCAGCTGCAGTTAGCAGCTAGCAGCAGTTACTAACAGTTACTAGCAGCAGTTACTAGCAGTTACTAGCAGTTACTAGCAGTTACTAGCAGCTAGTGGCAGTTAGCAGCAGCTAGCAGCAACTAGCAGCTGCTAACTCAAAGGGAAAGAAAATCACAGCAGCTGTTAATTTGATGTGAACAAACAATTGCATTTTCGAAGAGGGTCATCAATGCAGCATTGTTGAATGACCTCTGTATAATGAGGGCTTTTGAATCGGTCAGAGGCAGCATTTGGATTCCATGGTGACTTGACTGCTCCTCTGGCCCCAAATCTGACCACAAAGAGTAGAGAGCTTGCAATCTCTCAGAATATACCTGGTTGTTCACTTCAACTCTATTAATTACCTAATTTATCAAACCAATATGTAAATTGTGTGTGGGGGCACTGTTTAATTGTCTCAGAGACAATTATTTCCACATAACCATGTATTTATAAATTCACCATGAGTCTATTGATTGGGGACTACTGGAATCTTAACCATAAAAACTCATCAGTCATATGTAGTGATAGTATACAGTACGATTTTCATGCTTCATTAATTATTTTTTTTTATAATGTTTTCATCATAGTTCTGCATATTTAATTTCTGTAAAGGGGGGTGTTTTTTCAGGCCTGTACTTTGTCCGCCATAATGATATACAGTATGTTTATGTCCGTATTAGCTCTGTTATTTATGGATTTGTGATTTCCAACACCAGATGAACATGTGTTTTCTTTGAAAGCACTGGTGAATTAATTCAAAGCAGATATCGTGGTGGAAGGAAAACATGTTCTCAAGTAATATGCTGTGGGTCTATTGATAAGATCAATAAAGTTTTTTGTATGCTATATCTCACTTTAAGAGCAGTCCTTCAGAAAAATGTTAACATTTTGTCCTTATGGCAACAGGGAAGTGTGAGACATCCTCTAAAGGTCTTCCTATCCGGAGGAATCAGCAGAGGATTTATTTAATTATTCTAACATATCAAAGGTATTATGACGAGGCGATGGTAAATAACTAAACCAATCACTTCTTTTTAAATTAGAATGGTTTATTATGTTTATGTGGCAGGCCATTGATAATGAATGATGTGCAGAGTGAGTGCTAATTGTCCCATCATGTTGAGACCATCAAAGAAGATTGTAATGAATTTGATGTCTCATGCCTGTTCATGTTCTCCATTTTGGCAGCATGCATTATTATGAGCGACACTATTTTGCGGCTTGGCCAAACTTATTTGATATTTATGGTGACTCGTCCTGGGCGTACTGCCTCTTGCTCAGTATCAGCTGGGATCATCAAATCTCTCTATAACCCCTGTAGCATCACAACCTTCTTTCCACTAAAAAGTAAAATAAGAAAGGACAAATGGAAAGCAATAACATAACTACTGATTTAAATCATGCAGATTTCAGAACTCATTCCACGATTGACAAAAATGAACCACTCTGATTTGCTCATTCGGATGATAAACATAGCTCATTGGCTCTTTCAACCAATAAGCGCTGCCGGAGGGCGGTGCTTCTACACTGTAATCAATCCTCTAATCAGGCGCGTGTGTCTGTACGCTGTCAGCCTCGACCTCGCTCTCATTGAGCGGGAGACGTAGAGGTCAGCCACCGGCGGATAGTACCTATTTCTTCAACAAAAAGTACGACAGGAGTGGAGAAGAAGGAAGGTGTGACATGGGGGAAAGATTTGTGGTAATTCCGGTTGGAGGAGGAGGAGGGGTTGGGGTCGCTGGGGAAGAACAAGGGGTGCGCTCGGACGCAGTTGTTTCCAACCAGGCGCCGGACACCGGCGGAACTGTTGAGGAGAGAGAGGAGGAAAAGGAGTTGGTGGTCGAACCGCAGGAACCCAACGCGGTGGTTACCATCCTGGAGTACAACCGGGAGCCCAACAAATACGGTAAGACCGCTACAAACTCACCGTTATTCTTTTAGATAAGGATTAGCATCACCTTGAGGCGGCATTAACTTATCAGGAATCCAAAGCTGTTATTACACCTAGCATAAAACTATGTCCATAAAATGCTTTATTTACGGGGATCTTGCAGAAAAATGACATCTGTTATCAAAAAAACGACTTTTCCCTAACTTGAAAAGTTCTATTAAAGCTACATTATGTAAAAAAAAAAGTTCCTCATGTAATTTAAAATACATGAATGAAGCGTGGGTTCTAATTTTTAAAAGAACTGTAGATTATTTTACGGTCATAATAGTGCTGTGAAGAGCTAGACAGGACGAAGAGAAGAAGAGCAACGAACAGGGTTTCTGCAGTGTAATAACGTGTCTTAAAAAGTCATACATTTAATGATGTGAATTGAAGGCCTTAAAGAAATCTATGATGTGGTGTGATGTTATGTTTTTTAGCTGGTATGAGCAGGAAATTGGTCGATTTATAATGGTATTTAATAGATCTCAGCATATAATAATATATGATAAATTTAACTTATCCAAAGGTGCAGAAATTCTTTGTGATCCAAAAGAAATATAGACAAATTAGGGTTAAAAAAAAAAAAAGGGTTCTGCTCCAGTGGGATACTCTTCATTAAGTGTTAGTTTGTTAAATATAAGTTAATGCTTAGTAAAATGATTTTGCCATAATTTAAATTAAAATAAATCTATTATAAATAAAATCAACCAAATTTGATATTCCATATTCCTAATTTAAATGTAACTGTAACTGTAAACTGCAAACAACAAAGAAAATCATTCTCATGGTGAGTGAGAAGTTTGTATATTGAATGACATAAAAATCTACAGAATTTCCTGTTTAAAATGTAGAGTGGTGAAGTAAAGAAGAAGAAAAAGCACCTCTCTGAAAATCCGTGAGTTTCAATTACAGGCAGAATGTAGTTTATTACAGGCAGAATTTAGTTTAATTCTTCTTACAAGATGGTTAAGAAATGGTTTGGAATAGATTTATTGATGATTGTAAACACTTGAAATGTAGAATTTATTAGTTACAGCAAATAATTTGTGATGAATTTGGGGTATTTGACTGAAAAAAATGAAAATAGCAATAACTGAATATATTTTGATTTAAGCTATTGGTATTTCCAAAATGTTATGATTTTACAGCTGATTTGACTGCAGTCTTTCTTGTCTAGCTTTGTTGAGAAGTTGCTCACAAACCAGGTGGCTCTATAGCAACAACTTGCTGGAATAATTTGCTGGCCAGGAGAGCCTGCTTAATGTGTCCAATGTGTGCTGAGCTGCTGGACCGAATGATTGTATGACTGATGTTTGTTTTAATGAATATAGGTGTCAAGGTAAAAGGAAAAACAATGGTAGCTTTTTTGTCGCTGTTGTATGATACAAGGATATCTCAGAACCTAATCGGTTGTATTGCGTAGGTTGAATTGCATTTTAAATTATATAATGATGAGGATGTTTTTGTGTGCGCTGTGCTTTTGTTTGTACCAGATGTGTCTTCTTGCATACTCTCAGTGCATTTTCTTGTATGTGATTTTTGTATGAGCTTTCATTTAAAAAATATTTAATCTGACCAATAGTCACATGGCCCTGAAGAAGACTGTATCCTCACTGTGGTATCACACTTCCTCCATCCATCATCAACCCATCTATCCATCCATCCATCCATGTGTTAATCCTTCTTCCACCACATGTCCATCCATCTATCCATATATATATATACCAGGGTTTTCACTATGTACATTTAGTAGATGCGCCCCGCTGCTACTTAATTATTACCACTGCTGCTTCAGAATTTTATTAAATGTCATGTAATCGTAAGTACAGTAGTGGTGGCTACTACAATATTTTAATCTTCTTAGGGGTTGCATGATCAAAAATGTTTTCATGTGAGACAATATCTAATGTTACTCATTCTCAAATTAGACAAGTACAAGTAGACAGTCAGGAGGGGTGGAAGCAAGTAGAGAAGGAGAGTGGGCAGAGAGAGAAGAGAGTTGAGAGAAAACAACTAGGCACAGGGTATCAGGCTCGGACCCTAAATGGGTAGACATTCCAAGGTTCCCCCCATGGCTCTTCCACACTGATCAAGTATAAATAGTTGTAAAAAAAGAAAAAGTTCTCTGAAGTCTGAACCAGGCTGTAGTATATTAGTTATTAGTATAAGGCAGCCTACAGACGTAGTCTATTGTACTATATTTGTTATTCAAATAAGTAGAAAATGGAGATAGATGTAAATAAATCATTTCATAAGATTGTTTTGTGATTTTTGACTTTCTTTCCTCATTGCTACTGCAGGTTGTTGAGGGTTGGAGGTAATAAGAGTGAAAATATAAAAGCAAATGGAAATCAGGGAATTGGCAAACACGAAGTGCTATGGGCGTGTTCTGAGGCCACCAGGACCCCTGGCTTTTAGGTCCGGCCAGAATTCAGAATGTACGTTTCCATAACTTGAAGTCTGTTCAGAGAAAACGTATGAAGGTAAAGTTATCATTCAGTCCAGTAGGTGTCATTGTGTTGAGCGTGGACATCCGGTACATCGCTCTCTTAGTGAGCGGTTTGGGTAGGTTACCCCCACTGGTTGGAACAGTCACATATTCCAGTCCAATGAAGACAAATACAGAGTTAATCGTGGGTGAACTCACTGGAATTTCATGAAATTAAAGCAGGTGGAGGAGGAGTTGGGAGCAGGTTAGGGATTTCTTGAAGTAAACTTTCCAGCGAGCAGGTTAGATTCACAGATTGGTTTTACGCAGTAACTGAATCAGAGCTTAACTATTCCTGCTTTCTGGAATGGAAAACCAAGAGTTTCCCTCCTCTCAGGCTTAACCATTCAGAGTTTCCACTAAGCCCGCTTCCTGAAATACCCACCAGCTCTAGAAGATAATAAAGCATTATCATATGCTTTGTTTATTACAGCCGGTGGTAATTTCTTTCACTGGATCTTGATTTCATGTCTTCTGCTTTTCGTTTAAAGTCATCCAACTGTGAGCAATTGAATGTCTGAATGCCTGCCGTATCATTCCAAAACAACAGGATATCATCCAAGGTTCTTTTCTACAATTTGATCTTTGGTCTGAATGGATTTGCAGTTGTGTTGTAGATCACTTGTTCCTAGCAATGTTCCACCACCAAATCCACCACCTCCATCCGTCCATCCATCCATACTTCCATGCGTCCATCCATGCTAGTATCCATCCATCAATTCACTGGTCTCTTTTTAATTTATATTTTATAAACCAAACAATAACATTTATAATAACCTGTATTCATGTGTATTATCATAACATGAACTAAAAATATAATCTTGTTGTTTTGCAGCAGGACAAAGAAACAAATCTGCTTGAATCTTTGCGTTTAATCCTATTACCTTTAGATTTTTTGAGTTTTTTACCCTTGTTTTCAATTTCCTCGCTTCCTACCTTTACTGCTAATTTATTTTCTAAATTAAATGTCTTACTGATGATGTCGATATCTGTAGAAAATAGTGAGTGTAGATAATTTATGACCACCAGTTGGTGTTCTTAGCGCACTATCTTGCGCTAAGAACACCAAGAAGATTCGTGTTTAAATTTTTAGACTGATCTTGAGAATTTTTGTGACGTAAAGGCTGTGACTAAAGCAGACCGTAAAACAAACAGAACATATACAAAAGAAGGTTTTCTTCAGACTTAGGTCACATAGAGTTCACTTTTCATCTGGGAGTTAAGATTTTATGTTGAGACTGGTTTCTATAAATGATATGGAGGCAGAATTTGGGCCTAGTGAAAACACATAATATTAGTAAATTTTAAGTTCTATCTGAGATTGCAAAATTAATGCATGAGGTGTTTTTATGTAACTTGAATTGAACAAAGGAATAAGAACTTCTAGAAAAGAGGTAATGTTGTGTGGATATACTGTTTGCTTCAGGCAATTTTTAAACACAAGTTTTAGTTAGTTTGTTCCTTTTTTAGTCCGTTTTAAGAAGAGGCCACAATATGACTCAAAGTCAACACATGGAACTATCTTGTATGTTTAAAGTATATTTAAACAGGTTTAATCTGTGGAAACACAGTGCCATCACTAGAGATGTCATAAACGTATTAATAGTTCCTGGAAATCACATGAAGAGATCTGAGGGTTCAACTGATGCCCGCCCCAGATTCGTAGGATTACATTTGGATTTATGGAAGATTAAGGAGGCAGTGAAAGATAGATGAGGTTCTACGGGGTAGAAGAGTCTCCAAAATGTGTCAGATTTAATATTGCAGCTACAGTAATCAGAGAGCGACTGTCAGTCAGACAATTCTCACACTGGCAGATCTTGTCTGTGGTTATAGAGTAGAATTTGTATTTTACAGAAGAACTCTGCAATAGAGAAGCGACATTGTGGTGCAATGGTTCTCAACTCTCACTGATTGGATCAGTTTTTGAGTCACAGATCATACGATTTTTTTGGAGGAGCAAGAGGAAAACAGAGAGAGACAGAGAGAGACAGAAAGTGACAGACAGAGACAGACAGACAGAGAGACAGAGGGAGAGATAAAGATAACTTTGCATTCCATTTATTAATACTTACTTATTGTGCTATTTCTTCTCTGTCTAGTTGATGTGTCTAACCATGATTTAGAACGTTTAATAACATTTCTGGTCTATCTCTCTGTTTTCTCTGTAAGTTTCGGTTTTGTACTATATTTACTGCATTTTGGACATTATTAACTAAAACAGTACCTTTAAGAAATATTTAATATGTGATCGATGATCGTCTTAATCTGTGTTGGGCAAATAAATGACCTACAATCTAATTGTGTTGAATTGTATTTCCATTTCCATTCAAATTCCTTCCTGCTCTGTGTTCAATCAATACATGACTAAAATCTGAATAGTATAAGGTCAATGATAATTATATAGCTCATTAAGAGTGCTCAGAAATATACTGCCACTGTTCATTGTTATCTATCATTGCCAAAAAAAAGCAAAAATGTGAGCCAGCTCCACAACACTTCACTCATGGGTTTCAGTGGATGTTGCATAACTTCACCATTTTTTCACTGTTTGGTCAAACGGTGTTTTATTAACATTGAAGAAAACAAGTCAACTGTTGAACAATGACATCATTCTACATTTCTTTTATTTAGCAATACAATTGTATTTATTTTCTCACATTTTTAAACCTCTGCTGTAATAATTGCTATGGAAATGATTCCCATAATTAAATACAAGTATGTGGATCCTGGATAATTTTTCAACAAAGATACACTATTTTTCTATATTTTTAAATATGTATTTAACTGTAGTTAAAGCGCACTTCTGCTGCCTTCTGTCTTCAGTCTATTTGAGATTATATATTTGCGTGTAAATGTCTGTGATGTATGTATTTTAACATTTGGCTCCAGATTTATCCCCCAAATATTAACTGGTGTGTGTTAATGGTAGTACTTTTTTTTAAGGTGGGGCCTGAGGTTACATAAGTGCAGTTTAAATATTGGTGGTGCTTGCAGTTAGTAGAATGTCCTTACTGCACAGCATGTTGTTTGCATGCACGTTGGTGTGTTCATGTTAAAGGCATGGACCTTGAGCTGTCATGTGCTGCCCTCTGCTTTATTTGGAGTCCAGTAGTCAGCACAAGGACACCAACTGGATCCTGACGTCCAATATATCTGATCTTGCTCCTGTGTGGCCTCCCAGTCCATGACCTCCCCCTTCAGTCTCGCAGGGGATGTTTCTTGGAGTTGCTCGTTATTTACACACAGGAGAAGGGTGTGTCCCTCTCTGGATTTTTCAGTTTCGAAGAACATTTTCCTCCACAGCTTTTCATCAAGTACCTTCTTTAGATTTCATTTTGTCTTTCAAAGGCAGTAAAAGTGCCCTGCATGTAATCAACAACCATATATAGCTGTTTTTTGTAATAATAATCATTTATATTTCTACTATTTCTACTTTCTATTATTCATTACAAGTCCTTGCATTGATGTCACTGACAGAATAGCTTGATTCAGAGCTGTCTTTAAAGTTTTATTATGTGGATCTGTGTAAACTCAGTATTGACATATCACCTCCTAATTTTTAGCTGTCATATTTTTTTTTCTAGTTCCATATTCAAGATTCAGGATTCACTTTTCATTTCACTGACTATTTGTATACAAAGAATGAAACAAAAATTGTTGATAACCAGCTCCTGTCAGTGCATTAAAAAAGATAGAATAAATAAATAAAAAATACCTGAAACTAGAAAAACAAGCAAACGTTCTATATAAAATATCACACAATTGGCAGTGAAGTTAAGCAGCAGTTTTTAGTTGAGGGAGGGTACATTTAATGTCCTTATGAATGTGCTGTTCGCAGTCCTGTTCAAAATTGTCTTTGATAGGTGGGGTTGGATTTGAGTGTGTGTTGGGAGGGGCCACAATCCATTTACCAGCCTTACAACGTATGGGAAGAAGCTGTTCATCTCCTGTACCTCTTCCCAGACGGCAGGAAGTAGAACAGACCATGAGAAGGGGGGTGAGGGTCTTCAATGATGGAGGAAGCTCTGCGAATGCAGCGCTACTACTAGTGTGATGGTATTTGCTGGTCCTTCTAAAATCCATCACCACTGCTTCATTTTATGCACATTGAAAGCAAGTATGTGGGATCTGCACCACTGTTTCCTTGCTCTACACTGTTTCCTTGCTCTACATCCATCCTGTAGCTGACTCATTTTGTCACTGACGAGACCCACCACTGTTGTGCATCATCAAACCTTAAGATGTTAATTGGAGCATTTCATTAATATTGATTTGAAGGCACCAGCACAGGGTAAATTATGGTGCAATAGATGTGAGTTGCTTTACAATATTGTACAGATACAGATTACGGATTACAGATGAAGTGGGATTAAAACATTCATTGTTCCCATGCTAACACAACTCAATATTAACACGTATTAATAGCTGTGTAATGGTTGGGATCATCACATTGTGTCCACCTCATATATGTACGTGAAAGGAGAGAAGACAGATGGATACAGTCGGAGCTCCTTGGTAGCCAGTGGATATCAGATGTCAGAAATGTGTATGAAGACATGCGAGTATCATGTTCTGAATGTAGAGCCTCAGCCCAACCCTTTGAACTCCACCTCCGTCACAAGCAGCCTAAATGACGGCAGCACAGTCAGAGGAAAGAGATGCAATGGTAAAACGGTGGGAGCTTTAAACACTTCCAGTGGCTCTCATGACCTGTTCTGAGCTGACAAACCACTTGAGTCAATTTCTATTTCTGCTTGACATGCTCACCGGCTGGTATGGTGTCTAGATACCTGGTATATCAGCAGAGGGGAAATACAAAGCTTCAATATATTTAAATGAAATGTAAAATCCTGTGGGATTTTAATGTGATCATTTCAGTTACCATGTCCATATGCTCAAGATTTACAACCAAACAGAAATAGATTTTTTTATTTTTACCAAACAGCATTCATTAGATTCTAGAATTTACCAGATCTTATAATTAGATCCTTAAATTAGGGAAGACCCTGGCCGGAACTTGATTAGACCACTCTCCAGCAAAATAACCTAACTCTTAGATAACATAAAGCATATGATAGATAAATGGAAACTCAGCTAGAAAACTTAGATGGTAAAGTTTGGTAATCTATGTTAGTGTGCAGTGATTAGGAGGCCCGATATAGTTCTCACAAAAACTTACAAATTTAGCAACCAAAATAAGTAAGACATGATAAGCACCCGGTATCAACAGTAAGTAAATGGTGACATAAGTTTTAAATTACTCAGAATTCACAGGTTAAAACAGAGGGAAATACCAGACTCATGGAAAATGGTACATAAGCCAGAAGAAATTATACTTCTCCCAAGTCATTTTTCTATATTCTATACAAAGTCACAAAATCTACTGATATCAAACTTGTTATTAATAAGTTAGTAAACATAAGTTAAAGTTAAAGTAGTAATATCTTATAAATATTAAAAAGGTATTAATATTTAATATACTTAAAGGAAACAATTTTAAAGGATTAATTATGAATGACACAATAGAAGTGCTTTATTTCTGAATAATTTGTATTTATTAAACAGTATATCCACACAACATAACCTCTATTTATTATGATTATAACTGACATATTATCATTGCAGCTGGCAATAGGGTAGTCGAATATATAATAACACCTACATCATTTGTTTAGCTTTTAACGCTTTATATTGATAATTTAAAAAAGCTAAATGTTATGCAGTTGTGTAAAAAGTCGATTAATCTTTTTAAGCAGAAGCATTAAATGTGGGAAAAGCTGACAGCTGGAATTAAGTACAGTGCTTGAGTAATTGTTTTTAGTTACAGTCTTCCATTATGTATCTCTCAACTGGTTTAGCTGTAACAGGACTTTATTAAATAAGATTTCATTTCCATTGCTGAAAAAGATGAAAGATGAAGAATTATTAAAGGAAAAGTTCTTCAACTTCAAAAGACGATGGTGTCACCTGAGCCTGAGTCAAATGGAGTTTGAAAGACTGGCGGGGATCCCTGCTGTTACCTGAGAGGTTTGACGTGTGATGGTTATTGTGTGTGTATACACGTGATGACGCCTCAAACCAGGCTGAAAATGGTGTTGACTTTTGCTTACTTAGTTTCTAAGAGTATTAGCATGCCATTTGATTCAGTTTGTGAAAATTGGAACTTCGTTTCGGAAAGAAAACTTAAGCATACAGCCACTTTTTCAGCATCAAAGACGTCTGACTGAGTATGATGGATGGAATTCTATCCACTTTGTTTCATTTGTGTCAGAGCTTGCAAAAAAATGATTTTCCAGTTTTCAAATGTATGTATGCAGTCAATTATGGTTTTAAAATGTAAGGGCAAAAGAAGCTCTGGCGGAACAACCCCGAAAATGTTCAGCACAATGAACTTAATCAGACCCTTCAAAATTAATCACCCCGTGGAAGATAGCAAGTTTCAGCTGCTATGCTATCATTAGCATAACAGCTGAAGCCAACGACAGCACAGAGCCATCCACGAGCCCTGAGGTCCCTGAGAAAACCAATGAATAACATAAAATGAACTTAACAACGCTTTCAAAGTTTGATTACCACTTCAAAATGCCATACAATTGGTTTCAGAAAATACAACCCAACGGACGGAGCACACTTCAATGTCAACAGGTCATCATACAGAAACAATGCAGGTAAGGCTTTCATCCAGTGAGTACACTACTCATTATTAGGGCTGCAACGAATAATCAACCTAATTGATAATAATTCGTTGTCGACGGATTTAAAAGTTGATTAGTTGGTGACGTCATCGGGCACTGCTTCTGACACCCCGTAATAAAAAGGAAGTAAACAGTAGCGCCATGCCAACCCAATCGCGACAGAAAAAGCCCAAGGCGTGGAAGCATTTCTCCCTCAACACGGCCAAAAACGTTAAAAAAATGTAGTGAATTGTTAATGACGTAGAGAGTACCAAAAAACTATAATTGTATCCCGGTGATACTCTTCACATTACACATGTGCCCATACGTTAAAATCACACTTACACACTATATATATATATATATATATATATATATATATATATATATATATATATAAACATTATTTTGCTCATTTAGACATTTCACATTTCTGCTGAAAGTTTGTTGCTGCCTGCCGAGTGCCTACGTCTGCGTGTGGGCGTGTCCAATGTGGGCTTGATCAAACTTGTAAACGATTTAGCCTAATTGATGTGAATTCACAAATCACAGACTGTTTTCTTTTCTACCGTTATTTGTTTTCCTATATTTACACGGATGTTTTATTTCATTCCAGAGAAATTAATGTATTTTTTATATATATTTTTTTATATTATTTGTTCACAAATTTTGTTTACCTTTTGTATCAGCAGTGATGTGACGCAATATGAAAGGACTAAATTCCAGCTCAGCAAATACACTGTTGGTATAACAACATGTTTGGTTTAACAGTCTGTTATAAAAGCAGTAAGATTTATTAAAAGACATTTGGCAAGAAGAATTCATCTTAAAGCTAGACTCAAAAGCTGACAGCAAAATAAGAGCCATTTAGAAATTGGGTATTTATTTTTATTTGTACTTAACCTTTATTTAACCAGGGAAAAAAATTATCCAATTAATCAGTTGATTATTTAAGTGATAAATTGACCTTTCAAAATAGTCGCAGCCCTACTCATTATGGTTTTAAAATTTCTAAGAAATAAAATCGGAATCAGTCAAAAGGAGTGCACCTCATATTTAGTTTATCCAATTTGCTTATTTATTTTCATTTTAAGACATGTTTGACCTTGGGTTAAAGGTTATTCTCATTTGCTCACATTCACCTCTTACATACATACAAATTAATTTTATTTTTATTGTGTATTAGTTATAGTTACAAACATTATTTTCCTTCAGTTGCTTGAATATACCAGATTTTCTGTTATTGTTTACCATTTATGAAAGTTGATTTTAGACTAGATGAATCATTATTTTTGAGATTGCATAGACTTATCCATTAGCCATGAATACTAAGAATGTGGCCCTAGCATTAAAGTTTTACACGGAATATTTGTGATATGATTTTTAAAACTTTCATACAGTACTATTAAGAAACAAAATGCTGTAACTTTATCAACCTCACCTTCCAAGTTCAAGCCACATCTAACATTTTTCTACAAACTGTCACTGATTACACAGTTACATATTTCAATAATGTAAGTAGGTTTGCAGCCATGGGTTGAATTAGCATCTTTACTTTTTATCCGATCACATATGGATATCACATAGCTTTAATTACATTTTATCAAATACGCACTAATCTTTCAACCATGGTCTTCTGGGTGTCTTTGGGAGGGTATTGTTTTCCCTGTTGTCGCCTCCAGAGGTCACTATCTATCACTGTTGGGGATTTAATGTATTTTAAGACTCCTGAGCAGTCCAGCTGATGTCACAGGAATTTGAAGTAATGTTTTGTGATTTTGCTCCACGGCTGCTGTCAGGTAGTTTTGATGTTTACATCTTCCAGAACACCGCAAACTTTTTTTTAGTGACACAGTCAATATCTATTTACAGTAGTATGTGAAAATCGCAACCAACATTACTCTTATTTTAAGAGTACACATATAAGTACACATACTACTATCGTATGTACGGTGGAGATTTAAAAGCAGAATAAGGAGTAAGCAGAAAACAACAAATGAAATCAGAATCAATCTGGTTCCATGAGGAAACAGAGATGATCACATCTGCACTCTCTGATTTGTCCTTGAGCTGTATTTGGTGTATCTGTTACAAATCCAGGTTCTTCTCATCTTCCCTTTTAGAATCAATCAATACATCTACCTTTGGGTTACAGACAATAACCTTTAGCCAAAAGTTCATTTTTGTCTTGCAGCATGAAAACATGTGGTTGGTTGTTTGAGTAAGGCATGACCATGATGAGTAGAAAATACAAATACACAAATGATATTAATAAATACTCAGGTAGTGTTCAAATTGTCAAGCGTATTACAGAAAAACTAAACTTCCAACTGTAATAAAACTCGTCAAGGTGGTCTTACATAGCCCAAGGAACAACCAATAACCTTTTGTGGTTAATTATGGGCTTTATACATGAATAACCGTTGACTTTAAAAAAGTTAGTTTCAGGTGTGTGTTGAGTCCTCCTCCCTTGATTGGGAGAACAGTCGACAATTAAAAATAAATGGCAGCTATAGGGAAGGTTGTAGTAACGAACCAGCAGCATCAATATACTTGGTGGTGGTCTAAGAGGTCACTAAATACATCAAGACGTGGAGATTTCTTCATTGCCTTGTCTTGTTTGGATCATTGCTACACTGCCTCAATGATTTACTGATGATTCTGCTGTATTTTTATCAAAACATGCACGAATGTGAACAAAATGAATAGGGTTGCACCGATCGATCGTCCGGCATATCAATCAGCGCCGGGATACTTACTTTGATATGATCGCGATCGGCAAAGCAGTGTTAGTATGGCTGATTCCACGGTAGCTACACTCATGCGCTGCACACACACACACCAAGCAGGATCTACCATGGCTGCAAACATCTCCAGTGTCTGAGTTTCTTGTTCTGTCTGTTGAGCCAGGCTTAAGGTTATTTTCTGTCATGAAAGACAATATGTTTTTTCAGATTTTTGATCTCATCGACCTGGAAATCTTTCTCTGTGAATAAAGTAAATAAGGGTAATCAGGCACCCAAAAATGAATCCCCCCCGAGGAACATAGCAAGATTCAAGAAGGTAGAGTTGACAGAGCGACTAAAGCTAGCGACAGCCAGGAACCCACTGTTTGTATAATACTACTAATAATAATACATTTAATTTATAATGCTCTTTACATTTGGATCAAATCTCAAAGTGCTAACTGTTTGTATGTATATATGTATGCTGTAGATGATGGTTTTTAAAACTTTCAAAACATTTTTTTCGGAATAAGCCAAAATCGGCATTGGCTGGTATGTATGAATCAATACTCATCTTAACTGCTGAGTATAAATGACTTTTGGGGAACCAATGTGGTTCTTTGAGAGTAATACAGTATCACAGGGAGTTTCCAATTTCATTGTATGCTTCTCATGACAAGACAAATAACCTTCTTCTGCTTCTTCTTTTCTATGCCTCACTGCTGACCTCCAGTGACCTTACAGAAAAGCTAACACTGCATAATGATGCTGCTGGCTCCGAGAAATTCATCCGGTTATGAAAATTTCTAAAATTATCACATGCCTTATGCAACACTGGTGAAAACAAACAAACAACAAAAAACACTGCAGAAGTCTGTTTACATAGTCATATACTACCTCAAAGGAAGTTACCTTCCTTTGAGCCTGACCAGAGAGGTTACCGGGTCTTAAAGTATGACATAATCAATACTTTATTATGTCATACTTAATATGACATATTAAGTTTGATAAAAACACTAAATATGTCAAAAGAGGACAACAGAGAATCCATTTGATAAGGAAAGTGAACTCTTTCAGTGTCAGTGAGACGATTTTAAGAAACTTTTACTTTTCATTTATCAAAAGCTTCTATCTTTTTCTTGTATTTGTTGGTTTAATGGATCGTCCGTTAAATAAAAAAAGAAAAGCCTGAATAAGATTGTTCTATAGCAAAATCTGCTCCAAGATCATTGGAGTCCCGCAAAGAGACTTGTGTTCCCTCTGGTAGAGTCAAGCGATTAAGAAAGGTAAGAGTATTATCCAACCTGATCATGTCTTGTCTCCCCAGTTCAGTTGATGCCCTCAGGCCACCGCTACTACGAAACTCTGAAGAAGAACTAACCGATAATTAAAATTGTTTATTCCTTCTCTATCAGGTTGTTGAACACAGACAGCCGTCATTTTAAGTGACAAATGACATTTTCTTTTTTAGTGATGGTGCCATTTACTTTTTTTTTTTTATAATAACACTTTATTTATTTATTTTATTGCTATTTAATTTCCCTTTTTTAACATATCATGCTATCTTTTCCTGCTGTCCCTCACTGACCTCAGTTTGTTTGTTGATTTCAGCTGTGTAACAAATTGGATCTTAGTTGAATCCATATGATTGTGGATGAGGATCATTGGGATCAATAAATTAGTCTGACTCTGAATCAGCAATGTTCCATCTGGGACGCTCCACGACACGAGTTGGAAAAGACTAGCATGTTAGGATTTTATTCGTATCAATCCCGACCTGTTTTTAAGTTGAGGCATAAGATAACAGATTGGAAACAAACATGGCGGTGAGTAGTCTTCAGAGTGTTACGGTACTAGGTGGAACAACAATAAGAACAAATTCTCGTGGAAATGTGTCAACAACAGCTCTGCCTTTTCAAGATTTCAACAAAGGAACACCATGACAGAGTCATAAAAGTGTGTTTTTGGTGAGAACAAACTGTGCTTCTGTAGCCATCATCAGAAGTTATGAGTGGGCCCATCCACTTGTACTGCAGGCAAACCCAAATGATAGCATATATTTTTTCTTAATTGTGA
Source organism: Lophius americanus (assembly GCA_037951165.1). Lineage (NCBI taxonomy): Eukaryota > Metazoa > Chordata > Actinopteri > Lophiiformes > Lophiidae > Lophius > Lophius americanus. The sequence goes on along the minus strand of JBBDHG010000015.1, from coordinate 6,153,433 downwards.
CAGCTGAAAATAAAAGTTAACATTTACATTTCCCTTTACATGAAAATGTCTGTTTTCCTTTTCTAAACAGTAAAAGTATTCATAAAGCTACAATCTTGGATTAAGTCTTGAACAGTCACAACAGCCCATTTTAATGTTGGTCAGTGTACGTAACCGTAGGTTGATCAGCAGTTTAAGTCATATATAGAAATGTACAGGACACTGAGCCTGAAGTTTTACTAGCGTTAACCCTGTTAGTGCTGGTGTACAGGTGACAACTTGAGGTAATGGTGAGAATTTCAAAAGAATTGTTTAGAAAGTTCAGACAACAGTTACGGCCATTGATATGGAACAACATCCACATAAATATATTCTTCGTCTGCAGAATGATGCTGGGCTCTAGTTGTGCTGATTATATAACGATCAACTAGCAACAGGTTCTAAGGTTGTGGCTAACCACAGGTACTGTGGTTAAAGTTGCATTAATTAATTAGATTTCAGAGTTGTTAATGCAGACGAGATGGGATGTAGAGCTGAAAATCCCTGCCTCACTTCGCATAGACGTAAAATGCCAATGTTGAAGAAAAAACCTTATGATTGACAGCTCAGTGCCCCACTCTCTCTCTTTTGTTAAAATCAATGTAGCTCCCCGAAAAATGAACCTCCGTCTCCAACTGCTTCTCTCGGCCCCCGAACATAAAGATCTAATACATTGAATGATGTATCGATCTACATGATATAAATATAAACATGATAGTCAGTGCTCATTCTTCTTCCTTCTGTTTGATCTGTTAACTAATGTATGGTGATTGCAATACATACAGACTCAAAATAGGCTATATCTTCATTGAAATTTTTAATGCTTCAAATAAAGATTTTATCATCTCTTTATGAACCCAGATACTGGTTGTCTCCTGATATCAGTCACTTCTGTTTGGAAAAAGACAGAATGGAAACAACCTATTAACTTTTGGGATTTATAGGCCCTCCAAAAATGATGTGGAGCCACAAAAAGTTGAAATCATGGTACCGTGCCTGGAAATGATTGATCCACATGCACATCAAAGTCACATGACTTGACTTGGTTGATGTCAAACGTGTAGTATTTTCAGCCTTCCAACCAAGATACAGGACTTATTTGTCCTGTAATGATTGCACAATCTTACAGGGTGAATCTTGAAAGACTATCGCTGAACACAAAAGTATTGTTGTATCTGAACCAGGCATAAGTTGGTCTGTCTGCCTGTTTGTATCTGTTTCTATGATTCTCTTGCACCCTCCCTTTCCTCTTTTCTGCAGTCCCAACCCTTCCTTCTGCAGTATCGATCCTGTATGTTGTCAGATTTGGGAAGTTGAGGAGGGTGCAACGGGCTCCCTATAAAAAGCCAAACCACAATCCATTGATTAAAGAGCTGATCTTTTGCTTTCACTGTTTGTTTACTTTCACCGGGCTGAAATGACACGGATGACTTCATAATGTTTAACTCCCTACAGCTCAAATTTCTAAAGTTGCTGTGAGATAAGAGAATGAACTTGACACCCTTATTGACTCGCTGTCCTCCATACATCGCTGCTCAGTTGCCCATCCCCCATTTTCAGTGATATACTGATAATGACATGTACATAAGTTGAACCAGTGTGTTTGATTATCGTTGATGGGGTGGGCGTTTGTTTAGATGACCAAAGTTTGTCTTTAAATCAGCCCAGCCCACTTCTGATTATTCTCCTTGGATCAAATAACGCTGCAAAGAAGTGAGGAAATGGATATTTATGTGTTTTTCTCCGTGGAGCAGCGCTGGACTTCCTCCTGTCTCTTGACAAAGGCTGATATTGCTGGCTTTTATTGTGTGTGTGGCAAAGCGACATTCCTGGGCCTAGGGCACACACTCCTGAGGACAACTACATGTCATGTTCTCTGAAAGTGTGTGTGGTTTTCATGTGTACTGCCTCCATTGGGCGCGGCAGTCATGCTGTTCCATATTTGGATAGTGGGTGAAAGAGGAGGGGTCGGGGTCACATGTGTTCTACAGCAGAATTCTAGCAATAAGAGCTCAGACGCAAGGGCAGACATCTGCCCTGGAGCGTACAAGAAGACCAGGGCAGCAAGCCTAAACAAAAAACAAAGGAGTGAATGAGGAGGAGAGTCGGTAAGAAGAGAGGAGCAACAGCTGTTGGACGAGGACGAGAGGGAAGCAGCAGCAGAACAGAGAGGGAGGAGGAAAAGATAAGTGAGACGTTTAGAGGAAGCACATACTGTAAAAATGCCCACCAACTTCACTGTGGTCCCGGTGGAGGACAACACGAGAAAGTCAAAAGAGGGTGTCGAGGATGATGAGGTGGAGGACAATAATGTGATGAAAGAGGACGAAGAGTCAGCCACAGGTGAGATCTAATGTTTTTTTTTAGTTTTGTCCGGTTGGTAATTAATTATATAATTCTGAGTCGTTACGTCTCTGTGCCTGGTTCTGGAAGGTTCCAGTCTTTACTTGTGGTATCCAATGCAAGCTGATAATGATCCTGGGTTGCCTGTTTATGGGCTCTGTGTGGAAAGTCACTGAATTTCAGGGAGCTTTTCTTTTTCCAAGCAGCTGCGTGAAATGAGGGGTTCCCTCCCACCCCACAGCCACTCACAGATTTTCGTTTGATATAATTTCCTCAGCTGGAATCTATTCTCCTCACTTCGTTTTTTTCCCCCTGGTTGCCATTTTTGTTATTACTCATGCCAACAAGACACTGGTGCTAGGTATTTGTGTGAGTGCTTGTTAGTAGAAGTAGTAGTTTAAAAAGTTAGGATTCATTTAGATTTGGGAAAAGGTGAGCCCTGTTAGTGTAAACAGAGTATTTGATTTTGAGGCAAAACAGAAGGTGATGATGTTGCTATGACCATCTCCTCCCTGCCTTTGACTACTATGCTGGTCCTATGTCAAACCGGATTCTGTGTTTGACCACTATGATGATACTGACCATCCATATTCTGCGTTTGATTTCTATAATGATGCTATAACCATCAACACTCAGCCTATGACTACTGTTACCATCGCTATTCTACATCTGATTGGCTAAGCATGGAGATTTCTTGCATATACATAGCTGAAGTTCTTTCATTTTTAAAGCTATGTAAGAAACGCCAGCTTCATGCCAAGCAGAGAAAAGAGTGGGTTGTGGTGCTACCAAAAGGGCTAACTCACAGACCGTGGCTGATACAGGCAGTGGATTCATCCAGTATGTGACATAACAGCTCATTATCTGACTGATGACCGGAGACCGCCGCCTCACGTTCTCCTGGCAAGGGCTGATCTATAGACCTGTAGCAGTCTAGTAGTCCACGTTCTCCAGAATAGAGCTGGTCTACAGGCAGTCTACAGATTTTTAAATAAAACACAAAATATAAAGCTACCTTTCAGTATACTATGGGTAAGGTTTGGTGAAACCAAAATGTGAGCTTTGCATAATGTGCGTCAGACAAAAATGGAAGCTTGACATACTGATGACTATATCCCATCACTTTCATATCGAATAATAAAGTTTATGGTCCTCCTGATAATGAGGACTTTTTCCAGCGCAACTGTCATAGTAAAACACAAGTCTTCCACAGTCTGTAAATTCTATCCCAGCATGGAGCTGTAATTGCAGCTTTACAGCAGAAATCAAAATACTGGCAGACGATTATCTCGGCACTGTGTGAAGAGCTGTAAAACAAGCACCTTCGCTAAAAGCGGTCTGGCAAAGCTTGGAGAGTGAGAGAGGAGTTTGTGAAATATGCACCCGTTGACCTTACAATGCGATATATTCCTAAATAAATAAATCAAGGGTTTGTAAACACTGCCCTGAATTTCAGAAAAGGTGGTATTGGTTGAACAAGGCTAGATATAACTTTATGTTCCATCGCTAGATCCATGACTCTGCATGCATGTCCAAGTCCATAAAATTATGATTTGCAGGTAAAGATAAATTATGAGAGGCAGTAGAATTGTATTCACATTAATGAAAATCTAAGTTGTGTATTTCGACCAAGTAGATTCAGGTTTATGTCTTACAGGGCGTTGCAATAATAATAATTAGTAACTGAGATACAGATTTGCTGGACTTGACATGCAATTCACTGTTGAGCTTGGTTTGGATTGGTAGAAGATAGGTATCATGTTTGAGCCAATGCACAGTGTTCTGTTTACATATTCAGAGATCACTGCAAGGTCATCAGGGAGTGTGTCATGTCGGATGTTGCATGCTAAGGCTAGTCGACACAGAGGGATGTTAGGAAATGCAATAGTCATGGGTTTCTCAATTAGAATAATCTGTGATGATTTTTTGTTTGTTGCCACAGTAATGGTGGCTCACTGAAACAATGGAAAAACTCAGACTAAAATTTGTGTTCAAGAACAAAGATGAAATTCATGAAAATTGGATGTGTATAGACCTTAATCACCATCATAGGGTGGATGTCTGTAAACTGATGTGAGTATCATCTCAGGTCAAATGTGGTTTAAACGTTAGAATAAGTTTATTGAATAAAACATCAATTAAGAGATGCACACATATAGGACAAAAAAGGTTTGAAATTTCATTGAATGCTGTCGAATCATTCATGAGGAGATGTGAGATTCCTCATTAAGGTTGAACTGATGGGAGGGACGGACAAACCATTTATAGCATTAAAAATAACAACTTAATCGAAAAATGGTGGATTTTTTTGCGTGGAGCTTAATTAAATTTTGAGCTAGCTTTGCTGTCCTCAGCTAATGCTACCTTCGGGTTCATCTTCCTCTGTTCTCATGTTTTTTTTGCACAAATCCTACAAATGGATGTATTTAAAATGGGTTGGAGTCTGTGGTATCAAAGGACTCCAACTGTGAAATAATTACTGGTGTTAGTCTGAGCTGTTTAATTTGGTGAGAGTGTGATGTATTCATTATGGTCAGAATGTCTGATTGTTTTATAGAGAGGATCCAAGAAAACATAATCTTAGTTGGTTAATGTTGTGTTAGGAGGATGGAGACGAGTTGCAGTCACTGTTATTGATTATCCTACGGGATGCTTCCTGTTGGCTGAATGGGGGGAGGTGGGACACCACCCCTGTGCTGTAATGTAATGTTACACGGCTTACCTCCATACCATTTTTCTAACAAGAAATATATTGAATTTTAGTGTTATAGGAATGAAATGTCAGCTGTATTACTATATCTTAACCAAATTAATCCTAACTTCTTCCGATCAGCACAAACTTCTAGTCTTGACATTCCACTATCTGTCACTTAGAGAACACGCCGTTGTATTTTTAGAGAGCTGGATTTACGTTTGGAGTTTTCGGGGAAAATTTTTGATTTTGTTCTCCTTAGTGCAACATCGATTTGATTTACCAACAGAAATGAGCTTGAATTGTCATTAATCAAATGAAAGGCTCTTATTAAACATTCTGTCTGACTTCACTCGGACAGAATGAACTGCACTCAGAACATTTAAAAACCAATTCATTGCTGTAGCAAATGTCTTACAAAGCTTTGTACAACTGAATAATTCACGTAGTAACCTGAAACCTGGAAGTAAGTAGTTGGAAAAATGTTCAACTTCATTGCTAGATGCCACTACTTTTTACACACAACAACTTTAACTTTATGGTGTGGTGACCATGACTTCTACACAGCAGACGTGGCATGAACTACTAGGCTGTAAGAGGCAATGATTTCATGGACTCGTGAGTGACATACTTGATTAAGATGTTACATAGACAACAAAAACAACAACACAATAAGCCTAGTTCTGCTCATAGTGTAAAACTGAAACGGTAAAAGTGATACATATTATAGGCCTGTCGGTGTTTAAAATCCTATTGGACCTTTATGCGGCACGTGCTTAAAGACACTAAAAAAACAATAGTAACCCTGCTTGTACCTACTGAGACACATCTACGACAGATCTGCCCTTATTACAGCCAACAAGAGGACAGCCATTCAATAGAATGAAGAACCACTTGGTCCTTGAATGTGCACTCCTTAATCAGCGTCATGTATTCCAAATGATAACATCATGTGCAACCTGAATGGAAGACCTGGAATATCTGAAAGTTTCCAGGGTGGTTTTCTTACACCACTAAAAACAGAGATCCAAACATAGAACTCCTTCAAAAATACTGAATACAGATGTAAATCAGATTATAGTTCTAGTTGTTGATGTTTATTTGACTAATATTCAACACTAGACACTATTGGGTTGAAGGTTTGGTTGTAAAATTGTTTAATTTTATTTAAAATATATATATTTTTAATTTTCATGTATCTTTTGAATTATAACCTTGTTCAAAACAGTTACATGCTCTGTTGGTGTTATACGTCAGATCAAAGGGTGAGAATGGAGGAATGGTGGCTAATAATAATGATAATTTAACCCATTTGTATAGTACTTTTCAGAACAAAGTTTCAAGGTAAGACACCAAAAATATCTAAAAAACTTTCTAAAAATATATATATATATAATGATTTTCGGCGAGTTTTTACATTCAGATGTGTGGCGAGTGCATCAATCACCTGCCTCTCCATTGATCAAAATGACAATGCTAATTATACAGCCTCCGCAAAACAAGCGACTCACGGCAGCCTTTGGGGGGGAAAATCAAACACGTCACATCGCCTGCACGGGCGATTAGGGTCTTCTATTAATGTACCAGATACCATTATACCACGGACTGCACTGAAAAGCAAGTATCAAACAACAGACACAGCTTTGTGAACTCTGCACAGTGTCTCCTGCCAAAGTGTTGATATGCGTGAATACTGTGAAATTAGGATTATTTCTCTGACAATAATCGTGTTATCAAAATCAAATATCAATACATCCCAATTGTACACACCTAGTATGCGGATCTGCAATGTTCTGAGAATTATTTGGAAAAATAATTATTTCTCTATTCTACTGTACTCTTCATTTTTCTACACTGTTTTGAAACTGAGATTTTTGTCTATTGTTCCTTTGTTCCTTTCTAAAACTCACCCATTAAACATCTGTAACAGAAATGGTTTAGATTAAGAAAACTCATAGTGTCTCACTCTCTATCAGGTTCCACTGAGCACACTGTTGCAGAGGGAACTGATCTTACTTGCTGTTGGAGTGGGTGGAGTAGAGCGATGCCTGAGTGTACGTAAGGGTCTAAAATTGTGGGAGGAATGAAAAGCAGTCCTGTGTTTGCCTCCGGTGTGGACTCCCCAAGACTGCATTTAAGCCCTAAATTTAGTCCATTTCAAGGCCTGACCTTACTAATACAGATTGGCTCAATGATAAATTCCTTCTTCGCGACATATATGTGAATACGGCTCAAGTAAAAGGCAATCTTATGTCAGTATTTTCTAAGCAGGTGATAGAAACCGGTTACGTTTTGGTATGTTCTGTCCTGGACATGTGTTTCCTATTTAATCCCCAGGCAAGTCTGTTTGTTTTTTTCATAGCTGTCGACTTATGTTAACTCTCAGCGCTCCCATTTTTTGTCTTTACTAAAAGTATTCAACCAGCACAACACATTTGATCTGAACTTTTTTCATGTTTATTTCTTATCCTCATAGTCAATGTTTGTATTTTTCTTTTAGAGCTGGAAATATATTCTGGTACATATTGTCTTCAGTGCACTGACTTGCCAAGCTTCCATTAGTTATGGTTTAAATAAAGTTATATAAGCCAGAAGGCTGTGTTTTAAAATCCCAGTTATTCCGGGAGGGTTCCGTTAATGTGGGAACACAACGACATGTGATAATGCCTCTCCGCTCTTGGGTTTAAGTTTCTAACTGTTGAAATCGTGAAGCTCTGAGCTCACCAGATATGTTCATCTGACTGATAATAGCGTCAGGACTTGGATTATGAACTCTCAGCGGAATGACTTGATTGCACTTTTTAATTTACCCCTGCATCATTCTGTATTAGTAGCAGATAATTTCGTCAGAATATTCTATTCAATATTTATTTTAGTCTTAGCGCTTCGCCAAAACACGGCAGGCCTTCTGTTTTTAACATCCTAACCCACTGGCCCACTTCGGCCCAGTCAATCAGCAAGGTCTAACTCCATGTATTATCCCTGTCAAACAAACAAATAAGATAACATAATTTAATCTTGGCTATCCGAAATCCTAATTGAAATTATAATTCAATCAATTTTTCACTTATCATAATTTGGTCATAATTTGGAAGTATAATAGTAGGCCTAAAAGATGGATATAGACTTGGATCTGTTCTACGTTTCATTCTAGTGCAGACCTGTTCTAGCAGTTTCAAGTTATTTATACGGTCCGATTTGACAGTGCAGTGCTGCTCAATGCTCAGTGTGTGTTTGAGTTTGCCATGTCTCTAAGTTCTGCTTGCTATACTGCAACGCTGTGGAACTGTCAGTTAGCATCAGTAACTGTATATATGGTTAATGTAAGCTATAGAACAGATCTACTTCGACTAATATGTGAATACAGCGCTCCATACCACAAAAAACCCCAAAGTATTTACGAGCCAAATTAAATTTTCAGGAGCCAAAATATAATGATGTCTGACTACAATGTTAAATATCTGCCTTTCCTTTTCCTTCTCTTCTGTACTGTCTGCCTTTGTTTTCCCTGTGTCCTATTTGGGTGCGCAACATATTCTTTGCACAATATTTGCCATGTCCAATATGCTTCAATTTTCTTTCCATTAATACAAAAATTAAAAATGTAGTCTTTTTAAAAAGAATTCTATTGAAGTATGTGCAATTAGTTGAAAGCTGCTTATTCAGGCTCTGACCTGTATATACGTCTATGTCTGCATCTCCCAGTCCCAGAATGATATAATCTTTGGCGTTATTATGTTTTTATTGTCACAATGCTTCTTCAACGTTTCTTTTTTTAAATGATTTGAACCGGTGGTTAACTCCGTTTTTAAATTTTTAGTTTGTATATAGCAGTGTTTTAGATGTGATTTAGAAGAACTGTAGTTAGTGAAGCTCAAAGATTCTCAGGGGGTCCATTGGGTTTGCTCCCCTGGAAGAAAATTATATTTTAAAATGAAATACATCAATGTGGTGCACTTTGAAAGCAAAAAAATTAGATTTTATTAAGCTTTATAAACATTTTTTTTACTGTAGTAAACAATCCAATCCTCACCACATTGGTTATATTGATAGGAAGAATGATATGACAAAAAGTCACACTCACAATGCATGATAAACGAAAATGAATGCAGCTCAAAATGGTTAATTATTAGTGATAACGATCATACACTGGAGAAGGGTATTTGATTTGATCCATCAAAAAAATTTAAGCAAAGGTGGCCACCTGCGTTGAACTGGCTTATTTCTTTAGTAAATAAAAAAAATAATTCAGGATACTACCGTGATTTTCGGTATTTGCCTGCACCTTGATGGCCTAAAGACAAAAATATTTCCCACGTACAACCAGGAACTACTGAACTTCTCTGACATACTGTCCCTTTCCCTCCTGTTAAAACTGGTGGCCATCTCTGGGAAAACTACTTACCCTGCTTTCCATCTCCTTTAAGACAGTAACTTTAATTTTACTTAATAATCATAACAAATTAATTGTCTAACGTCTCATGATGAACCAACTTACCCCTCGGAATGCTGTGATTAATTTAACTTTAGCGACATTCATCCTCAGACATCACTAGATAACATTAAAATTAGCCAACTTAGCTTATTTTGGTTTGCAATGATAACTTTTTGTGGTTTCTGCTATCCTACATAGATAATGAGGAGATTGTGTCTTGACTAGTGGATAACTGCAGTCAGTGTACATTGTAAGGATAATTAATGTTACTTCAAACAATCTCGGGTCCTTGCTGTGTCTTAGTTCGGATGCGCTAACGAGCAGTTTGTCTATGAGAGGCTGCACATGTGCAGCAGGGGGGAGGAGCTAATTCACTCAGGCTGAAGGGAGAATGAAGGTACAAGGGTGATAAACATTGTTAACCATCTTTACTGTTGAAGTGTATAAAAATTTTTTGTTCATTTTGAGTTTGTGGCGGAACAAATCAATTTGTTTCGGGCTGCCGCAATATAATGAATTAGTGGGAAACACTTGCACTAAATATATATTGTATATTTACGTGTAGATGGTTGCCATACCATTTTAGTCGAAATCTGGAGCCCTAGAATATTTGCTCTGTTTTCCTATTGCTTTCTGAATCTTTGGGGTACATCTTCTGATGTGATTAATAATATCCAGTAAATTCACATTGTAGATGTATTAAGCAAAGTGGAAATGATGTCGCTGTCTTCTGCTACACGGATGGGAGGGTGTTGTCAGTGAAGAAAGAGAAAGACTCACTGGAGAGAGAATCTAAGGAGTCATTGAAGGGCTGGGACATGACAATATGTTTTGTAATCGCTTATAATTGTTTTTTCTGAAGGACAACTTTGAAAATTGAACATTATGCACTATCATGTTATACTTTATGTATTGTAAAAGTAGACATTGCATTAACAGCAATAAGAGGAATTTGTGCTGGGCCTCAAGCATTCACTTAAATATAAACTTCGATGTAATTCTTCACTTTACTGTAATTTTTCCCTTCCCCTCTCAGGTCCAGACATGCAAGGGTTAGTTTAATCAGTTTCTTACACATTTTAGGGGGAAACAAGTTGACACTTCTCATTTAGCCAGAGCCATTTCCTCTTTGCCTGACTGTCGACGAATTAAATGAGCGAAAGAATGTGATTAAACGTAAGAAGTCTCCATCTTACTAAACGAATGGTTTAGTTAAACGGTCCTACCTTCTCTGACTGTTGTTTCCTATTTCCTGTTGAGTGATTTCCTCCCGTCTGGCTCTCAATATGGTGTCTCTGATAAGCCCTAACTAATGAGCACACACACCTCTTCACTTTTCTCTGTGTATTTGTTTCACTTAAGATATGTGCGTAAATTTGTCAAAGGGCCTTGGGGTTGATAGGGCTTTCAGTCAGTTAATATGCAAGTTAATATGTAACATATGTTAAATACATTAACATGCATTTAATATTACTTCGACCAAGCTTCTTTAAATACTTTTGTTGTGCTCTAAAATTAGTATGGACAGGGAACAATTTAGGTCTTATCTGACCGCGGCCACGTTCCATTGATTATCCCAGTGGTGTCTGTCAAAATGTACGAACTGTCACAGCAGAGGCTTCTTTTTTTCTTTTTTACATTAATTTAAATGAAATATTATGGGTATAGACAATAAAGAAATTATTTGCATCTCATCTTATTCGTTTTTAAAGGGTGGCAATTATTCTTGAGGGCACTTGCAGGCAGAAATTAAAAAATTATTTCAAAGTGTGTTCCATGTTTGTCTATTTGGTCCATTTTATATCCACCTACATTTTGCATTCAAGAGACTTGGCTCTGGGTTCCTATTGCTTACAAAGATCTGATATCTAATTTTTTTGATATTAGCAGAAGCCTTGTACAGAGATCCATAAACGTGATCAACTCCTCCAGTTTCTTGAATTTTGAAGTTGTTTGCAAAACAGCCGCCTTTTCCAACCCAAACAGCCGCCATTCGAGGGAGTATTTCTACATCTTGCAGCCAAGTCTGAGGAATGATGCGCCATTATGCCAACAAGTACTTAAGACTTTACTGAACCCATCTGTCAAAGCTTATACTTTCAGGCCCAAAATTATGTTGTTTATGTGGACAGTAAACGGCTTCATTCATTTCCTGCACAAGGAAATGAATGTGTGTACTTAATTGGTCACACACTGGGTAATGTCAATTCACACATTGTTTAAATAACTGTTGAGGTTCATCATCTTAGACCATGCAAATCCCACGCTTACTTTTGAAGGTGTCTGTTTACTGTGATCCTCTTTCTAGATAAATTGTGAAAAGTATGCTGATAATACAAAATATGCTGGTATTTGTTTTGTACTATGATCCATCCACTGTTTCACTACATTACTTTATATATTCCAAGAACCTGCCAGTATCTAGTATCGTTTCATTTATTTTTACATGCTGATTTCGTACTTTTTTTCTTTTTTTTTTTCTTCACTCAGTTATATCTTGCACAAATTATGCAACTATGAGAAACACATTTTTTACTGACAATAAAGTTGACTTTAACTTTTATACACATCATGAATGTGACGTGAGTGGTTGATATGACTTTGTTGTTCCAATCACGAAGAACCCACAAAGATGGTTAAAGTATCTCTTTGGTAAAAGTCTGTCCAGAACCAAACTATTTTGATGAATTGACCACAGTCTAGGATGTGGTCAGTAACAAATGCTTTTATCGTCTCCATAGTAAATTGACAAATCAATGCTATTGATGTTTCTACATTATGCGCCATATCTCATCCAAAGTTGTGGGCTTGAATATAAACAGTTATATAAACATAGTATTCTTGGTATTTATGTTTTTAACGGCCATGTGTGATCAAGTAGACCTTCATCAATGCCACCAAATATATATAGATTTATTCAAACTTCTTTAACTTTAAAACAAGGAAGGTACAAAAAATGCTTAAAAAAATTTGATTTGAATTCAACGAACAAGACAGTTTTGACAAATTATACAACGTGGTGTTGCATTTGCCTCTGCAGCTATTTAGCCCATGAATGGGAGTAGTATGTCACAACAATCCATCTATGAAAAATCACAATATATGGTAATTTTTTCAGTTTAACAACAAATTAGGACTATATTCGGCTGAAGACTGATTATACAAAACATGGCATCCGCCTAGTGTAATATGAGGAAAGACTACACTAGCTAGATTCCAAGGAACTTGGCAATATTTCAGAATAAAAGCCTTGTTAAGATGTTAAAAGTTTTTGACCACTGAAATACTCCACCCTCTGGCTCTGAGTTGATCGGCTATCTTGTCGTTCCATGCGGTATGTTTTACTTCACCAACACCTGACAAAATACAGGTTTAGTCGGATTGCATGAACAAATGAACAAAAAGGAATAGTTGCAGTATTTTGAAATGGGAAATGCCAGTACTAAAAGTGTGAATGTTGAACTTCAAAATGTCATTTAATTTGTTGCTCCTGTACTGCAACTGTCAGATTCTGTTTTATGCAAATCGTATAAATATGTTGCATAGGAAATATTTAGTCATAATTATCGCTGTGCCTACGTTCACTGAAGACGTAGAATGTAATTTAGGAAGATGTAACTTATCCTTCATTGTTTTACAGTCACTCATGATTCCATGGTCCTCTGGATTCATTTTTATAGCATACTCACTATTATAATCCACATAAATGAACAATGCCGTGACGTCCGTATGTAGACCTGCTTTTCAGCAGACCTGCTGAAATTAATGTAGGCTCCGTCCTCCCCATGGTACGTTTCTTAAACTAATTGTATGAAATTTCTAAGTGAAATTGAAACTTTTTTGTCAGCCTCGTTAAGTCAATTGTATGTTATATGTTGGCTTTGTTCAGACTTCAGGGTAGTTCATTCTTGGTGTGCATGTACCTATACATTTTATGTTATAAATGTACGGTATGGGTCCCCAGCATTTAGGACATGGCAAACTTTAGCATTTACAATCTGATTCTAATGACTATGGACAATTAGATTAATTGATTAATTAATCGGGATATTAATTAATGATGTCCTCTGCCTTTTTTATTTGTGTCTCATCCAATTTTGATGATTTCCACAGCTGGTGGGTCAGTACCAAATTATTAAACATATCATTTAATTAATTAATTAATTCTCAAAATTGGCTCAGTAGGAGGTGACAGACATTTTGAATTCGGAAATGTCTGCAATTGAGTCAGTATTGTTCAAATTTGCTGGGCAGTTACTGAAATATTTTCAATATAGAGGATTATGTCAATGAACTATTCTAATTTAACACATTTCTTCATATACGTTTCTGAATGCAGGGGACCAATATTGTACATTTTGAAGATGAAACTCAAATATTCTAGTAACCAGATGTTGGAAGTCTAGCCCAGTGTATCCCTCTTGATTTAAAGAGAGCCATGAGAGAGTAGTTAAACGGTCCATACAATATACAATGATACAATGAAAACCCTACAATTATCTCTGTTCATGGTTAGCGACGGTTTGCAATGTATATCAACCGGGTTTCCTTGAAATTTTGAGATAGTGACACGATCTGGAGATTAGTGGACCTACTTTGAGAAAAAACAAACCATTGCTTGCAATTTATATTTTAGGAAACGAAAGAGTAGTGTCGATTTAAATGGCCTAGTACGATGAGTAGATGAGGCCATGTATGTCAGACCAGAACTCTTCAATTTTCTTCAAACTGCATTCATTACAGCCTGACATAATCCAAAATTATAATGTAAACTAGTCTTGGATTCTGGTTTGATAGATTGTGCAACCTTGTTTTTGTCAGTTTTGTAATGTTTCCAATACAGGCATTAAGGCTTTTCTACATGCATTTATATCTTTGTTCTTAGATCTCTGCAACAACCTCCTTAACAACATAACTCAAAAATCATTTGACCACTTCTAAAATGTCCAGAAGCTATCTGCCAGGATGTTGACGACAGAGATTTTACTGATTATATTTAAGGTCCTTCGAGGTTTCTGTCCCACCTATATCTTTGACCTTTAGTACAAATTAAGCGGGCACACGACACAAAGGCGGCTCCAGAGCATTGTGAAAGACACTGACAGGACGCCGTGAACAGAAGACTGCAGCAGAAATTTAGCCTCTGTGTTTTATAAAAAGTTGGGGATTAGTCAAATCCGGTTAAGTGATTAGCGTCCACTTCACATGCTGTTAGACAGACATGCAGGCAGATTAATGTGCTACCAATACACAGGTAGTCAGCAGTGGGCTGGGTGCAACAAAGCTTTGGGGGAAACAGCCGGGGCAGATGTGGCTCTCATCATGGCCGATAGAAATTAATATTCAAACCTCATGTAAGGTATTATTTATAATAATGATACTAGGAAATTTGTTTTGGTTAAAGGTTGCAATACTGAATTTATTTACTAAATGGTGAATGTAATTATTGAATAATTGTATTTACAGTCTTTACACTCACACACACACACACACACACACACACACACACACACACACACACACACACACACACACACACACACACACACACACACACACACACACACACGCACACACACACACACACACACACACACACACTGTCACAGAAATAGCTGATCCTCACATTATCCTCACAACACAGCCAGCATTCCTGACGTTTGCACCTCACTGGCAGCAGTGTCTCTATACTTTGGACCCCCATTACTGAAGTTCTCCAGGGAACGCTACCAGGTGCCCCTCCCTTTCACCCCCCCTTTTTTTTCTGGGCTCCTCAAAATGGAGCAGAGGGGAGGCTCGCGACGGAAAGGTAAGTTTTCTTTTTTCTCAAATTTGTGTCATCTACCTTCTGCTCAAACTAATAAATTACATATATTTGCTTAAGATTTTCTATCTGCAGCTTCTCTTTTAAGAATTCATACGATTGCTTGATTTATTGATCGGCTTTCTGTCAAAGATTATGAGTGAGATATTGCTTTTGTCATTGGGAAGGGATTTAATTTCAGATGAATAGCCCCATTGAAGACAAATAGAGTAGGTGTTGGTTTGCTGATTTCATTTAGATGAACTGTATGGATCACTGTGCTGGACGAGCTTCTTCAATTAAAGCTGAGAAAAAGAAGCCTTAAAAATGCAATT
Source organism: Lophius americanus (assembly GCA_037951165.1). Lineage (NCBI taxonomy): Eukaryota > Metazoa > Chordata > Actinopteri > Lophiiformes > Lophiidae > Lophius > Lophius americanus. Next base: position 6,137,807 of record JBBDHG010000015.1, on the reverse strand, counting down.
GTGATGCTGTTGAGCATTTTTTATTGGTTGTAGCTCCTTGTTTCTCTTAAAGCTGACAAACAAATCACCCTCATTCATGGAAGCTGGTCTTTAACTTCTAATTTCTTGCCTCCTGATGTCACCTGCATGCTCTGGGTACGGTGAGCTGTAGGTTAACTCTGGTAAGGTTAGGCAGCTTACAGCGTTGTCACAGTGTGCAGCTTAGTCGTTATAAATAGGTTGCATGGTCATTTATGTCAGTGACCAGAGAGGTTGAGCAAATTCTCAATGTACCTGCTCGTGTTTCCGCAACAATCAGTGAGCAGAGTGCTGATGAAGACTTTAGCCCTAGGTCATCTTCATGACAGATCTGATGAAAAGTACTGACAAGAAAAATGTAATGCCAGATGGAGGTTAAGAATTTCACATTTAGTCTGCACTTAACACCAATAACTACTTTCTGCTACGACATGCGTTGTCAGGGTCAGGGAATCCCACCCCGTTATGTAATGCAGCTGACTCTGATGTATAAGAATGCTCTTTAAGGATCAGATGTTCCAGCATCCCGTAGCAGCCTGGATTTTCAGAACCATCTGTACGTCGAGCTGCTTTATCCTGCAATCATACCATCAGTGCAAGCAAAGAATTCTAGTCACAAGGAATTATAGAATTACTAAATGCTAGCATTTGAATTCACCATGCATATCTATTTTTATTATTCAAGTAATGTTTAATCCTTATTTCATCCCCTTGATTAAATCTTAAGCAAAGAATAAATTATTCTCAACCTAGTAATCAGTAAAACATACAATGATGAGTGGCTCCCTTTGTCACGATATAATTATGCTTAGTTCACACATACACTGATCGGTACTAACATGTAAACAACCGGCGTGATATTGGGTAGATAATTCTTCGATCTAACTTCATGCGTTTTTGAAACTCATTCCATTTGTAAAAAATACATAGTATTTGACACTACTTCTGCATATTTCAGTTTGAAATGCTAATGCTAATGTTTGAATGTACTTTTACCAGACATTGTTGGTAAACACATTTATATTCAACTAGAGAGCTGAGGAAACTTGGTAGTATTGGTCATAGGAACTTATAAGTAAACCATTTTAATGCTGCTCCCCTCTGGTTGCCAAAGAGGACCATCCCACTTCTTCATATCGGGAGAAATGTAGGTGAGAAATGTATTTCTCGTGAAGAATTGCAACACGCTGCGATACACAGAGTTAAGAGGCTTCAATCTGGAGTGAGGAGCACCATAAACAATATCACCTTAATAAATGCAGACACAATTGTATATTGTACAGTGGATTTTTGGTTATCAAAAAAAAAAAAGAAGCTAATTTTGGCATTCAGTTTGCAAGATGGTGGCTCTACATGTGTCTTAAAGGTTACTATTTATAAATTTCAACAGTATCAATTTCAGTATTGCTTATAGTATTCAAATGTGCAGTGAGCAGTCGGCTGAATACATTTTGGTGAAAAGGTTCATGGTGCACCAGACAATCTGAAATGTGTCAAAATTAGAATGTAAGTTTACAATTGCTAGATTCAGAGAGGAGTTTGTTGCATATATAATAGTGCCAATGCAAAAAAAACCTGTTTGGAGTGGCATAGATTATTTTGTTATATATAAGTATATAGAATGAAAAACGTGTTGCGCAAACAGCTCAGTTCTGACACTTTCTGTCAGAATCAGCGTTAATTTAAATCAGACAACACTGAGGAACCATTTGACAGATTGTTATTAAACCAAACAATAACAAAGCCATTTCCAAATAACTTAATTGTCTACAAGTTAACTGGTATGAATGAATGATTTTTTCAGTTTGTCAAATTGCCTTATTTTCTTTATACAAATACCAGTGAGGTATAAATGTCACATTGTTTATTTCTGTTAGTATTTACTGGTCATTCCTCTCACACACTGCACACCCTCTGGCAATGTCACATCTTTAGAAGTCACCTAAATGCACTAGTGCAGGGACACACAGAGGTGGAACAACAACACACACATTTATACGCAGCTCTCAACACTTAATATTCTTCATTCATCAACTATTACACAGATTTCACCATTCAATCTTTGTATTAATTATACCCTGTAGGTTTCTTAAGGTCTTTATTCAGTCTGGCGCATTCAATTAAAGTTGATAGTCTCCAGAAATATTATGACGGCTAGTAAGCTCAGTATGATAATGCAGTAATCAGTTGCATGCTAAGCTGATAGGGAGTTACTGAATCTCTTCTTATATAGGTCAAGTTGTAGCACGTAGTGCTCACTGAAGAACATTAGCTTCCCGGGTTGCTATTTATAATTGTGTTTCTGCAACGGTGCATATGAAACAGGAATCTCAAGGAAATAGCAACGCCCTCTCTTATAAAACAATTAAAATGCCTTCATTGTTACGTCATGGTAGGCACTAAAATATAAAACTCATCCATCAAGTCATCATCAGGGAGGGGAACAGATTCCAGATCTTTTATAGCGGTGGTAACCACTTGGAATGTCCCCCTGCAAATACGGTCTTGTCTTTGCCCGTGTAGATTTCATCCATTTGGCCCATTTTCCTCATAAAGTCTGTATCAAATTTAATTAAATGTATTTGTATATTGTCAAATTATAACCACATGTTATCTCAAGGTAGTCTCATGAAAGTAAAAGTCTAGTTTCCTACAGCTCATATTTGGACATAAGTCATTGATAGTGATTGTCTTGTTGCGGTGGTTACCGGTCACTGATGAGTGTGGGGAGAAAAATTAAATGCTGGTTCAGAAATAGGGGTGTCAGAACAAACAATGACATCACAGCTGCTGATTATGGGGTTTTGTAGATACAGACCGGACAGAGTGACCGTGGTGACCCCTGCTGAAGGTGCCTGAAATGGGCAAGTTAACAATGTCTGAAATAACTCTAAAATCCACACTTATTTATTGTGAATGAGAATAGTTACTTATGCTTTGATGTTTTAAATTAATTAGATGTGTATATACTCAAAAATAGCAGTATTTAAGTGTTACTGTGAAATAACAGTAATAAATTCACAAACCTGATGGAAAGTTTGGGTCTGAAGCCATAATAGGCTTTTTAGTGTTGATCCAGATAAAAGCGCAGTTTTAATTTTCCTACTTTTTTTTTTTTTTTTTGAAAACATTGATAAAATAAAAGTTTTTCCTCATTATATTTAATTTGTTAGTAGTTGTGCATGTATCTTGATTAAAACAAAAATTGGCCTATTTATTGGAATATAAAAGTATGAGCAATGTGCAGTCTTAATATAAATCTGTACCCACCAGATTTAAATAAATTTTGATAGGGGTAGTCTGCCCTGGGAAATACTGGATTGTTAGGTCTTCAACGAGCACAAATATTCCCAATGACAAAATTCCCAAACCAATGGCTCTCATGAGGTACAAACTCTGGTTGTAAACTGTTTTTAGGCTCAGCCTTCCAGATGAATGCATACCATTACAAGCACAAAGTTATTCAAGTACTACTTAAACACAGTGTCACTGCTTTAGTGTTCGACATATCTATGCCTGAGCATCCACATGCCTATGCCCGATATTGGTTCTGTATCAAGTTATATAAGTCATAGAGTATTTACAACTGAATGAGAGCATTGAGGCAACTGGGCTCGGTTGGTAGAGCCGTTGTCCACTTATCCGAAGGTTGGTGGTTCGATCCCCGGCCACTGCAGTCGACATGTCGAAATGTACTTGAGTAAGACTCTGAACTCCAAGTTGCTCCCAATGGCTGTTCCTTAGGTGGTAAAATGATTGCGTGAATAGTTTCTGCTCCTGATGATCATGTGGTGCCTTGCATGGCAACCAACATCCATACAATGATGATCTATCATCACTGTATGAATGTTTGTGTGAATGACGGGCCACAATGTAATGCACTTTGAGTGGTCAAGTGGACTAGAAATACGCTATATAAGTACAGTCCATTTACCATTAGTGTAATGAAATTAATATCAATTTTAGCGGAAGATTGGACTTTATCCCAGTGTCCGTCCTCCCTCCCCTTCTCACTCTTTCCTCTGCACCAGGTGCTTATCCTCCAGTATTTACATGATTTTCTCCTTATGAATGAGTCTGATGGGCAGTACACTTCCAGCATTATTTGACCGACATGGAAACGGTTGACGTTTGGGATTTGTGTAACGCAGAGTGGTTGATATTGCCAAAGAGCAGACTCCCATCTTCACTACACTCCTGTTGTCGTCATATCTTTGCGTGACATGGCTGTGGAAATTGTTTTAGCTCAATGGCATCTGAATGTTTTTTGTCCCCAAATTTCAACCCCTACAGCATTACTTTTGAATAAGCAAAAGCAATCAGCTATTTATCATTGATAATAGTGTATACAATGGTCCAAATTTGTGGGAGGACATACACATGGATTTCTCAGCCAGCAGGAGGTAAGAGCCCCAGATGAATGACCCCATGTTCACTGTGCACAAAAGGCCAACATCTGTTAAGTAGGCCAGATAGTTGTGACGATTACAGTATGTGAATGTGGTCCATGTCCCCCAGGACTCTTCATAGCATATGATAAAACACACATATACAGGTCAACTATCAACAGTCCCCCCAGATTTACAGATGAACTGACAGACATCTGTATATTCTCTATAGTTGTACAAAAGATATCTGTTCCATTTGTGAACAGATATCTTAACAAATGATATCTTTTATATTTAAATAATTATATTTTATTAAATATAAAATAGAATAGTCACAAACGTTTATATGCTACATTTTAAATTTGTAAAATAAATTCAACACAAACTAATCTGGCGGCACTGCAGGTTGTGCTGCTGCCATACATCAAGTAGGTACCTGGTTCGAATCCACCACTAAAAGTTTGCATGTTCTCGCCACATTTGCGTGGGTTCTGATCGGGTACTCCTTACTCCTCTCACAGTGACTCCTAATTGCCAGTACGACTGAATGAGAGTGTGAATTGTTGTTTGTCTCTGTGTCGGCACTGTCATGAACTGGTTATTCTTCCATATTGTGGATTTAAGCTAGGGCTCCAACAAACGACTATTTTGATAGTCGATTAATATATCGATTTGAATTCCGATTTCTTTTTTTTTTTAAATAAATAAATACACAATTATGAAATGGCTCTTTTTAAGCTATCGGCTTTTAAATTTAGCTTTTGTTTGTTTAAAGCACATGCCAAATAACTATAAAAATAAAAAGTTTGAGGTGCACCGATTGCAATTTGCTAGGCCGAACACTTATCTTTAGAATCTAGAATTATATATATATATATATATATATATATATATATATATATATACGCACAAAATATAGCAGTTTCTCTGGAATCAAATAGCCATGCAATGTTAGAAAGGTAAATGAGGATAAAAAAAAATTTAGTTCTTTGTGAATTATGTAGTATTCAACTACATTAGGTTAAATCCTTAAAAGCAATTTGGATGCAACCCATGCACACACACTTGAGATTTGTGCCCCTCGAAAGGCAGCAAAACACTATCATCCATAATGTGAAATGCCTCAGTGAGCTCTCAAACGTTTAAGACTTTAAAAATGGGCCATTCTTGTAAAGGGAATAGTCTGAACGGGATTTCATAATGGCTATTTGGTACTGTCGAGCTGTTTAACAATTCAAAATAGAATAGTAATGTTTAAGCTAAAAGATACTTGAAGTACATGCCTTTTAACATCAAGCTAGCTAGCTAACTAACTGGCCTTCAGAGACTGATCAGTAAAAGACCACATCTTTGGTTCGATGTTGGTGTGCTAGAATCTATGTTTTGGATTCTCCAGATTCTTGGAATGTTCTCACAATTCTGATAATGATCCCTGGGTCAGTCAGTTCTAACTTATTAAATAAACAATCATACCTCCATGGAATGTTGCTTGGAGGGAATTCAGAAAAAAAGTTATTTTACCTTCAAAGGGTGCGACATTGCTATAAATGTCACTTAAGGCCTAAAAATATTCTCAAAACATTCACAGAAAAGTGAAATGATCATGAAAATTTTCCCGGAATTCATGACTTTATTTTGCCTTTACTATCCTCTAGCAATCACCTGGAGTTTATCTCTTTGTAACTGTAAGTTCATTCCTATTAATTATTCTGATTAAAATTATTTACAAAACTACCATAGTTTTCTAAAATTAAATAAAATGCCTTCCAGTTATACAAGAGAGCCCAATTGACCAATAATCCAAAACCTGAGGACTTAACCATGATAGGAAACACATTATGTAAATTTTGGGACCTGGAACCAACAAATATTCGCAGTTTTTTTCCAGGTCTGCATAAAACATGCAAATTAACTGAATAAATGGTTTTAGGAAAACAGCATGTACAGCAGGCTTTGAGGTCAGGAATTAAACCTCCATTACAACACACACTTTCCTTTTAATTGTGGGATTGGTTCGGTGTGATGGTACAGTAAATATTGGAAAGCTTGTAGTGGTATTAATTTATTGCATTAAAAGTATGAAAATTACATGTAATATAATTTAAATGATTCTTCTTTCACTCCCAGTGTCACATTAGAACATGGTCCGACTCAAAAGCTAAAACCAAACCTTATCTAGATACAGCTTTGCCAGTGTACTTTACAGCATCCTCACAGTACAATTTTTCATTATGTGGAATTAATTCCCTGTTATCCCAGCTTATTGAACCACTGGCCCTTCACCTAATGTGCTCTGCTGTCCCACTCAGACTGTGTTTTAAGAGCTCGACGGAACAAGGACAGAGTGACTTTCGCTGTGATTACTAATGGGCTAAGCCACGCTGCAAGCCTCTTACTTCTTCTGCAGCTGGAATAAGCAGTAAAAGTTACCCATCAAATCCCCAAAGCAGCCAGAGTTCAGGGCTAAGAGTTCTACTCATAAATGAAGAAGGTGTTAAAGACAGCCATGTTCAACAATAGTCATAACAACAATGTTAAATGCTGGAAATGATGCAAAACGTGTTGATACACTTTTTTGTACTGTTTTGAAGCACTTGGTTTCTGTAGCTTAAAACTAATGGTATCTAAGTACAGCAAATACTCAAACATTTTTCTGCACCGTGCGATAACATTAATTCTTGATGCAATTTGTGCCAGGTGACCCAAATGACAAGAATAACTTCAGCAATTCAAATTTAATATATTTTGCGAGCTAAAATGCGAGGTGCAAATGTTAACTTGGGCAAGAGATTTGCGATGTGCATTGTCAGTTGGATAGTGATGTGGAAGGAAGAGGAGCTAACCATCAGTGATGACCAAAGTATTCAGATACTTTACTTGAATAAAAGTACAGTGCTTTTCCTCCACTTTGTAAATACTCTATTACAAGTAAAAGTCCAGCATTCAGAAGCTTACTTTAAGTCATAGTATGCAAGTATTAAACAACAAAATATACCTAAATTATCAAAACAAAAGTTCTCATGGTGCAATGAAATTGTCCCTCTGTGTTTCACTATTAAATTTGGATTCAATTTACTATTATATATTTTCATATATTACTGCTGTAGATTAACAGGTAACCTTAATACTTTACGCTGTTGAATAATACTTTACGATGTTGATTAATTTAATCTTTAAGATCACCATTACCAACATTCACTCGAATGTAGTAGAGCGAGTCGAGCGAGTAAGTTTTACCTGTGAGTGAAGCTTTGAGGACCTAGCTTAGTAGTTAAATTGGTTTTCCCCCAATTACAAGATCAGCAGTTTGATCCCAGGACTGCCTATGCAATCTACATGCTGTCTTTATTTTAATTTTTAGTAGTATATAATTTATAACAGTTCACTTAGTAATGGCTCTTATTGTCTATCAACAATTAAGGCATGGACATCAGCATTCAACAGCATTAATTAATAAATTAATTTCATTATCCGTAACCGTTTTTCCTGTTCGTTGGGGCTGGAGCCTATCCCAGCTGACATTGGGCGAGATGTTGGGTACATCCTGGATTTGTCAGTTCATCACAGGCCCAATGTTACCTTATATGTTCAAAATTAATGGGTTATTTTACAGTGAATTAGGTACAATAAGTTGATTTGAAATCAAAATGATTTATTTATTCCAAAAAAAAAAAGATGAGATAAAAACTGTTCTCCTTCTTCTTGATTCGATTGTTCCCTTTAATGGTCGCCACAGCGGATCAACCTGATCTGCATATTAATTTGGCATAGTTTTTTATCTGGGTTTAGGACCGACACTAGAATTACACCGGCGTGTGACCCTTTTTTGTCTAGATTGACCCCTTTGTGGCTGGGTTAATGAGATAAAAACAGTTAACGCTACTTAATCACGCTCTTAGGACCTGGACTCTACAGAAATGTACTTTCTGTCGCACTTTGCTCAAATATTTTCTATTCGAGGTAGAATATATATTCCAGCAGAAGATATTGGCCTGTGGACATAAAGTCACTGCTGCATAGGATTTAGGCACAAAATAACACCATAGTCATTGGGTAATATTTACAAATTATTTATTTATTAATTTTTTATGAACAGAATTGCATATGAACAGTAAAAATGACAGGGTGAAAATGCCTAGCAACGTTTATAACATCTATCTATTCAATGATTTACTCATGAAACAAAATACATATGAATATAAACACTTGAAATGCTTTTCATAGTAAATAGTCATATATGCAATTTAATTTGATTAATTAATTTCAAAGCTTGTAATTGATCTTTTTTTTAAATTCGCCTGAAAGCCCTAGTATTTCTATGTGTAGCTTAGGTCTTGAATGTTAGAAATTGCGAAAAGGGGTTTTCTAATGTGACTGAAAGTTTTCTATTACAATTTATCAGAGATTATTTTTGGACAACATGGTCTCTCTCTGCAGAAGTTGTATGTGGTTAGTTTTTTGCATCACTCCTATTTATTGACTTCTTTAGTTCTAGGTTGAAGTTTTTATTTTAATATCCAATCACTATTTGTGCTTTTTTCCTCATTCTTCATTTATCATGATTTTAAATATCACCACTTACGTACTACTTACTTCTAGAACCCTAAAATATCTCAACATTGTGTATTTATTTTTATTTGCAGCTGTGCCCATATTAACTGTAATTGTACATTGTGCTGTTTTAATGTGTAAATTATGTTGTACGCTGCAGCCATATCACACTTGCAAAAGAGATTCCTGACCCCAATGGGATATGTCTTGGTTAAATGAAAATAAAGAAAGATTTTAATTTTAACTGGTTGTTGATGTCTTAGGGTTCTATTTCTTGTGTTTCATGAGAACTGGCTGATCATTTGTAATATTGACTAATGAATCTGATTAAGAAAGGTTATACTCTTCTTTTCATTGTCATTAGTGTCAGATCAGCATGCCTCAAATATTTATTTCTTAAGACGTATTTATGATGTTGCAGCAATAAAAAAGCATCAATTCTGTGGCATTTATGTGCAAGTCTGGTCTGGCATTAAGAATCTCCATTAAGAAGGACTCTGATTAATTAATTATACAGTGATGTTTGTTTATGAAAACGCACAGATGTCCCTGTTGCTGAAGATGTTTACATTTATTTAATTACTGCAGCAGACAGCTTCCCGGGATAAGTTTCTACTATTTTGATCAAGTAGAAATATTATGATAGAAGAAAGCTCGCAAGGAATTTCAATGTCCGCCTGATTGTGAAATGAAAGCACCCGTATCAACCTGAACTGTTTCATTGTATGAACATGAACCATTTGGCTGTTTGAACAGTAGTGGTAGTGCCTTTACGCACTGATGATTGTCACATTCCACCGTTAGTGACTGTGCTCATTGACTATCTTTCCATTGGCTCTTGCAAGATTTTTATTGCTCTTTTTTTGCTCTATTTTTTTTTTACCAAACTAATGGAGCCCATTACTGATCAAGCTCCATATTTTGAAGTATAATTTGAATGCTTGATATTTGAACCTGGATTGTTTCCCTGTATTATCCTCGACTGTTACACTGCATGAACCTGGACTCTGCCGTCCCCCCTGTATTTTTGCACTGGCTGCTGAAGGTGTTAAAGCTTTGCCATATTTGTTGCTCAGAAACAACTGCATTGTGTTTCCACAGGTGATGGCCTCCCAAAAGAAAACAGTCCTTTTATCAACAACACAGACAACGACAAAAGCAACAGCTATGATGGCACCAACTTGGCCCTTTTTGAGGTAACCAATCAGCCCTTTTTTTCTTTATCAATTAATTATGATCCTTTAGCACAACGTTTATATTTTAGACTGTTTTTCCCTGGACGGTGAAGTTAGGTGTTGCGCTGCTCTTCCTCTCATTGTCTATTGTCCTCTGCATTGGTTAATTCTCTTAGGTTTGCTGTGAGAAAGTGGATTGGTTTGCGTTAAGGGAGATTTATATCAATTGAAAAAGATGTGGGAGGTTGCTTTCGTGCAGATGAAATGAAGCTAGAATTTTTTGCCGATAGATTCAAGAAAGACGCAAGTATGTACAAATACAATGAAGACAATTAAAGTTTAAAAAGGTCTCTTTCATAAAGAAGTGCCTTTTCATCCCAAAATATGTATTATGAATATTAATACAGATTACTTTGTTATATTTGACCATATGAGAATTTGCTTTTTGGAAAAAAGATGTTTTGATTCCTTATGGAAGAAACAAGAAATCTGTTGACTTTCTGCAGTATGTACTGAAACATAATAAAAAGTGGTAATAAAAGAAAAAAAATCTCTCAAAATGTTTCCAATCCATTTAATAACCTCACACACTCTCCTGTACAGAACCAAAGGCTGAGCCCATATTCATCTTAATTTTACTTAAAATTAATAAGGGTGTACTAGCAAGCCAATAAGAAGTTGTGTAATTCTGTGTTCACATCTCTTCTCACGCAAATGTCACCAAGGATTATTTGCGTTCGTAGTACAAGTAACGCAAACCTGCAAGTAGATGCCTTTCTCTTCCAGAAGCTATAAATGCAATGTTTTTTTTCACTTGTTCACTCTGTCCTCAAGCATGACTAAAGTAAAAACATCTCCTGCTTTGGATTATTTGTGAAATCAAAAATTTCTCATCGTGTCTAAGTTCACAACATTATCCCGAGGCAGAGAGGGACTGCTCCGATAAGAATCCTCCATTTCTGTTGTTGCTGACCCTCAGAGAGAATCAATACGCCATCACACCTCCTGTTTTCCCCAACCTGCATGAAGCTGACTAACCCCCCCCCCCCCCCCCCCCCACCCCCCCCCCCCCAAAAAAATAAATAAAAAACCTCCAAAGGTTAATCTAACTAAGGAAAAATACTTTCTTCCTCTGCAGGAGGAAATGGACAGCAACCCCATGGTGTCGTCACTCCTCAATAAACTGGCAAACTACACCAATCTCACCCAGGGGGCTCAGGAGCATGAGGAGGCTGAGGAGGATGAGGGACCAAAGAAAAAAGCTGTCAAGGTACAGTGGACTTATCATATCCACCTCAGTAACGTTTAAACAGTTGTTCTTTTAAACCCATGAACCATCTAACATAACAGGTCTATGACCAATGAAGCCTTGTTCTCTTTTATACTATACTCTGTCTGTAAAGGGGGCATGCAAATCTGGTCACCATATTCTCTTCATCGTATTTTATTAATTGCTTACTCTTTTATTCTTTATCTGAAATTCAAATAAAATATCCATACACGGCAATGTTACAATCTTATCAGATTTCATGATTCGTTTTACAGGCCTCTAGCTTTCTGCAAGGATCTGGATTTCTAATTCATTCCTGAAAAAAATCCTGAATGTTATTTTGGGGGACCAATAACATGTTTATCTATTCTATTCTTTCCAAATGACTATAAAAATGATACCATTATTACAACTATACCGTTATTATCAGACATTCTTATTCCTTATTCTTTATTCTCAAATAACATCACTTCAATAATGAAACTCTATGTCATTGATTGTTCCTTGTGTTGCAACTCTTAAGTCATTCCAGCTCAGACCCAAGTTTGAATGCTGAATCGACTTGTAATTAGGGCTTTGATTTTATAGTTTCCTTTCTACAGTGCAAATAGCAACAATACATTAACTCTCTGATGATTTGTAATGTAATAAAAATAGGAACTAGACAAGACAGTAGAAGACTACCTCAAAATAGGAGAAATTAAAATTTAAAAATATCAGGCTGGAAAACCTATGTCTTATTGGTCTAATAGTCAAGTGGCATTTCGATGGAGGATGAACCACACGTTTAAAAGGTCAACTTACTAAAGTTGACCTTCCTAACTACTAGTTAGGAAGGATTGGTAGAAAGGGGAGTAAACTTAACATACATTGTTCTAAAGTCAAACAACCGGCAGACGGTCAAGAACAGCTGGAACTATGTCTCAATGCTAGCTGTATTTTCCTGGTTTTTAACTGGGTTGCTGGCGCCTTCTTTATAAGGAAGGTGGATATACGTAAGCATTAACAGGGAATGCCCAAGTAAGCTGACCTTCCAGGCTACACCATATCCACTCTTTCACGAAACACACAAAGAAATTCCGGTTAGGGCTTTAATTGAAGTGAACCATGCTGTAGGCGTCACATGACCATAGTAAACTAGTTATTATTACAGCTCTACACACACACTTACAACCATGTATACTAGTACTACTCACCCATCTGCCATCTGTCACATTAATCCCTCCTCCACTCTCTTGTCGACAGAGCCCTCAGATGGGGACCTTCATGGGTGTCTACCTTCCCTGCCTCCAGAACATTCTGGGGGTCATTCTGTTCCTGCGTCTGACCTGGATCGTTGGCACTGCAGGCATCTTGGAGTCCCTGGCTATTGTTGGCTTGTGCTGCTCTTGTGTAAGTGTCCACCTCGGAGGAGTCTTCTCTGTTTGCTCTCATCATGCTGCGTTTACATGGAATGTGACAAAATTTTGGAGTTTCTCTTGTTGATTGAATGGCACCGGAGATGCTTTGCATCGCTTGTATCAATATCACAATTGATGATCCATTTCGCACTCTCAATTGACTGTACTACTACCGAGTGCAGACACCCCTTGATGTCCAGACACTGGTAAGGGCGGCTGATGACTCTGCTGAGAACAATGAAGGGTTATGTCTAGTGACTGTGACCCGAATGTGCTAGGAGATAGTCCTCCTAACTGAACCTTCACTAAAACTCATAACAAATATTTCTGCATCTGCCACATTGCATAAGGATTAAGCATCATGCACACATTTAACATTCTATGGAAGATTAGCAGCCTTCTCCAGAAGAATAACTGAGAGGAGGTGGTCTGACATGTAATATGGGTATTATTTTATCAAGGTTTTACACAAGCCTTTAGAGCACTGATGCTCAAAATTATGTAAGACAAAGCACACTTTTATCTCTCTAAGGCATCATGAACACATTAACACATGATGATGAGTTTGAGTGTGATGCTGGATTGTTTTGACACTTGGAACAGATGCTGCTTACACTTTAAGTTGTAGACTGATGCAGATATTGTAATGGCAGCAGTAATGAATTTCCGGCCGGTCGACTTAACCGCCACTCATCCCTTCTATATTTAGCCTCTGTTACTCTCTATTTCCCACACACCACTAGCTTCTAATGGTATGGCAGCTTGATGTGAGAGGCCTCCATCTGGAAAGTGTCAGAAACATAGAGACACCCACATCAACACTCACACTGTGACTATATTTGCCCATCCCACGGCAGACAAGGGATTACGTCACTTTAATCAGGGAAAGTACAAACAAAAGGTCAAATCTGTTCAATGGTTTGAGTCATAATGAAATAGTTGATTGGTGCAACAAAGTGCTTCTCAAACATTTCAGAACACTACATAACCCTTCAATCCACCTCACAAATTGCATGAAACAATGAAAGGAAGCAGCTAAGTTAATAAGTTATGTTAGAAGTTAATCATTCGATTTTATTTTTTTAAATGGATCAAATATGAGTGTTGGTGAAAGGAAGATCATTAAAACAGCATTGGCGTTTTCTTGACACACATAAAATATAGTCAATTTACTTTTTTTCCCTCTTCATCCAAACCGCTACGCCTCCTGTGGGGCTCAGTGCCCCCTCGCCCCAGTTTGAGAACCACAACTAGAGCATGATTAATCTAATTTACAGTTAGGACGAGGCTGGAAAAGTTACCAGATTATCAACTTTGTTAAATCGTGAACTAAACATAACATTTACTCATACTCCTTTTGACACCAGAACGGATAATTAAATCCACAATTATTTTTTTCCTATTTGATATCTATATCTCATTTATTTATTAGAATTTATAAGTCCGATGCAAATATGATGACAAATGATGAGGAAACAAATTTCAACAGCAGTATCTATACTGCATTTGTAATGCTGTAAATTAACATCATATTTTGTAAAAACTTCAGTCCTGGAGACTATTTCATATATTCCAATCCTTATGAGTGCGTCAGGAGGGTTTACCTCTTCCACTTCACTGATGTTACATAATAAGAGCGAGCCGAGCTTAGTCAAACGGATTAAAAGTAATTTTCATTGCATCTGACTTCACACTGACGGATCTCCATCGGCCACCTGTTTATAGGTCATATTTAGTGTGGCCCAACCCATCTAGAAAAATAACCAAAATAAACTCTGAGTTAAAACTGTTGGGATTTAACAGCATCTTGCGGTATTTACTTTCATTTATTAGTGGTGGCCTTGTCTCTGTATGTTTTTCCTTTCTTATTTATTGAATCCCTCATTGTTCAATAATACTTTTACTCTCTTACAAAACACCCATACTGGCAGTTCCTGCTGCTGTTATTTTCTCATTAATTTATTATAGACACTAGTAGTCTGTTTTTGCTTTATAATGGTAAACATCATGCATGCAAAAGGTAAGATAGGTTGGATCTTTTTTTTTTTTTTTTTTAAAGTTTGATTTTTATAGTTTGTGTTACACTGTAAAACTGAAGTAACCGGAACTCAAAAAAGTAAGGCAATCCGTTGGCTTACTGTTTTTTAAATATTTTAAGTCTTTGATTATCAGAGCTTACATATTATTATTATTATTCAGTTATTGGATGGGAATGTATTTTTTGATTACAGTTAAATTAAATTACAAACTCCACTATGATGCATTTTTTTAGAGTCTGGGGGGAAGTTGGAGGACCAAACTCTACTCAGAAAGGCCCTAGGGCAAGAGTTGGAAAGTGAATCCGGAATCTTTTTGTTGTAAGGAGATGATACAGCTCCAGCTGCGTGGATTGCAGTTTCAGGACCACAGTTCAACCCCTCACCCCAATCTTACTCCTAACCCTAACCTCACTCCAACCTCACTCCCAAGCCTAACCCTAACTCCTAACCCTGTCGTCTCAGTCCCTGAGAACTGACACTGTCGTCCTTAATCTGCAGTCTGTGGAAACTGCAGCCATATACAGTTGGCTCCAAGGCAGTTTTGCTACCAACTGAGCCACTACAGTAAATTAATTCTAGTCTGTACCTGTGAATTAAACATTTTTAGCAGCGGTTACATCATTTACAAAAAGTTTTATGGACACAAAAGAAAGCAAATGCTATTTTTTTTTAACGTTTAACGTTATGTTGCATGTTGCTTTCATTAAATGCTGATTCTCTGAATCGTGCATGGTCAAGCCAAGCTAGTGAATATCTGCTTACAGTTCCTGTGGAGGCGGAAGTTA
Organism: Lophius americanus; assembly: GCA_037951165.1. Lineage (NCBI taxonomy): Eukaryota > Metazoa > Chordata > Actinopteri > Lophiiformes > Lophiidae > Lophius > Lophius americanus. The sequence continues at coordinate 6,122,181 of JBBDHG010000015.1, read as the reverse complement.
AACTTGTCAGCTAATTGGCTTTTCTCCAGCTTGTCTGCCATTTAAAACCGGATGCCCAGCAAAGATCACAGGGTTTATCATGGTCATGACCTTGTCCTTCCTCCTTCTCTCTTTCTTTTGTCCTCTTTTTTCCACCTTCCCACCCTCCCCTCTTTCTTTTCCCCATTTGAGTATTAACTTTCTCAATTTGTTTATACCTCTTACTTCATATCTCTGCTATGTACTTTCTCTCATCTAGAACTGATAAGTAACAGGCTGACGGAAGTATCGTCTATAACATTGACTGATTTCATGGAAAAGCTCATTCATTACAATAGGCACAAGGTTTAGAGCATAAGCCCCTTTAAGTATTTTAGCAGACTAATTGCTTAATTAACCTTTATCTACTATCCTATCATTGGGCATAGCATGAGAGGAAAACGTTTCTTTTGGGTATAAAAGGATCATGGAGGTTTGTGTTCTATGTCTTACTCCCCTTTTAAAATATCAAACTGAAAATTAACTAGATTAACTAACTACATTAGCCTGACTAAAAAGACACATTTTTTTAGTCCGGCTCTTACTAAATATATTTATTAATTTTGTAGATAGTTTTTTATCTGTCTGCATTTCAGTCAGTATTGATTAGTATCATTTTATGTTTCAATATTTTAGTCAGTTTTTATTAGTTTGTGTATTTATAGTAGTCTTTTTTGATAGTTTTATATTTTTCTGTGTTTCCTCGGTTAAATAACTGTTTTTATGGTTGAATGCAATACATTTTTATCAAGTAAAGCATTTTTTGATACTAATTTATGTATGAAAAGTGCTATAGGTTCACAGTTTTTATTGATTGTTTTGAGGAAAAAGGGAATATTAAGAAAAAGTTTTGTTTATTCTGATCTTGTTGTCTCCTCTCCACAGACCATGTTGACGGCCATATCCATGAGTGCAATCGCTACCAACGGTGTTGTTCCCGGTAAGATTTGGTATTTACACACAATATAACATGGAATTATTAAAGAAGAAATTATCAAGCTTATCAATTCTCATTTTTGATGAGATAAATTCAAGCAACAGTAATGTTTTCAAGGTAATGTAATGTCCAGCCAGAGTCTCCCTACTCTTTTAATTCAATAAAAAAAACTCCTATTCCTTCAATGTTTGCTGATTTTCATACTACATATTAGCAGATGTCGTTCTGTCTATAATGAGATGGAGAATATAGAAATTAGTTCTTTCTGCCCAAATGGATTGTATCGTTATAATTATTAATATTATTATTATTATTATTATTATTATTATTATAACTCAAAGCCTGTTCAATGTTTTTTCACTCATTTTTAGGTGCTTGGATTTGGTTTTGATCGAATTTCAAGTTTTCGTATTTCGACTGTTCCCTTTTTGGGTCACCGCAACCCATCGAATTTCGTTTTCCACATATTATATATTATATTAACAGGGAATAGTCTAAATTGCCCCAAAAACTGGTATGAACTGAATGATATTTCACACATACATGCAGGGCTCCTACAGTTGTGCATATTATAATTTGTTTCTTTCAGTTTGCTTATTTGCTTATTCATTTTTCAGCACATTTAAACGGTTTTCATGGCAGTTTGCTCATATTAATCTGTTATTGATGTGGCCCAAATTAAGTTATCTTAATAACAGCAGCCTAAATCTATATATTTGAGTGTTCCCTTTAAAACTGGATTGGGAAAAGTTATATTATCTTCATCATGACACATGTTTTTTCTCTCTCCCACAGCTGGTGGCTCCTACTATATGATTTCCAGATCTCTGGGCCCAGAGTTTGGTGGGGCTGTAGGTCTCTGTTTCTATCTGGGCACAACCTTTGCTGGCTCTATGTACATCCTGGGTACTATAGAGATTCTGCTGGTGAGTGAGGAGTGTACGTAGACTACTGAATTAAAGTGACTCCACTTTTTATCATTTATCCTGCTACAGCGTGTCTTTTCTGTCATTCCAATCCCAACCAGACCTACATCGTGCCTAAAGCAGCCATATTTGTGGCAGAGAGGAAGGAGGATGAAGCGGCTGCCCTACTTAATAACATGCGTGTGTACGGCACGTGTTGCCTTGCGCTGATGGCTGTGGTCGTCTTCGTCGGGGTGAAATATGTCAACAAACTGGCACTAGTCTTCCTGGCCTGTGTCATCCTCTCCATCCTAGCCATCTACGCTGGAGTCATTAAGACCATCTTTGAGCCTCCAGACTTTCCGTGAGTCCATAAAACAATAACCTTTCAATAATATTTTAATTTGCAGCAGGGTTTTAGTAGCAGTTTCTAAATTGTGTCCCTCTTTTCTACTTTTTGTGACAGTGTTTGTATGCTTGGGAATCGTACTCTCGAGAACCACAACTTTGATCGATGTTTGAAGACAGAGGTGATTGATAATCTGACGGTCACTACCAAACTGTGGGGGCTGTTCTGCGATGGACCGGAGCTTAATGCCACCTGCAATGAATACTTTGTCAATAACAATGTAACCAGAATGCAGGGAATTCCCGGATTGACCAGTCGAGTCATCTCAGGTGGGAACTTTGGAGGTTTTCGTGGCTGTGTGGCTCTGAACTTATCTTAAAAGGAATTTACTACAATGTTTTATTAAGTTTGGCACAGAATATTGGAACATTCCTCATGTTATGTAAGTGCTGGCCATGTCAAAGTAGTTTTACGCCATACCTGAGGTGCAAACACATTGCTGCCATATTTCTTATGAAGCACTTGCAGAAAACATGACTAAGAACGATTTTTCATTTGGTTATTTACTTTCGCTTTCGTATTTTTTTTCTTTTGTTCTCTATCAAATATATCTCCCTTTTGCATAACATTAACTTATTTCTGTCAGATGTTATTTCTCTTTCCTGGGAAAAGAAGAGAAACAAGTGTTAATTAATTAATTAATTAAGTGTTAAATTAAACAGGGTAGAAAGGGGAGAAATCAGCACAACTTTGCTTTAACGTGTGCCTTTTTCTTGATTCCTTCAGTAAGATTAGGTCCTCTCATTTTTTTTGATTTTTTTTACAACCACTTAATGTTTTCTGTTTCCTTTGTCTCATGTAGAGAATATGTGGTCTCAGTACGGCCCCCTGCGTATGCTGGTAGAAGACACAAATATGGCATCTGTCGGTGGCAGTGATCCCGCTCAGGACATTTACATGCCTTACGTTGTCAACGACATCACCACCTTCTTCACTTTGCTTGTTGGCATCTACTTCCCTTCTGTGACTGGTGAGAGATGAGAAAAGCGAGACTCACTATTCTGTTGGGATCGTTTGTGCACGTTGATCCTATGCTTTGTTATATGTTATATGTAACTGCCTATGTTATTGTGGTTCAGGTATCATGGCTGGTTCAAACCGCTCCGGTGATCTGAGGGATGCCCAGAAGTCCATTCCCATCGGGACCATCCTTGCTATCATTACGACCTCCATCATCTGTATCCTTCAAGTATCTAGTAATTTACTAGTTTATAGATTAGAGTTACTTTATTGCCATATCAAGCACATTTTTATGAATTGGCCTTCATACATCTCTTTCCAAAAAATAAATTAAAACAACTCACTTAAAGGTAGAAGCAACCCTATATCAAAGTTGAGTTTGCAAAAAATGTGAATGTATTTAATTCTATTTTGACCGTCATATAAAGAACGCAAACTAACCCAAAATAACCCACATAACACGGAGGCCTGACTAATACAAACAATTGAAGAACAGCCACCCAACCAGCCCACAAAGGACCCCCTACCGTAACCTCTACCCGAACCAAGATATAACCAACTGAACCTTAAAGAAAATAAGACTGACATAGGACTTCTTGGCCAATCAGGTGAAAGATTGAATTAACAACTGAATAAAACAGTTACTCTCAGCCAGTTTACAGACTAACCCCTGCACTCAATGCAAGACAGTAGAGGAGAGCGAAAGTGTGCCAGAGGTACTGCCATTTATAGGCTTCTCCCTCAATCACTAGGAACTGCATGCACCGGAGAATAAGGAGATAATCTGTTTCCACTAGTGTCAAAATATAGAACTGTCTCTCAGGTGCCCTTGTTTCTGTTTAATTAACAAGACCACAGAAAAGTGCAATGCTAGAGTCATTTTAAACAGTGAGCTGGGGTACCATAAGCAAGAAAGCTGTGACATACTGCACAATACATCTGGTGTGACTTACATATGCGTTTAGAGCTATTGACTTTTAAATCTTCTAGGGTCAGACCACAGATACAGAAACATTGAGTTTCATATTGAGTGCATTGTCTCCCATTTAAAAGGCTGTGTATATGTTGCTGTGAAAACGTACATAATTAAAAAAGTACATCAGAAGAGATACAATATACATTAGAAAGGAGAAAAGAGGAAAAAGTGTTACACGAGTGAAATACATAGAAAGATAATAAAAACTTTGTCTCACACAAGTAACTGAAATTCATCTTTGACCTGCTTAACAATTGTATTGATAAAAACACATGTAGGCCATATCCAACAAAGTAACCATAAAACAATAAATAAAACTAAGGGACAACCACATTGTGAAGGCAGACTGAGGTGGAGGTGCGAGCAATTGAGTCTTTGTAGCAGTAACCTATTGGCAGCAACTGAAAAGAAGGGTGAAAAGGGTGGGTGTGGTCCTGAATGATGACAGTGACTTTCCTGATTACTGACAATGAGTTAAGTTCTTTTTATGGAGCCAAAAAACTGTCAAGTACTCATACTACTACGTATAAAGTAAGTTGTTAATTGCAATATATTTACTCCTTAAGTGCTTGTGTGTCTGAATGTATGTACCTAACAGCCTCAGGTTATGTACAACAACAGCAACATTGAAAGGATGACAACAGATTAAGTTCACTCTCCTGAACAGTGCTTTCCAGATGTCACCTGTGTTGTGTTGTTCGGTGCCTGCATCGAAGGAGTTCTGCTTCGAGACAAGTAAGACTTCAACACAGACCGGGTCCTGTAAAATACAGGACTCACATACTGTATGTGTTTATAAAACCATTTTGAATATAGATTGAATGAAACTTTATTTATCCACACTCGGGAAATTAACACGTTACAGAAAAATGCATGGTCATGTAAAAGTATTCAAATTAACCTGCATTGCACCCTGGTAGGTTAATGTGCATATTAGCAAATTTCTGCAATTAGAATTAAGTGGACGTTTTGTGTGAAAGAGAATTACGGATGTTGGACGACAGTGAAACTGCTGTGTTTTTCAGCCCAGAGCCTGTTCAATAATATTGATATCAATATTGGAAAACAGGGAACAAATATAGACTGTTATTTTTTTAAAGAGAACTGAAAAATTTCTTACAACATCTGTTGACCTTTGCAAAGCAAGAGGAAATTGGGATTACATTTTTGCATGGGAGTGTTTGAGATAGTGAGGACATATGGCAGCAGGACTGTGTGTGCACACGTAATCATGTGGCAGAGTGTTTGTTTAGTTGGGAAAATATAACTGGTCTATAGCACTGAGGAATAAAATAGAGAAGACCTTGAACCATTAATGGTACGTAACATACTAAATACTTCACTTTTATGTTTGTTGATATTAAACAAGCAGAGAATATTTGAAACTAGTATTTTAAAACCCAAATTCCAAAATATTTTGGACCTTGTCAAAAATACCTACAAAGACAAAACACAATTATTTAAAAATAGTTCTTAACAATATCTAACAGAATTTAGTACAATTATGATTTCTAAAAATTCTTAACCGTCCAAAGTCTACTTTCTCTTTGCTTCATAATACTTCACACATTTTCAATGATGGACAGGACTGGACTGCGACAGGCCAATCTCCCCAAATTCTTTCACTCAGGCAACTCTGTTGTAAGGCAGCACAATGTCGCTTCATGGTCTCGCTTGAATAAGCTGCTCCTGAATAGAAGCATCTCGTTAGTCCAATCTCCTGCTAGCGTTTCCAAGGTTTTAGAGACATGTTGCTGCATAAAACTCAGAAAGAAATGAAGAAAGTGAACTGTATTTTATTCAGTGTTTTCATTTGAATTGAATATCAAATGATTAATGAAATTTTCTCATTTAATTTGAGTATCTCAACATTAATTGAACCATGGTCGTAAAATGGTGTCACATTTTTACACGTTTCATGGAAAAATAAATAAATGGGGTTTGGTTTATGTTATTGAGATTGTTTTGATTTACAGGTTTGGTGACTCAGTGAAAGGAAACCTTGTCATAGGTACACTGTCATGGCCCTCGCCCTGGGTTATAGTGATTGGCTCTTTCTTTTCCTGCTGTGGTGCGGGGCTGCAGAGTTTGACTGGGGCCCCTCGTCTACTGCAGGCTATCGCAAGAGACAGCATCGTACCTTTCCTACAGGTTTGACACAATAAACCGCCAAAGCTGTCTCTATCGCTCTGTTTTTTTTTATTTTTCAATATTCATCTCTGTTTTTTTTTTATTATAGGTGTTTGGTCATGGAAAAGCTAACGGGGAACCTACCTGGGCATTGCTGATGACTGCTGGGATATGCGAGATCGGCATCCTCATCGCCTCGCTGGATGCCGTGGCTCCTATTCTCTCAATGTCAGCATCTTTGTTCTCATCGTGTTTTACAGATAGTGTTCCTCAAAGATTTTGCTTTTTAAATCCCCCTACAGAAAACCATAAAGCAGAGTATTAGATGTTTATGATATTTACACTTCCTCCCACAGGTTTTTCCTCATGTGCTACCTCTTTGTCAACCTTGCCTGTGCGGTTCAGACCCTCCTGCGGACGCCTAACTGGAGACCACGCTTCAAATACTACCACTGGTGTGTGACGCCTGATTGAGCTTCTCTATGCCGTACATTCTCTGTACATTCTCATTCAAGTTCATGGCCTCTACTAAGATTACACTCACCACAATGGCTGAGGACAACATAGAACAACACTATTGTTAACTCTGGATTTTATGATTCTACATTAGCCCTAAGCCTCTCAGCCATCCATCCTGAACAGATTTAGATTAATCCAGATGCTTCCATGCGGACCTGAAATATTTGTCCACTGTATAGATTTGTGGAGAATGTTTAAGTGTGTTCTTTCTCCTACAGGGCACTCTCCTTCCTCGGTATGAGCTTGTCTCTTGCTCTCATGTTCATCTCCTCCTGGTATTATGCTATAGTGGCCATGGCTATCGCTAGCTGCATCTACAAGTACATTGAATACAGAGGGTAAGAATGTCTCAAAGAGTGTGCCTCAATGGTCTGCATTACATATTCGACAAATGGGGCGAATATAAATGAAGGTCAAAACATACATACAACATATTGTGTAATTAACATTATTTATATAGCAGCTTTAAAAACAACTGAAAGAACAGGAGCAGGAATCCCAGAGGGCAACAAGATGAGATAAACCAGAAAACCATACAGCCAAAGAAGTGTAAGATAGAGCTAGATTATATTTGAAAACAAGAGGAAAAATAGACATGAAATGTAAAGTGGATGATATAAAACACAAAGATAGAGATGAAAAAAAGTAAAAAGTATAAGCCAATATATACAAAAGGATAAAGAAGACAGTGCAGCAATACAAAGTAATAAAAAGATTATCTCACATCCTAAAGCTAAAGTAGAATATTATTGCATTTTTTAAATGGGATGCGATTTTCAGAATACTCAAAGACTCTTTACAGGGAAAGGAAACAGGAAATGTGTTTATTCAATGTCACTTACACATTGAAAAATATAAATAAAAACAGCTTAGACAACAACAAATAATAAATCACACGAATTTCAATAAAAAAAAAGAAAAAGTGATAATGAATAAATAATTATCACGCCCTCCATAACACACATAGAATCTCCCAATTTTCGAAAATTCTACATAGTGTAGCCAGCCAGAATCACATCACGTCACCACCAGTCAGAGAGTCACTTATGTTTCTCACAGTTCCCACCCACATCAATCAAATTATCTAGTCACAACTTCATAATGCTCCCCTTTTTGTCATTGGACTGGAGTATCCCGGAGTTGTGGGTCTGGCTGACTAAAAGGCAGACGTTTTCATACATGAGATTTGTTAATGAAATGCACTGAAAAACTTCTAATTACAGCGATACTGTCTTCATGTAATTCTTCTAGTTGAATTACGTAACGCCACAGAGGATCTTCTGTTTCCATCCACAGGCCGGTACACTGCTGGCTAATGGTTTTTGTTAACCTGAGTACCGACCGATACGGATTAGAATCAGTTTTGTGTTCCGCATAATCATTTGGCACAGGTTTAACGCCGGATGTCGTTCCTGACCCAACCCTCTCCATTTATCCGGGCTTGGGAACGTCACTAGGACACTGGATTGTAACCTTTCAGTGACTTGGTTGAATTTCATAATGCCTATTAAAAGATAGATATCGGTACTTCAATGTTCCATAACTTGGCATAAAAATCATAACTAAAAAATCCATAATTTCACCAAGTAGCATTAGGTTCCTAGTCAGCCTTGTTTCTCCAGCCCTACCTGCCTCATCTCCGTGATATGTGTCATGCTGATAGGTGTTTTTCTGGTACATCGACGACAGTTTAGTTTTCATTTCTACTCCGTGCTAATTGTTTTGCTCGCGCGATAGTCATTCCTTATTCTTTGTTCTTCTGTTTCAAGTATGTAATATACATTTTATACTGGACTGGCGGAAGGGACTACTCAGGGACTGCTAATGGTCCACAGGGTAGGGGGCGCATTATTTGTAATTCACGCTACATCACTGCTTGGTCCTGAGTGATGTAGAGAAGAGGTTGGCATCAGAGGAGTGGAAGCAGCAGGAAGTAGTGTGTGGGTAGAGAACGTCTGTGAGGTAGGATTGGATCTGGCTACGGAGAGCTTTGTGGGATGTGGAGGCGGGGATTGGACTGGAAGTGGTAAAACATAGAAATAAAACAATGAGAGCAACTAAAAGCTATAAAAAAGAATGAACATATTAAGCGAATAAAAAGATGATATCACTAAAAGAAAAATCAGTAAAAGTTGTAGAAGTGAATATGTACTAAGTACTTATATAAAAACCCACATTCATTCAATCAGAACATGGTTTCATTTTATTCAATGACTACATGTATTGCCACTGAAATATACAGATAGATGTTAAAATTAGTTTCAAACTGTACTCTAGACTCACCAAAGTAATGAGGAATATGACAATTGTACAAATGTGGGATGGATAAATCATCTCCAGAGGTCTTGTTGAGTTTGTTGTTTGTCTGTGTGAATGTATGTATTTGTTCATTTATTTGATGCCTGGAATGAACATAATTGTTTTGCAGCATATTTAAGTGGAACATTTTATCCTATTTTGTTGTGTGAAATTGTATAGAGCTCTAAGATCATATCAAGGGCATATTTTCTTTATATAAACTACATCTCATCTCATCTTTCCTTGGCTTTAGGGCAGAGAAGGAGTGGGGAGACGGCATCCGGGGACTGTCTCTTAATGCAGCTCGCTACGCCCTTATTCGTCTTGAGGAGGCTCCTCCACACACTAAAAACTGGAGGTACTGAATATCGTATGTCATGATGTGGTCAGAGTTGACGTACTACCACCTGCCACCCATGAAGCAGAGGAATGGACTTGATTCATCTAATGCACATGTTGATACTGTTCTTAGGGGATTGATGTTACAGATGGCTGTAGGTCTCCATATTCATTCATTCAACTTCACTTTAAGTTGAATGTTAACCGATAATACAAATACTAATGATGTTGCCATGACCATCTCCATAAAAATTTCTCCTCACAAGGATGCCTCCCGTAAAACAGTACACATATTAATTTGTTCATGGAAATGTGTGACTGCAAAGTTTTTTTTTGATTTGTATAAGCATGCCCTCAGTTATTATTCTCATTTTGTTATTCTTGACCTTGAGACCTCTCTCACGACTGCTAAAAATTCAACACAATCGGACTCCTATTTTCCTCTTCATGTCTCCAGGCCTCAGCTGTTGGTGCTCCTGAACCTGGACTCCGATCAAGGAGTCAAACACCCCCGTCTGCTGTCCCTCACCACACAGCTGAAAGCAGGCAAAGGCTTAACTATAGTGGGAAATGTCTTAGAGGGAACATATCTGACCAAGGAGGTAGAGGCCAAGGAGGCTGAGCAGGTAGAAAATGCATACAAATGCTCAATGCAAAATGTATTCATAATATTGATGCCCAACCACGTCCAAGTCTTCTTCATAAAATCCGCAGATAAGATGCCAAATTGGTTGTAGTCTGCCTCATACATTGTCTGCCTTCTTCATCATTGAGCAATACAGTCAGTATCTTTTATGTCAGACATATTTTCCTGTTAGGACAAAGCTGAACTCCACATGAAGTCTGCCACCTACTGGCCAATCAAGCAACTCATTGGATTTTTTCTTTTTTTTTTCAACCTAATATTCTAAGTGACTCTTCCAAACACAGTTCTCATTGCAATCATGGGAACCTTGAAGCCAAGAATTGTCTCCTCAGTAGGCAGTGCTGTACCTCTTGTTTTGTCATTCTTTGTCCAGAATATCAAGGCCTCCATGTCATTGGAGCGAACAAAAGGTTTTTGCCACGTTGTGGTGTCTTCAAACCTTCGTGATGGCTTTTCCCACCTCATCCAGTCTGCGGGGCTTGGAGGCATGAAGCACAACACAGTCCTGATGGCCTGGCCCGAGGCCTGGAGGCAATCCAATGATCCACAGTTATGGAAGAACTTCATAGGTAAACCGCAAGAGAAGTAAAATCAACTTACAATGTATTCAGAGAGACTCCTTCACTTTTTCCACATTAATCATGTTGCAGGCTTATGTGAAAATGTTTGAAATTATATTTCACCCTCATAAATCTACACTCCATATTCCATAATTAGAAAATCAAAAATAGATTTTTTTGCATATCACATTGACAAGTATTTAGATACTTTGCTGTGACTTCCATTTCTCTTGATAGTCTTTGAGATGTTTCTACACCTTGGATGGAGTCCATTGATGGTAAATTAAAATGATTGGACATAATTTGGAGGCAAACCCCGGTCTATTTAAGGTCACACAGCTGAAAATGCATATCAGAGCAAAAAGCAAGGCATGAGATGGAAGGAACAGCCTGCAGAACTCAGACACAGGATAGTGTGAAGGCACAGATCTGAGGAGGGCAACAAAACTGCTACTGCACTAAGGGTTACCAAGAGCTCAGTGATCTCCATGACTCTTAAATGGATAAAGTTTGAAGCAACCAGGACTCCACCCAGTCACATCGAGTAATCAGGAGAGGAGGCCCGGGTAACCAAGAATCCGATGGTCACTCTGGCTGAGCTTCAGAGATCCTGTGTAGAGATGGGAGAAGCTTGCGTAAGGTCAAGCATCAAAGCAAAATTCCACTGATCTGTTTTTTTCTGGCAGAGTGGCCAGAAAAAGCCTCTTCTCAGTGAAAACACAGTAAAGTCTTCCAGGAGTTTGTCGAAAAGCACCTTAAGGACTCAAATCTTTTATTTCACGACTGTGGAATAAAAGATTTTATGGTATGATGAGACCAAGATTGACCTCAATTCTAAGGGTCATGGACTGCTATGGCTTCAAGGAAAGATGTACAGAATAAAGTACAAAGATCGTATAATTACTGAGTAAAGCGTCGGAATACTTATGTCAGTGTGATATTCCTTTTAATAGATTTGCAAAACATTCGGTTTTGATCTGGTATGGGGTATGGACTGCAGATTGATGAGGAAAAAAATGTTTTCCAACAATTTTAACATAAGGCAGTAACATAATTAAATGTGAAAAACATGCAAATTTGCACTTTGAGATGACTAGGAAGTAAAAGAAAAAGTATTATATGTAATGATCAGTTGTCCTTTGTCCATACAGAGACGGTGCGGGAGACAACGTCAGCCCATCAGGCCTTACTTGTGGCTAAGAATATTGACAATTTCCCAACCAATCAGGACCGCCTCGGGGAGGGCACCATTGATGTGTGGTGGGTGGTTCATGATGGAGGCCTGCTGATGCTGCTGCCTTTCCTGCTGCGACAGCACAAGGTTGGTGTGTTTGTCGTAAGGCGGGTTTACATGGGCCACTTTTCTCCTTTTTTCTCCATGTTTACATGCATCAACTCACCTAATCGGAAACGCTTTCACACATGCACAGAAGATCCACACTCCCGTTCATAAGGTGGCGATAATGCTTCGTTGAGTTCGGTGCCAACCGCCAACAAGCGTACAGAAGAAGAATATGACAAAGCGCATGCGCGGAAGTGACTTTTCGCCCATCTAACCGTCGAAGAATGTTCAAATATTTCAAAATAGCAATGAATAAATCACTCTCCAATGCAGACCGGTACTGTTTTGAAGTCGCCGTATTTAAAATGTGGCGCTGAAAAAAACCTAGCGGAGCATTACATCACGACACTGGGCATACGCAGATATAACTCAAACAGAAAGATTTCCGATACAGTGTTTACATGTAGCAACTGGAGAAGTTTTCCGAAAGGATTTAAACTACCTCCTTGCAAGGGAGGGAAATCTAATTCTGAAAGTTTCTTTCCGTTCAGAAAGGGGTGTTTACATGCAGCATTTTCTTACCGACGTCTTTTCCGAATCTAATCGTAATTAGGCTGTTCATGTAAACCAAACCTATAGTTTGTCCGTCTGTGATAGGGCTGTGCAATTATTCAAAAATCAACATTTAGAACCTCTCACCAATGTAATCTTACTCATGCTGATTAATTCAGTTGTTTGAGTCCGCTCTCGCCAACTTATGTTAGCTGACACATGCATAGTGGCATGGATGATGCAAGCACAAACACTGAGTAAAAACTATGTCTCAACTATGCAATGCCCGCCGTTTGGACACTTTCTGGCTTCATGATGATGAACCAGAACAAAAAGGAGCCAATCATTAACAGTGCAGAAAAAATGTCAGCACCCAAATGGACACCAACAATTACTAAAAAAAAAAAAAAAGGAAAGAGAGAGACTGAAAGCAGCCCAGTTATTCTACTGTTCAACTGTTGCTAACATGATCATTTACATTCCACCCAATAAACATTGAGTTTCACAAGATTTAAAAAATAACAGATGCCATTGAATCTTAGATTTTGGAGCGTGTAGTTGCGATAGCTTATGTGGAACAACTTCTGTGGTCAACATTTACCATGTCATTATTTCCAAATAAAAAGGTGAAAAGTCCTGTGCCCTGTGATTTATAAGGGATCTCCAAATTTAAATTCAAAGAGTAACCTTCGATCCAAAAGCTATTCCAAATGCTGCAACATAAGTATTTTGAGAAGCAAGCATGCATCGGCAGTACCACTGGGAGAATTTGGTTCCCAAACTACGGAAGTGTGGTGAGAGAGTTGCTGCTGTACTGAAATCTGTTTGGTTCTTTGCAGCTTCTTCAGATCTCTGGTCAGGTTGGACGACAGAGTCGTATTTGAGTCTGAGATTGACAAACAGATGCTTTTAGACTACATACGTTCTCCTCCCTCCTCAGTCATTTCAATCATTCCTGACAGTCGGGCTCTTTTTCCCACTTGCCCTCCCTTCATATAAACTTCTCTCATTATCCCCTCAAGGTGTGGAGGAAGTGTAAGATGCGAATCTTTACTGTGGCCCAGATGGATGACAACAGCATTCAGATGAAGAAGGATCTCCAGATGTTCCTTTACCACCTGAGATTGAACGCGGAGGTTGAGGTGGTTGAGATGGTGAGGGTTTAGTAGAATAGTACTTAGTTACACGGTGTAATGTGATGGCAGTGATTCCTAAATTTCTGTCCTCCTCTGCGCAGCATGATAACGACATCTCAGCCTTCACTTACGAGAAGACATTAGTGATGGAGCAGAGGTCTCAGATGCTGAAACAGATGCAGCTTTCTCGGACTGAGAGGGAGCGAGAGGTAAAAAAAAAAAATACAAGTATCTACTCACTGTTTCTCTATCCTGTTTAGCACTGGACGCTGTTTTTATAGATTAGATACTAACACGGCCAGCTCAAATTAAGTCTTATAGGTCTGTTTGTCCGGACTGCCGGTTTAACAGAATATTACTTCACTGAGTTTCTATGACAACTGGCCCCTCTCTTGTTCATCTGCCATCGCCATCTTCTCTGGCCAACACCCCATCGCTCAGATTCAGAGTATCACTGATGAATCACGTAGCTCGATCCGGAGGAAGAACCAGGGTTCTGCCCCGAGCAAGAGCATCAGCCGACAGTCCTCACTGATGGAGGACACTAAGGAGGATGAGGTAGCCGGTTTCGTCAACCCTCCCCCCACACTCTCCCTCACTGTTAGAATCTCATGCCCGTCTTCACAAAGCTGGATCTTTGGATACAGTAGAGGAATCTCATTTGATCAGCAAGGCCTCATATCTGGGCTTTCAGAATGATTTTTTTCTCATTTCTGATTAAAATTTAAGCTGCACAAGAAAAGAGCTACTTTAGAGCCTGTACGTTTGGTCTTTGCCCGGAGATTTAATCCACTGTGTGTTCTTCCTTTATCAATGTGGGCTATTCAACATAGACAGACAGACAGGCATCAAGGAAGACAGGCAAACAGACATTAAGGAAGGAAGATAGACAGAAGTATAGATAGAGAGACAGAGAGACAGACTTGAGTGAAATTAATGAAGTGAGAAAGAAATCAGTCAATGATCCTGAGAAAAATTCAAATGTTCATATTATCTGCGACTCTTAAGTTCAGTCCATGGACAGTGATTTTCCCACTGTCAACAACAAGTTAGTCTATACCGTAGTCATACTCACTTCAGTCTCTAGCTCTATTAGTAAAGAGTCATGGCAAAGAATAGAGTTGCTGGTCCGTGATTGCAGATAACTTCCATCTTCATCTCCCAGTTTAACTAAACTGGCCCAGGAGTGTTTCTGCTTACTGTGTGTCGCTGTCCTCGAGAGCTGCTTTGTGAATACCAGCCAGTTTCCTCCTTTCACATTCACATCATGATTCCTCACCCTACCTCCCAACTGGAAATAGTGGACAGTATTGTCTCTGAACACTGTGTCAGAATGATTTCACACTCTCTGATATCCTGACACCAAAACAACTCTGTAAGATATCAGCATTTTAATTTGTATTGCAGGAACAGATGGATTTATGCTTTCTGAGCTGAATATTAATCTTAACATTGCTAACAGTAGAAACAAACATTCCCTCCGTCCAACATTTCTAAACTGATCTCCTGTCCAGACTCATATACAGGTAATTGTTCACTCAGAGGCTGTTTGTACTTCCTGTTCTGACCTGACAATACTGTGCTCTCTTTCTTCAAGCTAGCTTAACCAATGTCACCGTCCCGTGATCTCCGTGTCCATCTTCCGCCCTCCCCACTTTCACACCTCTAATCATTGTTTAGGCTTTATCATTAACAGAGGAGCATGTTCCACACCTCCGTCACAATCTAACCTGCATGATATTTTCTCACACGAACGCCAATTACAGATATTTTAAAAGAAACATTGACTCCCATGTAATTATGTTCTGATAACAACTACTGATGACCAATATTTGGAACCAATCTGCACTTGCAGTAAAATTCATGTAAAATAACCAGTATGGATTACTCAAGTACTTACCCTGTTCTGCTCAATGGTAACAAAATAAGCCTTTTCTGAATGACATGCCCAAAATGAACTTAAAATACTGTATCTCCACAACTATCTGGAGTATTTGCATAACCTTGCTGTCTGTGGACAGCTGAGAAATCCAATATTTTATTTTCAGTGTCGGTAACATTGTATCTGTTACTATGAGGTGAGTAATCCGTGATAGAACACAAAAAAAAAACAATCGTACTATCTTCGCCTGATTTCTTTCTTTTTTAATAAGGAATATAACATAATTATATTACAGCAACATCATGAAACAAAACAAGCAATCCATTTACTGTCCAATACGTCCAATGTACCCAAAATGTGTAAAAAGAAAATAGGATTGCAAAAATACTACCTATGGCCATTAAATGAAACTATATCCACAGACCATAACCTTTGGCTCTGACTTATATCAGTGTTTGATCAAAATCTGGCATTCAGGGATTATAAAACATTTTTACAAAAACTAGGTAAAAGCCTGATAATGGGTCAGTCTGGAAGAAGGTAAAAACTTAAATTTTGATGTTCCGTTTTCTTTCAGTATTAACATTTATGCTACTTTGTATAACAATTTGTCTAAATTATGGTGGAAAACTTGCTGCTTTTTTTCCACTATATTTCTTTTAAAACATTACTTACTTTACACATTTTACATTATTAAAGCAGACTATTTGTTATTTTCTTAATGGCCAAGTCGGCAAATGAACTTTGAAAGAGATATTTTGAATGTAAGATAAATTACCTTTACGGTTTATAATTCCTCTCTTTTCATTGATTTACTAATATCTAGAATACACCTTTCAATACAACTACAAAAGCTCTTAATGGCAAATATTAATTAATTCATTTCAAACTGTGTAATTGGTTTTTAAAAAATGTTTGATCAAAGTCAAATTATTTGTTATTAATGTTTTGTGTAGATTTTCATTCATTCAGGTCATGGTAATCCCTGAACGTTGAATCCGAAGCAACTGGACTGGTAATTAATGTGTAATTAATGAATTTGAACCATCAAGATAACCATATCTGATCAGAATCAAACCATCAGGTTTTCTTATCTTACTCTATCTTAGCATCACAGGCTTATTGACCTGCTTCCTATTTGTTAGAGCAACACACTTATATCCTGTCCATTAACGCTTAAAAACTTTGCTGATGACATAATACTGTTCCCTCACAGCATGGTTCACTTTCCCCACCACCCTTCTTTTCTCCTCAACCAGAACCCTTGATGGAACCTTCAGCCTCCTCAATGAAACTATTGTTGTGTGATTCTCCTACTTTCCATTTCTTCTTCTGTTATTTATATGTTGTAATTGAGGAGTAGATTTTCATTATTCTTGATATTCTCTTGCACTATTTCACTCAACTTTGTTTCATTGGACTTTTTGCACCATGAAATTAAAACTGTTCCTGCTTCCTTCCTCACCTTCATTATTTTCTTCTTCCTGTTGCCCCCATAAATGTCCCTCTGTCATCCCCTGCATGTTATCTTCTCCTCATTCACTCTCCGGTGTTATCACCTCCTTTCCCTATACTGTCCATTGTCTCTCATCTCATCTGTTTCCTGAACCTAATACCCTCACCCCCCTGTCTCCCTCCCTCAGGCCCAGCTCATCCACGATAGAAACACAGCTTCCCATGCAGCAATTAACGACAAGGCTGAATCAGGGCCAGAGCGTGTCCACATGACCTGGACAAAAGAAAAGCTCTTCACAGAGCGCAATCGCAACCGCGAGTGCAACGCTAACGTGGCCGTACGCGACTTGTTCAACATGAAACCGTAAGTTTTTTTTTTCATCCAAATCCAACTATGATAACAGGAAAATAACCTTTTCCTGATATCATTCAGATTTTATTCTCCTGCATTTCTCCACAATTTAATCCAAAAAACGGGAATAGATTACATGAAAACATGTTACAAACTTCCCAGAGCCAAATTGGGCACAGAGTTCAACATGTGAGTGATGAATTGTGTGAATTGTGTGAATTGTGTGAATTGTGTTTGTGAATTCTTTGGTCGCTTTATCAAAAAAACAGAACTCACCAACAAGGTGATGCCTGATTTCTTTGTAAACATCAGATAATAGCCCTCCCCAAAGCCATAATTGATTACAGTAATGTGACATCATGTGAGAAAGAGAAACAGACTGAGATAAACTGACACAGCTTTAACTCCTTGGATCCGGACCACCATGTAGTCCAACACTTAGAACATTTATGAGTTGAAACAAACCTTTAACTTATAAACTCTATGGACTTAAAGGCTCTGAGGAAGATAACAAGCATGCATTATTCGGGATGTATGCTATGCTAGCTATTTGGTTAGCATACTTAAACCGGCTGTACTCTGTAGTAGTGAAACTGGTAACTGACCCCTGGCATTCTGCTGAGTCATGATTTCTCATCTAGCGATCGACGATTCGGTTAGACTTGGCTCTTTGACATTTATCTACAGCTAAAGCTGTGATTAATTTAACATGGCAACTTGTCCAGGTTGTACCCTGCCTCTCGCCCGATGTCGGCTGGGATAAGCTCCAGCCCCCCGTGACCCTGAACAGGATAAGCGGTAGATAATGAATGAATAAACCTGATTATTAAGATAAGATATACCTTTTTTAGTCCAACAACGGGAAAGTGTTTATAAATACAAACACTTTACAGGACGTAATAAATACAAAGACTTTACAGGCCCAAAAGAAATGTGGATTGTCCACTTTAACAGTGCACATATATATAAAGTGTCAATGTATAGGGTGTATTGCCCATATATGTAAACGGTTGTTTCTTAGTTATGGTACAGACTTACAGATTAATTTCATTTTTTATTTTGACTGAGATTGAGCTATAGCTTGATGAATTTGAGGCCGCTAAATCAATCTTCAAATTTATAGTGTTACCTCTTTAACACACAACAAACCTTTGGTTTCATGCCTTTTGATTCTTTTTTCTTTATATTTGACTTTTATTTCCACGTATAATCAATTTTAGAATCAAAAATGAAAACACCTTATGGTTCACAAACAAATATAAGCCTCACATCAGTTCATCAGTTTCCTGTCTGAAAAGCAAACCCTAGTTCATCCCAACCCCACATGTTAAACCCGACATTTCCTCGTTTGAACATCAGGAGAAACAAGGCAACAGAGAAAAGGCTCAAGTAAAATCTCCTTACTGTTGTTATTTACCCTCCCTATACATGAATAAATACATCTTTACTGTTACATCTGTAAACCAGTGCTCAGTTACATATAAACTGTATCAGTCTAACATCTCCTCCTGAGTAGGATTATGGGGATTTATTCCTTATGTCCTTATCCAGCCTAGGTAGTTGTCGTATAAACCGGTGCCCATTTCATTTTAAAAACATCAGCCTTTGGTCCCAGTCTTGCTGATATGCTTTTCAATAGAGTAACACTTTTTATCCTTTCTTTCCATTGTTGTACAGTTGGTGGCTTTACATTTCTCCATGATACTATTATGCAATCAGCTTTGATAAAACAGAGGCTTGACAAATAAAAGGAATGCTGTTGTAACAGGTAGCTGATCGCCCATCCTGTCAATCAATGATTCAATTTAGCATCAACCATATGTAATTACCAGCTACCATAGGATTAATTAACATAATTACTGATACAGGGCTTATAGACCAGTAATTGTGAGAGAGAAAGAAGATCTATCTCAGGCTCTCTGTACCCATCCCTATTTGTTACGGATGTACCCATCCCTATTTGTTACGGATGTACCCATCCCTATTTGTTACGGATGTACCCATCCCTATTTGTTACGGATGATATTATAATATATGCAGGATATATGTAGGACAGCATGTGTACATTTAGCCTTAGTGCTCATTGACTGATGGCTAAAATGTGACACCAGTCTGCATGGAGTGTGTATCAATGCATGGCTGGACAACGCAGACCTCCTAACACGTTTTCATCCAATAATGTACACATAACTAGGTGCATCCTGCCTCCATTGGCTCGGAAAGGGGCAGGTTTTTATTGTTATTCTAAAATTGTATTCTATTAATATCACCACTTTTTGTGTCGGAAAATTTGGAATTTTTCTTGTTGTTTCTTTGTTATTCTTTTTAAAATGACGACTTCTTTTCTCAGTAAATTATTACTTTTTCTCATAAATTATTACTTCAACTTGTAAAATGACAACTTTTTCTCTTAAATAAGGACTTTTTCTTCAAGTAAGTTATCCAGGCTAAAAAATTCAAGTTACATTTGTGGTGTGTGTAACCTCAGAGCCAGTGTTAACGTATGGCCAGACAACCCAGACCTCCTGAAACCTTCTCATCCCATACTGTCACATGACCAGGAGTGTCCCACCTCTATTGGCTTCTAAAGGACAACACATTCTGAAGTTTCACCGCACAGAAGAAAATCTCAAAGCCTAACAGGCTGGTTTTTTTTTCCTGGGGATCACGTTTTGGTGTGTTGGGACAGTTGAAAGCATGCTAAGTGGTGGAAAGAGCTTGGAGAGCCGATTTAGGATGCATCTAAGCCTGTTTCTGTTGTTCTGCCCCATTTCCCTTCTTCTAGAGAGTGGGAGAATCTGTAAGTCTCATTCTCTTTGTCCCCAGAACGTGTCTGTGTTATTGTATCTGTCAGTGTTATTGTGTGTGTGTCTAGGTTTGTCTGTCTGTGTTATTGTGTGTGTCTAGGTTTGTCTGTGTGTGTGTGAGTCTGTGTGTTCAATGTCCTGCCGCTCACCCACTCGTACCTATCTGTGTGTTGGTATGTCTTAACCTGCATGGTATAGTTTGCATGTAATATTTATGACATCTTTGTGTGCCTGAGCAAATTTGTGCTTTCCATTTGACCTTCTTTAAAACAACATACATTTTCATTTGGCCTGTAAAATCTATATTTTTTTATATAAATATTAATATTCAGTGGAAAGCAGAATTTTGCTTTTTGCTTTTCCTGTATGTCATTTGGCTGTGTTTAAATGCTTCCTGGGTGAATGTGATAATAAAGAGGAAACATTTAAAGACATTGTTTTATTTGTATAAAAGATACAGTTTTTATTGACCAGCAGGTCTAGTTAGCTCATGACAAACTTGAAAATAGAAGTTACATCATGTCTTTCAAAATGTTGTCTCTTTATTAAGACATCCATAACCTTGACCTGTTTTCTCATTTGTGTTTGAGGCTAACCTACCGAAAGCTTCTGCTGCAATGATGCAAATTTTCCCCTATTTGATATAATGTTATTAATATTATGATTGTGAGTTATAATGGTCAAAATGTTTTCTCTAGAAATATGCAGCCTCAGTTTTCTTTAAAAAAGTTATTTAATGTTTCCGTGATGCCATAATAGAGCTTTTTCACACAAGACATTTTGATATGTGATAATTATTTAGACCACAGTTGTAGATCTATTTATTTATTTATTTGTAACTTTTTATTGAAGAATTTTGTTGACAGATATAGTGTGTGTTAACAGTAAAGATGGAATTCTTGTTTAAATGAGAAATGGACAACATTGAACATTCAAAGAATAAAAATAATGAAAAATAATTTACACACTAAGAAAAAAAAAACATATGTACACGAATTCCAAAAGTGAAAACGGCCAAAATAGGAAAAAGGATTTCATTATACTTTCAAATTTTACGGGACTCGGGTCATTCACTAACGCTCTCTGTTTTCTTATTGGTAAATGCAGCTGCCATCTGCGTTGATGAAGAGATAAAAGTATTTATTTTTAGTGTGGTGATGTCATCATCATGAGAAATTCTAAAAGGCGATACTGGTCATAACTATTATCTCATGTATAGTATTATATACAGCCGAAGATCTTTAAGTATAAACCTTCTATTTAGTTTTGTTTGGTATAATGTGAGGCGAGAATCTCATTAGTATTTCCCCAAAGTATCCCATCACCCTCACCATGGTTGACCTTCCACCTGTGATTTCACTCAAAATTATTCTGGAGACATTAAACTTCCAGCATATGTCGTCTTTAAACTTGTGCGAACTGCCATGTTTTTATCACGTGTTCCATCTCTCATCAACAGCTTTAAACAAGAGTGTTGCCATGCATTTGGTTAATTCCAGTGAAGGCCTAAGTCTCTATTTGGAAGTATGAATGTACGACATTGGGGCCTAAATATGGAAGTTACCGAATGTTAACCACGGACAAAAGTACAAATTTTCACCACACGGAAAACAAATATCGGTATACCAGTTATATAGCACATTCTGTTATATTTCTGTTATAAGAGGCAAAATGTCTATTGTGAAAAAGGTTTCTTGTGTTTGGCGATTCTTGGAAAACATGAATGTGTTCAGTTCAGCATGAAGGGAGTCTTGATTAGGCCCTGAAACTTAAGTTTTACATTTGTATCATCAGTACGGAGGTTCAGGGTTTAGTCTGATGAGTCATGTTTGTTTCTCACTGTGGCGTCCTTCTTGAACCAGGAACCAGTCAAATGTCCGTCGGATGCACACGGCTATTAAGCTGAACGAGGTGGTCGTCAACAAGTCACAGGGAGCCCACCTGGTTTTGCTCAACATGCCTGGACCACCGAGGAACAGAGGAGGAGATGAAAATTGTATCCTTAAAGCAGATACAAACCTTATTTGTCTGTGTCCTCACAATCAGGGCATATACGCATGTTGTGGTCTGACCTCATCATAAGAAACTGAGTTCTTCCAGTATCTTATATCATATATTTCTCGTTATCATAACCATCTATCTGATAGTAATGTCTAAGAGTTTGAGTCTGGTTCAGCAGCTCAAGTTTCAAGATAATTGATAACCCAAAGGTTCAAACATTCAAAATGTGTGTGTGTATATATATATGTGTGTGTGTGTGTGTGTGTATATATATATATATGTGTGTGTATATATATGTATGTATGTTTATATATGTATGAATATATTTATATATATGTATACATACATAATATATATATATAATTAGATAATACATTTAAATTAAATAACAGTATAGACGATGTAAAATAAACAATATAAAACTATTTAAAAAAACAGGCAATTGATTCATAAAAGGAGGGATGCATAAAATGGGTTCAGAAGGGATAAGGGAGCCGGAAATCCTCAAATTGTGGTTTGATGTAAATAAATTGTCTTGGTGTAAAGAAAGTTTTGCATTAAAAAGCAGTGGACATAGAATTGACAGTTTTTTAAACAAAATTTTTCGGGTTTATAAGTCATCATGAATAAATATGGAAACAACTAATTGTTGTTGATAAATCTCAGTCAGTAGCAGTCCAGTAAAAATCTAAATTACAAGGCTTTGTATGTAATTAATAGTTAACTCATACAAACTTATATATCTGAATGGAGTTGTAGGGATGAACATTTTAAAACGTCAGCAAATGCAATACTTTACTGCAAAAAAAAGACATTTCATTATGACTAGATTAATCTATTGCTTTCTTAGGTCTCATGTTATGAAATGTAATGATTTAGTTAATATAAGAAAATGCAAATAATGTTCAGACAAAAATCAATGTAACTCCCAGGCTGAAAATAACAAGTTTTTTTCATTACAGGATGGTAAATATGATTTGAGAGAGATTAAGAAATGTTCCATACATAAAGCCAAAATAGGGATAAAGAAAGAGATGTATGTCTATGAGTGACACAAGAAACAATTCCCACATCAACTTAAACAACAACAACTTGAACAGCTGTTGATTTTCTTTAGAAACATTGATTATATTCATTGTTCTATGTACAGTATGTATGACGACTGCTCAAATGTTACAAATCAAAGTGAAATGCCCTCTAACATCCAAAAATATGTGTGAATTGTTTCTGAAGTTGGGTCGGCTCTTATTAGAAATGCTTTAAATACATTTTAAAATAGTTCCTATCTTTTTATTCATCATTTTTTATTATTTATTTTAAGTGACAACTTAATTTAGAGATTCACCGCAGAAATGAGGGTGGAGTTGGTGGGGTACTTGGTGACACACTGGTGGTTTAGACCTTGACTGCTGTCTCATCAGACATGGAGTTTCTGGAGGTTCTCATGGAGGGTCTGAACCGGGTCCTGCTGGTGCGAGGCGGTGGCCGAGAAGTCATCACCATCTACTCTTAAACAAAAAAAAAACCTCGCGCCCCACTCTGTACACACAGGCTGTTGCTATGGATACTGGCCGTTTGGCATTTGCGAAGGTGGTTGGTGTTGGAAGGTGGGACCACTTGTGGGACCACTTGTGATTGACAGACGTCTTTAATGACGTGGCAGTCACGGTGAAGCTTTGACTGGCTGAGAGTACATGCGAGTGTGTGTCCACGCTGAGCCACCGTACCCCTGCACATGAAGATAGAGCATAGAGACACTTTATATTGTTCATTTAACTCTGCAAAGTTTTCTTCTGTTTTCACCTTCTTCCGTCTTGTGTTTTGTTGTTGAGTTTCTGACGCTCAATTCTTATGTAAAAATTTGCAAAGACGTGAAAGCTTGCTGTTGGTGTGTCCTGTGTACACTTTCCATGTTGTCTGGTGTTGGCTCGGGATGGAGCACGTTGGCTGGACCTGACAGAAACATGCACAGAGTCCAACACAGTCTGAAGAAAGTTTTAGAAGCTGCTGAAACTGTTGAACACAGACCTCATGTTGGATCACCTCCCTGTTGGTGGGTTGGGGCATTTCAGACATCTCGCGCCTCCACAGAGCGATATTTTTATCTTTCCATTTTAACAGGGAATTTAGCCGTTTTTCATCATCATTTTTTATCCACTAAAGCATAGAATGCTGTCTTTAACATGTAAACATATTAATAGTGTCTGAGGTCTTGCTCATGTGAGATTAGTAAATCCAAAGGGCTGTTTGACAGCGTGCAGGTGATAGAACTATAACATATACAAAATTTCCTTAAAAAAAAAACGTAATAAAAGCACAACTTGACACGTTAATTAGGCTATTCTTTCTGATATGGACGTAGTCTCAGCGCTTGAAGGAGCAGTGTATACATTTTTGCGATATCTAGTATTGAAGTTCTAGATTCTCAGCTCACCCCCATAAATATCAAATAATATATGTACAACTATAGGTCAAAACCCATATGTAAGTTAACAAATATCCATATTCGTACCTCATTGTAGCGTTAGAGTGCAAAGCAAGAACTCTGGCAGCACCTCAGGAAGCCTTCGGGTCCAGGCATTTAGAACCTAGAACCTTAGAACCTTTACATGCCGGCCCAAGCTGTCCGCTTCTCACCGCAAGAAGGAAGTTAGCCAGCTAGAGATTCCATGAAGGGATCCTCCTGCACCGTGTGGCCGTCCATCGCTTGTTGAGTTCAAAATAGTTACCCAGTACCAGCTTGTTCTCTTTTTTGTTGTTGTTGTTATACGTTCAGGCAACAAATATGACGGCCTCCATTTAAGAGGATCCGCTCCCTCTGGTGATATAAAGGACTTTTCCATTTCTGATCTTCAACTCTTTATATAGTAACAAAAATAGTGAGGAATAATCATAGAGATTCTCCAAAATTTTACACACTGCACATTTAAGTCAAAGCGATCCCGCCGTGTATAACATTATTCCATAATGATATTTAATACCAATATTTCAATGGTTTTATAAACAGCCCCAATGTTGAGAAGATGATGTTCTGAGAATGTTTCAAAGGAAAATGTGCCAAAACGACTATTAGAAATTGAAACCGCTGCAGTTTAACAAACACATCTTAGATCCTGGTCGGTCAGTGTTTCTTTTGCCAATTCCATTTCAGTTTCAGAAATGGATATTGAAAAAACAAGTGTCTAAAATTACAAAAATCATAACTGAAGTTGATGAGAGGTAAAAAGGAATGGTCGAAATTCATTTATTTATTTCACTTGGTATTTTGAATGAGAAAAAGAAAAACTAGTAAACAAAATGTTTTTTTTCATATTCTGGGTGTGGTCATTCACGAGGGAACCAAAGGGGGCGGTGCTTATGAGAAAGAACAGCGCACTGTTGCTGTCAGTCCTCACGTTATTCATCAACAGTAGTGGTTTATTTCAAATACATTTAGCTCTACTTACTGGTCTTGTTTGCTTACTTTCTTAGTTCTAAATAGATCAGTAGCTGACATGTGTAATTTTGGCGCACGGTAGTAACAGCAGTCACTTTATTTTCTACATAGCAGGAGATTGGCAGTCTGCATTTTTGAAGAAACGATATTTTGAGTACTTGTCTATCGGCAGACTGACAGCAGCTACCAGACGAGACAGGTTGAAGAGACACCAGTGCTACTGGTTCAGGGTTAAAAAGGTTCCAGACTGCAGCTCTACTTTTCATCCTGCTAAATGGCCGCTATTCTGAAATGACTGTTGTATTGAAGTTCTGGCCCTGCCTGAGACGAACAGACAAGGCTGCAGAAGAATCAGTAACTTTTATTTTGTGGCTGATGGCCACAACACATGTATCACACACGTATGTAAACACATGTAGCTGTAAAAGTACAGTATGTGTGTTAGGGGTTGGAATCACAGTAATTGGATTGCTGAGCAGCCAATTGCTTTTCCCATTCAAAGTAAAAGAAGCTAGAAAGGAACGCAGACAAGAAAGTAAACTGAGCTGAGAGTCCTCCTCTAACTTCATATTGTTTAAAAAAAATAATATTTTATAGTCTTTTCATTTCTTCTTATTCAAATTACAAAATGCAAATCAAAACTTTGTAATATTATTTCACGCATCCCTTTTGTTAACGTCGTCGTTTTGTTGAGTCAAAAGGACTTAAATGTTTTCAATGTTGGTTTTCTGTCATTAATGTTCTGTAAAAACTTTTCAATATCTGTGTCTGGAGCGAAACATTAAAATAACAAAAGAAGCTCAGACGGCATCGACAATCAGTAGAAACTTATAAAGGAAAGTTTGTGAATTCTCTGCAAATGATACTCATAATACTCCGATGATGTTCGCCTTCACATTTTCTTTTACATATTAGCTTCGCTATTTTTTTTGTCAAACGGGAAGTTGTTGTTTTTTCTGCAGTAGAATGACGAAATCTCCTCCAGTCCTGCAAACCTCCGTGTTATGTTGTGTTTTATTTACTTGTTATTGTTTGCTGATCTGGTGATTGTCTTTATAGTGTTTGTAAAACCTGCAACTGATCTCCTGTTACATCAAGTGCTTCCTTTCCTGTGTGGTTTGTGTCGGACGGAGGCAGAGAGGATGTTTGAAGGCAGCAGATCCGGCATGAAAGACACGGTGAAGACCCCTCCAGCGAAGTAAGGCTGAAAACACGTACGCCCCTCATCAGGTTCATGTTTCTACTCCATGAAGGTCAAGTTTCTGTCTATTGAAAAATGTAATAATGAAGTTAACATTGCCTAGTTTTAATGTGTCCAAAATGTCATTTTAGACCTTTATTTAATTTGAGCTGCAAAGCAGAAATACATAATATGACGTGAGACCTTAAACGGAAAAGAGGAATGTCTAGATTGGTCAGCAGTGTGTTTCACATCTGTAATGTTTGAGGTGAGTGGAGAACGTTATCTACCTCAAGGCGGCGCTGAGGCTCGACTGGACAGACAGTCGATGGTGTCCGTCTGTCCGGAGCTGATGTTTGTATGGGTCGGTGGAAGGAAAGAGGCACCAGCAGCATCGTCTGTGTGTGAGAATGTGTTCCCCTACCAACAGCTGTGAGATTAAGCTCTTTGTGTTCCTGTAACAGAAGATCACATGTGAGCATGCATAGAAGAAGATAGCCCTGTGAGTGTCTGTGCCTCTGAGTAAATATTAAAAGTGCTGAAATAATAATCCTTCATCTGTGTGCCTCCTGATTCCAGCCCCAATCATCAGGTTTTATTACATTAACAACTTGTTCCAGCTGGAATGGACCCACCCAGACCTGATCAGTCACATCATCACTTCAATAGACTACTACTGGTAGGTCTCACCAGTAGTACACTGCCAAAATGAACAGAAATCCCAGAAGGTATTTCAAATCCATCAATCTAGGAAGGATTCTAAAGTTATTTTTAAGGTTCTGAGATACCAGAGTGAGACACATGACAGAAGACTTGGAACAAAAGTGAGCGTGACAGAGGTGGACCACCTTCCAAAATTCCTCAAATAGCATTGAAGGCTCATTCAGGAAGACATAAAAGATCTAAAGAGAACATCTGAGGAACTGCAGACCTCTCACTTCAAAAAAGGTCATGGCTCCACTATTCCAAAGAGGCTAAATGGCATTATGGAAGATTGGTGAGGAGAATGCCACTGCTGATCCACATGAACATTTAGGCTGGTGTGACCCTAAGAGCCTCTGGGAGAGTTGTACTAGGACTGATGAGTGGAAGATTGAACATTTGAAGACAGGGGTCCCGTTCCGGTCAATCTTGTGTGTGATGGAGATGCTTTGCTGCATCTGTACCAGGATGATTCGCCGTGAATTCTGCTCTTCTGGAGTAGACTCTGAAAGAGAATGTCAAGTCAACGGTCTGTGAGCAGAACAGTGAGTCCACCTCCAAAAAACCCAAAAGTATTCAAAGTTACAAAGTTGTGTTGTCTTGACCTGAACCATGTTGCGATTCCGTAGTTGGACCTGAAAAATAAGTTAATGCTCACATTATGTTCCTGCACCAAAGTAGTTATACAAAAAAGATTGGTCCACAATTCCACCACAGCTATGTCAGAGAATGATCTCCAGTCCTCAGAGGTGTTTGGTTGCAGTTTCTGCTGCTGAAGATGGATCATCTAGATATTAAGTTCACGATCCAAATACTTTTTCACACACGTGATTTTAGTGTTAGAAAATACTTAGAATTAAATGATCATTTCAAACTTGTAGTTTGTGTTTCTTCTGCTTTTTTGTTTATGGTAAATGTCAGGTTCCACTGTGCTGGAAACCTGCAGTGTGTCGAGAGTAAAATTTATTCCATCAAGTTTCAGAAAATCGCGGAAGAAAACTTTTGGTCCTCTGTGAGGTAAATTAATCTTGAGCATCATGGATAATTCCAAAACTGATGATTCCAAGCAGACCTCAAAGTCCAAAGAAGAGGGTCAGGAATCGTCTAGAATGGCTGTCACAGTCCCTTGACTATAATCCCATAAAAAAATAAGAAACCCAAGGAATATTAAAGAACTGGAGAACGTTTTCCATGAGGATTGGCTCCAGATTCCTCAGGAACGCTGCCAGAGGCTGATGTCTGACTATTCATTACGTCAGCAGCAAATCAGCCTGAAGAGATGCTTATTAAATGATTTGAATATATCCATTGACATTTTTACTGTAGTTCTATGATGTGATTGTTTGTTGACGTTTATTCAATTGGATTAATATTACATTTAATTATTTTTGATTGGTGTTTCTAGTAGTGGATAGATTATTGCTAATAAGCCCCTTTTAGAAGGCAGGCGGTGTGTCCAGACCTGCAGATGCATTGATGGAACGGTATATGTCCACTAGAGAGCGCTGTTCCCTCCATTTGGAGCTCAGATTCAGCTCTCAATCAATTATGGCTGTTAGTATCAGATGACCTGATTTAGATATAGATGAATGTCAGCACAGTCATTTATTTGCTGGTCCACCAACATCTCTTTGTCTCTCTTTTCCCTCCCTTCTAATTGGACAATCAGCCGTCCAGCGCCACAAGGCCCGGATGACCCAATCTGGTCGCATCATCCACCTCACACAAGCAACCAAAACCAAGAACTGTATCAATCACAGTGTGGCTTGTTGGAGAAATAGAGTGAGGGAATATTTTTATGTGCGTATCTAGTTTGACAGTGTTAACAGCATATATGCTGATTATACATCCAACTATGCAGCTTTATCAGAACTACTCTGCTCTGAGTTTCAGAAACAAAGCAAAAAACAGTTTTCACTTTAGTCTTAAAAATGTCTGGAAACAGTCCAGGTTCATACGTTGAAACAGTCCAGGTTCATACAGTGAAATAGTACAGGTTCGTATCATACTTGTTGGCGATCATAACAATTACCTAGTTTTCTTTATTTTAGCAGCACACAGACTCTGTGACTCTCTGATATGCACAGCCTTGACTAACTTTGACCTCTTGAAGCCTGCTGTTTGGTTTCACAACTTTCTCTGCACCATCTGCTGCCAGTCCAAAGTCTGTCATCTGTTTGCTTGGAGCACTAGGGACCAGATCGATCGGATGTTGACAGGATGAACTGGTGTGTGTGGAAATTGTCCAGATATGTGTGTGAGTGACAATTATTTATAAACTTTAGACCTTTGTAATGTTGGTTATAAATACTTTTTAATCTTTTGAGTGTCTAAAGGTTCGATTTAGACCCCTCTCAAAAATGTCATAACTGAAAAAATACTTCAGACATTATTTTTGTGTAGTTGTGAAGAATAGAGATAGGTATAAATACATTTAAAAAAATAAAAATTCTGCAAACTGTCTAATTAACTTACAAAGTATTTATTGCAATGTTTTGGTATTAGACCTTCATCAGCAGGATCTAGGAATTCCATTTCTTGCTATGGAGTTAATCAAACTTATGGAGTTTCTGCATCAATGTCATACAATATAGAAGATGGGTACATGCTTAAAAAAAACACTTTCATTATACTGTACATGTTTTATTCATAATAATACCATTGATGGTCTTCTCATTTTAGGTTGTATTTCTCTTTCAGAAAAAACACGCACAGACACATTTGACATTTAATATGCAACATAAACTTTACTAATCTGTGATAACCCAAAAGTGCTGCAATTTCAAAATGTTGTATTTTGAACCATTAATTGGTTCAAATAGTGTAACACCAAATTGGAAGATTATGCTTTAGAATGAATAAAAACCATGCCGGACAAAAGAATGTACGATTCGTTGGAGGGTTAATACAAATCTGAGTATTACATCAGATAAATAAAGAACAACCAGTGGACCTGAAGGGGGTGGGTGGGATAAGTCCTTCTGAAAATATAAAGACTGGACAATTCATATATTTGTGTAAAATGAGGGACGTAAAACTCAAAAAGATGTCAGAAAAACAACGTACAAATACTTGAAAAGACTACCTAAGCAGAGTGGGGAAGTTTTTGTACTTCGTGAAGATACTTAACACCTCAGGCTAATGCTAGCGATGTAGCTCAGCTTATCGCATTCTCTTTAGCTAATTGTTCTGATGAAAGCAGCTTGTGGCGGCAACTTCTCTATGGGGTTAGCTTTTGTTTTTTAGGTCTTAAGGTTGATATTTAGGTACAAAATTGAAATTGTGTGTTTGGATGTGGCTGTGTGTGTGTTGGGGGTGGGAAGTTGGAATGAGGGGGGGCCGCTTCTTTGCTTGTGGTCCCCCAGAATCTAGGGGCAACTCTGCTTACAGTACAGCTGCCCTCATAGACCAGGGTCCCTGATTCTACCTAGGAGTCAGAGGGTTTAACTTTGGACAAGAGCAGGAGGTGAGAGCTGTGTTAAGAGACCCAAGAGATAAGGAGAGACTGGAAACAACTTATCATTTCCTTCAAAACAAGATGGTAAAATGCAACACTGGACCCATTGGGTGCACGGCTCAGAAAGCAATTAGTGACTGATTAATATGGGCTTGTGTCATCAATTATACACCCTATCATTAAAGAATGATTAGAAAAATTATGATAGTAATAATAGGATAGCTATATTGTTGTTTTTGGAGTCTACACGTCACAAACTAGTGGATTGTGGTTCTAATCCTGACCATGATAGGCTTCTATCCAGAACTTCAAGTCTTTTCATATAACAGGAAAATAGGTTTGGTATTCATTTAACATTTTATTCCTTACATTTTGATGAAAATATTACCTTTGTTTGTGGATATCAAACTGTTTAAACTTTAGCAAGGAGACTGGACTCCTCACTTTTGTAGAACCGTGGTAATCTGCCCAATCTATGCATTTTTTTCAGTGAATACTGTTTCTCCTTTTTCAAAATGCAGACAGAGAGTAAACATTTTGTGCTAAAGATGATATATTGTCAGAAGTAAATTGGTGACTTCAAGAATCTGAGCAAATTTGGATGGCTAGACAACTGATGCAGGATCTCCAGAAGGTTTCCAGAACTGCAGATCTTATTGGGTGGTCTTGGTCTGCAGAGTATAGTGAGGGACTAAAGGTCCTGCTTGCCCTGGTTTTTTTGATAAACATGAGAAATGAAGGCTAGCTAGTGTTATCTGAGCTGCTTTAGATCAAATAGCTGAATAAAATGTCAGAACAATCATCGACTGGAACTTAGAGCTGTTCTGGTGGCAAAAAAGGACCAACTTAATGATACCTGAGGTTTTCATGTTACGGCTGATTAAGACAATTGATTATAAAATAAAATCTGTACCATTATATTTTTTTATAAATTAGAATTTGTGAGATTGTATTATGTTAATTTCTTATTTACTACTTAATTTATAGCCCTCAGAGGTCCTGTCAGCAAAGCTTTTATTCTGAAAATCCTATGCAACAATTTTCCTGTTAGCGTCTCTAGCTTGATGCTGCCAGGCTACAGAGGAAGACGTCGGTTTTTCTGCCAGCGTGCCGTAGATCCAGCATCTTTCTGGGCCTCGTTTGTTCCGTTTGCTGGAAGAGCGGGTCCTCCTGGAGAAGGCGGTTCTTCTAAAGGAGGGGTTCTACTAGAGGCGGGTCCTTCCGTAGAGGATCGTAAGAAGCCCTTGGCAGCGTGGTGCTGTCTGTGATCGCAGATAGGGACGAGGTGTAGATCATTAAATAGTTTGGGTTTCTGGCTCCTGTACCTGGTCCGGCTCTCCTGGGGTGGTGACGACCTTGCACATCCTGTCACCGGGGCTCAGAGCAGGGAGCATGCTAAACCAGAGGGGGGGGTCTGACTGCAGGTGGACTTGACCTGAGCCACTGCTGCAGTAGGTCTAGCTGAACCTGATCCCGACTTGAATTATTATCATGCTTCCGGGGGTCGGGGTGTTCGGGACCAGCCTGACCACCAGGGTGATTATCCCCCTGCTGAAGAACGAGGGATTTGCCGTCAAGGCGCTGTGGGGCCGGACCCAGGAGGAAGCGGAGGAGCTGGCCAAGGAGATGAACGTACCCTTCTACACTAACCGGATCGACGACGTGCTCCTGCACCAGGATGTGGACCTGGTCTGCATCAACCTGCCGCCGCCTCTGACGCGGCAGATCGCAGTCAAGACACTGGGTGAGTCCTACTGCTGATGCTTGCGGGGGTTGATGCTGCGACCCTGGGGTGGAGGTAGAGGGGGCTGATGGGGGGAGGAAGGAGTTGACAGACAGTCCTTTGGGGTTTATTGGGGTTTATTGCGCTTAAATGGACCAGAGGTCAGTGAAGCTGGGGTTGGTTTAGGTGTTGCAGAGGGTTCCTCTTTTAAAGATCCACATAGTAAATAGTCGTGCAGTGCCAGTGGAAACCATTGGGGGCAGTGTTGTTACAATTCAAGCGAGACACTAATGAAGAAGAAAAAGACCCCATGTTGTATTTAACCACCTTATTAATTGCTGCTGACCTCGTCGTTTCCGCCACCTGTGTGGCTTTTTAGTTATATCATCACAACCTCCTGTGAAGCTTGGTTTTATACAAAGGTTGTTAAACTGCGCCACAACTAAAGACCTGTTCTAATGTAGTGTTCACACTGAATGCATTGAGTTTATTTGCTCAAAAACTCACATTGCAGAAACGTCGGTTGTGTAAATTTACTTTACTAGATCATTCCTGTGACACTGCGACGCCAAATCCTTTTGGTTTTGGCATTCACCAAAAGTGACATGGGTGATCTGAAGCTTAATCTCGATGTGGAGGAAACTTATTGGAACCAAATTCGCTTACCTTCGGATGATGTAATTTCCTTTCGTCTCATGTAAAATACAGACATGTCGGTGTTTGGTTTTCGGATGTAACTGTGACTTCATGCCTGTGTAGTCGCAGGTTCGTAAAACTTGTGAGTGACGCAATTAATCCCAGGTGACAATTGCACGAGCAAAGCAGCACGAAAATGTGCATTTCTTTGAACGTAACTTGAGACACATTTTCTACTGCGGAAAGAAAAGTAGAACAACGCCGCACTGGTGTATCGGAAATGGTGAGACTGGGTTTTGTGAGCAGAAGTGACTTTTTAGAAAGTGGCGCAAGACTTTTGTGTAACGTCCAACCAAGATTTTCTAATATGAATATCTCTTTAAGACTTTTTTGGTTGATCTTCTTCATTGAGTTAGCTGCCAATCCCTACTTGTTTGTTTAAAGACCTTTAGTTGTGAGTCGCACAAATAGTACGTCATGATGACATCAACTTCCCGTCCTGCCTTTCCACAGGTGTCTGTTTCACCTCTGTTACTGCCTGTGCTTTGTCTGAATGGACATAGGCTCGAACCTCCCCATGAGGCCCCCACAGCGTTTGTATAGAATTTAGTAGTGAAAAAAGGCATAACAGACCCTCTGTGTAGAAAAAAGACGGTCTAAAAGCGCTTACCGTTTGCTTTATAACTCAACTACGACCCTTCACTGTCATCTTGTGGATGTATTAATGCTAGCTTCAGTGACGCAGGCAAGTGTTCGGTTGTTGATGTTTGAAACCGACACATTTTTGTACATCGAAGAGGTTTAAATGAGCCTTTGAACTGATGTAAATACGATTGTCTTTTTTTTGTATTCTGAGTTTTATTTTGTCCGCTTGTTTGCACATTTTCTGAGAGTTTATCGAGTTTATGGAGACCCAAGAGAAAACGGAGCAGTACAAATAGAAATAGCAAAACACGACGAAAGTCTACGGACACTAAAAAGAAGAAAAAGTGGAACACTCCCCTTTTCTCACTCTCATACCTCATAAGTTATGAGGTATTTCATCTCACTTTCCATTTTTATATGCTATGTAAATCATCACAACCTTATCTAACGTCACCATAGGTTGTGGAAACGTTAGGCTCCTCACTGCCACTCTAGTCTTGTCGATGCATGGATGCCGATGAAAAAGGAAGTATACCTACAACTTTTTGTGTTTGCTGTGGTCTTGAGTAAGGCTCCTGGACTCTAAGGTAGTGGTCCAGTTTCAGCATTGCATTCTCCTACCTATGTAGTGGTGATCTAAACCTACAGCAATGATGCGTGTGATTTAAATGCAAGCTTTTTTGGCGGCGTTCTCTGCATCAGAGTCCTCTCAGTCGGACGCAGGACTTAACCTATGCTAGTGAAACCCAAAGAGAAAGAAGCCAGAGAGAAGGAAAGTGAGAGAGACACAAAGAGAGGTTGTTCTACTTTAAATCTGGAGCAACACAGCTTATTTTGGTGGACTGGGAGTTGCTCTGAAAGAAGGTTTGAACTCGGCCTTTATTTACCCCAGTGGAGCTCAGCTGGCACACAAAGCTCTAAAAGGTCAGTTTGTGACTGAAAAGGAAGGGGTCCAACAATGCTTTGACTTCATGGGTGAGCTGCCTTATATCTTGGAAAAAAACCTACATAAGTATCTTATATTAATATATCTAGTTATGGTTTGAATTGGACTACTATCTATGGGTTTCACTATTGATTTATATCAGCATTTTATCATTAATCAAATATACTGTACACAAAATAACTCATTCCCAGACCACAAGGTGACATATTTAAAATGCCTGAAGACTGAAAATGACCCAGAATGCAGAATTGAATCCTACATTTGGGAAGAATGTCCCTGTAACCCTGGAGCCAGTAAATGCTTGGAATTTTTCCTCGATAAATGCTGCCCATTCATTTGCTCCTGATCAGTTAATCAGTGCATTGACCAAACGCTGAAGCACTTGAAGAGATAGAAGTGAAGAGTTGTTGAGCATGTAGCAGCAGTGTGTGGTCTACATGTGGAGGCAAAATATTTACATTTGATACATGAACACAGGATTTAAAGTTTGACCTGGTTATCAAACCTACAATTTAAGTTCAATAGCAACAATAAAACCCCCTCAATGCTATGCAGTAAATTGAGAGGGAATGCGAGGATACGATGTGTTATAATGTGATGTGAAACGCTTCAGTATTATTTGATACAATAGGTTTTGATAAGATAAGAAGGATTGAATATGATGCATATTCACATACACTATTATGCAATGCTATTCAGTAAGATGTGATGTAATTCCATAGGATGCAGTGCATAACCGTATGAATTGATAGAAATGATTTGATACAGTTCTATTCAATATGAAGAAATTTGATCTGATATTATGTTACGCAAAAGATGTGATGTTATTCGAAACGGATCAATGCTATGAGATACGGTTCAATTCTGTAAGATATAGGATACAATATGATTCAATACAACGCAATACGTTATGATACAATGTGATTTGACACAGTGATTAGATTCACTACAATGTCATACAATGTGACTCGATAGTGTGATAAATACAGTAAAATTCAAAATGATACAGTACAGTGTAATACATTGCGATGTCATACTTAATAACGTTATTGTCTGTTTGCACTGAAAAAGATTTTACAGGAAGCAGTGTTAAAGATTATCCGTAGTAAAACATTTGATGTTGGTTATTTTGTACTAAATAAACAAATTCTATGGATCTGAGTGCTCCAACAGTCGTACAAACAGGGACATGTTTTGTCAGCATAACCTTGA
This sequence comes from Lophius americanus, assembly GCA_037951165.1. Classification (NCBI taxonomy): domain Eukaryota; kingdom Metazoa; phylum Chordata; class Actinopteri; order Lophiiformes; family Lophiidae; genus Lophius; species Lophius americanus. Next base: position 6,086,080 of record JBBDHG010000015.1, on the reverse strand, counting down.
CGTAGTCAGAACTGTCATATCTTTGCTCTGTGGACACACTGAGGGTCTGCATTAGCTGTGAGGGCAGATGGGCTTCATACTGTGGGTCTGTTGACTGGTAGATTTCATAAGTGTTATTAGCGAGCTCCTTTTGACTCTGTCTGGATGTCATGGGGGTGTCAGCAGACCTTTTGACGTTCATCAGCATGCGTGAGTGAATCTGTAATCTTGTTGAGTCCGATTGGTTTGTTAACGGTGTTTACTTGCTGTCATGGCTGAAACAGTGCTTTTGACTCCCAGTGCAGCTTCACGTGACGGAGCTTCTGCATCCCAGAATCAAGACCAGACCTCTTTACCTCCATTCATTCTCACACTTCTGCCTTGTTTGCTCATTGACTTCAGTAAATCCCGTGGAGTGGCTAAGCTAACAGGAGGGACAGGCAAGAAGTAGAAAAGACTATTTGTTTACGACATGAATAGACTAATGTCAATATCTACTGTACATGCACGTGATTAATCAATGTGCAAATATATACTCAGTATATTTGATTAGGAAATGCATCTTTCTTCATCCCTTGTCTGGATTTGTGCATGTGGCAACTCTTGCAATATCTACATGCGGCTCTGTATGATGGGTGCAAGCATAGACGTACTTTTCTCCAGCAGAAGGACAGTTACTTGTGTGGAAAGTGACTCTGATAAAAGTACAATTATTGATTCAACCTCTTTACTCAAGTACAAGTGAAAAAGTATGAAAATAATATATTCTCAAAGTATGAAAGTAATAAGTTTTAATATGACTATGAAAGTTTTGCAATAAAAATTAGCGACTAAGTCCCAGGTAAAGTCAGTCCAAACATCTGATTGCTTGTCCAGACACGAGGACAGCACATAATAATTCAAATAGAATAATAAAAGTTAAGAATAATCAACTCAAGTAATGAGTCCGTTTTAGAAAATACAGATGTTCATTTTGAAATGTAGGGAGAAGTAAGTCGTAAGAAAAATAAATACTCCAAAAAATAAAAGATACCTGAAAACTCTACTTAAGTACAGTAACAAAGTATTTATACTTTGTAACATTCCGCCTCTGCCAGTCACATTCATCCTGCACACCAGCCGCTGCAAACTTGTAAATGGACATTCTTTCTCTTTTCCTTTCTGATTGTTTCCTTATGGCTTTATTGTTTGAGAGCTGCCTGTTCCTCCTCCCTTCCTCAGCCAAGGCTGGGGCCAGTCCTGTTGGTGGGATCAACATCAAATCACGTTCAAACAGTCTGTTTGACACATCATCTTAATACGGTCGATATATTTGTTTAAAACACAAAACGGGATTGGTTCGATACTGTTCCTTTATTGGTGCAACAACAAATTAATCACCAACTATGAATGCTCAGAGCTCCACCAGAACTAGTAGCATCTGAACATAATATGCTACCACAGCAAAAAAACAAACCAATGAAAAGCTTAAAGTGGTGGATAGACAAACTCTCTGCTGTAGTCCAGGTTGCTTGGAAGTTGAGTTGGTTCAGGCTTTGGATTAGGATGCCTCCAGGACGCCTCCCTCAGAAGGTGTTACAGACACATCCATCTGGGAGGAGACTCCAGAGAAGACCCAGAAATTAAAGAAGGGATTTGTCCCTTAGACTCTTGGTGTTCCCATCTGGCCAGAAAACACCCAATCCAGTATAAGCAGACGAAAATGAGTGAATGATAGGCTGAACATATTATTTATGAACTGGTTGTAATTACCAATAACCTCTTGAGAATTAAAGGGTGGGTCTTCTTTTCAGCATCTGCTTCACTTTTCCTCCACCAGACGTACCATTGCTCAATTGGACCTAAAAGTTTCAGTGTGGTTTCATCGCTCCCTAGAACAGCGTTGCAATGCTTCCATTTCTTATCTTCATGGTTTATGGCTACTGGGGTGACCTTTCTTATGACTTTGGGTGATCAGTGTAGAACATCTTGGAGTTTGGACAGGGAGCCCTGATTTAAATAGAGGCCATTGCAGAAAAACTTTTGGGACTCTTCTACTCAGAAGCGTGAATAATGTTGAAAAAATCTATTGGCTCAAGCTTTTTAAACTTTTCTTCTTTGATTTAAGTATTACAATCTGCTGATAACTACTATACTTAGTCAATAAACATAATATACCATAAATAAATGTTCCAACTGTAGATGGCCAGCTGTGAGAGTGTGAAACTGACTTCCTCTTCTGTCAGGGTGTGTGAGCTGATTGTAATCTGCTTACTGCTCACGTCATGAGCTAAGATAAGTGGGATCAGACTTCTTCAATGCAGGAATGTGAACTTTGGCTTTGGTATTCAATTATATAGTATTTGTGTAATTTCCCGCATTAATGTTATTTTCAGTCCCTGTTCATTTTAAAATTAGCTTAAATCAGGGTCAGTCTGGATATATTTTATTCTATAGCTTGAATGCTTGCATTTGACATGCAACTGAGGTATTAGTGATCAAAAACTGGGAAAACAAGAGTCGCATACAGGGACTAAAAAGAAATGCATATTGACTAAATAGACATGTTATGACCAAAAACACCGGAACATTGACATTAACATTGAAAAGATACGTACAACGATTGAAAAGATACGTACAACGACTGAAAAGATACGTACAACGACTGAAAAGAAACGTACATTTACAGAGAACATTCGTTCAATGACTGAAATGACGGGTTCGACGACTGGGAAAGACGGGTTCGACGACTGGGAAAGTAGGGTACGACGACTGGGAAAGTAGGGTACGACGACTGGGAAAGTAGGGTACGACGACTGGGAAAGACGGGTTCGACGACTGGGAAAGTAGGGTACGACGACTGGGAAAGTAGGGTTCGACGACTGGGAAAGTAAGGTTCGACGACTGGAAAGATGCGCACGTCTAAAAGACATTTTCAACAACTACAGAAAGACGGACTCGAAATGAAGACTATGTACAGTGACTTAAAAACTGAGATCTTGAAGGATCCTTTGTTTAGGATGAGGATAATGGAGATGCTCTGGATGTGTAGTAGTCAGCAGGAAGCTGCAGCTGTTGGTTCAGGTTCTACAGGAGGTGATTCTCTCCTTTCATCGGACCAATCAGTCCTGTTGGACCACATCCCTCCTTCCACCTCTCTTCTCATTGTACGGCAGCATTCCTGAGGCGTATGATGTCACTCAGGCTTTCTCAACGCATTTCAAACCACTCTTACACACACACACACACGCACATGGTAACCAGTTTGTCAAAGACGTAATACTTAACCAGAGGAGACGGAGGTTCCTGTTTTTGTTTCTTGTTTTTTTCAATTTGAATACTGGAGACTGGGAAATTAAAACAGTCTGATGTGTGTGTGTGTGTGTGTTTGTCTGTGTGTGTTTTTGCACAAAGTGGCCTTTTCTCTGCTCAGATTAAATGAGTGTGTGTCTGTCTGTCAGGGACTTGGTAAATCATTTCAAGGAAATATTGAATACTTGTTGAAAAGAATAATCCTTGGAATGATTCTTTTTGAAATTTTTTTTCTATTGGATAATTTCAAAGTCCCCTTAAATGTGTGTCTGAGATGTGAGCAGAATGAAATGAAAATCACCACAGTTCATATGTGCCTAAAAGATCCGATCGGCATTTGTCGTCACAACATTCGGGCCTTACTCAGGGAAGGGTGGGAAATGACCAGATCGTGTTAAAATTGGCGTACAATCTGAACCCTCCATAACATGCAGTTTCCTGTTTACTGGTGTTATTAGATGAGTCATCATTAGTCATCATTTTTCAATAACTTGTTTAATTTCCCATTTTACTTGATCTGATGAAAGGGGCTTTACACCGACGTCATGGCATGATGTTACAGGGTAAAAAAAGGGATTACATGGCTGTTGCTTATCGCTAAGAGCAAAGTCGGGGATCTCCCCTTGTACTACTTCCTCCTTCAACCGTCAAGTGACTTTTAGTCGTGTTACGTTTCTGTTCAACTCTGAGTCCTTAATTCTCTCAAGCTTCTGCCCCGAAAACACACAGCAGGAGAAACTACCAGAAAAATAAGAGCACAATCTTGAAACTGCCAAAAAATAGATTAAGAGAGTCAACAACATTTTCTGGATGTAATGGACAATTGTATAATTATATAAAAAAAAAATGTGGGGATTATGTTTAAGTGAGTAAAACTTATCTTGACTGTAACTGAGGAATAAGCCCATTTAAAGCCTTAAATAGATGAGCTATTTATGAAAATGTACAACTCGATTGAATGACGTGAATTTGCGTTATTAATGTCATTTAGCATGATTGGGTCATTGCTTAAAAAATTCTAAATGTAGTGCCTGTAAATAGAGACAACAAATGACAACCGCGCTTTTAGTTACGACTTAATCAATTATTACAAATTTGTCTTGCATGTCAGAATTTGTTTGTTTTTTTTTTAGCCATATTTTGGTTTGGGATGTTAATCCTCTAGAGTCTGAGGCCAGGCTAGGGTTAGGGTTAACTCGCATTTCTGTACCAAAAAGGGTTAAGGTGAGATGGGCTGAAACTCAACTATGTAAAAAAAAATAAAAAATATCCTTCTGTTTATATAGTGCAATATATTCTGTACAAAGTAATACAGTTCCAGAGTCCAACATTTGTTTTATGACCTGTACAATATTACTTCATTTTCTTTTTGGATGTTATTGTTAATTGTGGGATGACATTTGATATACGTAGTGACACTGAACCCCAGAAAATTCCCGAAGGGGACAATAGTGTATATAATAACATACACAAACTGGCAGCACACTCCCCTTCCCTACCAGCTCTTTGTTATGATTTTTGAAATTTGAATGACACCGGTCTAGCTGAAACACAATCAGGGAGTATCTTTGGGTGAAAACTGTTGGTAAGACAAGAGGTTATTTGAGAAAAGTAGTGCCAGTATTAATGAAATGAAGCGTAGAAACGGTTTAAAATGTCTAACACTCTGATAAACAACATGGCGCTCTCAGCTCAGGCATCATGGAAACTTGAAATGAGGTTATGATGCCCCCATTGAGTAAAACCTCTGTGATGAACCGTCACATGTTCACAAAGAGGAGACCATCCCTGTCTCACTTGCATGCAATCCACTGGTACCAGTGATCCAGATCCAAATAGCTCATGGTGTCTGCTCCAGTTCTTTTTCGCTGACGACAATCATAGCAAAGGTTGATCAGCTGATGAGCTCTCAGACACCTGCTGCCTACGGCCACCAAGGACACACAGCTATTTATAATCTGGCTGCAAAGGGCAACCAGGCGTAGTCATAAATTCATTTCCACTGATGCTCTTATGCAACCGCACTTCCAGCCGCTAATGAGCTCTTCGGCAGTGTACTCAACTTATTTTAAAGTGATAGTACACTGTTAAAAAAATAATTTGTTTACTGGTAACACACAATTAAATGAAGTATTACGGAGTCCAAAATTTAAGTTGGAAATACTTTATTCAATAATGTCAAACGTTGAGTTCATCTTATAAATCACCAAAAATGATCTTTTTACAGTGTGTAACATTTGTCTTGAAATACTGCAGGGAAAAAATATCTTGTGACACAACTTGTGACACAATTAACTTCATCTTCAACTTAGATTTTAAACTCAATCATATTTAATTTAATTGTGGTACCAGTCAGAAAATTCTCCAGCATTTGTCTGTGTAAATATTTTGATTATAAATCTGAATTCATATTTATGTTTACGTACACATTACACATAAATATAACATACGAGAGTGCAGGGAGGAGCTTAATTTCATTTTAAGGTTAACATTCTGAGGCTACCTGAGCTATATTCTTGTTTTGATCCTTAATCCTTTTGATGGTTCTGATCTCACTCAGTACCATCCTTATCAGCTGTATGACCCAGAAACATCTTATCTTCTGCCCCGGTCTTCGTAACTATAACACTAAAATCCTGTGAAAAAGTTTTATAATTGTGTGTATCTCAGACTAAACTGTTATTCAACTGGAAAGTCAAACAGAATTTTACCTAAAACAACTGGAATAAACACAAAATACAAGCCTTTACTGACAATTTTTTTTATTGAACTGAAACTTTTCTCCAAAAAACGCTACCGGCCCTGTTCAATCACATCATCACTTAAAGAGACCATCTTCAGGAGAAGGAAGTATGCTCATAGTTCTCATAAGCCAAAAATGCCAAAAATGTAAAGAAATTCCAGAAGGGACTCAAAATACATTAGTCTGGGAAGGGTTCCAAAGATGTTTCTGTGGTTCTGAGACTCCATAGATCCGCTGTCACACATTATCCTCAAATGGAGAAGCCTTGGAACAATGGTGAACCACCCTCCAGAATTCCTCCAAGACCGCAAAGAAAGCTCATTCAGGAAGATCCATAGAAAACATCCAAGAGACTGCAGACCTCTCTCACCTCAATAAAGGTCATAGATCATGGCTCCACAATTCCGAAGGGACTTGACAAAAATGGCAGCATGGGAGATTGGATAGGTGAAAGCCACTGCTGACCCAGAGGAACATTAAGTCTGGTGTGAGTTTTGCGAGGAGGTACTGGAGGTGAATTGGTGATTGATGATGAACTGGTGACTTGTCCTGGGTTGACACTGGGTCTCAACCTGTGTTGACTAGCTGACTGGCTAGGTGGCCTAGTAACAGTCTGGACCTGAACCCGTTATGCTGTGGTTGGACAGGAGAAGATAATTTCATGCTCACAAATCTTCCAATGTGGCTGCACTAAAGCAGTTCTGTAAAGAATAGTGGGTCAAAATTCCCCCCCAGTGATGACAGACTGATCTCCATTTATTGCTGTTAAAGGTGGAACATCTAGGCAGTATTAAGTTCAGAGGGGTTGAAATACCTTTTCACAGCACTGTACATTTCGCAAATGCTTCCTGCTGTTAAACTATTCTTCCCTTGTCTTCATCCATTGGATGGATTAAGGTCTTCGGGTTGAGCTGTGTTTCCCAGCAGGTTTGGTTCAGACTGTGAGTCAGCCAGGAGAATGCCACAGATGAGATGATCTGACATTCCCAAAGCCTGTTCACTCCCTGTCGGTGCTTGTTCTATTTTACTTCACTATGAGTTTCCCACTCGTTCGCATTCAACTTCTCTCATTCGCCCATTAGTATGCTAATGACTGTGAGTGTGAGAGCTTGGAAGAGACAGCGAGGGAGACTGGCAGTGAGAAAACTGGTCTGCCTGTGAAGTTGCCTTTGTACGTCAGATGAATGGCTGGATGGGGGAGTCTCCGGCCGACACGCTGCGCTGACAAGTGAGCATTCCTGAAGAAAACAGTGAAAGTAGAATTCCTCCCCCGTCTCCTCCCCTTCAGAGTGATGCCTTTCTTTTGCGTGGATCCTGAAGGAACTGCCGACTTTGCAGCGATGATGGTGGTGAACTTGGGCTGCAGGCTTCGGATGAAGAATCACATTGTGTTATTAGATCCACAGGATAGAGAGAGGATAGCGTTTGATATGGGATTTTCACTGATAAATACAGAGGCAGGATCAGGGGCAGGTTTTCAAACTGGATTAATTCTCTTTTATTAGACTAGAGTACTAATGAATAATTTTGAATCTATTATTAAATCCGAGCAGACAAAACGCCACTTTGTGCAAATGGATTCATCAGTTAAATGTGGAAGGATTTTATTTCTTTGTAATTTCCTCTTTATGGAGAGAAAAAAGTATAACATGTTACAATTGAACAAGACAATGAAAAGTTGAAGATGAATTTCCAATATTATCTAATTATTTTTAATCTTGGGATTTGCAGTGTATTTTTGGATTGCAATACATTGCGATATGTATGGAAATGTAAAGCAAGACATTTTCCAAAATACCTCGTACTAATTAAAACCGGTAGACCAGTTTTATCGTACAAACCAAATTATTTTCAACAATGTCTGAACTTCAAGATGAGAACTTTGGGTGCACATAATTAATGATCTGCTTTTGGGATACTTTATGGATTCTTAGAAACACTATTAATTTCAAATGAGTAGCTGAACAGCCAAGGTTTGTATTAAATGTCAGTTTTTGCCGTGTGAAACCCTTAAAAATGAATATTAGTGTTGTAATTTATCATCAGCCGTCTATGTATGTTTTTTCAATGTAAAAATGCCAACTTAGATGCCAAGAAATATACAACTGGCATTAACACAAAACACAGGCCAAAGAAACCATCTCTGATCAGTGGGGGGCCTAGCGCGCCCACGATACAATATCATAGCTATAATGAACATTTTGACATAATGCTGTATATTGCAATATAATTTATTAACTTTTTTTTATCTGCAAAGAATATCCCCACAAGCAAACTTAAGAATATCCAGCAATTATTTTGACATATATTTAACCGGGTAAAATTGTCACTCAATCTTTATTCCAAGGACCAAGCGAGCAGCTTAGAAACTGTTTCAACAATAAATAGATAACGTTCCTTGTCCTTTTATCGCTTCAGTGAGATTAATTGGTTGAAACTGTTCATTACAGTCAAGTCCAACTTAAATATATTCAAATTTGTGACCTAATGTACCTTAACGGGTATTTAGAACAATGAAACTTGTACAAAAAAGTTCAGCAACACGAAAATTCGAAAGCAAGGCTGTAGTTTGGAGAATGTGAGATGGCTGTCTCAAGTCCATCAGTGAAATGATGAGCCATTACTGGATGAATCGGCCGCCGGTGTCAGCCTGACTCATGGTGTCATGGTCTGCGTGACAGTCCTCTGCATGGCAAGTGCTGTAATCATGGATTGGTGAATGGGTCGAGTTGTTGCTGCTGCTCCAGCTGCGCCTCCTCATCTAAGTTCCTCTTATGATTGACGCTTCATGAGGTCATTGTGTCTCACCTTCATCTCCAGGCTTTCTGTCGTGGCTCCTGCTGGTCCTGTCTGGGTTGGATGAAACCAGATAGCTTTTTGCTCTGTCTGTCTTCATAAATGTGTCTGACAGTAGTAAGAGTTTGAGTGCTGATCCCTCGAATCTTCACTGTCAGCCATCTTTCACTTGACGCCTGGTATCGCTGCAATCCCAGCCTGGATGTGATTAGAAAATTCCTGGCTGCTGCTGTGGGTAGTTGGACCTGCAAAGGTTTCTCTGTAATTTGATAAATTGATAAAGCTGATTCAAAATTCTTTAGTTTAGCCTACTGTGAACTGACAGAAAATGATGTGACTGGTACCTGTGGCCATGTTTGACCCGTTGACATTTGCGTTTGGACGAGGTCTCATTCATGTTCCTGTTTATTTCATCAGTCTTTCTTTTCGACCCTGTCCTGACTGATGTTACAGTACTGGTACTTGTGCGGGGATGTTTTCCTGTGGACTGCTGTTGGAACAGGCTGCACTTCTCAGCAGCAACAGAAAAAGGAGGAGGTGGACGGTCTTGTTGGAAAGGCAGGGTGGCGCTGGATAAGGTCTGCAGCAAAGTCCTTCCTTTCTTACAGATGTCCATTATCTGAAATGAGGACTGGGCACTGCAAGACAATACACTATCCATCAGTCGGCTTCGTCACGCGTAATGATGGAGTTTGTGTTCAGTATAGTTTAGTCAAAAACAATAGTATTGATTTACTGAAAGCTGGTGGTCTTCAGATGGACCATGTGGCACATGCTGATAAATGGATGCTTCAGCACCTGACATGGTGTGATCCGTTCAGCAGCATCCACCAGGAGCATACTTTTAATCAGGTGTACAAATGCCAGCAGATCTTTATTTTCTGCTAGTTTATCTGGACCACTCACAGCGTTGCTATCGTAGATCTGGAAGTTGAATAAACAACAGCAAAGGTCAGGGGTGAATAAACAAGAGCCTTTCAAGGATATTTTTAGTTCAGGTTTAAGTTTCTGCCTGTTAATGGTAAAGAAAGACCTACATGTAGGAGGTCGTCCAGAGAACGCAACTTAAACTTCCTGTTCTCTGTTGCTGTAATACCAGTCTCTTTCAGAAACTGTTGTGGTGTCTGGACAGACGGTGATATTCAGAGCAGAGTAAACGTAGACCAACAAAAAAAAAAAATTACTTAGGAAGAAAGGAGTATTTAAATCCAGTAAGACATACAGTGAAGAGGTGATACCTTTAGTCGCCATTGACTGGTGATTGAGTCATCATCTCTGAGGAAAAAGCTACTAGTCTTGCTTCCAGAGTTGAGAATGTTGTCAGGTAGCTGACCCTGAGTATCCATTATGTACCTCAACTGAAGATACAGCACATAATCTAGTCACACTTGGAGCCCAGGTAAAGGTCTATTAGTCTTAACGTATTCATCTCTTTAAAATGTGTGTACATGTCCACATGATGAATCATGCTGAATAGACAGAAGAAACTCAACTTAAAGCAGTACTTACCATATCATATTCATTCAAGCCATTGTAGAGAAATGTTCCCAGGCATAATAGAGCACCCAAACAGCCCAGAGACCAAATATCTATGGCTTCTGTGTATTGAAGGCCGAGAATAATTTCTGGAGACCTGAGAGAAGACAAACAAACAATGAAGGACTCTGTATTTTGGTAATGTAGCAGCTCTAATGTAGTCCAATCCAAAAACTCTGGGAAACCAGTGACTTCCATCACGCAAGAAGACATTGGCAAAGCTGACAAGAGAGCTGTCCTTAAGAAAAGAACTGGGTCTAGCAACCCCCAATGCATAACTCATAAGAGTGCCATGCAAGCTCAAAAGACCTTTAGTATGTTCAAGGGGCAGCTTTGGCTCAGGCGGCAGAGTGGTTGTCCTCTTATCAGAGAATCGGGGGTTGAGTAAGAGACCCTAACTTGCTCCCCAAGCGCCGTACAGGCCTGCCCGCCGCTTTTCAATTATGCTTCAAATGCTGAGAAAAAATTATGCTTTGTGGTACATCTGTATACTTTTGTACGTGACTACTTCATAAAGGCTTCTTATTGCTTCCTATTCTTCAAAGGATATCAAAACCCTAGATAGGCAATTTAAAGCAGCCACCTTAAAAAAGAAAATGAATAAGACGTTGGTATATGGGGGATATAGGCTAACACTGAGGATAATAAAGGCATGAAAGTTGATCAAAACAGGCGGTAGCATCGTGTTTGTTTTGGGAATTTACCTGATATCGCATCAGCCACCATGGGGACACTAGCTGGACGCCTTGAATATGATGTCCATTACGGCCCACCTACCAACTGGCAAGTGTCAACTGGATAAAGGTTAAAATAAGATACTAATAATAAAATAATCTATGAAGGTTTGGGCCCCCTTGATGACCACTTCTCTAGACTAAAGCTACATCCACAGCATCTCTAATGTACTCAAACCCACAATTTGGAGCACTAAGACTTGTGAGCCATGAAATCCCCACATAAGTCTGCGAGTATCTCCATTCTGTTTGTAGACCAACATTTTTAGACAAGATGTTACCTGGAGATGGTTTCAAATACTCACCTGTATGGACGGCTCTGAATGTGTGAGCCAACCACGGCAGCTGACACACCATGGGCCAGACCGAAGTCAATCACCTTGACTCTGTAAGGCATCTGCACGTGGTTCACCAGCATGACATTCTCTACTTTGAGGTCTGCGTGTATTAACCCAACCCCCTTTAGGTGACCAAGGGCGGTAGCGATCTAGAAAGATATTAAGGCTATTCAATAGGTGTCCATTTTAAAACTTTTTTTTTTTATTAATGCATAGTGAAGTTTGCTAGCACATACCTGCATGACAAACGGTCTGATTTCAACCAGAGGGAGGGGTCGGAAATATCTGGCGCTCATAAAGCCATAAATACTTAAGTGCAGTTGCTCAAACTCCAGGCAGATCAGATCTCTGTCGGTGAAAGCTCCGTACCATCGAACTAAGTTGCACTTGTCCGGATTTAGTGACTTTATCTTCAACAGGGCATTCACCTGGGGAAACAGAATTTGGTATATGCTTAGGCCTGATGAACAAGTAGAATTACAGTTTTATTTTTAATTACTGACTCAAACCACTAAAAGTCGACATTGCTTCACTTTCCCTACCTCTGCGGCTGCTTGGCGTTTGTAATATCCATCATTCTTCATTATTTTGAGCACCACTGTTTTCATATCAGTCAACCGTGTGCTTTTTATAGCGCTGCCGAAGGTCCCTTGGCCAAGGAAAGAACTCACTTGGTACGTGCAGTTTCTTGAGAAGAGACATTCCCCAGGGTACAGCTTGGCAGGTGCACCGGACAACATCTTTAAAGCTGTCCGAGGTCGGGTTGTGAGGCACCTGCTGGGAGCTGTGGGGAGGTTAACCACCGTACCATGGTTACATTTTGATGTATCACAAAAAGTAATACTACCACAGCCCTAATAATCAATCTCTCCAGCTGACCCAGAATGGTGCAACCCATGTAGTAACCTGAAAGAGTCTAACAGTTCAAAGTTCGCCAGTCAGCCATTTCATCAGAAACTAATTGTATGTAGATCTGTGTGAAAGTTTTCTTTCAGAACCAACATTATTTTCTTCAGCAGTTTTTGCTACACTAGCAGTTCTGTTGAATTGGACCTCATGTGCTAGCATTGGTCACGCCACAAGCACCATTGAGCTTTGGATACCCATGACCATGCTGCCGGTTCGTCAGTTGCCCTTCTGTACACCCATTTGGTGTGTACTTACCACTGCAGACTAAAAACACCCAGCAAGACCTGCAGCTCCGGAGATGCTCTGACCTTGTCGTCCAGCAATTATAACTTGTTAAAGTTGCTCAAATCCCTTGTTATTACGTTGGCCAAGGAGTTTATGTTTTTATCTCTGTTGGTTTTTCTGTCCGCCTGTTTGTGTGTTTCTTTGTTTCTTTGTATGTTTGCAAGATTATGGAAAAACTAATAGACGGATTTGCATGAAATCTTACCCAGAGTAAATTTCTGGCATATCCTAGAATTGATTACATTTTGTTGACATTATGTCTTGACCTCACAATTTGACATCATAATAATGTTATCTCAACCAAGATAAGGCACTTACGTTTTTTGTCAATTAGTCAGAAATCAATGTAAAATCTTCATGAAATCTTTCCTTGAGGAACCTTTTGTCATATATCCAACTAGAGTCCGAAATGTTTACTTGCAGCCTAGTCTACCTCACTCACTGACAGGTGCCATGGTAAAGAGATATTCAACTTTATTCAGACTTCACTGGTCGGTGGTCATATCGTTATGACTGAAAGTGTCCGCTCACTGTCGGGACACATACAGATACATAGATCTGAAGTATCTATGTATGAAATATCTATATGATAGTTAGCCTTAAACGTTGGCTAGCCTATGTTCTTTCCTTTGCCATTAACATAACCTGGTTCTGAGCAAGAGTCCCATTTGTAACCTTTACCCCCAGTTCACATGATACCATCTGCTGGATAAAAGCAATTTTCATATGTTAGTCAAAGCATATATGAGTATTCCTATTGGAATGAATAAAGAGTAACTAGAGTTACAGTTTGAGTGCGGTTGTGAGGTTGTGGGAAATAAACCTTTTCTTGTGAGATCTAACAACAAAATACAGATGCTTACAAAAATTGGCAGCTGGAACGTTTTGGAAGTTTCTCCCCGAAGCGTTTTCAACAAGTGTCCTCAATTAAAAGCTCATGCAGAGGCCTTTCAAGTTGAGGTTAAATGTGGAATATTGATGATGGCTGACAAAAATCTACTTTTATCTGTCTCCAAAGGTTTGATTCTAATAGCTTTGATCTTCGCCACGGTAACCATGAGGAATATTTTCAGGACGTGACTCTTGAGATTTTATTTAATAAAATATTTTTATTGAATACAGGAATAATAACAAAGTAGGCCTACTGTCTGATAGTCATCAGGTTTGGGCAGTTTCTCTTAACAGAATGTAAATTATGAATAAAAGTTTTTAATTGCCTTCAGCACTTAATAATAATGCAGAAAAAAAATCTAAATATTAAATACATCAACTACTTCAATTACATGTTAAACTCCAATCTACTTTTACAACTTAACACCATTATATATTACTTACAGTTCTAACAATTTATAAACTCTCTGGGGACAATCCATTTGGTTCAGCAAAGACTTCACCGATTGGCAGTTATGTTAGGATTGTGTTCACTCTGTCAGGACACACACAGTATATGAAATGACCGGAATGTTGTGGTTCATGCACAGTTGTCACATCTTTGTGACGGTAAGAAATAAACCATTCCTTGTGATCTAACCACAAACTACGGATACTTACAAAAAGTCACACAGATACACAAGTTCTTTAAAATTCAGGTTCCCTGCTGAAACTTCTTCTGCTGGGTTTAACAGCAGTTTACACACTTTTAGTTGTATTGCTCCTTTTTTCTGGCTTTGGTCTCCTCTTCATTTTGATGAAGGCTGATAAGCATCTGCTTTGATCAATCTTTTATGGATTGAGTTCTACCTTCTGTGTTGTGACATCATAATTTCTCAATAACATATTCCTCACCATTGCAACAGTGAGGTATGGTTGTGGATTTGACTCTCCTTTCATACAGACCTTAAAACCTTTAAAGCGCGATTATGCTGTATTTGATTAATGCATACCTTAATTGTCACATGCTATGTTCTTTGACCAAAAGCGTTCACACTAATATTTTATTCCAACAAATCAAATCTTTATTTTCCGTATTGCGACACCCTTTTTGACATCTAACTAGTTCCGCATACTTCAATGTCATTCAAACTTTGTTCAGCTCATTAAGGAGATTCAGGCCTCTTATCAGATTTTTGGCTTCTTTCACCAATTTTTCACCCATTCATCCAGACGAAGGACATCTTCAGAAATCCTACTTCTTCACCCTTTTTCATAAATTTGATGACTCTTCATGCTTTCAACTATGCACATCATTAAACCTGTAAAACGTTCAGAAAATCTTCATCTTTAACATTGGTCACTCAACTAGTTCTCTGTCCTTAATGGTTAGTCAGCAGTCCAATAACATGATGAAATGTTCAGAAATCAATGCCAGAAATGAGTCAAATGACATCCTCAGTCTTTTTATGGAACATGCAGCAGATTGATGCATTTACCACAACATTATGATCAATGACAGGTTAAAGATGATCAGCCACAGAGGTATATATCTAGATCCACCAACAGGCCATCACATTATAACTCCTGACAGACGATATCTCTTGGTACAACAATCAGCCAACTTTCTTACAATATTGTTGTCATTCAACTTTTCATGGCAGCATTGGCATCAGCTCTTCAACATCCACTATTCACACCTGCAATTTCTTCAGAAGTTGTTCGTTCTCTAGTTCCTCCAAAAAACAAAAATTATTCGCCTGCTGTTTTTGGCACCTAACTGGTTCTTGCATTCTTCAACATAGGAATGTCATTCAAACTTTAAAAATCCTACTTTTTCACAATTCTTCATAGATTCGCTGGTCCTTAATACTTTCACCAAGAAACACTATTAAGCCTTTAAAACGTTCACAAAATTATGATATTTCATGGTCATTCAACCAGTTCTGTATCTTTTACAGTTGGTTCACTTTTCAGAAATCGAGAGGTATTACTCGATTAACCAACTAAATTCATACCAGAATGGAACCAAAAAACCTTATTGTTTAGGCCTCAGAGGACCTGGAGGACCACCAAACTGCTCTAATAATCGCCATCGTAAATTTGAGTGATTTAAGTAAAATATGAACTCTCCGGGGTTTTTTTCTTTGCTCAGTCTGAAGTTAATATTTCTTAACTTAATCTAGCTAAACCTTTTTAACCTTAGGTGTTCAGTGAGACACACCTGGGTCACTTGACCTCCAGTCTATTTATAGCACGTGCAGCAGATTGATAGATCATTAGCATTACAGGGTGATGCTTCAAGATCCATGATCAGCCACAACATTAAGTGGGTTTACATGTACAGCCTAATTCCGATTAGATTTGCAGAAGACGTCTAATCGGACAGAAAATCCCTTTCCGAATGGAAAGTACCAGCATCCACACCTACAATTTCCTCAGAAATTGCATTCTCCAGTTTGTTTTACAATATTAATATCACTATGTATGCACATCTTTCTACTCTACGTACTACTTTTTTACACCATCATTCGTTTATTCTTACCAGATACAACAGTTAATTAACACTTTCTTTTGTACATGAGCTGATTGAGCTGATCAGTGATATTCCCCATAGACTTCACCTGTCAGTGGTTATAATGTTATGAGTGTTCATGCACAGTAGTCACATCAGTGTGGTTGAAAGAGATAAACTTTTCCTCTTCAGATCTAACGGCAAACAACAGGTACTTAGAAAAAAGTATTACACAGATGCACAAGTTCTTTAAAATTGAGGTTCTCTGTGGAAAGTTCTTTGGAGTTTAATGGCAGCTGGACATTCTTTTAACTGTATCCCTCACTCTGGCTTCTATCCCTTCTTCCTCTTGATGAAGGCTGACAAACATCTGCTTTGACTCGTCTTTAAAGGATTGACTTCTGCCCTATGTATTGTGAAATCATAATGACTTATTCTTCACCTTGGCAACCATCAGATACTGTTGTGACGATACAGACCAGAAAATCTTTAATGTGTGATTATATTTGCTAAATTTATCAGAACCAAGGTTCTTCTACCAGAAAATGTATATTTTTCTATTTGTTTTTGGCCCTAATCTATTACCACGTACTTCCATAATAGAAGCTTGATACAGATCGTCAAAGAATCTGCTTCTTAAGGACATTCAGGCATCTCTGCAGATTTGATATTTTCTTTTTTTAGCTCCATTTGTTAATCTTTTGCATCCTTTACTTGCACGGATGTCAGCTGGGATCATTTGCGTCCATCTCGCAATTAAGAGGAACCCACAAATATACCTAAAGTAAACATAATCATTGCTTTTTTGTGAAGTAAGGTTGAACCAATGGCCCAATTTGAACACCCATGATGCTGAACGTGCCACACGGCTGCTCAGAGAAAGAGAGGGCTCTGTAAATGTGACACCGTACATCCGTCATTTTTCTTTTTAGGTCAATTATTCCATCAGTTTATAAATTGAATTCTTAACAGCCACTGGTTGGGAGGAAACATCGCATTTTCAGAGAAATGTTCACAGAAAAGTACAATAACAAAATAAGAAGTAATCATCAGTATATAAGTATTATTTTTGATGACAATACATTAAATTAATAATTGTAAGGATACTACAATAGTTTTTAATTAAGTGTAAGTAATATATAACCTATCCAAATATCCTGTAAGCTAGACTGAAAGCTAGCCTGACAGTGGGCTTTATAGCTAGCATGACAGTCAGCTAGATAGTTAGCCAAAGAGTGAGCCTCTCAGTCAGCTGGACGATTATCTTTATTGTGAGCCTGACACCTAGCCTGTGAGTTAGCCTGACTGCTAGCCTGTGAGTTAGCCTGACAGCTAGCCTGTGAGTTAGCCTGACAGCTAGCCTGTGCGTTAGCCTGACTGTAAGTCTGGGGCTAGCCTGACAGCTAGGCTTACATTGAGCTTGGGAGTTAGCCTGACAGTTTAGAATATAGCGCTATCTTTGGACAACTCTTTGAATGGCAAAAAGGGGGAATACACAGTACCATGCAGGATCTTTTAAAGTAATGGCGAGTGGGTGAAAATCACACTAGTTTCTATCTTAAAACAGTTCACAGATGAGGACACGCCCACTGAGTGAGTGTGCAGTGGACTGGGCACACGACCAAAACAAGAATACCAGTTTAATCTCAGTTTCTTTGGGAGAGACTCCAGAAATGTTTTCATCCTGCCTAAACATGTACCTCAACCAACATGTGCCTCTGGTACACTGAGTGAAATGTGAAAAGTTTTGTGGCTCTGTCCTCAGCGTTTATTAGATTTTCCCGAGGTTATGCTGTTCCATTCTTGACCTGCTCAGATCTCTCTGTGTGTGGGTGTTCAACAATAGTCCCGTCTGTGCCAGGAATTGGCCTTAAAGGACAGGAGCACAAGAGGCAGCTGCAGACCTGAGAGCAGACTACAGTCAGTCACCTTACCCGCCTCGCTGGCTCTGTTACAGACGTCAAGTTTTGCAGGATAAGGTGTGTGAGAATTCTACATTTTAAACTGTTTTTTCTCATCACAGTCCAACTGCTGCAACAGGAAGTGATACATTTACCACAGTGAAGTGTTTATCAATTCCTATTGTGCATTCTTAAGGTGGAAAGAAAGCATTTTTGCGTACAATGTGAACAACCGCTTCATCATTAATCTAAATTCCTAGTTAAATATGAAGTGAGCCGGTTTAGTTCCCAAAAAGTTAGGCTCAGACATTCAACATGAAAAGGGTGAACATATCAACCATAACATAAGGATTGACAAGTGAAGGCAGGGTATCAATAATCATCTTGTTACCATGGTCACCTTTCAGAGGGTGGGATTCTTTAGGCATCTGGGGATCATTTTCTACTGTATGAAGGTTGAGGCATTGGACGAGCGCAATGATCTGAGTGACTGGTTTATCTGCCCTTTATATTATACCAATAGTGTAGATATCTATTTCTGGCGTTTTTGCTGCACGGTCATTGGAAAAGTAGTGATTTGCATGTTTCACCACGTTTATCTGACACATAGATGAAATATTGGGCCGGTGCTCCGTCATATGTCAGCCCGCCAAAGTGAGTTATTTCCCGGAGGCAGTCGGCCAAATACTATTGTGGTGAAAACAAACAAGCAAAAAAGGGTCTGAAAGGCAGTATCACACCTCGCCAGGCTCCCTCAGAGGACAGTCTTCAGTCTGTTAACGTCATGCCTCACCGCATCACTCTTAATGGGCATAGTTTCCAACAAGGATGGTTTATTTAGACATGAAGAACAGTTTCCGTTGGTTCTAATATCGGTAGACAACATTTGACTCAATTGTCAGAGTGATGTGAATGAAATTTTGTCTTTCATTTCATTTCAAAAATCCAAAAGATCAACCTAAATGAGAAGGAGGATTTGAAAGTTTGGGAACCACTGCATCAAAGCATCAGTCCATGTTGGTGATGGTTCCTGAGGGTCTTCTCCCCATGCTTGATCTCCTTGTTTCATCATCAACTACAAAAGCCATAATCCTCCTCTATTCTTCTTCCTGTGTATAACATTTAAGATGGATCTAAATAACAATGGCGTGCAGTGAGTCATGTGCTCCTTAGAAGAGCCGAGTCTACATTATTGTGTGTGTGTGTCTGTGTGTGCGAGCGTGTGCGCGTGCATGCATAAAAAATGCTGTACTTTAAGTGGCCTGAGGATGTTAGCTCTCTGCTGCTCATTAGCATTTAGAGCGTTCTCCCATCACCTCCTTCATTCGCAGTCTCGTCGGAGACAAAGGTGTCCTTCATGACCGCTGATTGAAGCCACCAGAAAAGAGGAGCTAATCATGTTATATGTCACAAAATTCAAGTCAGCTGACAGACCATGATCTTTTCTCTTGTTCAGGGATCAAAATAAGAGGGTGGGTTATGAAGGTGTTGGTGGGACAGTGGGGCGGCTCAACATTGTCTCCCTGGAGTGGACAGTCAGTTGTTTCTCTGCCAGAGTGAAAACGCCTCCAGCAGGGTGGGCGGTCACACAGGACCAAATGTGAGGTCTCCAAAATGTTAGGTTAGCTCTGATTGGTCTGCGGGTATGCAGCTCCCTGTATGCTTTTCTTTTAACAAAGCAACATTATATATATATATAGATATAGATATATAGATATATAGATATCTATAGATATATAGATATCTATATATCTATATATATATATATATATATATATATATATATATAGATATATAGATATATAGATAGATAGATATAGATATATATCAGTGCAATATTTCACCATCAATTATTTAAAAACCTGCATCAGTTGTACTGACTGGGTCCAGACTCCAGAAGATTAGGAGACACTGTTACTACGAGACCCAGGAGTCACTGACCAAAAGATGATTGTAGACCGTTGACAGTCTCGATCGGTCTTCACTACTCAAATATTACAGGACCTGATCAATTGTCCCCACATCAAGTAGCTTGTTAGGATTTTTACTTTGGTTGCTTTATTACGAGTCAGGAAGCCTGCACAGAGGAGCATGGGTAATAATTACAAAGCAACAAAGAACGCAACCAATAAATAGTATGTACATTTTGCCGTTTAAGGCACATAAACAAGATCTGTCTGGACTGTGTTTTCTGCCTGATAGATGCGAACAGACCGGGTATGAAATGAGTTTGAGTTCGGAGGCAGACAGATCTGTCTTCAGCAGCCACCCTTAATCTATCTGTGCTGTGTGTGTTACTGTAACAGCTGCGAGGGGACATGAGCTGATTAGGCTGCTGTGTGTGTTTGTGTGGGTGTGTGGGTGGTTGTGTCTGTGTGTGGGTGTGTGAATGAAGTGTAGAAGTTCAGCTCAGCAGTTAATTAGACCCTAGAGAACGAGGAGGTTCAGGTGAAGACATGATCGCTCACAGGCATTCAGGTTTTGCATATTCTTCTTATTCTGAGCGAAAGTTTGTTCTGTTTGGAAAGTTAGCCGTAGGCTTTCTTTAACTACACCTCCACTTTTTAGAACTCTAACCAACCATGGTTACTCTCAAACCAGGAAGTTTGGACCCACGGTCTGGTTTTTATTAACATTGTTTACTTTTGATCCATTTCCGTTTTCATAAAACACCTGCTTCCTATCATCTACATGGCCTGTGTCTCCCAGTACCTGATGAATGATTATGACATCACTACCAACACCATACACTATTGTTTTCTGATGTGCTTTCTGTTGGGAAGGTTGCAACAGAAAACACGATGATAGATGTCCTCGATGGGGAAGCTGGTTAAGCCTCGCAAAACTTAACGGTTGGAGCTTCTGGGGCGATTGCCCAGTTAATCACTAAAATATCAATTTTCTTTCTAATTCGTAGATGCATCACTTTTTTCTGAAGGCATCACACCTTTATAAACTGCTGCAGCTGTTTTTGTTAATCTTCAGGTGTCAGCGTTCTTTCATCTCACAGAAAATAGATTAAAAGTTGCATGATTTTTTTCCTCTCCAGACCATATCACCATCAGATCTCTCTATGCGAAGCAGTGACTCGTTTATTAAGTCATTTTTTACGTTTGTTTCTCTTCTTCTGTTTATCATTGTCCTATGCTTACTGTCTGCTTAACTTACTGTAATTGGTCAAAAATTCCAAAACATCGACAAAATATGTGAGAGTGCTCTAATATGCAAAAAGAACAATTATTCAATCTGACTATGTACTTTCAAGTGCATTTGCCTCTTTGACCTCAGACTGGTTCTTCCATGCACCACTGTGAACCTACACCAACCCAGTTCAACACAAGTTAATTCCATGTGTTTGTTTGGGATCCAGATCATGCTTTGGTGTGTTCTGGATTTTAGGATATTTATCTTTTTTCTTTCCATTGTCTTACACTTACCTGGGGTTTGGTAGACAAGGCAACAGTCCATCCTGGGGAATCTCGAAGTGTTCACTGGCAAGATGAGATATGTGTAGTTCCTCTAGCGAGTTTTGGGTGTGTGTATTAAATATTTAAAATATATCCATGAAGTTAGTTGTAAAAATCTTGTAGTTGCTTCTACTCTGCAATGGAAAATATATTGATATCTTTCATAAATATATATATATATATATATATATATATATATATATATATATAAATATATATATTTCAAAAATGTCGATCTGGATTCCAAACAAAATCTAACGAATATCTCCTTGGACCATACCTTCCTCTCCAAAAGTTATGTTCTTAACTTCTATGTGGTGAAGCTTTATTTAATCTAGGATAACTTGTAGCTCAGGTCAGTTTAGCAGAGAATATGCTCTCAAAAAATACCCTAAAAAAGCCCGTGTTATCAGTAGGTGTTAGCATGAATGTGTTCCTCGTGTCGGTGCTGACACCGCGGCCTCTCATCATTAACATGTTTTTCCCGTGCAGACATTAACAGCCATGTGGACAGAAGTCTCCCTCTGGCTCCTATTCATCTCCATAGCAGCCAGAGAGTATATCAGCTGCAGGGGTTAATGGCAGCACTTAAACACATTTAGGAATGTTGAACTCCCCGCAACTTAAGGGCATTAGCTGAAGGTGGAGAGGCGACTAATGCCCGTCATCATTCATACTTGTGATGGGCACTAATGGCCCTGAAACAGCATTGAGGCAATACAGACTCTCAGCTGCTGTTTTATCATTCCCATCAGGGTGTTAGATGTAGACCATTTGGATCCTTTTGCCATAGACTGTGGACTGATGTGTACGATTTCTGCTATAATTGAACAGAAGGAAACCGACTCCAACCCATCTGTTAACCCGTCATATCCAGCCGGATCAAGCCGGCCTTCACCGCATGGGGAAATATGTCATTTTTCTAGCATAACATTTCAAGGAGCATAAGTTTTCACTTCTTTTGGATGGTTGGTTTTTCAGCTGGATAATACAAAAAAACTACAGAATGGATTTCCACCGAAATTGGTCCAAGAACGGGGCCTTCACTCAGTAGCGAACCTCTTAAGTTTTGGTGTTCAAGAACATCCACATTTCTTCCGATGACTGTATTTAAAGATGCAGTGTGGAAGATTTAGGTGTATCTCTATAAATTTTGTTTGGACATAACCAGATGAAAATAAGAATCGTTTTCTAATGTTAGCTTGAAGAAAAACCCTGTACATCTTCACATATATGTGTGTGTGTGTGTGTGTGTGTGTGTGTGTGTGTGTGTGTGTGTGTGTGTGTACAAACACACACATATGTTAAGATGTACGGGGTTTTCTTCAAGCTAACATGTATATACATATATGTATATATGTGTGTAGATGTATATATATTTTTGTATATGTATACATAAACATATATGTATATACACGTGTGTATATAGATAGATAGATAGGAAATATTGTACACATACACACATCTATCTATTAGATAGTATGACTTACGCTTTGTCACCTTTTAGACTGTCTGTTTGTTTGAGCTGCTGTAACTGAATATCTCCTTTGAGGACTAGTCAAGTCTCTGTCTATGGAGATTGGGTTTTCCCTATTATCATCTTTTAATACCTTTACTTGAAATGTTGATTCAAATATATGTGTATGTTTGTATTTGACTCTGTGGTAGGAATGTAAGTGAATGCATAGTTCTTTTCATGTCTTTATTCATACTTATATATTTTTTCAATTTATTTACTGCCACTGTCACTTTTCCCATCTATTTCTTTGTCTCTCTGGAGACACGTTGATCTCAATCAGGAGAGACAAGTGAATAAAGTAAAGGATAAAAATAGAGCTGATTTATTATATCAGCAGATGATGTGTGATAATAAGTCCATCACAATGTCCTGGATGCACACAGACTGTTGGAGGGCATCTGTACTGAGCTTCGGTTGGAGTCCAGACACTGGCGGTGGTGGTTGATGAGTCTTCTGAAAAATATAGTTGAATCCGCAAAGACTGGGGATTTGAAGTGGGGTACGGCCTGAACGTGTCAAAAGTTCATCACATGATCAGCACATAGATAAACAACCATTTGCACCTATAATCAATATTTATGGGTTGTGGTAGGAAGCGGCAGCACCAGATCGAACAACGTCCAAACTCCATGCAGAGATGTCTCAGCTGGATTTCAGCGTAGAACCATTTTACTGTGAGGCGCTGCTACGTCACCATCACCAATAAATGATCAATAATGTCCAGACACACTCATTCAGAGCGGCTTCAGTGTCAAATATGTAAACACTTGTTTAGTTGAACTACATTAAAAAGACTGATTAACCTTTTGACTGCATGAAGGATGACAAAATTTGTTTTCTGTCAAATTTCATTAAACTATTTGATGTTATAACTGTCCATCTCCTAGAAATATAATAATAAACTCCTCTTCATTGACTCTGCTGAAGAATCAGCAGCAGGGAGAAGGGCAAACATCGGTGTCTATCCATCACTGCGGTCAAGGTTGCTATTGACATGCCAATTTCAGGCTGGGGTTGCCAGTTACACCAGAGGGGCATATTAGTGAGCAGGAAGCGCCTTTTCTCTGATTTACATTCACTGAAAAACAGCTGAAGGGAACATACAGTCCTCCGCGTGTTCCTTTCTGATCCACCTCATCCTGTCTCAGTAATTACTTTGAGCTAAATTTAATTTGGCATAATGAGCAGAAAGATGATCCTTGACTGTCTCTAGTAATTACTGCCTACAAGGATTTTCACATCCACATCATAAAGCAGACATTATTTCAAAAGTGCAATCAGAAATTCTACTACATGATGATTTTTCGTGCTGTGCCCCTATTTTGCAAGATTTTTTTTTTTTTGGAAGAGGGTTGTTTTTGGCTTGTTTACACATTTGTTATGTGTCTTTGCTGTGTGTGCCTCTCGGTCTGCGGTGTTCCATCTTCAACAGCTTAAACGCCACTTTTCCAGTGGACAATGAGTCGTGATACACACACACACACACACACACACACACACCAGAGAGCCACTGACCATTTCCCAAAGCTTACTAGCAAAACAGTGTTTACATTGTTCCTCTTTATTCACAGGTTTACATTACTATATGGAGGGATGTGAATGATCAGAGATACTGTGTCGTATTTGGCTACTATGGTAATCAGGGTTAGGCTTACTGTCACATAAATTGTCAGATTATTATTAGGCTAGATGCCAGAATAACTGTGAAGCTAACTGTGAGATTGTCACACTAGCTGTTTAAATAACTCTCTGGCTAAGTGTGTAGTGGTTGTCAGATACATGTTAGGAGAAGTATCAGTGTAAGTGTCAGACAAAAGACTAACAGTGAAACAAACCGTAGGACTGGCTGTCAGATTAGCATTCGGGCTAACTGTCAGGCTAACCTTCAGGATAGCTGATAGGCATACTGTCACTCACTGTCAGGATAACTTTAAGGCTAAAAGTCAGGCTATCTATCCACATTAATGTCAGGATAGCATTTTGGGTAACTATCAATAAGACTGTCATGGTTGATAACAGAACAAACTAACAAAGTACAAAGAAACATTATTTATATTCTTATTCTTATTCATGTGAGTCGAATCCGTCTGTTTTTGTATACCTGACACACACTGCCTGTTTTTGTATACCTGACACACACTGCCTGGATTAGGCTACATCGTCACATCAGGGTTTTGCCTGTTGCCAGCAAATGACATCATCAACTAAATGCATTTTGGCAAATGGATGTCTTCAAGTCATAACTGGTCAACCATGGACAGCAGAGCCATAACTTCCTGTTTAATGCCGAAACATCAGTCGTGTCTCAAATCGCATATATCTTTGGGAATACTACTACTATGCAGTTTACTTTGTGTAAATTTACTCACGTGTGTGAATTTCAACAGAGTAGTGTTGTACAAAGGGGTCAAAGGCCAGTGTATCCTTAGTGCTGGTCCAAAGCCTGGATAAATCCGGAGGGTTGCGTCAGGAAGGGCACACAGCGTAAAACCTTAGCCAATTCCACAAAACTGATTTCCAAACCGAATTGGTATTTAACAAATACCGTCACTGGTACAGTTAGCCAGGAGAGTACCGACTTATGGATGGACACAGGTGATCCACTGTGGCGACCCCGAAAGGGAAGAAGGATCGTCTTAAATTAAGAACCGCCACAGTGAACTTATGAGAAATATCTGCAAATCACACGTCACTTTGAAGCATATCTGCAAACATACTGATCGCTGCAGCTTTCAAGTAAAAGTTAATGCAAACATAATATATTTTTGGTAATATTTCACATCAAAAAATGTTCATTAAATCATAGACAAAGCTTATAATCACTTACTGATTCCTGTTAATCAATGCGTCATTTCAGAATCAAGATCGGCGCCTTCTTACACCTCAGAATTTAAAGATGTTAAATCTCAAATGTGGCTTGTAAACAAAACAACAATATTTCTTCAGGTAATTTCCATCTGAAAATCTTGTCCTCCTGACCTTCAGTCTGCACGAACTTGTGAGTGGCACAGCCTGGCAGATGGCCACTTCTCCCAGCCGCTTCCACCGGTTTTTCTATTCCTGGCGTCCTCTTATTGAGGGTCTATTGTGATGAGGCTTTTGGCATCCTCCTAATCTATCTGGCTTACCTCTCTGATTTCCGGCTCTTGCTATTGAATCATATTAAAGCTGGATTCCACTTGATTGTTGTGTGTAAATGAATGGTTGATTATTTGTGTTTCTTTCCGGCCAAAAGAAACAGGCAGAGCTACTTTTTCTTTGTTGTTGTGGACAAGAGTTTTTAATCAGCGTTGCCATGTATTATTTCCATCCTGCCGTAATGAAATATGCATCAGAACAGATGAGTGATGACTTGCTTATTAACAAGTAAGCTTCGCTGTCAAGACGCCTGTCAACCTCGTCCTCACTTATACCCAACCTGACCATCCTGAACCGCCGCCACTTCCAGCCTTTCCTACCTGAGACTAATTGCTCCTGCACACGATCTCTGGCGTGAGGTGTGAGCGCACACTCTCATGCGATGCTGGCATCCTCTGCCACACACACACACTTATCTCCAGTTGGCCTGCAGGGAGTTGGCCTTCGCTTGTAATGATGCAGCTGCTCTCACTTTTTGTCTCTCTGTCACCTCCGTTTCATTTTCTCTACCTCTTTGTTTCAACAAAGAAAAGTTGAACCTGTTCCTACTGCCGTTGGCCAAGGAAGAAAATGCCATAAACATGCAATACTGCCTTTAAAGCAAATAAGTACCAGGTTATAGATGATTGAGTTTGCAATAATTATTGGTTTGATTAAAAAGTTCTTAGATAGGCTTTGTATAGCATTGTGATATAACTTGTAAAATGGGGAGAAGAATCAACTTCACACCATGATCAGATGCATAGATCATGTTGGACATCAGATTCGTATACCTGTCTGGATGTAAGGCTCTACTTCTTTACGGCTATATTCATAAACACACAATGCTTCATGATACACTATTTGAATAACCGACTCAAATGACAGCACTTAGAGAACACAAACCTCCACCAAAGCAGCTCATTTCAGAACCAGGCTTTACTCTGTTGGTTGCACCGTCACAGCTAGACAGTTTATTATAGGACAAGGTGAACCAGAGTGGAGTCGATTGGGCCAGGGTTTAGAATTTAAATACCATACTAGGAACGACTGTTACAGTGCCTGAATTCTCCCCCCTTGTGTCACTGTTACGTCGCATCATCAGCTTTGTACCTCAACTTCATCTTGTATCATCAGCTGTTTATAACAAGCCTGTACTTTGTTTCAAAAAATACCTACAAATCATTTCTTTTTAAGTGATATTGACATCAATCGAGAAATCTGCATGGATTTTTCCTTGACCTAGTGTACTGTTGTGCATTGGCGATGTTAGGTTTCGGGGAAAAAAATTATTATGTCAAGACTTTTGATTATACAAATAAACTCAACTAAAAAGTAGGATAATGTTGACTAACTATTACAAAATCTTACAAGGATATTTGTCACAGGACGAAGACTAAACTAAAGATAGCTGACAAAATAAACACCGGTCACAAAGTTGAGCTAAGTTTTGCTGTGGATTAAATGCTGAGAACTTGAGTTCCCCTCGGGATAAATCAAGTATCTATTAAAGTATCTAGCAAATCTGACCATGTTGCACCAAAGTAATAGTCCTCAATGCCTGGCAAGGATCTAATTTGTTAAAAGTTGGTACTATGTAACGCTGATATACTAAAATGCTGCACAAGACTCATTTAATGAAGCCTGAGTCGGGTCATCGGTTCCATCCAGGTCATCACGTCTCCTTCACTTTCCTCATTCTTCCAAGTAATTAACTTCTTTTTTTGCCACTTGGCGATCATAAGCAAACAAACTATTAAGCAGTACTGAGAAAATGTTTTTCACGGTCTGAGATAAAGATCCTGACTGTTTCTGACAACACATATTGTAACCACTTGCACAACCTTTGCACCTAAGACTTATAGGCCTCAGGTCGGTGAGACAACAGGATGTGGTTTCAGACTGGGGGGTTAGCAGTCTCTCTCACAGGACGATACTAGTCTTCACGTGAGAGCTCAAACAGACACCTAGTGGTGAGCAGGCTTCCAAATTTCACTGCTACTGGGGAAACCAGGTCCATGAATTGTGGTCAGGTACCACCATGTCCACTAAATGTCTGAATCCAATTTGCTATACAAGATACCTTCTACCTTTTTAAAGCTACTTATTTCACACTGTTGTTTGGCATTTCCAAAGTGCTAATTTAGAGCTAGCTTTGCTTTCCTCAGCGAACACCATCTCCTGTTTGTGGTGCCTCAGCTGAACCCTCATATTCATAGTATTCCCAAAGTTTTCAATATGGCAGTGTTCGTGGATATTGGACTGTTTACTTCCTCCGATGCCTGAATCATTCTTCTTCTTCCTTTGTTCTTTTTTCCTCTCACAGTCTGAATGCTTCTTTTTCTGACATTATTAGGAAAACTCCACAGCACCATCTAGTGGACTGGGAAAAGAACTATTGATTTTATTATTTTAATAGCAAAAAGTCAAATTCATTTTTTTAATGAATTTTATACATACATACATACAACATATATAGTGATAACTCATCCATGTGTACCTAAAAGTATTATGATATGATGCTGTATTAGTTTCCCCCCCACTCTTCCAGGGGCCTTCATGTCAACTCTCAGAGAATGCCTGTATGGCGGATGAATTTTTCTGCGGCCCCTATTAACATTTTATGTTTCTTAAAGGAACATAAAATTTAGTCAGGAGATTATGTCAGGCATGATTATTATTAATAAAACCAAACGCCAACAAAGATGAATGTGGCTGTTTTTGTATTTAGCAATTTAATGAAACAAATTGCTAAAAGTTTTAAAATATAAGTCTTATAGGTGAAGATCCGATAAGATTGATATGTCTACTAAGGTTCAGTAGAAAAACTAGCAGTTTTTTGCATCAGCTTGTTACCAAAATATTGGTTCTTGTGGCATCTCTATCCCATAATTCTTTAATCCATACATTTCCCCTTATGACCCATAATGCTGCAGTTTTGCTTGCTTAATATTTATAGGTTGACCGTTAAGGGCGTCTGCTGGATGTCTCTTGAAGTCTCTTGGTTAGATAAGTTCTTTACATGAATTATTGATGTTGAGGGACTGAGCTGCTGAGCTGGAGGTTTTTTCTGCTCCATTACTGCTCTCCCACGGGGCCAGGAGTTTCACTGTGAGCTTTATCAAAGCTTGGCTTTAAGGTGAGATACACTGTGTCCTGGCGATCACAGAATTATCGTATCTATTTCACTTACCGTGTCTCCCAAGGTTCAGGCTCCATTAGTAAAGTTTATTATCGTACCTCTGATCTGACCTCGAGGGTTACTCGGTAGAGCATACCTACGCCCTTTTCATGGTTATCCATCAAGAAGCAATTGGTGAATATATTACCAAGGTTACAGAATCTCTTCCAGTCCTTATCTATTCCAGTTCCGCAAAGTTTAAAAAAAGAAAACCTTTAATAACCATATCAGACAATTCATATGGATAGGTATGACTCCAAGGATCTCTACAGACAAACTTACATGGGACTATAAGAAGGGTGGTCTTCGTCTCCCTAAAATTAAGAAATATGACATGGCTGCTCAAATGCGATTTGTCTCTTTTTTCTTTGGAAAACCCAATGTCCCCATGTTCGGCTTTAATTACAACGTATGGTCTCAAAGAGAGAACATATGGGGATTTATTTACAAATAGACTCCAAAGACCATAGACCCTTTGGAAACTGTTTTGATACGTATCCTTACGAAATGGCATGAGGTCCTCAAGATTCTTGGATTAATAACAAGCGTCTCACTAAAAACACCTTTGAGACAGAATTAACTCATACCCATGACTATAGAGAACTGGAAATTCTGAAACTCTGGAACCAGAAAGGGATTCATCATTCGGAGGACTGCTATGAAAATGGATTGTTGATGTGCTTTGAGGACCTAAAGAGGAATTATGACCTACCCAGCAAAGAAAATGTCTGATATCTACAACTAAGATCCTTTCTTAAAACCACTGTGGGACCCAAAATGATTTTACCTGTGCTCAGTGATATAGAAAAGTTGCTTCATGAAGGAAATGTATCTAGGTTTATATCAAAAGTGTAATCTCTATTA
The DNA here is from genome assembly GCA_037951165.1 of Lophius americanus. Taxonomy (NCBI): domain Eukaryota; kingdom Metazoa; phylum Chordata; class Actinopteri; order Lophiiformes; family Lophiidae; genus Lophius; species Lophius americanus. Next base: position 6,056,035 of record JBBDHG010000015.1, on the reverse strand, counting down.
ATGGATAAAACTGTAAAGCCTGGATTACACAAATCCAGGGCCACCTGAGATTCCAACTTGGATGTGAATAGTGATACAGAGCTCTGGTCAAAATTATGTCAAAAAAGTGTCGGTCACTATAAATACCAGATGTAGATTTGTTCATTAAAATTTTCTTCACCAACTCTATGTTACACCTCAGAAATAACATAAATACAATCCTAAAATACCAAATATGTGTTGTAGAAGTGGTTTGGAGGAAGGCTCGTTTTTACAGTGCACATGGTCATGCACAAAGCTTCATACATTCTGGACCAATTTAAGTGACATTATGACAAAACTTCTAGATTTTACTTTACCTTTGGATCCACAAGTCTGCTTAATCGGGAATGTTACAACAAATTTCAAAGGGAGTTTTTAGAACTAGCGCTATGGTTGTCCAGAAAATGTATTACAATGTCCTGGAAGTCTGACTCCCAACTCCCCAATGCTAAATGATTTATAGAAATGAATAGCTGCCTTCCACTGGAAAAAATTACATAATCCCTCAGAAATGAATACAACACGTTTCTTGGAATTTGGCAACCACACCTGATCTATATTGACAGTTCACAATCGCCTTTACTAGATCTAGTGTCCCACTTAAATTGATGGATTTCTTTTTGTCTGTGTGGTTGTTGGTTTGTGAATGTATGTTATGTTGAAGTTGAAATCTCAAAATAAAATATTAGAAAAAAAAGAAGCAAGTGGTGAAGGAAGAATTCAGATGATTTCTTTCAAATGTCTGAAAAAGTACAAAAATTCCTCAACCACACAGCTTCCACAGCTTCTGGTGGTACTGATTCATTTGATACCCATAGGCTCTTTGAAACAAGCCAAATACGGACAAAATGAAAGTTGACCGCAGACGGATAGTTATGCCTGTAACCGTCTTGTCTCTGCTGTGATTTCTTGTCTTCTTCCATGTGATTAACCTCATGTCAAGGTGAATCCATGTACTCCTGGATGCGTGCATAAACTCACATCCATTCACTGTCTGACAGAGAGGCTGAGGGTTTTACAGATGATACAGCAGAATGACCTGTCTAAAGTATCTCTGACCTTTCAAAGCGGAGGAGCGAAAGGTCATTGCTGATCTGAAGAAGTCATTCCATCTCTGTGTCTTTAACGCTCAGACTCTTAGGTGCAGTCATTGTAAGAATCCTTGCAGCCCAAGCCAAGGATTCTCTGTAAGAGACAGGGGTAGTGTCTATCCACATCAAGTAAATTGTATAAAGTGTTAAATTTTTTGTCTGGCTTTTCAATTTTAGTCAAATCATGAAGGTTGCTATGGGTGAAATCGAGTGAAATCTCCCTTTAGGCCTTATGGTAGCTAGCGATTTGTCTCAGAAAACATTTGTCTCCTTATGAGTGCCAAGAAAACTCACTCAGCAGAATTTACCATTGACCCTGTAGGGCCTTACTCTGGACAATGCATCGTTCCAGTACATGTTTGTATGTTGTTGCAAGGCTTGGGTGTGGGTGGGGGCTCCTATGGCGCTCTTTAGAACTGGGTTAGAGGGATTAATTTCCTAGCCTGGCTGATCGAAGCTAATAGCAGATTAGCATGGGAAGTTTCACTCACAAAACAGCCCCTCCTCCTACAACCCGCAGCCCGGAGTCAAAGTGAAGTTGGATGCTGGTTTTCACACTCAAGGAGAGTGCGATTCCCTGCTGAGCATGAGTGACCAATGCATTAGAGATTACTAGGAGCTAACGGTGGCTAAAAAGAAGATCTGAATGGAACGGAATAAATCCTTGAAATGCACTTATGCTAAAGGGAAAGTGAGGAAGTAGCGCTCTGAAATGTGCCCATAATATTGAATGATATTACTATTGAATGATGGGCCACCATTTTCAGACAGTGGTATAGTCTATCCATCATTCTATCCATCCATTTCCTTCCGCTTATCTGGGGTCATGTCAGTGTCACAACCATCCAGCTTGGTCCCCTAGGGATACTGGGGGACCAATAATGCCAGCAGTACTAGTATTGATATAGTCATTAAATTAAAAATAAAACATCAAATAGAGTGTATGGATAAAGTTTTATCCGTAGTAAAAGAGAATTTGAATCTAAATGGTTGTGGCAGCAGGCCAAGTAGGGTATCCCAGACATCCCTCTTCATTGCAATACTCACCAGTTCATTGTAGGGAATTGGGAGGTGTTTCCTGGCTACTTGAGAAATATGGTTCCTCCAGAGAGGTCAGGGTCTACCCTGATGTCTACTCCTAGTTGGACTGTCCTCGGAAGATTTCTAAGTGAGGCGTTTTGGAGACATCCTAATCAGATGATAGAACCACCTCAAAGGTCTTTTGGACGTGAAGGGGCAGCGGCTCGACTCTGAGCTAACTCTGAACGGTCCGAACTCTGCAACTTATTTTAAGGCTGAGCCCAGCCCCCTCTTTAGGAAGCTCATTTCAGCCGGTTATATCCTCGACCTCGTTCTTTCGGCCCTTCCCAAAACTCATGACCATAGGTGAAGGCTGGAACACGTAGATGGACTGGAAAATTAAGAGGTTTGCCTTCGTATCACCACAACAGACAGATGTAACGTCCTTATTACTATTGATGCTGCACCAAACCGCAAGCCCTTCTCATGCTCCATTTCCCCGTCAGTCAAGAACAGACCCCAAGATACTTTAACTCTTTCCTTCGAAGTAGCTATCATCTACTCTGAATACATGTTTTACCAGTGAATGACAGTTATACAAGTTTCAATAAAGTTCCTAATCCCTTTTAAATTAATGTCATATGATTTTTTTTTATATTATTACCAGTCTTTTTTGACTTCTTGTAGAGTTATGAATGTGAGTATTGTTGCCACCCCCGTAAACAGGAAATGCCATCTCAGACTAGTGTTTCTGTTTGTCTTCACGCTGTTGTCTTCTAGCTGTTTTGTTTGGGGGTTTGTTGGCACCAGTGATCCATTATATGAGCTGAAGTGATTTTAATTAGGTTTTGCGCTGCATCTACTGGCTCTCCTCCCTCCCTGCCTCTCTTCTCTACCTTCTGCGTTTGTCTTTTTGTCAATCTCCCATCAGGCCTCCGGTAATACTAGCGAAGCCCGACTGAACTCTTTCAGCTGTGCGGTCTTACCATAAACCTCACAGTTATGACTGCAACATCCTGCTCGCCTGTCAACATCTAGGCTCTTCTCAATGTTTTTTGCTCTATTTGGCCAGATCAACTTCTTTTTTGACTGTTGAAGTCAGTTTGAATGTGAGCATATATCTGCTGCTACATCACTCAGGAGTCTCCCTGTATATCAACTGAGTTGTCCTCAAGTTGATACGTTTCAACAGAAAAAATGGTCAAGAGTAAGGATCTAAATGACTTTGACAAATTATTATGGCTTGACTAATGGGTCAGAGTATCCCCAGAACTTCAGATTTTGCTGGGTTTACCGACCTGCAGTGGTTAATACCTAACAAAGTGGTCCTAGGAAGGACCATGAGATAGTCTCATTTGGACTCTGGGATGACAATGAGATACAGTTTGATAACTTTGGCGATGATAATGAGGACATTGATGAAATCTAAAGAGCTGCTACTGGAGGACAGCGGTTAGATTTTTCCGGTGGCCCTTGGACTGGAACATTTTGAACTTATACACTGCACGGCACAAAGATTAGCCCACACTGACACAATACAGGTGATTGATCTCCAGGATTTTTTACGTTCTTTTACTGTGACTAGCACTTAGGTCATGGGCACTCTGAGCTCGTTGAGGGAAGCAAAGGCTAACTTGTGATGTCTGATTCCACAAAAGAGCTGCTGTAGCATTATTTGCTGAAAGGTTTAATGCTGGTTCTGATAGAAAGGTGTCAGAACACAGTGAAATCACAGTTTTTTTTAACAAAGAGAGGGACCCACACTTGCTCTTCATTGCTGTATTCATACTATCGCCAACTGAAGAACAATACTGTCAAAGTAATGAAGCTCTATTAAAAACCTGTGAATTACGTTTGGCTCATTCCCATCCTCTCCTCTCATTCATAAGGTATTGGAAAGAATGTAATCTGCGACCGGACAGCAACGCCTCTGGATGCTTTCCGAATGATGTCCGCAGCCCAGTACTACCCCAAGTTGCTGAGCATTATGGGAAATGTACTACGATTTTTGCCGGCCTTTGTTCGGTTGAAGGAGTTGTTACAAGAAGGATATGTTGGGGAACTTCTGGTCTGTGAGGCCCAGGTATGACAAAACTATTTGTTTCTCCATGAAGTGACATTTTTCAATTGTTTTATTGGTATTTATAATAATGACAACAATGGAATTGTTGGGACTGAACAGTTCAAGAATGAGTGTGCAGACACAAGATAGATGCAGGAAGGGTGCAGTTCAGTGATAAATAATCAATAGACAAACTCCCAGTCAGCAGTTTAGACCAGATAAGGTAAACCATATTCATAATACAAATATGCAGGTTGGTAGGCTATAGACGTTTCTCAGAGAATATAATCCAAAAATATCAGTCAGAGGCATATTCCAGGTAACAGTCATCGGTTTGGTCCACAGGACCTCCGAAAAGAACCAAGGTAGTTAAACAAAGGTGTTGAAAAGAGCAAAAAGGGTTTAAAAGGCCAAATTAACAACAAACAAGATAGAAGAACACAGGAAGTATGAGAAAAATGTCAAAGCCAGCGGTCCTCAGCCATCGGGTCTTAGACATTTTCACAAAAATACCATGTATTAATACTTTTTTTTAGGATTAGAACTGTAGCGGTCATTAAAACCGCTTTAAACAGGAGTAAAATATGATGAAATTGTCAAATGAAGACTCATCGTAGGGTCATTGTCTCCAATTGCGATTCAGAAGGAATTGACTGACTTTGGTAAATTCCAAGGATTTTATGTCTTGCGAGAAAAATGTGCGCGCTCTTCTGCGCAAAAAAAGTAACACCATGGAAAAATGGGAAAGTATATAATTTATTATCTTATTGCTGATTGGCATCTATCATATTTGTTTTTTTTTAGGTTTAGTCACACAGTTTTTTTTGTACACAAGAGACTACACTAGGACAGGAAGTTGAAAGAGACTATTCCCTGACCGGAATATTTGCAATCATTTGCATTAAAAAATGCTCCCAGAGCTGGTAAGGCATTATGCTGGAAGGAACCTTAGCAACATTTCAAGATATCATCCACATGTTTGTTTCAGTTTATGTAATCACTATTGCATAAAGGACCTTTAATACAATATAAAAATGTTTTTTTTCTTTTCCCTGAAAGGTCCACAGCGGTAGCCTCCTGGGGAAGAAGTACAACTGGAGATGTGATGACCTGATGGGAGGTGGTGGTCTGCATTCTGTGGGCAGTTACATCATCGACTTGCTGACGTTTCTGACGGGTCAGCGCGCAGCTAAAGTACACGGCTTCCTTAAGACCTTCGTCAAACAGACTGATCACATCCGGGGCATCCGTCAGATCACCAGCGACGACTTCTGCACATTCCAGATGGTGCTGGAGGGTGGAGCCTGCTGCACCGTCACACTCAACTTCAACGTACCTGGAGAGTTTCGGCAGGAAGTGATAGTTGTGGGAACAATCGGTAGGCTAACGGTGACCGGAACCGACTTGTATGGACAGAAGAACAGTGTGGATGGGGGACGCGGTGGAGGTCCTGAGCTCCTGCTCAAAGACACCACGCCTCTTGAAAAGGCTTCCCTACCGGAGAAAGCTTTCAGTGATATACCGTCCCCGTACCTCATCGGAACTATCCGTATGATCCAAGCTGTGCGGCATGCCTTTCAGGACCAAGACGACAGGAGGACATGGGACGGGAGGCCTCTGACTATGGCTGCCACCTTTGAGGACTGCCTTTACGCTCTTAGTGTGGTGGATACGATCAAGGAGTCCAACCAGTGTGGAGAGTGGCGGAACATTGTGGTGATGACGGAGGAACCGGAGATCAGCCCAGCCTATTTGATCAGTGAGGCCATGCGGCGGAGTAGGATGTCACTCTACTGTTAGCACCCATGTGATGTCATTACCCCTTCCCGAGAACTAGAAGAGTTACTGTCGGAACTTTATAAATACAACTACTGGTTGCGTCACTGATTTTTTTTTTAATGCTGTCAAACCTGTATTGTTGCTGTTACAGAGGCTTGTGGTTTCCTGCCTCAGCACTGGAGGAAAATCAATGTGATCAATTGTAAAACCTTTATTTATAAGGAAGCCTTTTTCCCTCCTGACAGAAGACTTGAGTCCTTCGAAAAAGATGCACTTGTAATAGTCCGGTAATGGTATTGAGCGTCTCATCTCTTACCTTACACTGTGGGTCCAAAAGAGGGCAGCCAAGGAAGAACAAATGGTCCTCTAGGTTAAAACTGTACTGTTGCGGATATAATATAAAGTACCTGTTAGTTTACCAAGTGAATGTTTAAAAAATCAATATGCTTGATTGCTTTAGTCTGTCTGCTTCCTGTGTGTGTGAGAAAGTAAGAAATCAATAGTTTGGCTGGAGGGTTTACGTATGCATATATCCAGGTTGTAGTCTGCAGTAGATGTTTATATCTTCCAGCCTGGAGTACAGGGTTAAAATTGATATTATATACGCTTATGCAGTAACAGTAGCCTGTGTGTTTGTTTGCAAGTCCTGTATGAACGGTCGATGTCGTGATGCTATGATGCTCTTCTTATTTATTTCATGCTTTTCATGTTCCTATAAAGCATGAGCATAAATGCACTGAAGTGGGTATTATCTGTGGGTATTAATGCAATCTGCCAAGCAATATGCGGTTTTGTATCCTGATATTGAAGTGTACACAGGCATACATCAAGCTACTGGGATTTTTCTTTTTATTTAACATGTTTTATGAAGATTCCTTGACACATACAGCGATATTCAGGTTTGTCCGTAAGCCTCCCGTGCCAGCTTTGTTTTAAGCCCACATCTGAAAGCTTGCATGCAATAAACTGTGCAGCGCAAGATAGTGGAATAAATGAGCATTTATTTCAGTTTTTCATAGAGGTTTCAACATGAATGGTTGGTGTTATTATGTGTATGTGATTGTGTCGGCAAATCCCATTAAAAAAAACAAACCTAAACCAACAACATATCAATCCATCTTCCTACCTGAGTGTGTCTGTGACCCATGGCCCCAAGTGTATTGATTGCTGCTGCACTAATTATCGTTTATTGCACGTCTCAGTATATAACGACAGACCATATTCACGTTACACATTTTTCACTGTTCGCACTCAGGGTTGGGTTCCACCTAGTAAGTCAAATAAATGTGAAGAATCTAGCAAATCCCAAGATACTTCTGTAATAAAAATGGATATCGGTCCATCATGGTGAGTCGTAAAGGAAAGCTCTTGATTTATCAGACCATCTACGGTCCCACCCTCATCCATGGTCACAAACTCTGGGTAGTGACTGAAATAATGGTATTCATAAGGCCAAAAAGAGCCTCCTTTGCCGGTTGGCTGGGCTCAGCCTTAGACATGAGGAGCCACTGCTTCTTCCTGTAGAGAGAAGAAGTTCAGTTGGTCTGGGTGTCTGATTAGAATGGCCACTGGCTGCTTCCATTTGGAGGGATTCAAGGCACATCCAACTGAGAGGAGACCCAGGCTAGATCCAGAACTCTCAGATGAGTTATTTATTTATCATCTGATCTAGGATCGGGCTCGGGATCCCAAGGATTGGAAGAACTGCTAGCGAGAAGCATCTATAATCCCCTGATTGGCCCAATGCCACCCCGACCCGACCCTGTGTAGAGACCAAGAGAACTAGATACAATCTGTTTAAATGAGTTCCTTCGTCGGGGGGCTGGACTCGGCCTTAGAGATAGGGTGTGGAGCTTGGACATCCTGATTGAGCTCAGTGGAGCCACTGCTCCTTCGCAGCTAAAGAAGTCGGATGAGGCGGTTCGGGCATCTGACATCTGATCCATTTTAAGGCTTTCGAGCCACAGCCGACTGGGAGGAGACCCAGTGTGGACTCAGAACTTTCTGGATGAAATTTATATAATATCCTACTGCCACCGCAACCCGTCCCCAGATAAGCGGGAAAAGATGGATGTCTGGAGGGATCGGATAAATCCTTTATCATTTTCCGCCTCCAGATTAAGAAGTGATTAAAAACACAATGAATAATAAGACTAAGGCGGAAAAGTGGCCATTTTTCAAAGTAAAATGATCTTGTAACCCATTAGCATTACTAGCATCCTAACTAATGTGTTGTTACACAAGCAAAACGAAGGGTGTTAGTGTGAAAATAGGGAAAATTTGAGACCCATTTATTTATAGGAGGAAAAAGTCGCTGAATTTATTCAAACTATAATGTCCGCTAGGAAGCGTTGAATGCTAACATTAGCCGTTTAAACGAATGGTTAATAAAATGTTTTGTTGTATGTTGAAAAATAGTCCTATGTCCAACTATGATTTTCCTCATTTGTAGTGTTTTTAGCTGCTGACCTGTCAGGAAGTGGAGAAATGCTAGTGATGGGTCAGATTCCTTTAGTTTAAATGATTGGCAAACAGCGGTATGACATCATCGCAGGAGCGTGACATCGGATGTAATTGGCCGCCTTGTAACTGTACGTTAAAGGTCAATTTTAATGTAAGAGGGACATTTTCAAAGAATTCTCTGAGCCTGAACTCTAATTAGTGCTTTAGCATCCAGTCCCTCTCATTATTTTGGTTAAATGGCCAACATCTTTGTGTTCTGTCTCGTTCTGCCATGTTTACCGCCAAAAACTTACCCTGCATTTACAGAACGCTACTTAATATCAGCAAAGACAAAATTAGTCATTAGATTTCCGAAGCCACGGAGTATCTAGCATCTCGAGGGCATCAGATGTTCACATGAACATACTGTTATTCCTTACATGTTCTTCAGAGGGACGGGAAATATTCCATGGAGGACAACTTTTGTTTATACAGTAGTCTAGATCGGACAAACTGATCACTGGCTCTAAAGAGGGAATTTCAGATTTTAAGGTGGAAGTGGCAGAAAGAAGGTGACAAATCACTTCACCTTTAAAAACCAACAACGAAGAAGTAAAAGATAATGACTAATACCTCTTGAAATCATGGACCAAATAATCACGGTGTCCTCCGTTTCCACCCCCTACCACCTGAGAAAAAGGATGGGGCAACTGCCATCACTACGACAATCCTGCACAAATAATATCATTCATCATACGTTTTTGGTTTTGACCTATATTATTGTATTATTTCTACACTTGAAGTCCTCCAAAGTTTCTTCTTTCACCACTAACTCTTTGAACAACAATGACACTGACGATGTTTTTATAGCGTCGACAATTCAGGTTGCCCCGCCCAAAACATATTAGATATTTCCCCTCAGGCAAAATAGAACAAAACCACAACGAATATTGGACTTTAATCAGGTGGCCAGAAATATTAATGAATACATTCCGCCTGCTGAATGTGCTAATATGTTCTAATATGTGTGCAATATTAGCTCTTTTTAGCGTCAAATAGGAGTGAATGAAGAGAGCGCTTATTGGTGACAGCTTATTATTTTAATATACATGCATTATGGGTGCAGAAAATTAGGGCAACTTGACATTTACTACTTGTGTTTTATTATCTGTAAATAAATATTTAAATGCAGTCTGAGTTCATGGAGGGGAAAGATCTGTCCTACAAGCCAAAAGATTGATTTGTTTTTTTATGCATCTCCGTTCCCCTGTGTGCTTTCAAGCTTTTAGCCCGGGCTCAAATAATATCTATGTAACAACTACTGAAAATGTACAAATTAACAACAGTACGTGTTTTACTAAAGGAGCTTTGTATGTATTTGTTTTTTCAATGTGTGTTATAGTATTTATTCAATGTTTTGTGTGGACTGATATGCAGTCCTCCACAAATTATTGGCCCAAATACTTGTCTTTAAACACTTAGAACACTCAGTAGTAGAAATTTCTCTTTTCACTTTTGTAAAGTTTATGATAATTCGGCCTGTGATGATGTAATTGACATTTCATTTCAACTTCAGATCCTATAATATGTCAATAATTTGCAGTACAAACAAGACGTATACTCACAGCTTGTTATAAACTAAAATGAAACGTATTAAAACCAACTTGGATTAGAGAAATAAAAAAATCCCACATCAAGGGGATTTTTAGTCCTCTAAGATGGTAAAAGGGTCTTTTTCATATAAATGAATACAGTATTTGATAGTTAAAAACTTAATTAAGTGAATGTGTAATATAATAATATTCTCTGGCAGATACCCCAGCCATAAAGGGGTTCCAAGCCAGTGTACTTCTAGTACCAGCCCCAAGCCCAGATAAATGGGGAAGGTTGTACCTGGAATGGCATCCAACGTAAAACCTATGCCAAATCAATTTGTGTAACATGGAACGGACTTCCGAACCGGATTGGTCAGGAAATACCATCACTATTAACCAGCAGGGTGTCGGCCTGTGGATGGAAACAGGTGATCCGCTGTGGTGAACCCGAAAGCCTTAAGCCGAAAGACGAGACAAGATCCTATGTCAGATTGAAGAGATGGACATTTATGTCCAAAAAAAGGGAATATGAGTAAAGGTTGACAGAGTGAAGCACAAGGGCTAAGATGCGTCCGACGTAATCAGTCAGTGTAACCTCTGATCTGAAAGATCATCTAGTGTGACCGTTTACGGCTCTTGGTGTCAACAATAGTAACTTACGAGTATTATAATTGTCTCATATTGGATTTAATGGAGCTTTGTTGAAGTCAGGACTTATGACAGTTTGGTGCAATCGGCCACACAGAGTCCAACACTAGAAAAAATTACCACTCTGTAAGATAGCAAGCCAGAGCCCTATTAAATCTCCATGTAAGCTTTCCCTAGTTTAAAAAATAAAACTAAAGGCATAAATTAAACCTCTGTTGGAATTCCCTCTTCTACTTTATTACAAACCTGCATGAAACTGAAGATTTATGATTAAATGAAATAAAAGAATTTTTTGAAACAAACCATTTTAACTTTATAGAAAAAGTCCTTTATATCTGCGGAGTGGCCATGAAGGCCATCTTTCTGCAGCAGCCCAGAAAGGACAAACCAAACAGAACATGATGAATACATAGATGCTCGATAACTATTTTGTGTTCTGACTTATGGAGCATCATTATTAGTTTTTAGAACAAGAAATGGAAACAGATTATGAAACCTCACTGAAGAAGTAATCATGAAAACCAGACTTGTGAAACCAAAGAGAGGTAAACTGGTGAGGTTCAGGCAGTCCAGCCTGGAAGATTCCAGCCGAGAGTTCGCTATCCCACTGGCCACATTTCTTCCATTTGGGGGCAGCCCAACCAGTTCCTGATAGTCTGGGAGAATTCAAAATTAAAGTGACTCAGTCTGCCACTTCATTCTAAACTCATGTTCATTCACTCACTCCTTAACTCATCATTACTAATCATGTATTTTCTGATTCAGGAACTTCAAATGTTGTTTCGCTCAAGGGTCAGTTTATTGCTCAGAGATGTTTCATCATCATCATCATCATCATCATCATCAATATTTCTGATATAAGACATATCAGGCTCTTCTGTGACTGCATATATTAAAAAGCTTCTGCTGACCCCTGCTGTCTGATCTAGGTACTACACCCTCGTTTCCCTTTTGTGACTCTTTTAGACAGTGAAAATGTTATTATATTGGTTTTGGGAGTGGGGATCTTATTCAAGGACGGTTATAAACGTTCTAAAGCTAGCACCTTTGAATCAAATATCCAAAACACAACTATTTGCGGAAAATTATTTGAAGAAGCACAGTAGACCGTTACAAACTGCAACAACTGATGAGTTTTAACATTTACTCTCTCGATCTCATCAAGGTTGGTACGCTCAGAAGAATAAAACAGAATGTGTTAATTTCCTTTATAATATATATCCTTTATTTTCACCAGGTAAAGTCCTCATTGAGATTAAAAAAACATTTTTTTTCTAAGAGTGACCTTGACAGGAGAGCAGCACAGAAACTGCGACAAAAATTAGAAAGAGAAAATACATACAATATAAATACATACATATATACATACATATATATATATATATATATATATACATATATATATATATATATATATATATATATATATATATATATATATATATATATACACAAATGTATAAAAATATAAATAAGCCATAATAAGCCATTCCAAAGAGTCAATCAAAAGCATTAGAGTGAGATTTCAGAAATGAACTACATTGACCCAGCACAACTCTTTCATGATCCTACAGAATAGATTTAAACTCCCCCAAAGTAACAAGTTCTGACAGCTTAGGCTCCTTCTTTAAGCTTCTCCAGGAAGGGGGAGCAGCGAAACTAAAAGCTTTTTTCCCGATCTCGATTCTGACTCTTGGGACAGTCATTTGAACCAATACTGCTTTTGGTTTTCACAAATGTATGTATCAAGATAATCAGGCAGCAGACCATGGAGATAATTGTAAACAAGCACCAACCAATGCGGGAGTCTGCGGTGTTACTGTTGCTTAGCAACAGCGCACAGTGTACGCTATAAGGAAATATTTCTAAAGATGATCTTTAGTAATTATATGTTTAATCCTGAATTCTCTGCACTGAATTTTTCTTTAATTCATAACGACCATGTGAGTGTAGCCTCAAGAAGTGAAGCATAACCTTCTAAACACAACAACCAAGTATTGAAATGGTGCCTCTTGTAATACATTTGTTTGGTATGTTTTTTTAGTTTCCATGGTTACAAGTTGAATGAATCCTCTGAATCTGATTTTCAGATTAGGCATAGCTCAGAAACTATTCCATATATTTCCATGCCATTTTGTACGACTCATATTTTAGGATTTTTTGATCCAAATGTAAAGTGCATTATAAATAAAATGTATTATTGTTATTATTATTATTATTGTAAAGCCACTCATTACCACAAAAGTATAATTCTGTGTAAATTACAGGTTTTGTTGGTGTGTAAGAATAAATTTTCAGTACAACAAATCCATCAACCATTTAGCAAGAGCAAACCGTAACTTCTACAATAATAAGATGCTAAAATGTTTTATTTTTGTGAGATAATGTGCATTTTGAGGTAAAATAAAAAGTCTGAATTTATTGTAAATCACTGATGAATCTGTTGGAGCAGCTATGAAACATATCTTCACTTGAACCACAAAACAAAAGACTTCAGATTCTGCAGGCCCATGTGACTTTATTCATATGACATGCCCCCAGAACATTCTCCAGTCCCACTAAGACCACAGCTGCACTTTTAGTCCTTCTCAACATCAGACGTGAACGCCTTGGAACTTTTTAAAATTTATTTCTACCTCATATTGTTTGGATTTGTCCATTTTTTTTTTGTAACAAAAGGTAATACACCATAAAGGAATATTTCATTCTGTTTTGACTTTTGGCTTTGGTGTCTCACGTCAGCCTGGATTATATCTATTTAAGCAAGTGGAATTCTGAAGGTCCAGGTTCAGGAAGGAATTTTTTTAGGACTACTTTACAGTTTTCTATTTTCTAGTTTTCTATCATCTCTCTCAGGGGTGCGTCCTTCCTTTGGGCGATCTCTTGCTTCTTTTGGGAGACCGTGACCAGACGACGGAGAGCTCCATTCATCCTTTGAGGTGAAGATGACAGACGCTGCAGAGACCTGCATCAAGGTGGTCTGCCGGTTCAGGCCGCTGAACAAATCGGAGGTGGCTCGGGGAGACAAGTACATCCCCAAGTTTCAAGGGGAGGACTGTGTGCAGATGTCGGTGAGTGAGGAGTGAGGAGTGAGCTGCTTCCTCCACGTTTAATTTATGGTGAACAAAAGTTTTGTTGAATTTTCTTAAATTAATCATATGAACTGGTCCAACAAAAATAGTTTGATCCAAATCCAGTCTTAACTTTTAAGTTCAGCTCCACTTAATTTGAAAATTTGTTTGGGAAGCATGTCCTTCTTTCCCTGCTTATATACAGAGCCCCCTAGTGACACATGAGCAACAACAGCCAAGATTATCAAACAGTGTCAAGTGAATCAAGCTGGAAACTCGTTAGCCAGCAACACTCACATCCACACCTACTCCTCATCTTCCTCCTCCTTGGTTTTTACTGGTTGGTTTTTGTACAAACTGAGCGTTTGTCATATTAACATAATGTTAACTTAATGGTTGAGTGTCTCTTTGAATAATTGGATTATAATATTCATAACTATGTTTTTAGTGCTTAATCAGCTGAAAATAAGAAACTTTTTTCACCCATAGCTTGGAAAAAGTTCCTTCTCCAGAGGGGCAGTCTCTTATTCCATGGCGGATGCCATGTTTGTCCAGTAGCCTAGAATGAACAAACTGAACTCTTTATGGGCTTTTATTTGAAGTGACAGAAAGACAAGAAAGAAACCTCTAAAAAAATAAAGAAAAAGAAAATGATGAATATATTGTTACTGGTGGCACGGTGCTAATTTTGGGACAGCTCTACCATAATACAGAATAAATATCAACATTCACTGCCAAACATCAAAACTTTCAACCATCATTTAGAAGAATAACTAACTAAATGTAGTTTCGAAACGTGTCCATCCAAAGAAACCTCATTGATAGAATGCTGCACGACGTTAACATTTGAAGTCCACTGTGGATTCTGGGTTAGGGAGGAGTGAGCCGATGTGTGATATAAGCTGCAATCCGGAATTTAACCACAAGATACGATTACATTTCGCACATTGCACCTTTGAAACAAATACCTTTTAGAGATTTTGCTGAGCAAAGCAGAAAACAATTCTGAAGAAGGCGATCCTAACAGTAGGAAATCAGGAGGAGGAAGATGGAATCTAAGGAATAATGTTTTCACCCTTTACAGGAGTTTATAGATGAGACGAAAGCAAGAATATTTCCCCCTGCTTCGTGTCGAGTGGCAGCCTTCGCTCAATTTGGGCTGCTTTGTAATGTAAACACGTTCAGTACTCAAGGATGAGCCTTATTATGTATCTTGAGTCCAATCGGTGAGCTGAGGGAAAACTTCAGCCATGAGTCAGAGAGCTGACATTATGCAAACTGTGTTGAATATCTAGCTCATAATATGGCCTTTTGTAATACATTACAGATGTTTCAACTCAGTTGGAAGGACCAGCTTCACGGCCGCGCTGAAAACGTAGTTTCATTAACCCTTTACACTGCCACGTCAGAACTCTAAGCATCATGGGACTGCCGGCTGTGCCCTTGCCATGAAGCTGATTCTGCTTCTCAGCCAACCCATCCACGAGCGCCTGTAGCAGCGACGTGTTTGAGTGTGTCACGCTGAACAAGGAGCGCTTTGTTACGTGTGAAATCAACATCTCGTTTGTAGAAGACTTTGTATCCCTGAAAAAGCTTTTTATAAGAATGAATAAACTAGACCAAACTGAGAAAGCAGAAACCTCCAGAAAGGTAGTTCAGATTAACATTTTTCGATAATTTCCCCCTCTTTATAACGTACGATCAGCGTACAACAAATCCCACAATGTTTGATCATTTTGCCAATTTATGACTCTTAATTCTTTGGATAAGTTATTTCAGGATACGGACCCAGCGTCTGTGTTTACACATCTACGTCCTTCAGTCAATCAAACTCAGGTTGATTCTTGGATAGGGAGGGCTGAGCTGAGATCTGATAGATGATGCAATCTGGAACTTCACTGCTGCCCGCTACTAAATTTTACACACTACACCTTTACACTTCTGGTAAGATTCGTCAACAAGTCCCAGCTGGTAATGCTGAGATGGATGAGACAGCGAGCGGGACAGACGGACGTGGGGGACTCTTATAGGGGGCGTATGAAATGCATAGTTCTTGGTATTGATACGGTACTAGATGGTTAAAGTTCTACCTTCTTTGCTGGAATGCTCCTCCACCTCCTTTCCACAGGGGAAGCCGTACTTCTTTGACCACGTTTTCCAGTCCAATACGACACAGGTGCAGTTCTACAACGCTGTGGCTCAGAAAATTGTCAGAGGTAAGCGCTAACGTTAAAGAAAACTTCCTACAAACAGAAACATGAACCTGAATGCTGAACATCTGCCTCCGTTATCTTGACCCGAACAGATGTTCTGGAGGGATACAATGGGACGATATTTGCCTACGGACAGACATCATCTGGTAAAACACACACAATGGAGGTAATAAACAATAATAGTTACTTTTAGGGGTTCAGTCTGAAAAATGTTGGGGTAAAATGTGAGAAACCAAACAAAATCAGGTCCGGCCCCACAGATAACTTTAGACACCCACTCCAACCTGCCTGCGCCCGCTCTTTCACCTCTTTCCCACACTTCCTGTTGCTCTGAACAGTTAACGTCAACTGTTCAGAGTATAAAATGTATAGTACGTGGTATGGATAAGGAAATTCTGCGACTTCTCCAACTCTACTACTTGCCTCCTCACCTTCCCATTCATTCACACACATGTATTGTCTTACACCGACTGACCTTCATTCCTCTTTTCCCTGGTGTATATCTCCACCTCTCCACGTTTTCTTCCACCTGGTCCCTGCTATCACTACACATCATACAAATTCAGCCACAAAAATCATAGTCCATGGGGACTCCTGTCTGACTTCATCTGTCAGCCTGTCCATCACCATAAAAAACAGAAGGGGCCCAGAGCCGATCATTGGTGCAGTCCCACCTCCACCTTGAACCTAGCCATCACTCGTACTGCACACCCCACCCCTGTCACGCTGCTCTCATGCATATCCTTTACCGCTCTAACATACTTCTCTGGGACTCCAGACTTCCTCACGGAATACAACAATACTTCTCTTGGTACTCTGTTGTACACTTTCTCTAAATCCACAAAGACACAATGCAACTTTAAGAACTTTATAGTCAATTATCCAATTACAGACGTACAACATCATCAAAACGGTGCTTCTCACACTCCCATGTTATATGCAAGATAAATCTAGGAATTAAAAAAAATAACAATAAATATGAAAGTAGGACTTCAGTATATAAAAATAGATAAAATCATAGCATTCTTTAAAATAACTGCAAAGCATAAGAAAACTGAAATATATATATATATATATACACACACACTTTGAAATGCTATATGTCTGCATTACTTTAAATAACTTGGGCAGCTGATTGTCTCAAAATTACTAAGTAAAGTAGATCATTCAATATAAGTTGTTAAAACTTAAGAAACTGTATTTAGATGATTTAAATTTAACAATTAACTTTAATTTGTAATTTTGAGTCAATCAATTTGATGACTTTTAAAATGAATGCCAACTGACTACATTTTACATTTAGTAAGTATACAAATTCATGATTTGACTGTTGAATGTTAAGTACCTCTGAATTTATTTTTTAAATTTTCAAAGACCAGCTACATAATATGTAAATAAAGTTTAAATTGATTGAAAATTCTAAGAATTTTTTTTTCAGCTCAAATGAACCAATTGCATTTTCCAGTAACATCGTAAAATGTTATTGGTTGTTTTTCACTATAAAAATATTGGGAAACCGAGTCCCTCTAAATGACTAAGTCAAGTAGATTGTTAAATTGAAGTTTTTAAAAAAACTAAATGCTTCCTCTCTAGTTTTAAAAGCTTAAATCTAATGATCGACTTAAAATCAGAAATCAGTATTGTGACTTTTTGTTGTTGTTGAGAAAAGCCAATTTATAACATATTACAATGTTTCTAAAGGAATTTAAGCACTTGACAGGATAATTGATAATTATGTTGATACTTGAAGGCTACTGTAGATTCTTGGATAGTGATTGGTGAGCTGAGGTTGCAGTCTGGAACTTCGCCACTAGATGTCACTAGATTTTACACACTGCACCTTTAAAGCTGGACAAAAATATAAGCTAATACAGGAAGAAAGCCTCAAATTCCGGACTACTGTTTGATAAAATTGTCTCCTGAAGGGGAAGCTTCATGACCCAGACATGATGGGTGTCGTTCCCAGAATTGTTCAGGACATCTTCAACCACATCTATTCCATGGATCAGAACCTGGAGCTTCATATCAAAGTAGGTCCAACATCTCAACCAGGTTGGTTTAAACATCTCCCAGTGCACATGAGAAAGCCATCTCACTGGGAACTTTTGCTCTGCAGGTTTCTTATTTTGAAGTCTATTTGGACAAAATCAGAGACTTGTTGGATGGTACGTTCTATGGCCGCTAGTCAGTTAGACTCTGGAGCGAACAAGATGATTAACTCGACCCTGATGTTTCTCTCTCCTCCACAGTGACAAAAACCAACCTCTCGGTACACGAGGACAAAAACAGGGTGCCCTACGTCAAGGTGAGCTTAAAGCTGAGATGCCCCTCTTCTCCAGGCTTGTCCTGTTATTTATAAAGGTTAACCTTGGCGTAATAGAGTACTCAACCGCTTTGATCTTAATATCTAGATGTTCTGCCTGTAGCAGCAACATTTGCAACAAAACCCTTCTGAAAACTGGAGCTCAGTCTCTGACATCACTGTGTTGGAATGTTGGCCCACTCTTCTTTGCAGACTTTTTTAGTGCAGGGACTTGGAGGGTTTGTGAGCATGAACCGATCTTTTCAGGTGCCACTACAGCATCTCAATGAGGTTCAGATCCAGACCCATCCAGAATTCATGTTTCTATCAATGATGGCGAGTCGTCCTGTTCCAGAAGCAGCAATCATCTCCACAGCATTCCACTGCCACCTCCATGTTTACCGTAGGTCTAACGTTCTTCTAGTCGAATGCTGTGTTTGGTTTATACCAGAAGGAACCGGACCCCTGTCTTCAAACAGTTCATCTTTCCACTCATCAGTCCAGAGAAGATTCTCCCAGAGGCTTGTGGATCCACAGAGAACCTTCTCTGTGGATCTTTGGAGTCCCGGAACCCGAGAAGCAGCTTTGGAAGCCCTTTTCCTCATCTCTTTTGATTTTGGAGAGTCTACTTGTTAGTCCTGCTTCTGAGGATGTTCTACTGAAGTGATGTGATTGAAAAAGGCTGGTAGGGATTATTGCTGCACAGGACCTGCACTGTTAGGTACTTTTTAGAACTTGTAAGGGGGCAGAGCCTCTTTCACACAGACCCAGACGGTATCAGAGACCATTTCTGGTTCAATAGATAAAATTATGATATGACAGGACTGTGATGCATAGACGGATGCATGAAGACAAATATCAAAATTGTTAAAGAACTAAATGATCAAGACCCAGTATGTAACGGGCTCCTCTGCTGATATTTGTCCCACTATGGCGTTGACCGGCTGCAGGAAAGTTGAACACTGTGTCCTTGTGATTGTATTTGTCTCCAGGGGGCTACAGAGCGTTTCGTGTGCAGTCCCAACGAGGTCATGGAAGCCATAGAGGAGGGGAAAAACAACCGCAGCGTGGCGGTCACAAGTAAGTTGCTAAACTGAGCGCCTTCAGTGTTGGCGGCCTCTCATGGGTTCAACCTCACCAAGTCTCCTGACTGCAGCGAGACCGTCTGTTCTGCGAAGACAGGCGAAGTGAAAATAGGCATGGTTCAGGACACACACTGATCAGCCATGACATTACAATCACTGACAGTTGACGCAAACAATATTTGGTCCTGAAATTCCCGTTTGTTACTTTAACTTATCTTATCTTATCTTTGATACTACCACTTACTTAAACATTGCCGCATACCAAGTCCCCCACTTCATGGTAACGCAATTCCTGATTGGCAGTTGTTTCCTTCAGCAGGATTATCCCCTGACACACTGTAAAAATTCAGGGATGGTTATTGGACTACAACAACCAGTTAAATCTTATTCCAAGCGAGCATCTGTGGGATGCACCGGACAAACAGGTCCAACACATGACGACCTCACCTCTAAGCTTCCAGGACTCAAACGATCTGCTGCTGGTTTGCAGATACAGAATAGAAATTATACAGAATAGAAATTAGTTTGATTAATAATGTATTTTTAAAATAAAGGTAACTACTGATTCTTTTTCAGTTAATTGGTTATGACATAAATGTAATTGGTTATGACATAAATGTAATTGGTTATGACATAAATGTATGTCATATTCTCAGCATATTCAGTTTTACAGTAAGCCACAGCACACCTTCAGAGGTCTGGGGTCCAGGCCTGGATGGGTTAGAGCTGTTATAGGGGAAAGGGGGGACCTACACCAATATAAAGCAGGTGGTTATAATATTATGGATGACAGGTGTATATTATTTTTTGTGTTTTTTGTTTTGCATTTTTATTCCAGGGCAGTCCTTCAAAGAAATTAGATTCATTAATTAAATCGACAAAAAATTTAAAAATAATGGGGGAAAAAAGTAAAATACATTGAATTATTTTGATTAGAAATTAGGACTTAATGGTGTTCCCTGTATGCATTTAGATTAGCTATATTGTGAAAACATTTGTACTGTAATGGGGAGATTCTTCAACATGTTGCAGAAGAATATGCCGTAAGATTCAATGCACAAAAATTACTTGATAAACTGGAGTATTTATAGAAAGTCGGAAGTTTCTTCGTCCCTCAAATATTCCTGATGCTTCACAGCAAAACAATTATTTTGCACAATTTAATAAAATTGTGAATTGCTATGTCTCTATTTGAGCCAGTAATGCTGAGAAAACAGCATTTCTTCTCCCCGCACCTCCCTGCATTTTAAATTAGGTCTGCGCTGTCATCCCCGAAAGCAAGGGTATATCTCTTAAAAGCCTCCAATCCCCTGTGTTGTACAGGTAATCTCCCTGATTGAAGCTTGTAGCCGCCCCTATTTTGTCAACTATGAACAATTTTAGTAAAATACAATATTTCAAAGAAAATCTCCTCGAGTCGGTTTCATGCTCCAAATTTGGACTAAGTCAGATCAGCCTTTTGCTAAATTAAGGGCAAGAAATCTTTTCCTTAGTGTTAGAAATATACAACCGACCTTTCCCAAATCAATCCAATGTATCTGAGATGTATATACGTGTAAAATGTGAAAATGATCCATGCAATAGTTTTTAATATTAGGTAATATTGTTAGGTAATGGTGAGGTTAGCACCTGCGAACTGTGTTTCTGTGTGTTTGGGTGTCAGACATGAACGAGCACAGCTCCAGGAGTCACAGCATCTTCCTCCTCAACATCAAGCAGGAAAACACTCAGACTGGACACAAACTCACCGGGAAGCTCTACCTCGTCGATCTGGCCGGGAGCGAGAAAGTAGGTCTCCCAAACTCGCCCAGCACCTCTGTCCGCCCCAGAACCTGCATCGAGACCATTTTTATAGTATTGTTCATCAACTGTGATTGATCAAGATTATTATCTGTTTGTGTGTGTGTTTAAAGGTGGGTAAAACTGGAGCAGAGGGAACAGTGCTGGATGAAGCCAAGATGATCAACAAGTCCCTGTCCTCTCTGGGGATCGTCATTGCCGCTCTAGCAGAGGGCTCGGTGAGATGTTAGGCTTCCAGGTGTAAAATACAAATGCTTTTCATTCCTGTTTGGTTTCTCAACGATCGGCTCCTTCTTCTGGCTGATGAAGGAGCTGATGTTGAGAAGATTGTAGGCTTTAACCTGAGATCCTCACCCAAGGCTCTTCTAGAGTCGTAATTCAAGACTTAAGTTGACCAGTTGAAGCCCCTAACTTTGAAACTCCCAACCTGAAGATCTGGCTGCAGAATCATTGTATTTAAAGGTGCATTCTGTAAAATTTTGGGGGGGTCTCTTTGAATAAATTAACTATTTTTTAGTGCCTGATCATATGAAAATATTATTATTATAAATACATAATTTACAATGTTAGTTTGGAAGAGGCTCTTTGTATCTTCAGGGGGAGCGGGTCCTCTTCCATGGATGCCACCAAGTTGCGCTGCTGTGTTTGTACAGTAGCCTGGATGAACAAACTGAACACTGACTCTAAAGTAGACCTTTCACCTTTATAGACAGAATTGGCTGAAATTATGGACATACTGAAACCACTGATTTGGTCTGGTACCGCCGTTTCATCCGTATCCGTGTCAGAAAACATACACATATATGAACAGAATGAAAGCTGTATTCTTATCTAGCAATAATGGGCCTTAACATCAAAGGCAAATAACGGTTGGTTGTTATTCCATGTAAAATCTCACAATACATCGCAAAAATAGCCATATTAGAAACGATATCACTACTCAAATTTGATAGAATTACCACAAAGCTAATGTTATTCTACACAGCTTTTGTGGCATAGGACAAGGAGGACTCTCCATTTAGCACAGTTGGATGGCCAGAATTTGCCAAAAAATGATTTTGATTTAAGCCATCTTAAAAATTACATTATTTACATAAGGCAAAACATTTTTTAAAAGATCATTTTCACTTTAGACAAAAAAAGGACTAATTTCTCTTGAAGTTTATTGAAAGTTCTGTTGCACTGCCAAAACGCAGATGATGCCGTGTTCTATACCATAGACTGTTATTCTCCCACTGTGACAAATGGACTATTAAAAAATAGAATACATCAGATCGGAGTTCTCTGATATTCAGTGATGTTGATAAATGGTCTTTTTCTGTCGTCTATCAGAGCCATATTCCATACAGAGACAGTAAGATGACCAGAATTCTGCAGGACTCTCTGGGAGGGAACTGTCGTACCACCATGGTCATCTGCTGCTCACCCTCTTCTTTCAATGATGCCGAGACCCGGTCCACGCTACAGTTTGGACAGAGGTACATAAGAATACACACACACAGCCAAGATACTGATAAAACCCATTGGAGGAAGGAGAGCAGAACCACGTGTGCCAATAGAGCCGGGGTCTACATTTGACCATCAGTCCTGTAAAAAAATCATTGAACTCGGTTACAGCATATATCATCCTGTAACGGGATCGGATCTCGGTTTTACACCAATTCCCTTTGTTCTGCTGGAGCAAACTCTGTCAGAACAGCACGTGGGCTCTTTTTTTTTTATTAAAACAATAACCATACTAACTTGATGCCAAAAGATGTAGGAGTCTCCAAAAACAATCTGGAAAAAGACCATTTTTCCCAATAGTGTCGTTTAACATTCCTGCAGGGTCAAGGTTAAAAGTCCAAGATCCAGACTCTCTCTCGGAGCCAGGCTATGTCCTGTGTGGTTGTCCTGTTTGGTTGTCCTGTGTGGTTGTCCTGGGTGGTTGTCCTGGGTGGTTGTCCTGGGTGGTTGTCCTGGGTGGTTGTCCTGGGTGGTTGGCCTGTGTGATGAGGGACCAACACCTAACAAAGACTTCCTGTGACTGTCCTCATTCTTATGTCCTCATGCAACTCTGGAGAGGATAAAAGGTCACACTATCAGTAATTCAACCACTGCTTGGGTCTATAACTACAAATCAAACTATAAGACACAGGAAACAACCACTGCAAAGTCAAAAGAAATAAATGTCACTAAAAAATCAAACTAATCAGTAAAACATGCAACTAGACCCAAAGGTAGGGAAGAATCTACAACTATATTTCACAGAGATAACAGGACATGAGTAGTTCTGGGACAGGTGTCTATCTGGGACGAGGGGGGTCACAAAGAGCCGCAGACAGGTCTCAGGTAGCAGCCTGAGACCTGTCTGCGGCCTGAGGCCGCTATCCATTTATATAGATATATAAATTAATAGCGAACAAATATCCTACGGACTTAAACACATCATTACAGGATGCACCGGAAAGCTGTGGCTTTATTCAAAGCTTTACTCAACAAACAGTATTGGATCATGGCTTTAATTACTTTCATGACTGGTGAGGGATGAAACTATACCTGTATTGTTTTGCCGAGGCAGCCAGCCCGACTAATTTGAAGTCTGTTTGGAGCTCCATACTGTATCGTTCACTGAATGGGAAACATGGCAACACGAAGGACAACAAGTTGCCAGGGTCTGTAGCCCTGCAGTTGGTTGGCTGTCTGCAGTGACACAGGAGTCTGCTGCAATTTCTCATCTTCCTGTCTTACCAGGGCAAAAACTGTCAAGAACACGGTGTGTCTGAATGTGGAGCTGACGGCGGAGCAGTGGAAGAGTAAGTGGGAGAAAGAGAAGGAGAAGAACAAGACCCTGAGGAACACTGTCACCGTTCAAGAGGCCGAGCTGAACCGCTGGAGGAGCGGTGAGGATCAACTTAAGTTTTCCTCCAGAAACATTTTCATACAACCCTTGGATAATATGGCCTGCTCCCTCCAGACACATATTTGTCAGCTGCTGACTTATCTCATCAGTCACTGATAATTCAGTGAAGAGCTTTAACGTGGTGGCCTGAATCATGTGCCTCAAAACATACAATTCTGTGAAAAACACTGCTCTCTTTATTTCTTCTATTTCTGTATATGTGATTAAATTGTCCCAGAAGTGTCTCACTAAGGAGTTGCAGAACCTTAGGAACAGCGTTGGAACCTTTCCCAGACTGATTGATTTCAGTCAACCTCTGGAATGTCTTTTGATTTTGGGCATGGTATGCCACTGGTGAAACCTGGGGGCCAACTTCCTGCTTCAGAAGAGGGTATATTGAAGTGATGATGTGATTGGACAGGGCTGGTAGGGATCAAGTGGGTCTAGCCCAGCTGGGACCAGTTATTACTGCAGTTTGGTATCTTTTTGGAAGGGGGCGGAGCCAGTTGGTGCTGAAGAACCATTTTGGTTTCATTACCTATAACCATCATTTAAAACTATAATTCATACGCATTAACAATGGAAGAAACCGGGAGGGGCATCTTTTACTTTCTCACAGCAGCATATCATGTTGTTGTGGGGTCTATAGTGGTCTGGATGAGATCTAGTAAAGCAGAAACCCAAAGTCTCCTTAACAGAGATGAATCACACAGGTCCTATTTTTGTCTTTTAATGGAAGCCTTAAGAAAGGAGCCTTTGTTTCAGTATTAGCAACGCCATGAAGAACAACCAGTGTTCTCCTTGAAATCCACACGATAATGTCTGGCTTAGAAGAAGAAGAAGAAGAAATCCTTTATTGATTCCATACAGCAATACACGGTACAACATATGGAAATTATTTCTCTGCATTTGACCCTTCGCTGAAGCGCCCGGGGAGATAGGGTCTCAGTGTCTTGCACAAGGACCCTAGGACAAGTAGAACGTGGTGGGATTTTGTCCGGCTACCTTCCGATCTTCTGATTGGGAGATGGTCGCCCTACCCACTGAGCTTCAGCTGCCTAAGTTATACGTATTTATTTTATGTAAATTAGTTTTTTACACAATGATGTCCAATAAAGGATTTTGGGACATAAATGTTTAAGTTCTTCCTATTGTATACGCAACAAAGCTAAAGTTTTTTTTTTCTTTTACATAATTAAGTACTGTCTTTACGTATAAATACATAACCCTGAAATTATGTTACGTAAATATAATAAAACAGTTTGCTTACGTAAAGGTTAAAAAGATATGTTGTTATATAAACTTAACCAAGGAGTTTTTGTTGCATAAATGTAACTTTGAGATTTTTTTTTATGCATACGTAACCAAGTCTGTTTTTTAAATAAGCATAATCAAGGAATTTTGCTACGTAAACATAACCAGGGATTTTTATTACATAGATATAACGAAGGTGTTTTGCTACATAAATGGTACAACCTGATTTAATTTTTAATGTTTTGGCTCTTTAAATATTACCATAGTATTTTGTTACATAAACATAACCACAGTGTTTTATTTTGTAAATGTTACCAAGACATTTTGTTACACTAAAAAGGAATGAAGGAGTTTTGTTACATAAACATAACCAAAACGTTTTTGTTACATAAACATAAATAAGGGGGTTTGGTTAGATACACATCATGCTCATCATAGCTCATGATCATCCAACACGCTCCACATTTCTTCCAAAATTGAAATCAGAGATCTTATCCAGGAGGCATTTTACAAGCTTGAAAAGTCTCAGAAGCCTCACCCCTTCTTAGCTCTCCACCTGGGTACTTGTAATATACGACATTTGACATTCTTGAATACGCTTATGGATCCAAACTCGGGAGGTTAAGTATGAGAGAATGCAACATGGCATAAATTTACCGATGTTCCCTCTGCTGCCCCCTGCAGGAGAGAGTGTGCCAACAGAGGAGCAGTTTGACAAAGAGAAAGCCAAAGCAGAAGTCCTGGCACTGGACACAGCACTCAATAACGACAAGACCACGACCAAACCTGCTCTCAGTGCCCTCCCTGGAGTCAAACTCACTGATGGAGAGAAAGTGAAGTACGAGGCTGAGATTGCCAAGCTCTACAAAGAGATGGACGACAAGGTGAGGAGAGATCATTATCCCATGGTCCTTGTGGTTCCCCATAGGTTAAAGCAGAGCAGTGTGTCTGTTGGCCAGCAGATGGCGGCATTGTTTTGTTCTCCTTATGCAATTGATTTATTTCCCTTTTCCTCTCTCCTCTTCTCCAGGATGAAGAGATCAACCAGCAGTCCCAGTTGGTGGAGGAGCTGAAAGAACAGATGTTGGACCAGGAGGAGGTGACTGAGCTTCCCCCTTCCCTCTCCCCTGTCTTCACCTTCCAACTCCAGCCTGTTCCTCTCTGCACAGACCCGGTCTGACGACATTAAGTATCCAGGCAGGAGAAGTCAAAGTGTAAATCAGCCTTAGGGCCACCGAAGAAACCTTATAGCGGTGCAGCATTGGTGATTTTAAAACCTTTTCTGGGTGTACAGGAGCACCTCAATGTCCTCTCAGCAGCCATAAAAATAATAATAAGACAAATGATTACAGGTTAGCAGTAATGGTAATGTAAGTATTGATTGCTGGCTAATTAAATAAATACAAAATAATGATAGGAAAAATAAACAATGTAAAATAAACGGCATTAAATAATTAATAAAATGCTAATGAATACACGATTGGACATAGATATCATTGCAATGATATGTTAGATAATGAAAAATTTCCAGAAAAATATGATGATATTAGTAATTATGTTATCTTCAAAGTATTTAAAATATTGATAATCTTATGACATAATATCATAATATCGGGAATTATTGCACCCTTTTAAAAATAATTGATAAATTATATGTAAAAAATTCTTTATTGTCTATCCCCATCATATTTTATTCTAATTATTCACAAAAATTGAACTTTGAGGCAATCCTACAATTAAAAGGTAAAAAACATATTTCCACTCCTGTTTTTATATTTTTAAGTTCACCTGTTAGAGTAGGAACTCTGAAGTGGGGAACAAAGACTGTTTTACTTGGGTGTATATATGAGGTGACACAGGCCTCATTCTCTCTGACATTCCTGAAAATGGGAAAGACCGGAGGACACAGCAGCGATGTGCGAAGAAAGGTTTCAGCACTGCACGAATCAGGCAATTGATACAAGAAAATCTCTCAACGGGTAGATTTATAATTAAGATGTTAAAGAGACTGAAGATGTTAAACATTAGTCTGGAAGAGGATGTGTCTGCTAACTGACCTCAGGCACTGTGAGGAATATGGTTGGACTGGCAAAATACTCTCCAAGTTTATCACTGCCAGAGAATTGCAGTGGTCAGTGGAATCCTGTGGCCAGAATGTCTCCCTAACCATCATCAGACAGCGCCAACTCCAACACAAGCTGTAAGGGAGGGCAGAAAGAAAAACGCCTCGTTCCTCAAGAGGGCATCGTTCCACTTTCAATAGAACAAGGTCATAGGTCAGATGAGAAAAAAGTAGAGCTTTTTGGCATCAAATATCAAAGATGGGTGTTTTTGTTCCAAATGCCCTTGAAATCTTGTTGAAAAAAACTGAAATACCAGCAGATATTCGATTATAACCGAATATCCTCTGCCAGGAAAACTAAGTGGAGAGTTTCTGTATGGAGGAATGGTCTCATATTTTCTCCAAATGTTCTCCAAACTCATCACACACTACAGAAGGAGACTCTGGGCTGTTATTATGTAACAACGGAATTTCCCCTTTTGGGAAAAATAAAGCGTCTATCCATCGAGTACGGGGGTGCACAAAATATTAAATACAGGGTACCAATAACAAAATTAAAAGTATATAAAAAAAGGAATTATTCAAAGTTGATATAGCTTATATTAATTTGTTCTTACATATACACATGTATAGCTATACACACTTTATACTACCTACTTATGAGTTTCCAGTTGAATACTTTTATAAAAAACGTATTTTAACATGCTGT
This sequence comes from Lophius americanus, assembly GCA_037951165.1. Taxonomy (NCBI): domain Eukaryota; kingdom Metazoa; phylum Chordata; class Actinopteri; order Lophiiformes; family Lophiidae; genus Lophius; species Lophius americanus. Next base: position 6,028,000 of record JBBDHG010000015.1, on the reverse strand, counting down.
TCCTGTCAAAATTAACGTGTGTTCTTGCTGAATGTTTTATAGTGTAAATTTGAATGTGCAAATCTGTAATGTACTCTTAATTTATCTATATAATTTAAGGGTAATGACTTCCTTAATAGTATTATTATGACAATTTTTCAAGGTATTTAACCACAGCTTATATATTCACATTAATAATGGTATATTTGTGATTTTTGAATTTAAATTAAAAAGATTAAGTTAGAAAATGATAAACTGAAAGAGTAAATATTGGATAAATGGATAAAATACAACAATAAAATAAAATAGTTTCATTAATTAAATAAATAAAGATAAAACTTATTAGATAAATAAAAGTTATTATGGAATTAAAAATTATTTATTTTGTTTTTATTTAAGATTTCTTTATCTTATATCTTTGACTTATTTTTATTGGAAATTATCAAATAAATGAACGAAAGTTATCGGTCAAAATGTAAAGTAAAGAAACTAAGTAAAAAATAAATAAGAATAAGAATGTTAAGTTATGGTCCTTCATAATTCAGCATATTTAATGATGTGAGATTATATTTTGAATTTTATTGGTTTTATTACCAATATTTACATTGAAGTTTTCTCTTTACCCCCATTCTTATATGGCTTCTAAAGTAATTTAGAATTCGATTTAAAATCTTTTAATTATATTTAGGTCACTGCACAACCTAAACCCGAGTTATCTCCTCCAACTCCTGGTTCTTCATTAAACCTCTCCACTAAACTCAGAACTTTGTGATTACGTATTTTCAAAAGTGTAAAGTGCATTTCAAGTTCCAATACTGCCCTCTCCTGTAGCACTTATCCTCGTCCCAACGCGACTACGATACCCTGCAAACTGAGCTGAACCGGCTGCTGGCAGAGAACGAAGCTTCCAAGGAGGAGGTGAAGGAGGTGCTACAGGCCCTGGAGGAGCTGGCGGTCAACTACGACCAGAAGAGTCAGGAGGTGGAGGACAAAGCCAGAGAGTTTGAGGCTCTGAGTGAGGAGCTGAATGAGAAATCGGTACTTTTACTTTGAAAGAATGACACTAGGTACGTATGATCATCCTGTTATATGTTTTTATTAACGCAGTCTTTCACCACCAGATCTCCCTGGCCTCCATCGACTCTGAGCTACAGAAGCTGAAGGAGATGACCAACCATCAGAAAAAGAGGGTCACCGAAATGATGTCATCACTACTCAAAGACCTGGCTGAGATAGGCATTGCCGTGGGAAGCAACGACATCAAGGTTAACAGTCCTTGTGATGACGGACCTCATAAATATAGCAGAAACGAGTAACCGGATATTTTATTAGAGCATCGCTTGAGGGTCACAGCAGGTGGAGGTCATTGTGCCCCACCCACTGAATAGGTGCTGCTAATGCGATGCAAATTTTTCATGTTGAAAGTCAAAAGTCACATAATATTACGATCGTATAATTATGATTTTCTTCTTGTGAAATTATGAATTCATTGTTTAGATTTTTTTGTGTAAAATTATGATTTTATCTCGAAAAATTACAAATTTTTTCTAGTGATTGTACAAATTTTTTCATTTCGATTTCTATATAGTAAAATTCCGTGTTCTTTCTTGTACAATTACCCCTTTTTTTTTCTTTTTTACATAAAATTATGACTTAACTCTTGCAAAAGAACAACTATGTTGTTATGACTTTTTCTCGAATAAAGTTATGACTTTTTTCTTGTAAAATTAATAATAATAATACATTTAATTTATAATGCACTTTACATTTGAATCAAATCTCAAAGTGCTAATTACTTTAATTTTATACGATTTTTTTCAAAGAACAATTACAATCCTATTTTCGTGAAATACTTATTTTTCTCATGAATTACATTTTTTATTCCACATTACACAATTATGAACTGGTAAAAAATGTTTTTTTTGTAAGTATACAACTTTTTTCTTGCAAAGTTACAACTTTTCTTTTAATACAATTACTTTCTCTTGTAAAATCAAAACATTTTCTATCTAATATTTTAACCTTATCTCATGAAACATTAAAAAAAATATTTTAATGACTTAATTTTTGTAAAATTAAGGACTTTTCTCTCCTGGAGAGTCTTAAGTTAAAGGCATAGAGACACATAATACTCTGGTATGTTTTTCTGACCTGTCAGCAACAAGAGAGCAGCGGCCTCATTGATGAAGAGTTCACTGTGGCCCGTCTCTACATCAGCAAGATGAAGTCAGAAGTGAAGACGATGGTGAAGCGCAGCAAGCAGCTGGAGAGCACCCAGGCTGGGAGCACCCAGAAGATGGAGGATATGGAGATGGAGCTGACTGCTTGCCAGCTCCGCATCTCCCAGGTAACTGCCGCCTCTGCCGGTGAGGATGTTGTCACCATGGAGACAGCTGAGATGTCTCATCACGTATATTTCTCCTTTGTGTCCAGCATGAAGCAAAGATCAAGTCCCTGACCGAGTCCCTTCAGAACGTGGAGCAGAAGAAACGACAGCTGGAGGAAAACATGGACTCACTCAATGATGAGATGGTCCGGATTAAAGCCCAAGGTGAGATTTAAAAGGAATGTGATGCAAAACATGCAGTAAACAAAAGTATGAAAGATTAGAACCAAACCAGTGTACAAGTAGAAGGAAAACCACTGTGTCCATTCACTTTAACTAATTGATTCACCCAGTATCACAAAACTAAACTAAGCATTTTCAACTAAAGGTTAATGTCAGACCTAACTTCTTAGTTAAAGTTCTAAGTAGTTAATCTGATTGAGTGTTACTAGTAAGTTAAATGAAGAGTCAAAACTTTTACTAGAAAATATGAATTAAATTGTGGCCACCAGTTGAAGTAGAAACTCGCATTTAACCTCAAATACAGTCACTTAAACTGAGCGCTTTCAACTTAAATGACTACTATTCTCTTTTTTAACTTGGAGTCTCACAGCCTCATTTAACAAGCTTCATCAAATCTGGATACATTTTTATTTTATTTTGGCAGTGCAAAAATTATTGCAGAAATGTAAAACCAGCTCTCAGAAATGTTTTTGATGAAAAATTGTTGATAAAAAAATATTTCAACTGGTAACACAAATAAACAAATTACGTCCTATTCAAAAATACTTTAAATTTTATTTAATGTTACCAGGAAGATCGTCAACAATTCCCTTTTTACAGTGTGAACAGAGAATTTTAAACTAAAGAAATGACTACAAATTGTACCACAGAACACAATTAAGTATTTTCAGCTTAAATTTCGAACTCAGAAATAATTTATGCAATTCAATTTAACTTCAATTAACTGTTCATTTAATTGTGTTTTACCAGTCTCAGTATTTTTTTACAGTTCAGCTTGAGTTGACTTTTCTCCTCAATGCTTTATTGGAGAGGTCTTGTCAGGTTTTTGAACTCCCGAGGCAAAAAAAAAATGAACATGTTTAAATTCCAGATTGTCCGGTAAAAACTATAAAATGAGGTCCCAAGACATACTGTAAAAAAGAGAATAGTAATTGAAGTTGAAAATACTCAATTTAGAGAATTCCTGCTAAATTAAAATAAAAGATTACATCAACTGGTGAATTATTAGCAATTCATTTTAACAGTGAAGTCAAACAAATAAAAGATGAGACATGTTCTTGTTTCTCTCTCACCAGAGAAAGTCATCGCCGTGGAGAATGAGATCCAGTCGGCCAATGAAGTGAAGGTAATGTCCCGTCATGCCTCACAGGTGTTTTCCTCGCTCAGCAGGTGTGACTGCAGACGTTTGCTTATGTGTGTCCAGGAATCCGTGGAGAAGCAGATCCAGTCCCACAGAGAGGCCCATCAGAGACAGATCAGCAGCCTGAGAGATGAGCTGGACAACAAGGAGAAGCTCATAACGGAGCTGCAGGAGTAAGATGCATCAAACATGTTTTGTGTCTGACGATGGCGGCTGGCTCGCTTCTGATGCTCTCACTGACGTCTCTGCAGTCTCAACCAGAAGATCATGCTGGAGCAGGACAGGCTGGTGTTGAAGCACGAAAAGCTGAAAACTGTGGATCAGGAGAAGAGTCGCCAGCTGCAGGAGCTCACGTAATAGCCTTATATATATGGAGTCCATCGTTTCCCATCATGCTCTGCTCTAATGACTTTCATCTGACTCTCTTCAGGGTCCAGCAGGACAGACGGGAGCAGGCCAAACAGGATCTAAAGGGACTGGAGGAGACTGTGGTCCGCTATTATATGACTTTATTATACATATTATTAACATATCAATGTTATCATTATGATTATGATAATGATTATTATCATTGATTAATTATTATATATTTTAATAAATATTTTTAGTATTTCTATCATTACATGGTTATGCAAAGACAGAAAAACATACCATAAGACATATATTATTATTATATAATATAGTTACTATAAATATGTGTTATTAAAATATAATAATAATAATTATCATATGATTGTTTATTCTTACTATATAAAGTATAATAGAAATATTGCAATAATAATAAGAATATAGACATAAAGTTATTATGTATGTCTATTTACACAGAGACTGAGGCTCATTACAGTGACTTGTTAAATGCCTTCAGTTCTTCTTCTCATTATTATTATTATAAATATTCAACTACATTACATTTAATTAATAGGAAATAGTTATAAAAGCAACTCTTTAAAATTTGAATTTGAATTGCTGTTCCATCAAATTTTGCCACTAGTTTTTGTTTTTGATAAGAATGATTGTCTTATAATATTACATATATTATATTAACATATTTGCTGAACGTTTATTAGTAGTTTTTAGTCGAGAAAATCTGTCCTGGTGGTTCTGGTGTTGGTGGCTGTGTTGCTTAGTGCGGTTTTCTTTTCTTCACACAGGCCCGAGAGCTGCAGACGCTCCACAACCTCAGGAGGCTCTTCGTCCAGGACCTAGCCACTCGGATCAAAAAGGTAAAAGGTGCTTCTGTGTCGGATTTCATATCCTGTCTGGTGGAATCGAAGCATTTACCTGCAAGGAGACAAACAAAGCCATGTTTCATAATAAAATTTTAATGAATCCAGGACACCCTGCAGAAAATGTCTGATGGTGTAGATCAGACCCACGTCTATCCACACGATCAGACGTAGGTTGTCTGATCCGGGAGCCGGGTTCTGAGTTCTGAGTTCCTTGAATATCATGACTTTGTGCACATCGAGTGAATTTCGAGTATTAGGCATATTTACTCTACTTTAGCCACACACGGATGCTCTGGTTCCAGGGGGTTAGATTTCAGAGGTTGAACGCTGAGGTCAAACATAGTCTATGTTTTTATAGAATGGACACATGGACTCCGAAGAGGGCAGCGGTACCCAGAAACAGAAGATCACCTTCCTGGAGAACAACCTGGAGCAGCTCACACGAGCCCACAAGCAGGTACAAACACGTCCCAAAACAATGCTTCCTTCCTAAATTGACATTTTTTTCACACAGTGTCCTCTCTGTCTTGTCGGATCTGCTCTAGCTGCTACGGGACAACGCTGACCTCCGCGGGGAGATTCCAAAAATGGAGAAGCGCCTGCGGGCTACCGCTGAGCGGATCAAAGCACTGGAGTCGGCCCTGAAGGAGGCCAAAGAGACCGCAGCTCGGGAACGAGACCGCTATGAGCAGGAGATGGAGCGCATTAAGGATGTAGTCAAGCCCAAAAACATGGGCAGGAGACCCTCAGCACAGATCGGTATGTGGTCTGACAAGTTAGAATCCTGACAGTTTCACTGTATGAACCTGGACTGTATCAATATATGAACCTGGACTGTTTCACTGTGTGAACCTGGACTGTTTCACTGTGTGAACCTGGACCAATTAATTCCCTCTGTGTCTGTTCCAGCTAAGCCCATCAGACCGGGTCAGCTGCCAGGAGCCTCTCCAGCCCTCAGGGCCAAATTCATGAACAGCCAACCTGCCAGTGTCAGAGAGGGGGGAGACAGCAGGTAGGAGCAGAACCCCTGTTACATCTGTGATGGTATGGGGGGGGGGTTAAACAACTAAAAGGTGATGAAACAACATTCTGCACCATTAAAACAGTACGGCTTTGGAGTAAAAGAGTCCGGTTACTTAAATGTTCAATGTGATAATGGAGAATGCTGATCACCTGAAATCAGATAATCATGTAGGAATGGGACAAAAATCATCAGTGAAGTTTCAACAGTCAGTGGCCACTCCTTTCAAATACTTCCAGCGTGTTACGTTGAGTTTTGTTCTTTATTTGATTGAGTTTAGGTTGGAAACAATTTGCAAAATATTGCATTCTGTTTGTTTTGGATTCAGGGTTGCACAACCAAAGATTCACTGGATTCCTTTCTCTTTTGTTCATGCCTACAGCTCCTGAGGAGGGACCACTTTCAATGGTTGAACCAAAAGCCCAAGACCAAGAGACACTTTTGATTCCAAAACACTGAACTTCTGTGCACCATGTCTCCAACATCATACGTGTGACCTGGACCACACCAGGTCATACCTCCTAGAATCTGGCACCGAACTCAGCACATAGTGGAACATGTTGCTTTGTCACAAATCAGCCCAAACTTTTCACATGAATCCATACCGGACCCCACTGTAAGACAATACTGCTCTTATGTGAGAGAGCACCGGCCCTCAACACTTTTCTAACGTCTGAGAGGATTTATTTCATTTTAGAACTGTTTTAGGGATTAATTAGCTCTACTTGTAGCACAGTAGAAATAGAATTTGCAAAGTTGTATTTCCATGCTAGTCCGGCCTCACTGAGTCCGATATGGGGTTCAAGAATGGAAGCTCTACATTTGACTCTTCCTCTTTAGGGTGTAACGGCAGTCGGCATCTTTTAGTTGTAGCACTGCCTCCCTCTGACTTTAGTCTTCTTCTTCTTAGTCTTCTTCTTCTGGTGAGAACCCTTCACAGTTCTGTTTAACTTTGTTCTTTACTTTCAATGACTCTGACATACGTCTGTTGGAGAAATGCTTTTTACACGCTTTCTTGTACCTTGGCTCTTACATATTGATGAAACCATTATTCTCCTCTAAGCTATAAAGCAAAATGAGGCTGTAATTTATCACCTTGGACCAGGAGGGAGCAAGAGGACTCCCTTAAGAAGAAGAAGAAAAATAAGGGCCTAAAGCCAGACAGATGTAGTAATGCAACCTGTTCCACCCAATAGGCCCATATTTGGGCTTTTACTATGTTTTTGGCAGTGAAAAATTGAAAAGGTTTAGATTAAAAAGGTTTTTGTCACAGCCAAATGTTAAAGTATGTGCATATTACTTCACTTAGTAGCCAGGTGTGGTATTTTACAACCAAAATCCCTCTCTGAGGTCCAAGTCCCATTTTATGTCCATTTTGGGTCCATTGTCTATCCTGCTATACTAAATGGATATCTTCCTGGGACTATTCCATAAAAATAATGAAGAACAACATGAACTTTGTGATGCAGAAGATATCATAGAGTTTCTGAGTAAATTCACTGATTGTTGTTTTTCATGGTGTTACTGTGTTTCTTATCTAAAAATATCATTCAAAGATTAAACATATTGGTACTTTTCTGTGTTTAGTCACCGATAACTCACACATAGTAACAGGAACAACGTTACTGACACGGAAAATAAATTATATTAGGTCTCACCTGTCCATAGACACCAAGGCCATGCAAATACACCTGATAGTTATGGAGCTATTTTAAGTGTATTTCGGGGATTTAATCCATGTAAGGCTTCAATTATAACTCACTAACCCACTTAGCAGAACATAAAGAAGAATTGGAACCTTTGACCTCGCAGAGTTGTCACTGGTGTGTAACATCTGTGTCTTTATCTTACCTAGATCATGCTAGCTGTACTTCTGTTAGCATCTCTGGTAGCATCTACGTCACCTGTGCAGGTCTCACCAGATGAGCATTCAGATCCGTCTCTACTGCTGGATTTAATCATTGTTTGACAACGTGGTTTACCAAAGTTTTGTTTTTTTTCTGTTTAAGCGAATAATGCTACACCAATCGGGCCATCTTCTGAATCAAAGGTCATGCAATCCACTCGTAGTTGCACAATTTTGATTGGTGAATATTTACCCTCCTAATAGATGTCTTATTTATGCCTGACAGCTGCAGGCCAGAGTTTATTTATATTAAGTATGTCCGATGAAATATTCATGCTAATTATTTATAGCCAATGTATGTGTAGAGTGAGCGGGAAATGCTTGAATTAACTGTCGGAGTTTGGAAACCTACTCTGCAAAACTGTCAGTCAGAATGAGTCCAATCACATGGAATGACTTCCTGTTATTGTACAAAATAAGGGTTAGAGTAAGGATAAAGTTTAGGGTTAGATCCGGGTTAGGGTGTCAAATAGATCAGTTAAACTGAGGGTCTGTAGAAAAATGCTTCTGTTCACTTTTATAAAATGAACATTACTCTTGGATGTATTGTTGATTACTTAAAGTCATTCACTCCCTTATGTGTGTTTTTGTGTGTGTTCATTTTCCAAAATGACCAAAGCCTGTCTCTACAAGCTGCACAAGATTGATTCACAACACTGGATTAAATGCGATGGTCACATTTAACATTTCGGACCTTTTTGTGGAGTATTAAGTGCAGTAATGTTATTTTCGTGTCTGAAAACTCTTGTCACTTCTCATCTCCCACCACTAGGGTGTGCTGTTACACAAACATAATGAGAAGTGATTAAAGACATTCATACGTTGTTTTCTGGAAAAATTTAAATCTGGAGTTTCAGTGCCTAAGGCTAATTTCACTCCTTCTGTGATATTATCTCTGGAAGTCTGTTCCTGGTTCTTACCAGCTCTAAATGATTCATGATCCTGTATGATGGTGAACCCCAACCCCCCCACTGCCACCCTCCCACCCGCTGTGATTGCAGGGGTGTCTGTTTAGGAGGAATCCATTCATCCTGTAAATTCAACATTCCCTTTTGCTTCTCTTAGTCGAACTGCATTCAAATGGTCCTTGAGAGCATAAAACACCCCCTTCCCTTTTCATACAAAAGTATATTTTAAGATTCTTTTTTCATTTTTACTGACTTAATCACATTTTTTTTCTCCAATACCAGTGAGATTTTCAAGTTTTCCCGGGTTTCAATCAGGATATTTAACATGCAGTGAGGATGGGTCGTTTTCACACAGTGAATTACTGTCATATTAAAGGATCTGAAGTTTGAATGAAAAAAATCACCAAAAATGCACAACTTTTCCAAAATTTGAGATTAATTCAATTATCAGAGTCAAAAAAATTTTTAAACGTGAAAAGACAAGAATGTCCAGATGATAGACTGAACCGAAAATTTGACCTAATCCAGTCTTAGCAGGGTGTCAGAAAGTGACCGCGGAACATCGGTTAAGAAGCACCGGGCAGTGAGGTGTAGGGAAAGGGGGTGTCGGTCCGTCCTGAGGCTCTGGACACCGGGTTCGTCCACTGCATGTCAAGCTTAAGGGAAAAACCTGAACCTGGAACGGATTTAGTCCAATTTGCCTTCAAAATAAAAGTAACAACAAAAGTATGACTACCTACATGATCAACCATAACAATATGACCACTGAAAGATGAAGCCAGAAAAGAAAATAATCTATAATCTATAAGGAGATTGGACTTTTCCCCATCAATTACATATTGGACATACATATTACATAACACTCATATCTTAAATCGTATTTTTATGTGTATATTTGAATTTATATATTCTATTCTTTTACAATAATTTTCTCTTATTATTATCTTCTTATTTCTTTAACAAGGATAATACATGAGGGCAATTCGCATTAAGATAAAATTCAGATTCTAGACAGAATCGTTGTCAGGCAGATTCTTGACTTTTAGACCTGACTGTGATGACCAGGCAACTTGGACAGAGCATCTGCAGATGTGGCTGGTGTATCTGGTCTGCAGTGGTTAGTAATTTGGTCTAAGGCACCCAAGCAACATTGCTGGGGAGTGAAGGTTAACCCGATTCCACAGAAGAGATTGTGTTGCACAAATTGCTGAAAAAGTTGTTCTGAAAGAAAAGTGTCAGAACACATCGTGACAGCACAAGAGCCGTTTTAGCAACAAGAAGGGGGTTTACACAATAATGGGCTTGTGGTTTTAATATTAAGGCTGACTGAATAGAAATCTCTCTTAGTCACGGTTATTATTTATTTTTCTTTATTATGATTTAATTGTACACACATGCACAAATTGGGGAAAGCTTGCAATACAATCGGGGTTCCAGGTTTATCAGCTAAACCTTTACTTTGAAGGTTCTGATCGGATATACGGTGTGTTGCGGGTTTAAACCGTGACTGCTCGTGTAGAGGCGGGGGATTGTGAACGGACCGACTGACTGGAGGTCTGCAGCGGACCGAAGAGCAGACAAGGGAGCAAGAGAGGAGAGTCCGTCTGAACTTCTTCTGGACCCGTAGATCTCGGACACGGAGACCCATTGCAGTTGGTTGCAGGTTGGTATGTTTCCGTTCAGGGGGGGGGGGCTATTGGCTCGTGCAGGACTTTGTTGCTAGGCACGCTGTTGCAGATCGGAGTGTTTGTGTCGGAGTCAATCTGCAGGGAGGAAACTGTCAAGTCTTCTGGTTGTCCATTAACCGAATATTGTATCAACAAAATAACCCACGTGAGGCTGTGTGGCACATAACTACAGGTATGCTGACCCCCACGCGCCTGCGGTTTGTTTGCCAGCATAGGGTGGGCTCCTCTCCGTGCCCTCCCCCCAAACCCAAGGATTCTCCGTGATGTGGACAGCTTTGTTGGATTAAACTCCTTTGTGTTGTTTTCCTACGATCTGTGTGGGGCTGATAGGGGACCCTGCCCCCCACCCATGTCCCTCCTCACTGCCGCCACCCAGCCCCCCACGTTTCACAGACCCACGCCTAGCTCACAGTGTTTTCATAGCGGAATACGCAAAGATGGAGGGAGGTGCATCCCCACATGTTGGAGCTGATGCTGCAGGGCATCATCTGGTCTGAATAAGGGCACAAAGGTAGAACCCATCTCTGTCTGCAGAACCAGCACAGGTCATGATCCCTGTGGAACTGTCTGCCACTACGTGGACTATAGCGTGTTGCTATAGTGTCATTTCCACAAAGTGTGTTGAAAATGATTGCAACTGATCTCAAGAAATGGGAATCACCATGGCGACACCATGATATGATCCGATTTTATTATCTATTTGTGACATGCTGTGTGTTTCAGACCAACACATCATTAAAAGATTTTAGGACATAAATGTTGCTGCTTCCGAAAAACTGAAATATTTGTTTTACAGTCGAGTCCATTTTTGCTGAAGTTGGACTGATGGACAGCCAAGTTCCACTGCTAATCCTATTCCATAGAGAATCTCATTAACACTGAATAATCGACAGGTTTGGTATCCCATTGAATTCCTGTATCAATATACTTGTGATAAACATAGTGATATATTATTTGGACCATTTGTATTCACTGATTTGGAATATATTCCTCATGATTTAAAATTGGCTTGAGAAAACTAATAATCCATTAAATTGGGACAATAAACTTCCCATTGATACAATATTATCACGATACTTAACATTTTGCAATATGCTCTGTGTATTGTGATAAAATTCTGCGATTTATGAACAAATCATGTGTCGTCAGGTAAATTTGTCAGACAAAATTGGGATTAAGTTCTGTCATTTGTTCTGGCAGATGTATTGGTTCATACTGTATCACCCAGCAGACAGACTGAACACCATGTCATAAAAATCTGTCAAGACATAAATGTTGAATGTGGACATATGTGAACTTCTGGACTGATACAGATCTGTTGGCCAGCTCTAGTCTGGAGAACATGGACTGCTGAACTTTACAGGTCTGTAGACCAGCTGGAGAATGTGAGGCGGTGGTCTCCAGTCCTCAGGCGGGTTATTAGCCGCTACTGTCACGTATATGATGAAACCACAAAAAGTGATGTATGTACATCAAGAGTTAATCCTTTCTGCTTAACTCAAACTTGCTAGAGATAGGGCATGACTGTTAAAAGGGGCGAAGACAGAGTCACATACTTTGGTTCCGGTGTCTTCATCTAGTGATGAAAGCCCTTGTGTTTGACTACGTTTTGAATGGAAAGTAAGAGATGAACCGTGTTGTTTTCTTAGATCGCTCTGACTTTGGAGGTAGTGATGATTTGCTATCTTTGGCTCTGAGACGTGGCGGCAGTTAGAAAGATAGAGTGGGAGAATGCAGTTGTAAATTTCTGCTGCATTGTGTCTGCAGAGTCTGTTAAACAGTGAGGTTATGTTGAAGCGGCTCAGCTCTGGGCTCCTGCTAAGGTGTGTGATGTCATGCTTTAGATCCTGCCAGCTCCTGTCAGTTTTTGTGGTTTCTCACAGTTTTCGTTTGATTCCAGAGTGACACTTAAAAACAACATTTGATTTAGTCTTTTCTGTGTCTGAAAATGCAAACCTTTGAAACAGGGTTCCAGAGTGACTGTCCTTCCATTTTCTGTTGCAGCTTATCCTGTCCAGGGTTAAGCTGACATTCGAGGGACTAGGGGGAAACCATGGACAATTCGCCAATATACCACAGGGCTTGTACATAGACGAAGAAAATCATTCACGCTAATTGGCCAATTAGAGTCACCATTGCACCGACATTGCATGGTCAGGTACAGTTGGGGGGAGCGCCCACTGTCCCTTGATTTCTTATTTAAAATCAAATAATACAACATCTGGGTGATCCCATCGTGATTATTGGTGGCTTTTAGTGATGGTGAGGTTGTGTGCGGTGACTGGTTAACAAACCGGTTCAGTAAGGACGGAGAGTGTAAATGTGTTTTACGGTCAGTGCTCATGGATCAGGTAAACCACATGAATGAGTGGTCAATTCATCACTGTCCTACAATGAATGTGGACCACATTTTAAGTAAAGATAGGTAGGTAAAGATTACATCTTTACATGTTTAGATGATAAAGTACTTCTTATCAGATTATTCCTCCGGACAAGTATTGACAACCAAAACTGATCTTCTCACTAGATCCCTCTTTAACATTTGACTCGAGCTGGTCAACATAGCGGAATTTCAGGTCATCTATTGTCCAAAGCAGGGAAGTATTGTGCCGCACAGTTGCCTCACAACATAAAGATTCTGGGTTTAAATTTGCCTTTGACCATGGGGCTTTTCTGTTCGGAGTTTGCATTTTCTCAGCCTGTTTGTCTGGGTTCTCTCTCGGTACTCAGGCCTCCTAGAAAAATGCAAATATAGCTGAATTGGTGACTCTAAATTGCCAGTAGGCGTGACTAAGTGCATGAATGATTATCTCTGTAACAAACTGGTGACCTGTCCATAGTGTACCCCACATCTCATCCAATGTTGGCTGGTAGAAACTCCAAACCTGTTTTGATCCCAAACAGGATAGAATAGAATGTCGTTATGGTCATTGTATCATTTAAAAATCATGCAACGAAATTTGGAGTGCGACTCCTTTAAGGTGCCGCAAGTTAAAACGCATCCTCGACACATTCATGCCATTCATGTCCTCATAGTATGCTAAATTGTGAGATACCTGTTAGTGTGAAATTGCATGTAACCTCAAACTGACAAGGTCAAGTATGGAAGAACAAGAGTTGAGAAAACAGTCCTTATTTAGTTCTGTGCCGTATCAGTGTGACCTCCAGTATGAGATTGGACTGTGGCTGTCACGCAGCATCATTGGTTGTACTGTTATCATGTGCGTGACTGTCGCTCTGGCAGAACTCTGACTACATCTCCGGCACCTCTGGTGATGGTGTGAACTGTCTATGTGATGCGAGGAGGTAGGATTACATGAGGATTTGTGGCTGACTGCCAACACTCATTGAAATATGAATGAAGACAGATAGTGACTGTCTGTGCAGAGGCCGTCATTCATAAGAGCTGTGGTTACATCATAGAAGCAGAAGCTTCAACTCTACAGACACCCTTAAAATCTCTGTTATGCTGTAACAGTGTGTCTGCACTTATCTCTGTCGCATAACGGACATAATCTCAGTCTGTTACAAATATTCAACTCATCTCGTGGGCTTCCACTCTGGTCCACACTGCTCTTGCCACTGGAAATATTTCCTGGCTGCACAGCTGTCAGTTAGTCTGATCTTCAGTGTATGTACATATTCTTTTACATAAAGACAACCACTCATAGATTCAGTGGCTTGTTCTCACACCCCACTAAAAGCACATGCTTTTACTGCTTGCCCTTCCAGGATGTCAGTCTGTGGCGGCCACTATTTCAGAGAAGGAGAATTTGATATAAGGCAGGTCAGTAGCAGCTCTTCTTCTATATTTCTTAAGGGTTAATCAAGTGATCTTTGGTTCATTCGTCTGAATGTAAATGACAAATGTTGATTAATGAGGTCATTGCTGTTCTGGCTTCTTTCGTGGAGGTAGCATTAATGTCTTAATTTTTTTTTTGATATTTCCCTATATTATCTGGGATTTTGTTGAAAGCCATAATTAAATGTTTTGCATCCTTCAAAATCCATCCATTCTCTGTAACTGCGTATCTTGTTCAGTTTCGTGGAGGCCTGGAACCCTATCCCTGGCAAGAGGCACGGTACACCATGGCTAAGTGGCTGGTTCAACCACAGGGCTGATACATAGAGAAAAACAACCATGCACACCTACGGGCAGTATGGAGTCACCAGCTCGCCGTTATTTCATTTTTGGGTTATTAGAGGAAGCAGAACTATCTACTGTCTGAAGAGAACCCACAAAAACATTGGAAGAACTTCAAGCAGAGAGGCTTCAAGGCCGGAAGTGGATTTGAACCCAAAAACGTATTGCTCTAGGGCAACGGAACTAACCACTATGCCATATACCTTATTCTACAAGCTCACTCTTGTCACTGAGAATTTAATTGTTTTTCCTGCTGAAATGAAATGCTGTTATTTCCATTGATGAAATCAACTGATTGATGAAATCAGTGGAAATAACCAGTTTCCATGACAGGAAAAAGAAGTCAGTCGTAGAGCTGTCTTTAAATGCTGACATTTGAGCAAAGATTATCTACGTCTTTGAATCCCACAACGTAATATTACGTTGTGCTGTTGTGACCACTAGAGCAATGATGCGTTAATGTTATTGATTACATCGACTAAGTAAATACATTGATGTACATGGAATGTATTGGCTCTTCATGCTATTTATGTTCTTTCCCTATTGAAACAGCAGTAGTCCATCTTGCTAAATTTCACAAGGGAATGAATGAATAAATGCATATTTTGTTGTTTTATTTTTGTCTTTGTATAGTGAGCAACATACTCTAAAACATCAACTTGCAGAAGGGCTTTCAATGCAACAAAACTGCACAATGTTGTATAAAGGGGCTTCCATGATGTCCTTTAGGGGGTTTCTCAGGGCTTCCTACGATTAAGAGGAGAAACTCATATTTTTCTCGCTCATTTCTTCCATGGCAGGTTGCAGGACTATTATAGTCATGTTTCATACACTTTGCATAATCAAACATAAACTAGCAAAATTCTGTCCAACCATGTAATGGACTCTTCATGGTTTTATGTTCAATTTCAGGGCTGTCTGCTCAAAAAAGTTTGAGAAGCACTAATAAAACTGTATTTTGTATTTTGCAAGCCAAAACAAATCCACATGACCGGTGTGAGCCAGCTGTTCACCAACTCACGTGTAAATCGAGAGGATCGCCCTGAGCTCTATAAAAGTTCTGACTGTGTATGTAACCACATCAAGGCATCATGTTGCCAAACTGTACAGCAGGAATCTGGAACGACACACGCTTTATTTTTGGATGCAGCCTCTGATGGAATGTACGCTCCAGGGTATCATTGTAGTCATCGGATCGCATGCAGGATCAGTTAGTTGGGTCATGTTGTCATCACCTTTCGATCTGCAGAGGGCGATTAGGTTACCAGACTGGATATGCTTGGCAGAGGTTTCTGTTACCTGAGCATCAGTTTGGACTGTCCGTTGTGATTGTTTTGATGATCAGAGAGGGGTGTTGTCATGTGGTGGTCCTCACCCGACTCACCAATAGAGTACGTATTAGAGTACGTCTGCCTGGAAGTAGATGAAGTCATAATATGTCACTGCTCCAGCAGTAGCCCTTCTTAGTTGGGGCTAATCAGGTACGTAATAAGGCTGGGTGTGACAGAAATAGAAGTTTGTTTGTATGGTTTGATGGTTGTATATTGACGTGTGTGAACTTTGTGAAGATCTTGTGTCTAAGACATAGTTCTTGTCTTTTAACTTAATAAAAGCTTGCTCTGTCTTTTGTTTCTCCTGCAGCCTAGCAGCTTGTACTGTCGGACATGAGGAGCCATCCAGGCCCGGGTCGCTGAGCAGCTTAAGTCAGCGTTTGAGCGTTGTTCCAGCAGTCATGGCTGACAAAGAGGGTCTGCCCATCTCCCCTGGTCAGGTCTACATCGAGGTGGAGTATGACTATGAGTACAAGGCCAAAGACAAGATGGTGACTATCCGCCAGGGAGAGTGGTACATGCTGGTAAAGAAGACCAATGAGGACTGGTGGCAGGTGAGGAAGGAAGAGGACACTAAGGCCTTTTACGTGCCGGCACAGTATGTCAAAGAGGTTCGGAGGGCACTCATGCCCCCTCAGAAACCTTCCTTGAAGGCCAAGCCCACTGTTTTGGATATCTGCCGGGAATCCAATGAAAACCTAAACAGACCCCAGCTGGAAATGTCTAGCTTTGGACGTCCACCACCTTCCTCTACTCCGTCGCCATCCTCTGATCGTGTCACACCGCCAGTTCTGCCTAAGGATGTTAATCAGAATGTTGGAAGTCCCCTTCACTGCAAGGTGGTAGCTGAGCTAGTTCTTCTTCACAACAACAACAACCATCACCATGCTGGCAATTCCCCTTTGCCTAAGACAATGGAAGACTTGCCTCCGTTTAAAGTCGGGAATGACTACAACAAAAGTCAAGACAGTGATAAGACCTCCTCACCAAGTGATCTTCCAGGAGACAGGCTGAATAAGTTCCACAACGACTCAGAGTCTGGGGACGAGTTGAGTAGCAGCTCAACAGAACACATGCAGGTCAGTTGCTCATTCTTCCAGTCTTTGTCTGATACATTTTCTTTTTTGGGGGATTTTATGGTATTTTTCACCATTTCTAGGCGTTCTTTAAATTATTTTGTCTTAGAGAGCCCTTAACTTCACATGTTGGATAAGAAACCCACTCTGAAGATGTCCATATGACAGTTTTCAGTAACAGTTATAGCTCCACCTGATGGCAACTGGAAGTTATCCTCAAGTGACAAAAATATAATTTGAATACTGAGAAATTAATGCCGTGGTTTATTTTAATAGTATAATTTATAGAAGGTCAGACCTGTGTTGCCATTCAGGCTAACGGGAGCCTTGTCGTGGCTTGCACAGTCACCAATAGGCGCCAGGGTCCGACCAACACTACTTTTAGCCTTTATTTAGTTTCGCTTTGGCAAATTCCTTGGTTGTTAAAGATAATAGATTGCTTTACAGGAGAACTCTGCTGCCTTCCAAACAGGAAATATCTT
Source organism: Lophius americanus (assembly GCA_037951165.1). Classification (NCBI taxonomy): domain Eukaryota; kingdom Metazoa; phylum Chordata; class Actinopteri; order Lophiiformes; family Lophiidae; genus Lophius; species Lophius americanus. Next base: position 6,010,526 of record JBBDHG010000015.1, on the reverse strand, counting down.
GTGTTTTATTCATAAGTGCCATTGGTACTGTGCTTCTTTGTAACATCAGTGATGCATTCCTTAGCCTTTCTTCCTCTCTTGCTGGTTCCTCACCCTCTCTGCACTCATTTTATTCTATTAGGCATCCGTGTCCCCATCGTGTCCCCACCCCATTGTGCGATATTGGCCTTCAGAGATTGTTTGTTGTTCACTGTCCGTCTCTTGCAGTTGTCTAAACCGTCTACCTCACAATATGTTGACTCATTTGCCAGATAAACTAAAAGCAGCAACAGTTGCAGGTGCTAATTAGAAAAATCTTCCCCTGCCCTTGAGGCATAATTTGCTTGGCTTGCGCAGATGTGCATTTTTAGGGATGCGACTGTTGCAGTCCGATCATTAAAAGACTAAAATGTCTTTCACAGCTCCACCATTTAATATCTTGAGCTACAGTAAACACAGGGAAGCGTCAAACATGACTAATTAGTTAAACCGTTCTGCGACGCTGCAGACGATTTTGAAATCTGTTAGTGTCATTGTAGCAGAAGAATGTGGGCAAAGGTGTCAATACATCCCAACCTTTTGAAAACTAAGTCAAAACAAAAAAATTAATTCTCTCCCTCCCCCAGTCCTGCACACCCTAGATTGGTAACGCAGGCTTCTTCCATTCTTGCTTTTCCATTAGTCTGAGCCAGTAGAATGGGTGGAAAGCAGGAGGAACTAGGGCTTATTCTTCATTGTCTGCAGCGGAGGTTGATCAAAGTAGAAAAAGCAGACTTTCAAACAGTGGGAGTCCGAGCAACGCTGCTCTTGATGAGCCCTTTTCGGGGTGGCTGTATCTAGGCAGGGTCAGCTGGTTCTAAGACTTTGAGTGCTGCCCGTGCTCTTTGTTCCACAGGCTGCAGCCGCCTCCTCCACCATGGAGTGAACAAAGAGAAACGGGCTTCAATAGAAACTAGGTCATATCTGTGGAGGATCTGTCTGTTGCCCCCAGTCGCCTTGCCGTGGGGATCACTGTGTGATAGAGAGTATGTCCGAGTGTGAAAGCCCATATGTGATGTGACACATCAAGGAGAAGAAAGTGAGAATGGAAGCACATTTAGACAGTTCCAAAGCCTCACTTGCTAAAGTGTTTGCTGGTCAGAATCGATATACCACAAAAGACTGTATTAAGGCAAGAACAGGGTTTTATCTGGCATTTCTACCTACCTGCACCAACCTTTTAGAATGAATTTCATGCCTGTCAAAACAAACAGGCCAGAATAAACACCCATTTAATTCTCAGCAATTTCCATTTGCATGGACAAGTCTTAGGGACATCATTTGTCAGCCTACAGTAATGCAGGAGGGGCAGATATGAATAAGACAGCAGAAAGGATTCAGCTAGACCTCCCTGTGAAGTTCAGCGCTGTTTGCTGGGAAGGTGATCCCACTCCCTCACTCTTTGTACCTTTTGTGATGTTGTGTTAGTTTTTCATGTTTGGCTCACAGCCAGGCAAACGACTGACCCTGCTCCAAACCGGATTCTTTCAACTCCCCAACCTCTACTGTTTCTTGTCCTTACATGGGTGCATACAATAAGACCCAATTAATTAATTCAAATTACTTTTTTTCAAATGCTTTGCTGGGCTTTTATCAGTCTCATTGTAAAAAATATCTGCCAATAGAATAAGTCAGAATTTCATTGGAAAGATTTTTTTGAATAAGATGTATTTAGAAAAATATCTTGAAATTAGCTGGGAAATCTCATTTTGAACTATATTTTACTAATATTAGGAAGTGTTGTATCTTAGGAAGTGTTGTATCTTTCTGCAACACTCAAAAACTAGTATTCTTTCCCCCCCCATCAAAGGTAGCTTTTTGTTTTTCTCTAACAACTTCAACTTTTTTACAAGTGCATTTAACATTAAAATAATAAAACTTGGAGTAAGATCCGAAAGGGATATTTAACCATTTTTAATATAAAGTATGTCTTAAGGTGGATGAAAGACTTATATTGATCATTTGAGACATTTTCAAGATTCATTTACTTAACGACTTAACTCGTTCAGGGATTTTGCAGTTTAATGAGATATTTGACTAGAAATTAGACGAAGACAGACAGTAAATGGGTAGAGAGGGGAGAATGGGTCAGTCTCACTCTTGCACACGTTCCTTTTCTAAACGAATCTGTAATGGATCAGAGCTGTAGATAAGCCTGCTGCCCTCTGCTGGTAGCAACGCTGCGCATGCGGATCTTGCGTTACAGCGGATTGTTCGAGTTTTCTCAAAATCATTTTTTCAATATCCGTTTGTATCTTTTTGAGTGAACATACTAGCAGACAAAGAAACCAACACCAGTAAAAGTATAACTTCCTTTATGAAGGTTCACTTCCAAGACATAGATCCTAAACAAGAGAAGGAGCCGTCAAATGAATGAGTGGATCGCTTCGATGGATTTGTTGTGACGCTGATACCTCTGCCAGCTGGCCACTCCAAATTGATTCGATTTAATCTGTGGGTGGTGATTAACACTTCTGTGTCTCACCATGTTTCTCATGTCTAATTTGGTCAGCTCTGGAGTTCTGGTGACATTGGAGTACGATACTCTTCTTCCTGCCTACTCACCAACATGAGGGGTCGGTTGGGTTCGTGCTATTAACCCCAGTTCCCCCCCATGAGTGCTTTGTGTCAAGCCAACAGACTTTTGATTGATTGGTGTAAAGCACTCATGGCCTTGCCGGAGGTGTGACAGGCAGCAATTTCCAGCAGGTAGCTCATCACCTTACCTCCCAACTAGAAATATAAAAAAAAAAACAATTTACTGCCTAAGCCCTTTCAACCTCAGACATAATTTAGTGTTTTCCTAAAAAGTGCGGAACAGGAAAGCCAGAAATAAGAATAATTTGGAAATTTAATAAAAGGCAGAAACAAATGCTTTGATTTAAGAGAACTAAGATTTAGAGCGGTCCTGCAGTATGAAGAGGCAAGGTCTGGACTGGGGATGTTGTCAAGCACTTGGTCGGTGACACCTTTACTCTCAAATTTCTAATCTGGCCTAGATCCACTTGTGGTGCACTGCTATAGAGGAATTTATAGAGGCCAGCATTGTTGAGAGGTCCCATGAGGAGATCCTTCCACGCAATGTGGCTGTCCCTTTCCTGCTGAGTTGATTCCAAGGTCAGACTGTGCGGACCCTACCAGTTTACTTCTCAATATTTTCATGGATTGAGTCTTCATGTTTTATTTGACCTCAAAGTTCACACTCTGTTTTAATTTTTAATGATAAATGGAGGATGATATTTATTAAGATCTCTAATTCTCCAATAGTCCAAACATCTCACAACACAAAATAAGTTGCCATCAACAACTTATTCATCATCTTCTTCCTCGCTTTTTGGAGTTCCTTCATCTTATTTCTGCCACTTCCCCATAAAATTGTGAAAAACCCCCTCTGGTTTTCAAACTGTTCGGTCTAGGCTGCTTTACAAACACAGCAGCCTCCATGGATATATAAAGGGCTTAATACAAGCTAACAAAAAAAAGTTTTTTATTTTCAGCCGAAATTATAAGAGAAAAAACAAACATAGTTATAAATATTATATTCCATTTTTACAAACTTCATCGTTAAGATTCATTTGGAAATAAAAACATGACCCCCCCATGTGAAGATAGCTATTTTGAGTTGATTTCACTCACATCTTCATCCAACCGGGACTGGCCTTTCTTCCTGGAGCACTCTGACTTAATGGGCGGATGGTGATTTGTCTGTGGGTTTGTGTCCTGGAGATGTGTCACGGAGGGGAAGACGTGTTGTCCCTGGATATATATGTGTCTGTGGTTTTGGACTGAGGAGTCAAGAGGCCATCCTCCACTCACTGTCTGACCCTTGCCTTTATACAATTGTAAACAATCACAATCCAGACAAGCTATCAGCCATTGTTGGTCCTTCTTCAACATTTCCAACACGTGTGGCCGTCTAGAAGTCCTTGTAGAGCGTCATATTAATAATTAAACCAGTATTTCCTTGGGATTAAAAGCTGGATCAGTCACTCGCTCCAAAAGAAGGTTTTTCCCCGTATACCACATCCTATTTCACGGAAGCCTCCCCCAGTTTTAAGATGACTACAGCCACAATGACATAACAGGCTTGTAAATATATCTGGTTGTGTCCTCAGAGGGGATGAGGAAAAAAGGAAACAGCTGAGTTGAGGCCGCAGTCTGTCTGCCTTCAGTTGGCTGTGCGGCCTCTTTGCTGTCTGGTGGTGTCTGTGGGTGGATGGAGACGGGGACAGTGTGCCACAAAGCCCCAGTGGGGTGGCAGAGACCCGAGGAAGGTTATGTTTTCATGTTTGGATGAATCTGGACATTAGTTGTAGCCTGTGAGTCGCAAATGGCTGTCATAGAGAGATGGATGAACATTACTCGACCACCATTAAACTGGAAGTCAGAGTGTCTGTAATGCACTTAGATGGATTGTTCTTAGAAGGAATGGTTCATTGCGCACCATAGTTTCTGCTCCTGAACTTTTTGTGTGCAACAGAGCGGAGGCTGCCTGATGTCTATCAGGGGTTATGTGTTTCCATAGTGACCTGACTGCCAGTCAGATTGAGATGGTTTGGACTCATGAAAAGGAGATGAATCTATTGGTAGAAGCATGCTGGAGATGGAGCTGCAAGGCAGGAGAAAGAGGGGAAGACCAAAGAGGACTTGCTGGTTATTGGTGTGACAGAGGAATGTGCAAAGGGCAGCGGAAGTCGGAAACAGGTGATCCGCTATGGCGACCCCTGATGGGAGCAGCTGAAAGAGGTAGAGGTACATGAGAGCACTTTGAAAATGGTGTCTCGTCTAGATAAGGTTGGTTGACCAAATCTACTGCTGTTCTGGTGTACTGAATGGGATCATTGATGTGAAGAAGATGGTGTGTTGTTCATGTAAATGGCAGATTTTTTTTCTCTCCCACACTTGAGGGAAGCTCTTTGGTTAACTCTACAGAAAGAAATCTCTTCCTTAGCATTCCAATAACCTGCTAATTACAAGCTGAGCTTTTGGCCTACAGTGTCTAAAATTTATTACGAAGCACCTTTTTCCAGCCAATTTCCAAATTGTCTTTTGAAGTAAGAAAAAAATACTTGGTCTATTGCATAATTACCTTGTATATACCAGTGAGTTTGAGAGCAAGCTGTTTTTGTGACCATCTTCTGTGGTACCCCATAATCTGCAGAGTCTTACTTACTGGACCGGCTGAAAAGGAGGCCCCTGCTTGTTTTCCAGTGCATACTTGACATTCCTGCCTCAGTACCGACACACGGACTCTCGCATACAGTGAGGCAGCAGGGTAGCTAAGCCACTGAAGGTTTCGCTTCTGTAGTGATGCACTGGATCTTTCTCTTAATCTTATATAAAATAGTGCAGCCGCTGTGTTCATGCAAGAGTTGGCTCTTGCATGAACACAGCAGTGGAAGACAAATTTCTTTCAATTTCTCTTCCCTCTGCCAAGACCTTTTCTCTTCTACTGATACTTCCTCTTGTACTTCCAGCCCCTCCCCCCGCTCACCTGTCTCCCCCTTTACTTTATTTACAACTGATGTTGTCAGATGTGGTTTCTCAGTGAAAGGCGGGGAAACCCAGAGTTCTTAGTCCGCACTCATTACCGTCAACAAATTTTTTTTTTCCACCTCCGTACATCCATTCTGATCCGTGTACTTGTGATATAACAAGAGGATTAAACCCTCTAGGGGCTGAGCCATCAGAAGACCACAAGCAACTAGTATTGACAAATCAGGCTTGTTGTGTAAGATGCAGGATTTCACCTTTTTAAATTCTTTCCACGAAGAGAGGGCTGAAGCTAAGACGGATAGAAAGGTTCACCTGCATTCAGTTTTCTCTTGGTTTTCCCGGTTCACGGTGTACATTTGTAAAAAAAAAAAGCTTTTATTTTTTTTTTTTAAGGAAACCGCTGATTTATAATTTTTTATACGGCATACACAAACGTTTTTGTTACTTTTCTTGAATGAAAAGCAAAAATTCCATGTAAAAATCTTGTGATAGCATTCAACTCTCGTGTCTGTGGACATTTCTTTTTGATTTTGGCTGTGATAATGTTATTAGCAAGAGTTTCAGACAGTTTTTTTGAGCATTCTTTGGGAAATCATGTAATTTCAACCACAGGTCATATAATGAAATATCAATAATTCATTGAGTTAAATAAAACAAATAATTTTTGACATTCAAAAAACCAGGGTATCATGTAAACAAAGTTTTTAAAGGGTTAAAATCTTTTAAATAGATGAATATTTGACAGATATGATCAGGACTGATTTAGTCAGTCAGATTGTAAATAATATGAATGTGTAATATTTTATTTGCTTTTGAAAGCGTTGCAGCCGTATACTGCATTAACAAATGGAAAGTAATGTAATATCAAAAAAGTATCCAAATATAAAATAGAATAACAAATAAGTTAAAAGTTACGGAATGACATAAAAAATGTCCAGAATGGTAATCCTACATAATTGCTGGACTTCAGAAATAAGATAGCATAGATGTATGAATACGGTTAATTGCACTGCCCTACTCTATAGGTATTGAATTTAACTGTAAGAGTTTGATTGTTTCACAATCTGCCTTTGATGCACCAAAATGAGGGGCGTTCATGTGTCCTCTGAACACGACTGGCAGTGCCGACACTTCCACTCTCTCTCTGTCTCTCTATCTGCCCATTTTGGTTGTAGTTCTCTTCCACCTGTCAGCGTGTGATGCAGCAGTGCGTTTACTCAGAAAGCGAGTGACTAGAATACATCCCCTATTTCATTTTGCTCCCTCTTCCTCTATTCACTCCGTTGCTCACTCCCCATCTCTCACCGCCGTTCTCTGAGGGCTCACCGCTCTAGAACGTTGGACCGGGACAGCATGTACCCAGAGAAGGTAAGCCAGCTGGACAGTTTTTGATTGCGCAGTTATTCCGTTCATTCTTCCTCTATTGGATTACCACTTATCTCTGCAAAGGCCCTAGATCTTTTTGGGACAGGTCTGGATTCCTGTGTGTGTTTTTTCTTTTTTCTTTTTTCTAAGCCTTCTGTGTTTGACCTTTCCATTTCGAACATTCAGAGTGACAGCAGCAAGTGCTGTGTGCACTGCTCGGTGTTTGATATGGTGTTGGGCACGTGCTTGTGATTCATGTGGGGTTTATTTGGCTAGTAACCTGACCTCCATCCACAGTGTTTATCCACAGAGGTGGCTGTTTGCATACAGGGGATGATGTTCAGGATACTGGTCTCTCAGGGCCCGGTTACATAACTGGTGCCGGCTCAGTCCAGAGCCTTTTATTCAGCTGCGGGTCCCTCTAACTCTGGATCGCTGGACAGGTCAAACAATATCGACATCACTCACTCACTCACTGATAACAGCGATGACACTCGGGGGAACTATTTCTCCTGGGTTTTAAAAAGAATTCTGTGTTAGGTAGGAGCAGCTACGACCGAGTTAAGTAAAACACAATCAATGAAACCGACAGCAGAAATACAACTAGAGTGTTTTTAGTTTCTTGCGATTTATTTGTGTGTATAGAATTAAATATAACCTTGTTTAGTAAAGTCAACATAAACATAGTCTGAAAATGCGACATCATTCATTCATTATCCTTAAAACCACTTTTCCTGTTTAGGGTCACGGGGGCTTGAGCCCATCCCAGCTCACATCATTGTGTTTAGTTAATTTAACATACCTGTTAAGTACATGCAACATAATAGTGTTTTGTAAATTCAACGTAAACATGTTTAGAACATTTAGCACAACTGTTTAGTACATGCGTCAAGATTCTGTTAAATAGACTCAACTTAATTGTATTGTGTTTTTTGAATTCAACCCAACTGTATAATTTATTACATCGTTAAGAAGGTTTGGTGATATTTGGTAAAGGGCATTTTAGTGATTAGAAGTTGTTTTGTTTTTTAGATATTTTCCATGTGATCATCCTAGTTTTGTAAGATCAGTTGACATAACCACATTCATTAAATGTCATTTTGTAGATTTTGGAGGGTATGTAGATTAGCATGTCGTCACTGAAACTATTTAGATATCAGTTTCTGCCTATGAAAGCATTTCTGTGTGTTTCTTATTTAAGTTTTTACCTCTATCTTGATGAATGAGAGTCAGCAGAGCACTGAAGTATAGCGTCGGTACTCCCAACCGTGCTCGGCTCCGAGTTGATACTCCTCCGCTGCTTCTACCCACACCGGTGCTACTGTCCCATCGGAGAATAACGGACATTCAAAAGCTTCAGTAAATCAAAGCACTGAACGACATAAACTGAATTATTCTAAAGGACACTTTCATATTTGTATTTTTTTGTACACCATCATAGATTTTTTTTTGTTTAGTCCAACTTCCATCCAGTAGTTGAGTGGGACAAATTAAAATATAATCATGGAGACAATCACAGTCGTAATTCTGAGCAGAACTTCCTCATTATGGCCTGGATTGCTCATCCATCCACTATATCTCGGCCCTTAGGAGAACATCTGCTGCCGGCATGTGCACAAGCTGATGGTAGCATTGGAGCGTAGGCACGTCGGATCGTCGAGGGGCCTGCATTGTTTCCGTCATATGCAACTGCTATCACTAATTACTTGGTGTGACTGCAGGAGGGACAATAGATGAGCTGCAAATTGATCAGCGGTGAAGTCAATCCAAGAGCTTCTGTCTTGCCACAGGTCATTTGCGATGAAAGGGAAACTACTCTCTCCTCATTATCCGGCATCTGTTGGTTGGTAAAGATGCAGCAGCCCCAGAAACAAAAAGAAAAGTCTAGTCTGTTTAAGAGCTGTTTTGCCCCGTGGCAACTTGAAGCTGGTGCTAATGATTAATGAAATAATAGTAAAAATATGAATACCCAAAAACTGGCTTCAATCTTAAGGATTCTACGATCTGTTTTAAACGTAGGCTTGGCTCCTGCACAGTGACCTTTTTCCCATCCCATTTGTTCTAGATTGGATTGGTTACAGGATTTTATCTGTACTCTTATCCGAACCACTTATTCTATTGATACAATCAGCACCGACTTAAAAAATAATTCATAAATACATGAATGGAGTTTGGCCAACTTATGGATCACACGTCTGTATGGGGGAGGTAGGAACCGGGTTTCGGCACCCATTCCTTAACGCTAGTAGAGATTTAATGATTTCTCTCCAGCTGTCTTTTTCCACACCAGCAGTTGAGCAACAGACCTGATGACTGTATAGAGTTTCTGGAAACTCTGTTTTTGTCCTCAGAATTTTCCACTAGTAGCTGTCACAGAACAGAGATACTATAGTGGGAAAACAAAGGGGACACAGAAAGCGTGCACACTATTCCACTGTGGATCTGTCTGGATCCTTCCGCCAGCATTTCAGCTCTGTACCCAAACACTTATCTCAAACAGCAAATCCAATTTTAGCATTAACACAGGTCCTATAATTTCACTCAGATGGGCTTTCAGCTCAATGGGGAGCCTCTGTTGGGGATCCACTGCATGTTTCTCTGCATTTACTCGAAGCTGGTCAGAAATAGCTAAAAATTATACTGAAACACTCGGCGGCTGATCAGTGTTCATGAAAGAGAGGACTAAGGCCAGCAGCTTTGCATTGCCCTTGTGTTTTATTGGCAGAGTCACACACCAGTGTCCATTAATGAAATGGATATGCCAGCGGTAACGGATGCCTCCGTGTTCCCTTCACACTCTGCTGGCTCTGCAACGTCATTGGCTGGTTTGATTCCCTGATTCCCTGATTGACATCTTGTTTATTATTCTGTCAGGGAAGGATTGCAAAGTTTATAGCGACGGATATATACAATATAATAAAGCAGTGCTCCGAAATGTTCCCCAGGAGCCCGCTGTCCTTCATACGTGTGTCCTTAAAATATGTATCTGGCCTTGGTCAGGTCAGCATTATCTAGGCGGAGTAAAAACAAAACAAAACTTTGGGAGCATCGCCTCCAGTGTTTTTCTCTCAGCTTTGTGCTCCCCTCTCTGTTGACACAAGAAGTTAGTTCCCCTTCCCACTTCTTTCTAAGCATGAACACAACAGTTTTCAGTCTCGAGGGCGACTAACAGTGGATTCATGAACCATATCAGTGTTGGGAAGTTATCCTGTTTCAGTAGAGATAGAAAATATGGATTATTTTAATACCGAATTTGATAATTATTTGCTTCCTATGAGAGGTACAGATAAGTTAAATGATGATTTATTTAGCTCCTAAACTAAATAAATATAAATAAATCTAACTAACTAACAAACAAACTAACTCATTTATTTTATTTTTCTAGGGTAATAAGTGAAGTTCATACTTTCATTTTATATAATGAAATATTAGTACTTGGTGTCTGTGCTGTGATACAATATGTCCAGGAAAAATGAAGCAACATAATTCTTTATCATTTTCTTTTGTTAAATGTATTTATTTTTCGCTCCCCAATAGCATATGATGTTGTCTGTTTGAATATGACATGTCATTTGATGTTCCACCCCAGAATTGGACATTTCTCTTTTGCAAGTGAACCAAAACTTTGACATTCGTTCAGTCTAACTCAATTGTACACTTTTTTGTTCTGATTTTGACTTTTGGGGAAAATACAGACGTATTTGGAGTGCTGACAAAGTTTTCTTAAATTACAATACATTTTCACCAGTATTCATTACAGTACACGCAGGTCAGTCGATGTCACGTAACCCTAAAGCCTTTAACGCATCATTAAAAGTCTCATTTTCACAGGGTACATCAATAAAAAGAATCCTTGAAGTTGTGTCTCAGAAGAGTGCGTACTCTTCAACCAGCTAATTTTCGCGCAACCTGCTTTTGAAATTCCACATTGGAACTTGATCTACATGAATATAAATCGGCTTAAGAATGTAAAGAGATTATACTTTCTAATTCGACACTTTTAATAACATGATTATCAGCCGGCTGGACGTCTGTGTTTTTGTCTCTGTGAGGGACCAGACACTGAAGGTTTATCACTGACGGGGATCACGGAGACTAAATCCATTCTGCTTGTGTTTCCACAGTGAAGGGTCACAAGATGGCTGAGCTCAATTGACCCCAACCATCTGTTCAGGCAGACACAGCTCATTAGTGGTTGTTCACATCTCTTTATTCCTTATGTGAAAAACATTAATATCAGTTTGGTGACCATTGGGCTCATTCAAAGCTCACTTACTGGTGGACTGCGGGCCTAATCCGGACCGCAAGAATTTCTTTCCACTTATCTCGGGCAAGTTGCGGTTATTGCAGATGAAACAGGGTTTTCCAGAAATCCATCTCCCAACAATGTCCTACAGCTCATCGTCAAGGATCCTTAGGTGTTCTGAATGCAGATGAAATATATAAACCAACTTCCACTTCTGGGTCTACCCAGCATCCTTATAGTAGTTGGACGTGCGTGGATCACCTCCAAAGTAAGATGTCCTAATCAGATGCCTTAAACACGTCAACTGAATTTTGTCACGAATGTGCAGCGGCTCAAGACCCCTTTGGATGTCCAAACTCCGCACCTTATCTCTAAAAGCTGAGTCCAGCCACCCTGTGAAGGAAACTAATTTCAGCTGCAACCTCCTTCTTTTGGTCTGTACCCAGACTTCATGACTGTAGTTGAAAGTTGGAGTGGACGGATAGATTGAGGGCTTTGCCTTGTGACTCTGCTCTCTCCTTACCACAACACACGGATACACGCCAACACTTTGTGACATAAGGCCTTTTGTCATAGAGGGAAAAGCTATGATCAGGTCAGATTTGTCATCTTTTGCTCTTAAGGGTCTCAGTGGGATACATCCTCGTTAGATGACTCTGGTTTCTGATGAAATGACTACTGGCAAAACAATTGTTTGTTTTTTTAGGGCTTAAACCTTAGAAACAGACCAGGCCATAGTGCTATAATCATTTGAAAGTTTTTGTAGGCCTCATTGGCTAAGATGTGGGACAGAGGGGCTTAAAGGTCAGCCCGAGCCTGGTAAGAGCCCCCCGCAACAAACACCCACACTGAATACAATCTTCTTACATATCTGGATTAAGGGGTTGTGTAAAGTACATTTCTTGTTTTAACCCCTCCCTCCCTACCCAATAACTCATTCAGTTCATTCAATACCAACATATTCCAACAAGGGGTGTATGAAAAAATCATATCCTAATATTTCCTGGACCTTTGTCGATAATAAGATGATATAAAGCATCAATCAAAATGTGTTAATAATATTCTGATTTTGTTAGGCTCATTAGTTTTAAAAAGGTGTTAATCTGAAGTATTCAAGAGTTAGATACCTTCCCTCATCCTTCTGAAGTGGCACCATCATTTGAAGCGGAGGAACGTTGGCTCTGTAGACGATGAAGACTCGTCTCTGTAAGCTAGCTAGCTAGCTCAGTGTTAAAGTCCATATACTTAACGCTTCTGTTGGATTTAACGTGACTTTTGAAATGTAATGAACTGTTAATGACGTTGAAAGTACCAAAAAACTATTATTTATTCACGGTGATACTCTACGCATCACAAACGGGCCTTTACGTCATAGTCAAACATGTTACCATGTTACATTGTTCATGGAGACGTTTGACATTACTGCTGAAAGTATGTTGCTGCCTGCAGAGGGCACACATCTCTCCACGTTTGCGTGTCCAATGTGGGATGCATCCAACTTGCAAGCGATTTAGCCTAATTGTAGTTGTTGACAACAGAACGCACAAAACACTGAATGGTTTTTTTTTTCTACCGTTGTTTATTTTCCTTAATTTACATGTATGTTTGATTTGATTCCAGAGCGATTGCTGTTTTTCTTATATATATTTATTTTTGTATTATTAATTTCTTTATTTATTATCTTTTGTATCAGCAGTGTTGTGATGCAACATGAAAGGACCAAATTACAGGTCAGCAAATAAACTGTTGGTATAGCAACCTGTTTGTTTTAACAGTCTGTTATAAAAGCAGTAAAGTGTATTTTGGAAAGCAGAACTCATCTTTATTTTTTTTTATTGTAAGTTTGGATGTTTTTTAAACAACCTAATGCTAGATTCAAAAATTTATAGTAAAAAAAAGAAATATAGTAATTGTGTATTTATTTTTTATTTTTACTTAAACAATTATCGGATTGATCGATTTATTGGTCAATTATTGAAATGATTAATCGACTGTCAAAATAGTTGTTGTTTGGCTGGGAATGATTTGATTAAAATGCTGACCCATGGCAGACTTTTATGACTTTCCTGATGGAACATCGCTGTCATACTTAACACCAGGTTCCAGAGGGTATTCATTGGTTACCTCCCTGTCTTCGTTGTTGCATAATTCATTCTCTTAACTTGTGCCTCTCGCTGAGAGGCCCTGGGGGAGTACTTTCTCATTCTTAGAGTTGTGGATAGTGGCCTGGGCCACGGCCCACTCTGGTTGGTCAAAATATATGTTTGTTGTTGATCTGCCAGCTGATCCCTAGGGCTCTTGAGCTCCTATTGATCGGAAATGATAAGGTATTTGCAACCATGGCAACATATTCAAATGAGTCAGCAGCCTCTCCAGTGCCTGTTGGATTTGTTAAGCATACTCAGCTTGAGATGATGTCTGAGAAAGAAAAAAAAAGTAAAGCTTAAAGTAGAGAATATTTAAGAGGGAATACAATGGAACGTTCTTCTTATCAAAGTAAAATGCTCGTGGAAGATCTATGTTCAAATGCATAAGCATATGTGCTAAATGTGCGAAAGTTATGAACACTTGCTTTTGGAATAAGACGAAGGTAGACTTAAATAAACATTGTATTTGTTTTTCTCAACAGTATTGGGAAAAAGAAGCTGCTGGTTCTAGTTCCATTCACCCCATGTGTGAAATTTGGGTTTAATGTATTCTAAAACCAGACTTTTTGAATTAATGGATGAAATAAAAGGATGAGTGGGAATTTCTAGGAACTCCACAAAATGAAATTTTCACAACATTTTAGTAATCATTCAATCCATTTAGTCTTTCCAAATGTAAATGAGGTCCCCATAGAAAATCTTTGCCAACATGTGCGTTAATCTTTCTTTAAAGCCTTTATTGTCATTGTAACAATTATGATAGCCCAAAATAAGGTATGTTACTTCTGATAAAGGGAAATTCAAAGCAGAAAACTAAAACAGACAAAAAAAAAACACAACCAATTAATACAAGACTACTAATATTTAAAAGTTAGTTATTAGTATGACAACTAATAGATAAAGCACATGATGGATATTGCACTTGAAACATCTATATCTTTATTTGTTCCAATCAGATTAAGTTTAAGATATTAATTGAAGAATGATGCAAAGTAACAGAATTCTGTTGGTTCATTCTTGTTAGAGAGACTGTCTCTTCACTCAGACATCTTCGGTTGCTGTAAGTCACTGACTTCTTGCTAGTTTGAGCAGTCTTGCCCACAGCTCCGGCTTCAGCTCGACTCCTTAACTTTCTCCACCTTCATTCAAACTGTTATAATGAAAAAAATGTAACTTTGAAATATTTAACACTACCAGACGGAGTTCCTTCTATGTGCCATTACTTTGCTTGACAAAACAATCCCACTATTCTCGTTAATGTGGCAACACATTCCCAGTGGAAATTGAATTGCATTTTACAAAAGCAGCTTTGTGACAATCAATTACCCAGCCAAGACCTTTTTATAGGTCACTCAGAGGACGAAAGGGAATAACGCTGTCCTTTTGGAGATAATAGATCCTGACGGGAGGTTCTCTGATGTCCCTTTGCTGTACCTGATTAAGACCTAGAACGTGTATCTGTTTATTCAATTCTATTTCTTAAGATAGTACGTTTATATTAATTTACCCACAGGGTGCTGCATCCCTGTAATAAGGGCTTCTTATGGAGTTGGTTGTAAGTGTGACATGCAGACCAGTGGCCCAGCTGATATTACAGTTCTAGAGACCAGTCATGTGACTGTGCAGTCCAGATGACAAGGCAGTTGTCTCTCTCTGGTACAGTCCGTTCACAACAATGGCTTTATAGTATTCCGTCCACTACTGGAACTTTTCTCCGGGGATGGAGACGGGATGCCTGCCTGGCTTGGCAGTCTCTGGGTAGTGGGCTGAGCGACCGATGACCCGTACGAATGGGACACAATGGATCTGTCTGTCGCTTCATCTCGAACCTCGCCATGCACACACAGACACAAACACACTCGAGCAGCCTTAGTCATGCTATGTAGGCTTGTTAGTATTTAAATATGCCCTTTAATTTGATGCAGCCCACTCTCAAGTTTTTCTTAGTCCCGTCATCACAAAATCATAGTCACCATTTATGAATGCTGTCTCTAGCGTTACTGTCATTTACGGAAAATATGACGAATACTGTCGGAGTTTGATGTATAGTGCCTATATTTTTGGTCGACTCTATTAAAAGTCTTGCCTCAAGACCTATTTTGTTGTTGCATTTAGCTAACGCTGCAATTTATAACTTGTTTCTTGTGGTCTTATTGCTACCTGAATTTGTTTAGGTATCTTTGTGTCTTCTTCTCGAGTGATTGAAAAATGGGCTGTTAGGATGGACAGTTGATTTTGTTGCTGCATCAGTAGGGTGTTGTACCAGTCCGCTGTGGTGGAAAGAGAGCCGAGTTGCAAGGCAAAGCTCTCAATTTACCAGTACATCTAGTTCCAACTTTCACTTATGGTCATGCGTTCCGGGAAGTGACAGAAAATAATGAGGTAAAGGTTACAAGTGGCAGAAATTTGCTTCTTAAGGGCATCTTTAGCTCCCAGGGTGCAAATTGGGGTTTGAAAGACTTTCTATACTTTCAACACGTAGACTTACTGGGGCTCGAACTGGCTACCCTATGATCTTACGATTGGGAGACGGCCACTCGACCCACTGAGCTACAGCCTCCCTAAGGTCACTGGGCTAAGCATTAGAGATAGTCAAATGAGGTATACAGGTGTTCCCTCCAACAAGTTCTGGGTCTACATAGGTTCTCTTCCTAGCTGGAAAACTTCAACTGGCATGCATCCTGATCAGGTTCCACCTGTGGACCACCTGTCCGTCTCATGGACCATTTTCCCATCACCCAGGAAAAAGACAGGTACTTCGAGGGGGTTATATTGAAGAGAACCGTGCCCTCAGAGTTGGAGGTTCTGACTTTCAAACTGCCACGGTACTGCTGAAGATCACGGACCCATGATAGCAACAGAATCACATTATCTTCAAACCGTAGAGTTGTGATTCTAAGCTGGCGAAATACTCCTCATCTCAACCGATTCTTGAAATCCTGCCCATGAATATCACAAACAGAATAGGAGGCAAGGGACAACCTATTGGATAAAGGGACATTTAAGAAGATGGCTGTTTTTGACCCAACAGAGTTGGTGACATTTCCCAGAGTTTAAGAAAAATCTTTTTCAGTACCTTAAGTTATTAATTATTCTATCTTATAACCATACCATACTTTCTTAAGGCAGCATCTGGAAGCATTTAATAATCTTTAGAAAGAAAAAGTTCTGAGGATCATATTTCCTGATGACGCTTAGTTTGATATCTTCATTGTAATTTTTCAAATATGTTCTCCTCTTGCCATGGCTGCTTTTATTTTCACCATACATAAGTATTTTCTTCCACAAAAATGATCAATTCCGTGTACAGAGAATGAAAATGGATTATTCTATGGTTAGAGCACCAATAAAATGACGCTAGTGAAAGTTTCCTACGTTGTATTTTTAGTAGTTGTTGTGACGGACAGATTTATAGATTAGAATAAAGATGGACACATTGGCCCCCGAGCCAATTTATTGTCTGATACCGTCTGGAAAATTTAATTATTGCACACCCCTTGGCTACACAACTGCATCCCATCTGCATGTTCTGTTTTTCCAGGCCTCAACCGCCAATAATTAATAAACACTCATTTTTTTGAGCACTTTTATCCTGTGCCTGAGGCGGAGGAATTAAAAAACCTCCTGCTGTGTGTTCTGTTTCCTCTCTGCTCAGGTAATTTTGACTCCTCTGTAGGAGGTTCCTGCTGCAGATATGTTGTTTGCTATTTGCTGCACCCCCGTCACATTAAACTTCCTCCATTACCTATCTCCTTACTCTCTTTACTCTTCCTCCTTTCTCAGGTGTCCTCCGTCCTACTTTAGTACCAAAGTCTCACTGCTCTGACTAGCTCAATATAAGTTGCCTTCACATGCCCTCCATTCATTATAAATACAGCTGAGGTATAATGCGTTGTGGGGGTGGTGGTGGTGGTTTTGAAGGGGCCGGGGGGTACCTGAGGTAGTAAGAGACAGAATGGTCATTTGTTTAAGCAGGACATGGAACGGAAGGACGAGGATTTGGCGTTTGCCGATGTATTAAGTGTGTAACTAAGAACCTTTTCTTACAGTCTTACAGAAGCTAGTAACATTCAGCAGTTAGTAATAGTCAGCGGTTAGCGGCTGTTAGCAACTAGTGGTGGTTAGTAGCTAAAGCAGATAGTAGCAGTTAGTAGTAGTTATCAGCTAGTAGCAGTAGTTATCAGCTAGTAGAAGTAGTTATCAGCTAGTTGCCGTTAACAGTTATTAGCAGCTAGTGGCTGGCGATATTTCATTCAGGCGAGGCTTGTTGAAAATTCAAGTTATTTCAGTAGTAGCTAATTTGTTATTCAAATATTAGTTCTATATAATATTAGTAATCTTTTGTTACACCAAAAAAAGGAGAGGAATACTGACGGTCAGCCTGAACAATTGAACCTGTGGTTGCTGTGAGTCTGCACGTCTGCACCTACACACACATGAATGCATCATTACCCCCTATAGGAGACTTCTAGGGTTTTGCTATGTGGGGAGTGACAGCAGAGGAAAGAGGAAGAGAGGTGTGGAATTATGCCAGTCTAACCTCCGGGGTGGCGCTTATCTGGGTCACATTTTCCCCAAGAGAGGGGGATCATTAATTTTTTAGGGCACAGACAACGATGCATGTACATGAAGTTCAAACCCGTGCACATACAAACTCTCACAACCTGTATCTTCTCTGCCTTCTGCTGCAGAAATGGCGCTGAGATAAACGCACTCCTCCTTGTTGTCCGTCTGTTGTTCTCAATTAGCCCATTTCAACAGGTTCAATGCAACGGGAAGGCTTAGCACCTCCAAGGTGTTCCCTCTCCAACCGCACCATTAATGAGTCATCTTCTGCTGGAGTACATGCAGACATGCTTGTCTCTGTCTCTGTCTCTGCCGCGAGGCATTCTCTGAAGAAGCATCAGCCGTGACTTCAATCCTTAGATTCTAGCTTTTTCCTCCAGGCCTGGAGTTCTTGTTCTGAGTGATCACCAAGGTTTTAGTGTCCAGCAACATTATGATAACAAGTATGTTGCCATGTGACCGCAGCATAATCCAATAGTAGAATTGTTGTCTTTGGGGCTTATAAGTTTAGATGGTGACTCAGTCATGGCTGTCAAAGGGCTTTGCTTGATTCGTCAGCCAGAGGCCACAATCACAATTTGTCATCGATTTTGTTGTAGAGCTGCACTGAAGCTGTTGTCAAATATCTTCTCTGCTGGTATTTCTATATGTCTTCTGTGTTTCTCTGCAACGTTTTTGAAGATTTTCTATCGGGAAACATTTCACTGGTGTATGAACAGTTTCTCTTGTGATCCACTGGTAGTGCACATTGCACTGAAATTACGAGAAAAAAAAAATTCTTTGAGCATTTTGGGCAGCAAATCTTTTATTTTCACTTTCGAAATAATATCATAAAAACCAATGACTAGTGAAGTCAGAATAACACTAATTATCTTGTTATCATGGCACATGTCAACAGGAAAAATGGACAGACCTAAAGATCTGAGTAACTTTTTAAAATGCGATGGCTAGACTGGGCCAGAGCACCTCCAGAACTGCAGGTCTAGTTGGGTGTTCATGGTCTTCAGA
The DNA here is from genome assembly GCA_037951165.1 of Lophius americanus. Taxonomy (NCBI): domain Eukaryota; kingdom Metazoa; phylum Chordata; class Actinopteri; order Lophiiformes; family Lophiidae; genus Lophius; species Lophius americanus. The sequence goes on along the minus strand of JBBDHG010000015.1, from coordinate 5,991,680 downwards.
AGTTTACACTAGTGAATGATGAGTACCAAAAATACTATTGAAATATAATTTGAATAATCGCCTGCCTACATGCAGAAACAATCCCCAAACCCGAGATAACAGGCCGCATTTTTTTGGCTTCTCAGTTTTCAGCAGTATGTTTCTCTTGCGTTGCTATGCTCTACAAAACAGGACTCTGATTTCCCAGGTGAGGGTGCAGGAACAATATATACAATATCACATACATTTAAGCTGTTTATGCAGTCTATAGTTACTGGAGTCTTGCGGTAATAGTTTTTCAGGATGGTGCTGTAAACTCAAACTTTAGCAAAGCTAAAAACCTTTGTCTTCATCAAACTTGATAGGAAACGTGTCTTCAGGCGTCATCTTTGAGATAACTACTGTTGTTGTTTCTTGTTGTTTGTTCTTTGTGTCATCAAATTTAATTCCTCTGCCACCTATCATTGTTGAATTGAGAGTTGAGTTTCATCAGTTGGACATTTGGTCACAGATGCTGATGAGTTGACCATGCCTCATTTTCCTTTATTCCTTATATTGAGTTCCACACTGATGTACTTGATGACTGTAGCATGTTTCGGCTGTCATCATACTATTTCACCTGGAAAAGGCAATAGGGTTGATTTGCATCATGGAAAATGGAAACAAGGGTTAGTTGCCAAAAAAACTCATTTTAAATCTCGAAGTGTGGTAAATAGAAATAGAGTGAAAAGAACCTTCTTCATTTTTGAGAAACTCCTCACAACAAGATTAAGCAAATACTGAAATATCCCTAGGACATTATGATATTATATATCATGTCATTAAAGAAGGAAGGTTTTATTTTTTATTTGTTTATTCAACTTTTTTTTACTATAAATTCACAACATGGTCTTCGGTGCCTGCGGCTAATTAATGTCCCTGGATAAGAGGAAGAAAAGAATTGATGGATGAACAAAACAATATTGGTGTTTATCATTAAAAAAGTAGAAAAAGAGAAATGGAAAAAATCTATTTAAAAATCAATACTATATTGTTTAGACTCAATACGGCATCAGAAAATATAGGCCACATTTGCGATACTCATGCGTATCACTATCAGTAGTTCTTTAAACCGGGAATCCTCATTGAAAGCATTGGCTGTTTAAACACTTGAAGAATTTTACTCATGTTTAACGCCGCCGGCATAAACACTTTCACCTGCCTCATCACATGAAATATTGACATCCTGTGGCGGATAAGCCTTCACCCAATCTGCCAGTCAATTGATGAGGTAGATAATGGCTCTAATCTGTCATCGTCCTCATCCGTTTTGGCTGACCTTTACGCCGTCACACTGGCAGGAAGCATCGAAAAGAGGCACCGGACTCAGCCTTGATCACTATTTTCACACGCAGCTGGTGGCAGACTTAACCTCAGCACCAAAATCTAATCTCCGTAATTTTCTTCCAGAATTCCACCAAGCGGGGAACAGTCATTTCAGTGGCTTCATGATTGCAGCTTAATGGATGTAAAATGTTATTTATTAATCTTGATTTCAGACCCTCAGAGGTTATTTCATGTTTACAGACCGGTTTAAAGTGCAAAGCGTCTGTCTTAAACTGGAGCGTGGGAACCACAGCCTTGTGACCCCAGGACTTTGGCCCCTAGCCCTTCCTGGCTGAACTTTGAGCATGTCCACCCGTCGGGCTGTCCACTTTATTTCTTTCTCTGTCTTCTTTATCAACGCTTGGATCTCGGTCCCACTCTCTCTCTCTTAACTCACTCACACTCGCAATCGCACGCACACACACACATAGAGAGGCTGAGGTCATTCACCTAATGAGTGCTTCTATATAAGGCAGGGATCCGGGCCTTAAATAGATTTCCTAAGATCCTTTAATCGGCCGCTGAGGCCTCTACTGTCCTGTGTGAGTGACGGTAGTCTGAATGCAACAAAGCCCGTGCAGAAGACACCACCTGCCGCTTCCAGATACTTGCTCGGGTGAACGGAGCCCAAACTAACACTCGTCTCCTTTTTGGACCATGTTTTCATACCTGAGGACCCCCCACTACGTTGTGAGTAGATGCCATCTGTCTTAAAGCTGAGTGAATGTGACTGGGAGTGTTGAGGCTTAGACTACTTGGCTGAGAGGAAAGTAGAGCAGGTGTTAGTGGGTCTTGGTTCATGTCCTGGTCAGACTGCAGACTTGCTGGCAAACTGTTTCTGATTCACCTGCATTACTTGTGATTTTAATTTGTTCTTGTCTTTAGGGGACCTTTTTCCAGGGCCTTGGACAGTATTTATTATCACGTAGAATGATATTGATCACTGATATGCAGTTTCAGCATGATCGAAATTAAAAGTAACCTCTTAAACAGTAACAATTGCTCTCTGTATGTCTAGATTAGCATACTGGCTAATAGCTAGCAAGATTAGCCACAAAGAGGTTTAGTTTGACCTGGAAATCTTAATGTGCTTGTAGAAAAACGGTTGCAGAGTTTGTAAACTTTATAGTTTGACTTATTGATTTGGCATTAGCTAATTAGTATGGACACTTTGTCAGAGTTCTGTTCTGTTTCCAAGTGGAGAAATTATTATTTATAGTAATACGATAGTCACCCTAACTCTTGGAATGCTATGTGACTATTGGCCTCATTTTCCTTTATTCCTTTAAAATATAAAGGAAAATATATTTGCGCATCGATCAGTTTTACGACTCTTTTCTGGCTTTTGCTCTATTGTCATTTACCGGCTATAATACAGCATTTTCTCTCTTTTGTTAACTGTGGTTGCAAACAGCCTGTAGCTGCATTACCGCCACCTGCTTATTTTTATCTTTATTATTTTTATGACAAAACGATACTTATCATTGCCCATCCCTGCTAGTCAAGCCACATGCAAGGTATTTCGGTTTCTTCTTAGGACACTTGGATTGTAGGAAATCTTGTTTGAGGTCTAATTGTATTATGCGGAATCATTAGTTACTATTGTTTGGTAGCTTTATGCTGTGTGTTGTGTGTTTTGAAAGGGTTAGAGTCCTATGCCCCCAGGAGCACTTGGGAATTCTGTTGATGTGGAAACCTCGTGTAACGTAAGAGAGAAGGATGATAGTTGTTTTTCGCGTCCTCTCTCAGCGTCAGAGGGGTCCATACTTGAGTGGAGGAGAATATAGAGAGGTGCCGATTCTCGCTTAACTGCAGGGCAACTGCAGTCCAACTCAAATTTCCCACTGATGAGAATAGAGACTGTCGGTTAACAGCTCTTTGCTGTCATATATCTGTGCAAACAGGTGATTTTGTTCATTATTCACAGAGAATAATTTAAATGCACTTTTCTCCTCAGCTCTCAGTCACCTGCCCTCATTGAAAGACTCTCAATGGTAACAACAGCTGTCGAATCTTCTGTCTTGGGTTTCTTTATTCTCTTTTGCTGTCTGTTCAGTCTTTCTTTCTGTTTCACGTAATCTCAATCTGTCCCCTCCCTCCTGGAGGAGCCGAATAGTCCACGTGATTCTACCTTTAACCCCGCCTCCTCCTGTGTCATTGTCAGCCAATCAACTGTAGTGATTGAAGGCCGACTGCCCATTGTCTCCTCTGTACCAAGAGCCCTTGTGTCGCACGCTGTCTCTGCACTTCATGTGGTACAGCATCAATAGACCTCAGCGCTGCTGCAACCAGGCCTCCTATGTCTGTTCTGTCACACTCATAATGCCCCCCCCCCTCATTTCTGCTGGAAAATCAGGATTACAATTAATAATTAAACATGCCCTTACCATACCATAATTTTATTAAATAATTCAATGCAGTTCACTTCAGGTTAGATTCCTAGAGGCATGGACTCCATCAGACCTCTGAAGGCTTGCTGTTCTGGCAGATGACTATGGATATGTTTTTGCACTGTGTTGTCTGATAACTGGATCTGTTTTGATCAACCCAGTTTGCTGCTGTTTCTGCAGTGGAACGTTTGCAGAGGATGTTTTACTGGTATTGATACCTCTCCATTGATTTTCATAATTTTATCCTTGGATGCATTACATTTTTTATCATTAGGCCACGCCATTTCTTCCTAATAGCAGTGGAGACGCATGACACATCCTGTTATTTTCTCTTTGGGTGTCATTGAACCGTGACTAATTGGATGGTAATGTGCTGCAAATTCTACACAGACCATCCTATACTGCAGCAAATGTAATATAAGCAACATTTGTTCAGCTGTCGTTATTTCATCAATGTGACACAAATGTACTCTGATTAAAAAGGAAGATAATCTATTCCAACAGGAAGTACTGAAAGCTCTTTGTTGATTCTGCGATGCTTCGCACAAGGAAGCATGTAAGGAACTGCATTTATTTTGCTCCAAGAATTATGGAAGTCAAATTGCTGTTACCAAACAGCAGACTTAGTATAAAGCAGGCAGATTGAGGAGCGGATGAGAAGCTTGCTGCGCACCTGCTGATGCCTTCAAACTTAGGACCTGCTACATATACTTATAACAGCACAATTAGATGGATAGCAATGATCGTCAGTGACAAGAGGTCAAACATTTTTTTTTTACTGTGAGAATCCTTGGATCAACCACCTCTCTGGAAGGCAACAGATCATGCCTTTAGTAATACATTGACGCTTTTGATCTTGTCCCGTCTTCACACCAGGGTTTCTGCCGGTTCTTCAAAAGTCTAAAATGTGGACTATGTATGAGGCCTTTAATATATTGGTGCTGATTTAAGTCTGTGTAAGCACTTTCCATCCGTGTGCAACAATTATTTTCATGATCAATTAAGCTGCTGATGAATCATTTTGTCGAACCCGAAGCTGCATAGTGAGGAAGCTGGGTCAATACGCATGTCTCTTCCTCAAGAAATGGCTCTAAACAATCAATAAATTGGTTCAACAATCAGTTAAGGAAGCATTTAAGAAGGTAACGCCCCGTTGGAAAGCAGTGCCTTAAACAAAATAGTTTTACTCTGGTTGTGGTTTTGAAGAAAGACAAAACCATATACCTTAGCCAACATTTTTGACATGAAATGGTTCCAGATATGCAGAAGTGAAGACATGATTAACTGCTGCTGATTGTGAAATGGCCTCAACAGTCACCATCATTCTTTCTATGTCTATTTGATTTTGGCCATGTGGTGTCTTAACGTAAACTGTACTTTATTGCTCATATATAGTTTCTCTTTAAACAGTAATGATCTTTTTTGTATCCACTGCTAGCTGTCACACTCTGTTAGCGCTTTTAGTTTTCCAATGATTCCAGATGTTATCACCCCATCTGCAAGGAGATTGATGGTTTCTGTGGAGGACAGGAGGGATTCCCAGGCTCAGCACAAACCCTCTAAGTGTCTGTGCGATTCCACATAAACTAAGCAAATTAGCGGGAAGATTTGAGCAGATACTAATAGCCGACTATAAACCACAGTCTGCTGGATTGCACCTGCTTCCTCGGTATAATGACCTGACAGGAATTCATGCCTTGTTATGTAGTCAGTAAGGTGCAATACGATACATTGCATCAACGTAAAGTAATGCTATATTAAAAAAAAAATCTTAAGCCATAAATTAAAGTGATATAGTGGCCAATAACAAGCCACTGATTCAGAACCCAGGAAAAATGCTGCCCCTAGGTCTGACCCATGTTTAGTAAGAACATCATCCTGTCAGTTTCAAAATTTATCCACTACAGGTTGCATACCAGTCAGGAAAGGCGTGGCGAATTCAAACCAACTCAGGTTGAAACCTCTTTAAGTTCTTGGAGAAATCATGCCATGTTCACAGTCCTTTCCTCAGCAGCCTCATCTCTTGATAGGTTGATCATTTTTTCAGTCTTTCCCACAAGCTTGTACTGAGGATAATGGACTTCTTGACCTGCAGTTAGCAGAAAGTGTGTGTAAATTGTTGCATGTCAGACCCTTGGTGCGGCTGAAGCTCGGAGATGGATTTGCTGTCCCCCAATCAGAAGGTGTTCGATCATTGGTGTTCGAAACATTTGGGGATTCTGATTCAGTCAACAATCAAAACAGTTGGAGCTGAACATCAATAATGTGAGCTGAACCTTGAAGACCTCCACGTCACTGTACAGACACGCGCTGCTTTACCTCTACCTCAACTGTGACGGCCAACCATTCAGCAGACAGTCTGGGAGGTGTTTCAATTAGCTTGAACCTATCACGCTGAATGGCCGAGGCAGGATTAGTCATTAACCGGGAGCTTAGCTGTCGTCTGTCAGCTACAGAGGAATCTAAATTTGTACTTCAGCCCTGTTCTCCATGCCTCTAAAAGAGAGAAATATTCATTCTGGAATCAAAATAGTCGACTGAAGTACAGAATCAGAGTCTGCTGCGCTGTTAACACCCTGACTGATCAGGAAGCAACTAAAACTAGGGGTGTCAAGATCATGAATTTCAACTGACATAAAAGTGATTGTGATTAACTTTTTAATTGTCCTCCTCTTGTGTATTTGATCCCAACATTGTAGTATCAGTTCAATCACTTACAAATATATAAAATGAAGAGTCTTTTATTATTCCTGTCATATTTGAATTTAGACTTTCATCTGTCAGTTTGCTGGGTGGACCATTGGCTTCAGCATCTGAAGGTGTGGATCAGGTTGATAAATAGCTGGTATTAGTCGTTTTGGCAGAACACGCATCCAATTTCCATCCTGACCCATGTCATGGCTTAGTATGATCTTCCATAATATATTGTATATACATCAAAGTCTTATTTTTTTCAGACTTAAACATAATGTTTGCTGCAGAAAAGCCACTTACTGTCAACCCACCTCCCCGGGTCATTGCTAAGGGACCGTCTCAATGACGGTTTTCACAAAAAACGGAAAACTTTTGCTGTATTTTGGCCATTTTTTTACACGGCACTGCAGTTATCAGGACATGAAAACGCATACTTTTAAAACCTGCACCAAAGGCAAATCTTGAAAATGCCCCGTTTCCCTGTCCATGTAAACTTGCAAAACACAATCCGATCTGGAAACGGTGACATAACAACCCCACCTTGCTCATCGCCTTTAGAATTCATCCTTATAGCCACATGCAGACAGAACGAAAGAATAACAATGACAGACTATTTGGTCCCTCTGCATTCTATTGTGTTCATAAACACTCCTCCGGTAAAATGTAGAGTTGCTTCACCACCACTAGGATAAACGGAGATCATCTAAACCTCCTGGTCAACATTCTTCTGTGGTGTTCATTTTCTTTTTTTTTTAAGTTAAACTTTCACCTACTGGCCTGGAATACACACTACAACGTTTTCTGTCATTTTGCTGATGTGTATACATAATAATAATAATAATAATACATTTAATTGTTTTCACATAATTGTCATCTGAATGCCAATTTCTTTTTAAAACAGACAGAAAAAACATCATTGTTTAGGCAACGGTGACACGTAAGCAAGCATAAGACAAGTTAGATTTGAAGGAAAGATGTCACACAAACTTGAATAATGATATAATTGGCCATTAAAAGTAAACATAATAAAATACTAAAATTAACGTAAATTCTGGTATTTTTGGAATTATTAATCATGGATCATAAAAAGATTGGAATAACCATACAAATACGATAATTATCATACGTCTGGAAATCATGCGCCTCCTCTAAGATACTTGAGCCTTTTTATCATCTCTTAAAACCAAAATGTGCCAGCTGCAGGTTGGTGTATGGCTTTATGACTAAACGATTAATGAACAAATCTGATGATAATGCAAAATAATTGTGATTATATCAAATAATTGCTATTAAACGATCATGTAATCATGTTGACCTACCGAGCTATAAATGTTTTTGTCGCTCATGTGTTTTAGCTGTTTCTCTTTTAATGCCAGAGCATGCTGTTGCTGTAGTTATGTCAGAAAGCACTTCCCACATAACAGCCTGTATTGGCAACAAATATATTTTTTATAAACAAGTGTCAGAATTTAATATCTGATGTTTACTGATGTGACCATAGATCAAGGGCCAGCCAGATTAAACACAGAGCATCTTTATGAGGTATAGACAACTCATAGAGAGTAATAAGAGAGGCTGGTCCCTTTAAAGAAATTGTATTTTCCTTCAGCGTGTCATTGTCATGTCCCCACCTCCCTGAGCCCCTACGCAATTAAACAGAACGAATTGACGCTGTCAAGGCGTTGGCAGGTCGTTTGACCCCTGTACCCACAATCCATTCAACGGGCCCCTTCCTCTTCAGGCTCCTTTCTAAGAAGAGGGTGCAGAGTCCATCACATCCTGGTCACCATGGTTGTGCCGTTAACAGATTGCACTGACGTTCTGTCATGCCATCACTAGCCTTGCCATCTGCCTCATGCTTTCAACGTAGAACACGGACGCAGGCTTGTGACTGTTGTACAGCTGTAAGAGTAGCAGTGTGTCATTGGTGTAGAACTCCACATTTGACAGAATGTTAAGAGAGGAAAGATGAGCAGAATAGGTATACAGACTGCTCTGGAGACATTCCTTCTGTGAGAATCTGTTGCCTCTGAGGACAGAAGTTCCTCCGAAAAGTCCATCTTTGTTTCAGTTTCAGCCTCTCACTCAATCACTCTCATCTTTCTTCGTCTTTCTCAGAGAACAGTTCTGTTCATACCGGCAATCAAAACTGCATAAACTCCATTGCAGCCAATGAAATACACTCAAGTCAAGGCCACCAACGTAAATACAAGCTATCTTTTACTAACTTTTAACTATTTTTTTAAGTTTGACCTTTTAGATTCTCGCAGTTGACCAATAATTAGCCGGGCAGAAAGTACTGACCTTTTTAGGGCAAGAAGAGCTGGAGAGCCCCAACTGGAAATAGCTTTATAGATAGCTGTGTATTCCCGTCAAACTTTACTTCTCTGACAGAGTAGAGACTGTTCCGGAAATCAACAGTTGCAAATCAGAAGGTGCGGTTACAGATCATTTACATGGGGTTGTTGTCCTGTAAGGACCCATTGGTTAAGAATCTGCTAACTTATTTTTATAGACCTTTTTAAAATTGATTAGCCTGAGGGCTCTTTTAAACAGGCTCACTTGGACAATTTCCTTCGGCATGCATCTCCTTACCACAATACCCAATTGACCTAATAATAAATTATGTTATTAATCTATCAAATGGTCTTTTTTTCTGTAAAATATCAAAGTGATAGCAATATAATAATAACAATATGTATGTTTGATGAAAGTTAAGTTTTAATAATGTTCGCAATTCGCTTGAAGGTCTTGCTGACACCTTCCTTTTATATGTTCCACATGTTCTTACAAGATTTCATGAAGCTTATATACGTAAAATGAGATTCTTATGTTCTCGTGACCTTTCACCTGTGTTAGAAAGTTGAAAGAAAGCAAAGGACTGTCCAAGGCTGAAGAAGATTAAGTTAAGAAATAAAGATGGTCCTGAATGCAAGATCAAGACAGTCTTAAGATCAATCCCAAAAACGCTATGTCCCTTTTGCTCACCTCACCTTTTCGAGAAATTGAACGAACATCTTATCACTCAGGAAATCAAATACAATGGTGAAAAAACTGCAAGGAGAAGTAAATACATTGAAGTAGCAGAAGTAGTGCAGAGAGGGTTTTGGCAGCTAATGCATCAAAACGGACCGAGAACAAACCATGGTTTTGCATTGCGCTCAAGCTCACAATCGGAATTTTCCAACGCCAGCTCTGCTACACATAGCAGGTGATATTTGAGATCCACACACATTCCTAACACTCCTGCAATATCTCCTTATGCTTTTAAGAGAAAAGCTGGACTAAAGAAAGGAAATGTCTGTCTGGTAAGGAATCGTCTGTGCTTTCTTTCACAACCTGACCTGAGTTGGAGCCAAACCGCAAGAACGATTTCGCGTCTGAAAAATAACTATTTCCCTGCCGTCCAAGTCATGATTCCCTTGCTCTAGTTAAATTCTCAAACTGGTGCACTGCAGAATCTGTGGCCCAGTATGGTAGACTGGTTCTCGGCCAATGGCAGCATCTCTCCATATGCGCATGAGACTGAGTTGGAGAGAGGGGGGAGCTGCAAGCTTCACTCATCCTCAATTTCCACCCTTTACTCATTAACATTTCAAGAGGAAAATACGATTGGAGAGGCCGTAAACAGGAAATCCCTTTTGTTCCTCACACATAACAGAGATGCTGATTATACAATCTAAAAAGTCCCTGAAGTGTTAAACATCGAATTTTTGCAGAGGATGATCTACTGTAGTTTTTTGTTTTTTAACCATTAGACCTTTCTTGGCTCTAATCTGGTAATGTACCATTTCCTGCAGCTTGAAGCTTCTTCTTCAGTACCCAAGCAGCAGCAGCAGCGTCTTTTGGACCAGCTATAGAGGCACCACGACTTGAGGCCTATCAAAGACATGGTGTATTTCCACAGTTATAAATTCAAAAGCAAAAGGTTTATTGCTGTCATCTCTGTCAGGTCCTTTGATCCATGGAATGAAACAAAAAAACTGTTGTCATCCCAAGGAGTGAAATTATGCTGACTCACTTGCATTTTTTTTTGTGCTTCGACTCACAAACACAGGCCATGTTTATGTGAAGTCAATAATCAAATTAACATCCGTCCACCCACACTCACTATTCAGTCCTTTTTTCCCAGGGTGATTATCAGGTTCTTTTAGACACAATGTCTTGCTGAACTGCAGTCTTTGGTTTGTGCAGGTTGCTTCGAGCGTTCAGGTGCAGTCTGTGTGATTGCATGCATCATTTCTGTGTCAGACAGAAGAGGAGATTGTGGGGAGCAGGCAAATGTCACCCAGTGAGGTGGAAATGTAGGTTAATCTGGTCATTTGGGCACAACCATCATAATCGGCATCGTGACTCCTCGAGCAGAGGGAGTGATGGGAGGGGGTGTGGGGTGAGAGGAGTTGGGGCGTTGGCTGAGCATAAGAGAGAGGCTCCTCATGATTGTCAGAGGAAGCAGCAGAAGAAGCAGAAGACAGAGATGAAGGCAGGGCCAGGGAGGTAGCCCCCACCCCCAAACCCCCAGCCCTGCAGTCCCTCTTCAAACAGTCATCTACGTGATTGGCCCGGTGTCACCATGGTCACGGATTCAGCTCCATCAGTCGTCACCCTAGCACACTTCCTTCAACCGGCTTTGAAGTAATTCGATTATACACATTATGTAACACAGTTAGAGGAAATGCACACACGCCAGGAGGAGTGACATTGATGCAATGGCCATCTGTTAAGGAAGATTGCCTGAGAACAATTATTTGACCATTACTGTTAATATCTATATATGAGTTTTATATTTCTATTTTTTTTCGGTGTTTGCAGCCTTTCACATTACATATTCTCATCTTAAGATGAATTTGGATGATTTTTTTCCCCAGTATGGCTAATTTAACACAACAAAGCGCTGAACAACATCAGTCCATTAATTTTCTATATCCTTGGCTCTAAATCCAGAACGCTCTTGCTAGACAACATTGCTTACCACTTGGCGCCCCACCCGCTGTAAAAAAATCAAGCTTAAAATGGAATTAAAACTAACAGTTGGACATGCTGTTAAAGAAAAGTAAAAGACAGCCATGTCATACTACACATATTTCCCAACAGGATAGTAAAAATATGGCTAAATAAAATATATGTACACGACTACATAAGTCAGTGTATCATTTATAGTAGTGACTCTGAGAACCAACTTTCTCCATTCTTACTATTCCGGGACTATCTAATTTATGTGGCACAATGAAGATATATTCTCTGTTTCAGATTGTCCTACAGTCTTTACTTATTTTGCCGATATAAATTTTAATTGTTAGAGAAATAGAATTAATCAAAAATACCAAGTGAATGAAGCTTAATAGAAAATAGGGAGCATTTTGACTTTTTCTTCAAGCTCTCTGTTTTTAATGTGCTCAACCAGTCATCTGAACACCCATCTTGGACACATGAGTGTCTATGTAGATGATTGGTGTATAAACAATGAATCACGGTCATCACTTAGCAGTTAGAAGGACTCCAAAAAGGCACATGGATCCTGTAGAGAGCTTTTGGAAAGCAGTAAAATGCAGACATGAGGCTACGACACGAGGTCGTTTTACCATCGGTTGTTCCGCCAGTCCAAGAACAAGCAATATGCAAATGATTGTTTGTGTCCGCCATGTGATGACATCTTGATCAATATCTTCATGGATAAGCTCAGATCCGTCCTGTGACCCTGAACAGGATAAGTGGTTGAACGAATGAATGAACCCATCGATTACATATTGCATCAGCAGCTCAAGGATCAATATGTTCTTTTTGGTGACACCTTGAGCGATGATGTAATCTGCTCTATTTCCCTTGACGGCAGATTCGGAATCAGCCGCAGAAAGATGCCAGTGCTCAGTCCTAGAAACATGAAAAGAATAAATTAAATAATTATTAAAGCGCCGTCTGTGGGGATTCTGCTGTATGGACACTAAGTCTCACAGTGCATCATGCAGATGCTGCAGTGTGGGTTGCCATGTGTGCTCTGACTGGAAAGCCCTCCCCCTCACACTACCCTCCTCATGGCCAGATGTATGTGATGGACTAGCACCCACTCACTCAACAGTGCCCCTTCTCCAAGCCTTCCCTCCAGCCTGAGAGAGACATCCTGTGGACTGCGGGTGCAACTACAGCCCCACATTCCTGCTGCCCTCTCCATGACCTGCTCTTTTTTCTTTCTTTTTTTTTTTTTTACATGCAACAAGATTTATGAGCATTTTCTGGTGATTGTACAAACACAGCGGGACAGGATTCCTGATAGATGGGAGGAGAGGGGGGAAAGACATATAGCAATGTTCCCAACCTGGTGTCCATGCAGCAGAACACAATCCAGTAGCCATCCTCATCAGCTCTTCTGCTTGTTGCTGTGTGCCTTCACATGAGCCATTAGAATTAATAACACATTTCCATGCAGGGTGTGCCAACACACTCTGCAGGCTGTATAATGCATTCTAATACAGTGTGTGGGGATTCTGCACCGTACCGGCCTGTAGTCTGAAACCCATTAATCACTGTGATGCAGACAGGCTGCTGCTGATGTGAAGATCCATCCCTCCCTCTCTCCTCATTCCATCCCTTCTATACGCGTTCTTCCACCCGGGCTGTGCTGCAACCCCTCGGCCCCCTCAGGTCCGTTCTATTTTTAATTACCTATTAGAGACCCTGGGTCTTGATCCCCCTGCCTCCAAGCTTTCTGCCAAGTCTCGTTCACTTTTGACCATCCTCCATCGTAAGGGAGTGAAATAATACACAGAATACTTGCACTAATACTAAGAATAAGCAAGGATAACTAGGTCATCAGTGACGGTTATTTTACATGCTGCTGCATGTGAATAAGTCAGATTAATTGAATTTCTCTCAAGTTTAGAGTTTGTGTATTTAAATTTTGTTTTTGTTTCTTTTCTTTCTGTGGACCGGAAATAACGTCAATAAGCTATTAAGACAACAATGATGAATTATTACCCATGTCAAGAATGATGTGTTTTACCTTTTGATGATTAGTCAGTTGGTTGGTTCACTGGTGTTTTGGTAGGTTAGCTGGTTCATTTGTTGGTGAGTTGGTTTGGTTGGTTGGTTGGTTGGTTGTGTTGAGATGGTTGGGTCTGGTTCGTTGGTTTGATATGTTTTTTTAGGTTAGTTGGTGGGTGAGTGAGTGGGGTTGTCAGGCTTTTTCAGTTGGTTGGTTTATTGGTTGGTCGACGAATGGGTTTGATATGTTGGTTGGTGAGTTGAAGTTCCAGAGGCGAGGACCAGCACAGCTGAAGGCTCTGAACCCAATGGCTGCAGATTGAGAAATTGATAAAGAATGATGGTCTGAGGTTCAAGATTATAATGAAGATTCTGAGACAGAGTAAATTAATTCACAGTAGAGATTTGTGATTATTATGGTGTTTATCGTAATGATTATGATGTCCTGCTTTTTGTTTAACTAGAAATGAAACCCCATGGTTTTAGTTTCTAGTGATTTTTATATAAAAGTGTATTTACCAAAGACATGAAAGGCATTTCTGATGAAACACCTTAGTCTCTTTACATCACCATTTTTCCTAGTAGCGGCGCCATTAGAATGCATAATCTTGGGTTTCAAAAGGTTATCGTTTTTTTTATTTTGCAGCTGAAGGTGTTTTTAACTGTGACTTCCTTTTTCCTGCCATCTCCTTCCAATGCTCTACATTAAATCTTTTGTTTGTCAAACTCAGAGACAGAGACACATTATCGATCATTTCATCTGAAGATGAGAGATGATAGCAGGATGACTGTCTTTGCTCTGGTGTGCGGAGCATTTTGGTTAAACCCCTGGTGAGAAAGCACAAGCGTGCACGTGTGGGCGTCCTTCCCCCAGTAAAAACGGATAGAGGAAGCTCTACCTCTTTCACCATTAATTTCCTGTTGTGTTAGATGAGTCCGAGCTGTGGGTCGTGGAGCAGAGAGATCTGGTTCCTCCTTTGGCTCGGCTCTCAGATTCCTGACTACCTTCAACCAGATCTCTTGGAGGCGAGGCCACTGGGGTCGTCTTGTGTCCCGTCACCATGCGTCGTGGATTCTGCTTGTTCAGAGGATACAGGAGACCCAGTGAGGATGATGACGAGGTGTTTGTATGCAGCCCCAGATACAAGGTGACACTGCAGAACAAGGAACTTTGTCTATACTCAAATAATCTTTCAGGACCTCAAAAGTCCCTTGCCTGAAACTGCTTTCTTCTGCTTCTTCTTTTGGCTGTTCCCTTTCTGGTTCGACAAAGTCATTTAATGACAGTATTAAGAGTAAATTATTTGATTAAACTATTGTCAAAATTGGAGATTTTGCATTGAATTTTGCTGATCATCGTACCAGTTAAGTACCTGCGCTTGTTTAACATTTCAAGACATGGTGATATCATTTGCAAAAAGTTTATTTCATTCAATTTCTATAAATTTTATGAACACAAAAGAAAAAAATTATACGTGTTTTAATAGAGTTTATAAATCTTATTTTAGTTAATTGATTTGAGCAGTGGCGGGCTGTTGGTTCTACACATTGGACTTCAGCACTATACTCACGCGTTGACACTCCCATATCATCACACACCGCAGATACACGCTGCTGTCAGATGACTAACCTGCCCATATTCAAAGAAACAGTAACATTTTTCTTGTGCAATAAAGTGGTTAAAACGAGATTCCACATGTCATAAGACTTCCAAGAAAACAAAAATGCCATCAAATGTAAATAGGAATCAACAGCGTCTCCTGGCATAAAATACGTGCCATCAGGCGTAAGACTGAATCTGGACTTCAGTCACACCACAACACCAGCAAACATCTTCAGCAAGCAGTAATCAACAGCTATTTAAGATGCTAAGACATTTGACTCACCAGAGCTGCTCCTCATCTGAAGCTATTCAGTCTGTCCTCCTTTCTTTCTTTTAAAAAACAGTCCGATAACACCGTCATAGAGAACACCGGTGCGAATCAGTTCCATTATAAATTCCTTTTCTATGTGGCATGGGTTCCAGTGCTGACATGCTGGCAATACGTTTTTAATTTGACGAAAATGAATGCTCAGCAGGAGCTAGAAACTGAGACGAAATGTAACTCCTTCCGGGAACGTAATACTGATGCAGGGCGAGGTTTCCCTCGAACAATCCCAGCCTGCTGTTTGTCCCTGCTAGCTTCCCCCGACTTGTGAAAGAACACGCCCTAAGTAAGAACTCTAAAATCTTATTTGATAGAAAATATGACAATGTACAAAATCATCCCGTTGATTTCACCTTCAGAGGCCTTCACTCTAGGTTAACACGTCTGTGTCACGCCGGGGCAAGCAGCTTCCAGAGTCCGCAGGGGAGAAATCTGATTGGATAAAACAAAGCTCACCTTTATGAGCTCAATGGAAGCAGTCAAGGAGAAAAGCCGTTAGATAAACACAAAGAGAGGGAAATTTCACTTTTAATGGATTTCAATGTGGACATTTTTGTGCTTAACATGCTCTGTCCAATCTAGCACTTTGAGATTTGATCGTATTTGAATGTAGACAGCGTTATAAATAAAATGTACTATTATTATTATTATGAGGTACAATCATGTTTACACATTGACTTTGACACATTTCAGGATCTGAGATTGAACTGGAATAAATCCCCCTCAAATACACACAACCTGTCCTAAACTCAACCCAAGAAATCAAAAGTGAAAAGACAAAAATGTCCAGAGTGAGGTAAAAAGGGTTAATAGATTAATATAGATGGATAGGATAGATTTCATTTTGCATATCTGTGCATTTCCTCGTGTCCCTTTCCTGCCAACTCTGTTGGATAAGATTCCAGGTATCATTAATAGGTCCAATAAAACTACTCAGTACTTTGACTGAAATCTTTCAGTGGAAGCCTTCATGCTGACATCAATGAAATATTTCCTGTGGAGGAGAATCTCCTCCTGGTCCAGGGCTGTGCTGGACTTCTTTCACAGCATATGGTGCTCCTTGCATGAGGCTTTTCTTTCTGATACAGAACAGGCTATTTTTGAAATTGGGGCACCCGTTGTTTGACGCCACTTCTATTTTGGGTTTGTCGCTCAGTCTCAAAGGAGCATTTAGTCGTCTGTTTTTATCCCTCCACCACCAACAAATGGAGGAGGAGGGGGGCTCCATCCATCCGTCACATTTGGATTCTGGACCAGAGCTATAAATGTTACAATAGTTGATTAGTTAAACTTTCTACACACAGCAACTAAATACTAACGCTGTGCCTTTTGCTATCATGGAGCTTTGTTTTTATTTGTATTTTTGGTTGCCGAGGTTACGGGTTGAATTTCGCTTCATTCTCTGAAATCGAGTTGTCTCAGATCGAACTGCTCAATATGTTAACTGGAAATATTATGGGTTTTTTAAAAATATTTTATTTAAGTTTTTGCGGAAAGAACAACCAGAACAAAAAAAAAATAGTTGTAACATAAAAACAAACAGGCTACCAGCTCACGGAAAAAAACACCTATGCTGTCCGTTTAAGGATTTAAATGTTCAAAAATGAATTGAGGGTTCAGAAATGGAGTTCATAGAGCAGCCAGCAGCCAGCACAGTCCGATCTGCCTGGTTCCGAGGTTATGTCCCAATATGTTCAACAAAATTTCCACGGATTTCAAGGAATTTAGCTTTTATAAGCCTCTGGTACAATCAGAAGGCTCCTCCCATCTGATGCTGAAGAGGCAATTGGTCAAATATGCAAAAAAAAAATTGCAGCCAAAATTGCTAAAACCCAAAATCTAACCAGATGTGTTTTGGTTAGTCCTTCTTTAGTAGAATTTCTATAGATTTGACCCCTTTTTCACTCAGTGGACTTCATTGTTACAATATGATTCTCTAAAAAGCAGCAGATTAGCTCCACACTGATTGTGAGTGATGAGTCTGAACCATAATTCATCCTTCAGCAGGTTGCCTGTATGCTTGTGTGTGGGTCAGTGCTATGAAGCTAACTGAAAACAGAAAGACCCAGCTGAAGCCTTTAATTTGCTCCAGCCTGTGTGCAGGATATTAAATATTCCTGTTATTCCAAGATGGGCAGGAAGTTCAAATCCTCTGACTGGATTTGTCGCCAAATACCTCACCGGTAACAAAAGGGAGCACAGTGGCGGTGGAACAGCGTCATGGGGCTTTGATTTGTTTTAACAGAGAGCTTCTCCTGGTACTCCTGAAGAGAGAGTACCAGGAGAAGACCACGCTGACGCTGATGCAAGCGTCTGGAGCAGACGCTTGCATCAGTGTCTGCTCCAAACAACCAGAAATACTTTTCAGAAGCCTTCAGAAGAGTGTTTATTCCTCTGCGCCGTAGCCACGGAAACAGAGCCTTGCAGCTTTTGTGGAGTGACCTGCGGCTGCGGCCAGGATTTAAAAAAATGGTCTTTAAAACTGTCTCTGAAGTGTTTGCTTGCTGACGCCGCCGAGCAACATTTGTTAAGTTCATTGTGTCACCTGTGGCTAGTTTTCAGGACCTTTGCAGTTAGTACAGTCGAGTATAACTTGATCCGTGGTCTCAACACAAAGCATGGTGTTTCTCCTCAGTCCCGGTTCTGTCTGATCCCCACTTCCTCCTCCTCCTCGTCTTGTTTGTTTCCCCAATCTTCTTAATTTCAAGCAACATGTATCCTTTCAGTCTACCATAAGAGTGTCAAGAGTATCAATACTTCAGTACTTATTTAAAACCCAACACCCTTAAAGTTGTGATATCAGAATTTATCATCAACCCTCACCTCTGAGCTTCATGTGAAATCTAAGCTTCACTTATTGGTTTGCTACTCAGAAGATTCCAGATTGACTTAAAAAAGTCCTGCTTACTTTTTAAAGTTGTTTGGTATCGCAGTGAGTTTTTGTATTAAGATATGCTCCAAAATTCATCTTTTGTCACACATAAAATACACAAAATATGTCGTAAGCACATCATGTATTTACATTTTAAAATGTTTTCTTATGCTCTATGATGTCAAAAATACCAACAATGGTGATTTTTAGACTTTTCAGACTCTTAAAAAAATACTGTAAGAAAAACTTTCATAAAAATAGAATATTCTTAAATGTAACTCTTAAACATCATTGCTCTGTTTGAAAGTTTTAAGTCATCTCCTGACCTTCGACCTCAACCTGACAGTAGAAACAACATTTGAGGAAACTGCCGTTAGCAGAAACAATGTTTCTACACTAGTAAATGCAGATAGTTAATACCAGTTACGACATTTACTTTAGCATGTTTACCATCTGACACTAGTTTACTTACATTGATCTCCAGATTTGAGACCTGTGAAAACTTTTACGTTTTCAGTTATGACTCCAAATGGTTAATATTGCTAAGCACCAGTTTCATAGTGGGTCCAGTTTAGACAAGAATATAATTTTATGTATTGAGAGTGCCTTTGACTAAAAAGAAAATTTAAAAAAATTAAACATCAAAGTTCAACTTTTATATTTGGCTTTATTCAACATAATGTAGTTAATAAAGTTACTGGCTCAAATCTTCTGCAGAATATCTCTCAAGAGGGTTTTGATGAAAGACAAAATGGTTGTGCTGTTGTGCAATGTTTCCTGTTACTCCTACCACGGCACATTGTCACACTATCATTCCATCGATGCTGCATCAATGCTTGAACATCTTAATCACCTGCTTCTCCCAATGTTCTTCTAGTGCCACTCCCCACAGGTCCACAGCTTTGCATTAAGGCACATGTCTTACAATAATCCAACAGTAGCTTATTTCCATTGGTCCCATGTCACTTCTGGGTTGACGTTCTACTCTTGACTTAAAGGGACAGCATAGCCAAGTCATTATTGCTTCTTTAAGCGGAGTTTAAATTCATAAATAACAGAATTACTTTCTCTTCAGCGATGGCGTCATAAGCAACCTCCTGCAAAGTCAAGCCAGCATCCGTCTTCAAAAAGCAACCATTTCTTATCTCCATCTTTCTCTTGATTTTACACCTTTGGGATGGTGGGGCTGGGTACTTGCTCCATTGGTGAATGATTGATGGTGGGATTCGTTACTGCTTCTGATGAGCAGGTAGCGCCTTGCATGGCCACTTTCCCCGCTGCTGTCTGAATGTGTGTGAAGTGCTGTGAAGCACCTTGAGTGGTCGAGCAGACTGGAGAGACGCAACATAAATACAGTCCATTCATCTTTCTGGTGTTCAACACACAATTTTACCTTATGCCTCTCTGTCTTTTCTATTTTCTAAATCCTTTAAATCCTTTTTATCTGGAAAATCATTACAGCAGAGCTAAAGAGTCCAACTGATCCAATGATCTGAAAACCACATGTGGCGTCTGATTGGACGAGCAGCTGCATCCTGCTATGCAGACCGTGAGAGAGACCATTAGCTCACCTTCATATTATAATAAAATGAGGAATCTGTGTGTCTGCATGTCATTCACGCATTTCGAGAACCGTTCGTCCGTTCAGCACAAGCGGAAACGCAGTGTCTAGTGTTAAGCTGTTCGGATAGGATTTATTGAAGACATTAGGCCACTGGTGTCTCTCTGGTGCACACTTTCTAGTAGGTTCTGACCTACCAATATGAAGCTCATTCAACTCCATTTGGTGTTTTTCTCTCAACTTTTAAAGCAAAAGTTAAGTTGCTTTTGAATCAACTTAATTTGAATGTGTGAATGTGAAATGTATCCCCAAAAATTTGGGGATATTATGGAATCCGGAAACGATTTCATGAATCATTATTGATATGATTTTTCGCAAGGAAGAATTGGAATTAATTTTGGGTTTTTTTGGTTGTATATTTCCGACAGTAAGATTTTTTTTTTTCCATAAACGATCTCCGGCCATAATTTCTCAACAGTTGGTTCAATTAAGTCCATATTTGGGGTAAAACTAATCTTCAGAGTGCAGTCGTACGTGGAAGTAGCACGGAGAGGTTGTAGTGAGATATTTAACCATAAAAAATGTCCTTGTTCTTGATTATCTGAAATTCTTGTCAAAATACCCAAATATTTGCTGCTAAATGTGCATGCATGCTTTGTTTTTTTCTTCACTGCATTTTGTTCAGTATAGGACAGGATAGCTCCACGTCTCTGTTTTTGAAATGACCAACATTCCTACAGATGCTTGGAGCTCAGTAGACCAACTAGTTGTGGAATTCCAGGAATACCTTAATGTTCTCAAAGAAAAATTAAAAGTCTCCAGAGAAGTGTGGCAACATCGACTAAAACCATGAAATTCCAATTGACTGACCTTTTCTCTATTTGTCCTCCTCCAGACAACACCGACAGGTCAGGGACGGCCAGACTCACCCGTCTACACCAATCTCCAGGAGCTGAAGATCTCTCAGTCCAGCCTGCCGCCCATCCCCTCCGGTTCCCCTCTACACATCCTTGGCGACTGGGAGACCCACAAAGACCTGAGCGGCAGGCATTTTTACTACAACCGCGCAACAGGAGAGCGAACCTGGAAGCCACCGCGCACCAGGGACACGAGCAGTAGCACCAGTAGCATCCGAGACAGCCAGGGCACAGTTGAGAGTGAGGTGAGGGATATTTAAGCCAAGGAAACTTTTTCCACTTCTTCAGAGTTTCATGGCAGATGATGCTAAAGACCCTAGCAGTAATTATTGATTGTGAATGTGATTATTGTTATTGAGAATTAATTGTATTTTGGGGGTCTTTATCATGCTTAAAAACTTCTGAAAGTTTATAGACAGTCATTTCTCAAATTGTGGGTATTATGTTTCGCTGCAAAAGGCAAAGTGGCTCCACAGCACCGCCAATTTATCTTCAAAAGTAAACCCCCCATTGGAGTTCTTTGCACTTAGAAGTAAAAAACATGTTATCCATGTATCATATCCGGATCTATCTGATACTATACCAGGTAAAACAGGTAGTCAGCTATTTTGAAAAAAAAACCATGTGATTTGGTGTTTAATTTAAACAAACTCGTACTGAAGTTTGACCTTATCGACTTCAATTTCGATGAGTGACATGTTTAGACCATAAGGACTTAAAGTTATCAAAAGCTTGAGTTTTCTATGAGCTTTCCAGATGATATGAAACTGCAATCATTGCATTCTCGCCATAAAGCACAAATTTGTCATGTCAGGTCAGGTGACTGGATGCCCTGGTGCAAGGGCCCAATCAACGTTGCCTGCACCTTTAATTTCGGTTGAATTACTGCATCCTTTTAGGTTTAGTCCCCTTCCTCTTCTTCATCCTCTTCTTCGGGGTCCTCACTTCCTGTGATCCGACATGGTTTATAAATGGAAGGAACTGACTTTTGTTTTAGAAGCCTCTACTCGGCCAACAAACATGGAATATAACTCACATCACACACGAAAAACAAACTTCTCCCTTGCCCAATCATACAAAAGATCTTTGTTTGTGAGGAAACAGCTTTTAAGAGGAATCCTCAGCAGTCTCTGTTGAACAAACAAGCAATGGCGAAGTTGTGGAGAAGCTCTGAGATCTTTTCAAACGTTTTTGTTTTTGAGAAAGAAAGGAAACAAGCAAGCCTTTGATGGTGGGAGGTGGGGAGTTCCGATTTCCTGCTGGGTTGTAGTTTCCTTTCTGTGGTATACAACACTGCCCTCGTGTGGTGATGGGGTTGGTTGCAGTGTGAAGTTCCTGTGAGGAAAAGCCTAATTCCTGGAGTCAAAGGAGAATAAAATGAAGTCAGTATGATGTTGTGGACCACATAAACACTTCATCATGGAGAACTGTCTCCTTTTTTTTGTCTTCAACAGCCGCTGTCCTCCGAGGAAAACTGTCACAGCACCCACTCAAGTCAGTCAGACAGCCAGTACGGGTCCCCCCCTAGAGGCTGGTCGGAGGAGCTGGATGATCACGGTCACACACTCTACGTCTCTGAATACACTCAGGAGAAGGTGCGACTGTGGATGAGCCAAACCACTCATAGCTTCCATGACGGCTTGTGAACATCTGCATCAAATATGCTTCTTGCTTTCACAGTGGATCAAACATGTGGATGAACAGGGCCGGCCGTACTACTACAGCGCCGATGGGTCCCGATCCGAATGGGAGTTGCCCAAGGTGAGCTCATCCTCTGAACATGAGCTGCTTTTTTCTTCTGTTGTTGAGAAGGAAAAGAAACGATGCTGACACCTGGTCACCCTAGTTATGACGGGGTCACCAGGTGTCAGCATTTTGATTGGATGTAGTTTTCAGAAACTGACACTACAGCAGAGATGCTTTTCTAAAATCTGTATTATCCAATGGCTGTGAAGAAAGCAGGAAAGACTGTTATCACCGGGCTGCAAGTGTCAATGGAGCTGCACACAAGTCAACTTTTTCATGGGAAAATTGCGAGTCGAACGTCACAGATTCTGGAAAACATGACGGGAAGAAAGACTAAAAAATTTGCTGAATTCACTTTTCAATTACAAAGGGAGGGGAAGATTAGAATTAAGTGAATAATACCAGCTGCCTTGGTTCATGTTATACTTGAGTGTGTGGTTCAGTATATGGTTCTACAAAGAAAGACTATAAATACTTAATTATTATTATTATTATTTAATTATTACCATTGCAAATAACCATATTATTATAATATCATTATTCTAATATTCTTTACAGCTGCGGTAACATGTACATTTCCCCTGTAGGTAACTTTCATTCATTCTATCTTTCTTTCTCTTTCTCTCTGCAAATTCTACCCTGGACGGGCAATTAATGTTTCCACTCTCCCCCAAGTAGAACCAGTAGTAAACTGGAAAAAAAAACATCTCACCTCAGCAAGCTGCCTCTTCTGTGTTATTGCACACAGTTAAGTCAGGGTCACTGTTGGAAAGAGGAACTGTATTTTTAAGTTATTTGGACAAGAACAGGGAATTACAAGCAGACAAGAAAAGGGAAGGCAAGCAGATTATTATTGATCGTAAATAATGTGAAACTCCTTTTTATCTTACTGTTACACGATTTACTGATGTAAATCACCACCTCCACCTCCACCTCCTCCTCCTCCTCCTCTTCCTCCTCCTCCTGGTGTGCATTCTTAATGCTTGTCCTGTGAATGTAAGTGGATGAATGTCTGAGGAGCTCAAACAGGAACCATGTTTGGGTGACAGTCTATTAGTGGCCCTGCTAATCTGGCGAGTCTCAGAGTGAATGGACTCGAGTGCGGAGATGAATCTAATCATGGGACAGTTGGAGACAATGTTTGGACTCTAAGCGAGGGCCCTCTGTCCGATGGTGCTGTGGAGGGTGAAAGGAGAGGTAGAGGATGGGGGAAATTCTGTGAGCGGAGCCAGAATAACACCTGTGATGTCTTAATTGTTCCTCTCCTTCTCTGCAGTATAATATCTCCCCTCAGTCCGGGGACGCTCCCAAGAGTCGTAGTCTGGAGAGGAAGCAGCCGGATCCCATCGTCCTCACCAAGTGGAGACACAGCACCTACGTCTTGGACCTCAACGACAAGGTACGACACGCTGGAGTTCAACATTTTACATCGCAAGCACTGTTTTGTGGTAGATATTCCGTCACCTCTTTTATTGGCTGCGGCTCTAATCCTGTGTCGAGTTCTCCGCTCAACACATGAAACGGCTTATAGTCGCTTTATTAGTCTCATAGTTTGGGGTTGGGTGTTCCTGACCGAGCGTGGCGTGTTTTCAGGTAGAACAGGTTCACTAAGCATTTTGTAAAGGACCCTGTTTATAATAAAGTCCAGTTAAACTCTGTAAATTCAGATTAAGGCTAATCTCCAACAAGCACAGCGACCCCTTAAAGGTTCAGTCTGTCAAATGTAGCGGTTTCTCCTATGATTCAATTGAATTTGATATTCATAAATATTTTTTTTAGCTTGTTATCAGCTGAAAATATATCTTTTTTAACGTGACACACTAAATACTGTTTCTAGAGAGGACTCTTTTTTAGCATTTCTAGGTTAAAGTGGGAGAAAGATAATGAAGAAACCTTGGTTTAGACTAATGCAGGATCATGCTGACCATTAAGCCCTAGAAAAAGCAACAAAGCATCAAATTTTGCTCTCGAATGAAACGTGAAGAATAGTATAGTGAAACCGTTGAGAGGTAAACCAGTGGGCTCATAATAATCTACCTGCAGGTGTGGACTGCTTGCTCAATGTGACCGGGTTAAGGTCGATTCTGACGCGGTGGGAGGAGGCTGTTCCTGACCAACCCGCCCTCACAGTCTGCATGGAACTCACTAGTCTACCTCTCAGAATTTTGTTTTGTTTTTATTCAGCTAAAAATAAGTTTTAAGTTGGGCATTCATTTTGGTTCTGCCTTTTGGATAAACGCTTTTTAATAATTTTTATTACGTGGCTAAAACTTGAATTTCGGCTCTGAGTGGGATTTTTCTCGGATTAAGGTTTCCGGGTCATATCTCAGAAACCGTTCACTATTTTTTCACAAATTCTAACTTCATTTATACGTTACCCACATACTGGAGAGATGTCTTTGGATATTTTGGAATTTTAATCATTTTGTTTTGGAATTTTTTTGACAAAACATCAAACAAATACTAATAATTTCACTGTAACTGTCTTCCTTAAAGGAAGAGCAGCGGTGTACTTCATGCTGGTTTGATGATGTGGCTTTGTTTAAACATTGTTCAATTTGTCCATTGGAGTTGCTGTTAAAAACATTTCGCTGTCGGGTTATTTCATCTTTGAGCAGAGGCATAAATCAACGGTTAACCGTGTGACGTTTCATTGCAGTCCTCTTTCAAAATGTGGCGCTTCACGTCCGACGCTCACAAGAGGAGATTCGGCTACTCTCTGTACCGTGATAAAGTTGGTACCACGGAGAACTTTTGAATCAGCTATGATCCGTCCTAATACGCGTCACTGTGTTGTAGTTAAAGAGCTGATGGTCACACAACACTAAAAGCCAATCAAGGATGTTGATCTGAGGTTCTTATAGCGGATGAAACGGGAAAGAAGCAGCAACTTGGAACTTAAATTCTAACACTCCTTCCCCTCTTCCTTGTTTCCTGATGACTAACCCGCACCAACCTTTGGACCTGTGTTCTCCTCACTAACCCCATGTGTCTTGTAGTTAGTAGCTGAGCGAATCATCTTGTTGTGACTCTTGTTGGTAGGAGTCTGCTCCGGCGCCCAAGCAGAGCTCTCCAGACTCTGACTCCTGCCCCTCATCTCCTAAACTCCCCTCCACAGTTAGTATCCCAGTTTGCACTGCATCGCAACACATCCACCACCACCACCACCACCACTTCTCTCCATCCTGCTTTCACCTGCATCCAAACATCTTTTAAACTCTGTATTGCCTCTGCTTTGCATGTAACTGCATCACATGACTAAACGTATTCTGTGTCAGGGCGCTCTCTGCAGGTTATAGTAGAGCATAACATCTGATAACATTTGCTTCTCACGCTTCAATGTTTGCGAATGTGTGTGTATTTTCAATGTAGCAGGTTCTCATCTGTGTCTTCCTCCTCAGCCTTCGGAGAAGTGTGGAGTCCTCAATGTCACCAAAATTACAGAGAATGGAAAGAAAGTCAGGTAAGATTCTTGATTTTTAAAAATACTTTAATAGAGGGAAAATCTGGAGGAGTGTGGTCTGTAGATCCAAGTCGTCTGTCTTCACTGTGGCTTACAGGAAGAATTGGACCTCCTCTTGGACGGTGCTGCAGGGTTCCTCCCTCCTCTTCGCCAAGGGTCAGGGGGGCAGCACCAGCTGGGTATGTATCCGCTCAGCCACTGGATGTTGGTCTCTTGGTGTTACTCCTCTTCTGCCTTCATTTCCATCTGTGCTGTGACATTTGTCATCCTCTTTCCTCCCTGAAGTCTTTCTACCGCAGCGGCTCCATCCCTGAGCTGCTCCTCACGCTCCTTAGCAGCTGGAAGCGCTCAGTCAAGCCCCGCCCTGCCGTCTCCTATGTGAACTGTAGGCCCGAGCAGGGCTCTGCTGTATGTCACCTCTCTCTGCATGTGCATCTCTTTCACTCCTGCCCTAACTCTGTGTGTGTGGAGTTTGATATAGTTGATCCTAATCTAACACAAAATTGATCTGCACTAATATTATATAATATGTTGGCAATAACAATAAATTAAACATCATATTCCTATTCAAAATTTTTTTGTGAAATGTTGAAAACAGAATGCACTGATTTGCTTTTTAGTCTTAGCAAGACTAGAGTTTTCTTATTGAGTTATTTAGCGTTGATAATGCAACACATATTTTCAATAAGGGCTTGGTTTGGGCTTCAGCATGCCAGTGTTTTAATTCTCTGGTAATTGAGTTGTTTTTTCTATTCCATTATAATATACAAATTACAGAAAAGAAGATAATGTATACAAAATTGAAAATTAGCCTCCCATTTCCCAACCCATCCCTGCCCTTGTTCCCAACACAGGAGACTACGATAGCTATCCACCTCTGTGTAGAGAATAACAAAGACATGAAAGTAATGATTAAAATAAGATAAAAGATTAATAAAGTAAGTATTAATTAATTATTAGTATTAATAATATATATTTTTTTAAAGATCCCTGCATTCCATAAAAATATACTCTTCGGGTTACAACAATGAAATTATAAGCAAATGGAATCTATATTTCATCGAAATTAGCCTTCCTCCCCCTTAAGGCACATCTAATCATCTCTAGTTTGAATCGAAACTTGATATCTTTAGACCATCCTGCATCTTTCCACATAAGTGGCACAAGACAGCAAGCTGGCACATCCAACTGGGAGGAGACTCTGGGTTAGACCCAGAGACCCAGAACTCACTGGAGGAACTTTAGATCCAATCTGGCCTGGGAATGCCTTGGGATCCCCCAGGATGAATTGGAAAGTGTTGGAGGGGAGTTGGGCGTGTGGAATATCCTGTTACCGCAACCTGACCTCAGTAAGCTGAAGAAAATGGAAAGAAATGCAAATAAAATGTCAACAATTAACAGTTGACATTGTTAGAGTTAAAATATTTGATTACCTCCCGTTGGACTCAATGTTACACACAAAACTGGTGAAATGAAAGAAATCCCTGTGTTTGTGCTGTACCGTCTGAGGGTGGAAGATAGCGGAGTCATGACCAAGTCCCATGACAAATATCAATGACCTCATACAGATAAAACTGCGTGAGATGATCTGTTCTACAAGATTCTGGGATGAGACTATCTGAGGGTACCGGAGTCTTCTCTGTTATGACAGATCCGTATATAATAAATCCACATATCTAAGCAACACAACTGAAACTCCTCGAGTTCATTCATCTTTTCCCAGTGATCAGAAGACTAGAATTTTCTTCAGCAACTGGCAAAACAGAGTCTTAAAAGGGGCTCAGAAAGTCAACGAGTGGCTGATGATAGAACTAACAACTAATAGTGTTTTTATTTTTTAGGTGTGGCGCCTTCCCCATGACAAACGGAATAATGTTTAGTGTCTGCATTTCGTTAAGTTGCCTTTTTCTAACATCGTCCCGAACCAATAGCGTGATCCTCTGAGACCCCCTCGCTGTTCTGTCAGACCTCAGGTCTCAACTTGTTTCCTTGTTCCAGAAGTTTGGCAGCAACCAGTCCAAGCCCGAGTTCACCGTGGATTTGCGAGGAGGGTCCGTGGAGTGGGCGTCAAAGGAAAAGTCCAGCAAGAAGCACGTCATCGAGGTATCCCACTCTTTCATTTGAGATCTATACACCAGAAGGTAGAAGGCATGGGGACCATCAAATAACAGACACAGAATAATGACATAGCTTTGATGCTCACAGCGTATCTTCATCAGCTTCATTAATACATGCCGACGTTGTCCCCATAAAGCCGCCCCATGCACTTCACCCCTGCTCAATTCTCCATGTTGGGAAGCACACATGTATGAAGATATCAAAAGTTACCTTATCCTGCGTCTCACAGTGACATGGAGGTTGGCACAAAAGATCACCAAAATGTCCAGATTTCTACTGACCTAGTGTTTGTTCGAGAAGTTCTTGTAAGTTATTTTTCGTGACTTTGCAGGGGTATTACTGTGAAGGCCTGGTTGTGTCATCTCCTCTGAACAGATAGTGTTTTTGGTTGCGTTTCCTACGTGAGCTCTGTGAGGAATGAATGCATATCTACTACTTACAGATCGATTCAGAGTTATTTTATTTATTTATTTCTTATTCAGATGGACTGTCATCTAGTGGTGAATTTCTAGATTGCACCTTATAAAATACGCGTCAGCTCCCTCTTATCCAAGAATCTATGCTTGTCTGTCTAGTCTCAAAAAGATGTCCTGTAGTTTGCTGTCAAGTGATGAGGTTCTTTAGAGAGATATATTATTAGTTGTTTTCTCGTTATATGTCCTGTAAGATTATAGGAGCGGTCAAAACGTATTATTTAGTATAAAGAGAAAAACAGTATGTGAAACACCTTCGATAAAGAAAACAAGCATGAAGACCCGAGTTGATAAGTTTGTTGTAGTTCACCCGGGGAATTCAACTCTGTCAGTTGGTTATACACCTAAAAACATATTTATGAATATTAGAATCCACTTATTCAAATAGATACCACTAAATCTTACGAACTGCACCTTTATAGTTATGATGGATTGAGATAAGTTTTTTTCTGAATGAAAAAACGCACATGGTAACAAAATGAAAAGCATTGCAGATGATGACCTCATGAAGCTGTCATCAACAGTCAACAATAGCCACTTAAACCTATTTTCTGTTTTTGATAACCAACTAATTCCATATGTGTCATTTTATAGTTTTCATGTGTCCCTTGTTCCACCATGAGAAGCTGTGTCCCAACTGTCTCCTGGTTCTCCACCTACTATTTTATGAAAACTAAAGTTAACTTGTCCTTCAGCTGAAGACTCGCCAGGGGACCGAGCTGCTGATCCAGTCGGAGATAGACAGCGTCATCAACGACTGGTACCGGGCCCTCACAGAGACCATCAACACACACGTGAGGAGACAGAAGTTTTATCTTGTGTTTTATTCAGTCCAAACTAGAGAGAGAACTTTCCTCTCAGCGGAGTTATCGTCCCAGTCACGGTTCCTCATTGTTGTGACGTGTGTCAGTTACAGAAAACGTATGGATGGACAAAATCACATAAAACCACATAAAGTTCTACGTCCTTTCCTAAATAAAGAAAAAGGAAAAGTTATTCCCCTTTGGTTATGATTATTTCGAGCTCCCCCCAAGTAACCAGCAGTCCCTGTCCTGCCGTCACGATGATAATAATATCTGAATCATGAGGTTGTATTTTTGTTTTTTTTTACGAAATCTATTGTTTTTGAGATATCAAATTTAATTTGAGGAGTTCTTGGTTCTTGTACAACACAGGGGACTGGGGGCTTTTAAAGGATAGACCCTTGCTGTCAGGAAAGACAATGTAGCATGCCTAGTTCTTCATGATAAAAGTTTGAGATAAGGTCGAACCCCAGATCACAAAGCCTTATCTGTGTTTCCGTCCAGGCCTGGGAGTCGGACGAGGCCATCGAGGAGGACATGCCAGAGTCTCCAGGAGCGGAGAAACAGGACAAGGAGAAAGACCACCGGGACTCCAAGAAAAACCGAGGTGAGGCAGGCGGCTGACTTCCAACACAGCATACTGTATACAGTTTGTGTTAATGTGTGCTAAAGAAATACGACGATGTCTTCCTCAGCGATGAAGAACTCTGTGAGCATGGACTCATCAGACCAGAAAAAAACCAGGATGAAGCTGAAGAAGTTCCTGATACGCCGGCCCACCTATCAGGCTGTTCGAGACAAGGGTTACATTAAAGGTACATAGACAGAATCATCATCAGAACAGTGGTAGATGCAGTACGCAGAGCCTTTACTTGAGTAAAAGTACAATTCTCCACTTTGGAAATACTCCGCTAGAAAAAAATGTGCGGTCTAAACCTTACTCAAGTAAAAGTATGAAATTAGTGTCAGCAAAATGTTCAAATATCAAAGAAAAAGTACTCTACATATAGTAACTAAGCATATTCACTCAAGTACTGTACTTTGGTAAAAAGTTTCATATCATGTCTTTTTACTGCATTTATATATGTATAGCTCTGTGTTACTGCTGCAGATGCAGAAGGTTGAAGTAATCTTATCACTTTTGGCTGTACAGTAGTTTAATAGTTTCTTTTTTCTAGCATTAATGTCCAGTGAGAACTGCTGAGCTCTAAAAAAGTCAACTCTAAGAAGAACAAAGACGGTTCTTAAATTGTTATTTACAACTTTTCAAATTGTAACCTGAAAGTTTTTAATAACTGCTGATGTCAGCTAAATGTAGTGAAGTAGAAGTATAATGTAGTTCAAATGGAAATGAAAATTTCCAAAATTTGTACTTAGGTACAGTACTTGTGTATATGTACTACCATCCACCACTGCATTAGAGTAATGGCAAAATCACAAAATGACCAATATTTAAAGCTAAAATTCTTTGACAAAGGTAAAATATGTCACCTGATATCACCCACTGTCTACTGCAGATATCTCATAAATCAAAAAATCATATTATATGGAAATATTTCTGAAAATACAACAATAGTTAATATTTGTATTGAATTTGTTCAGGAATTGATGTTCATATAGTTTCTGAGCGGGCGGTGTGTCTGTGACCGTTAGAGACCGGTGTGTGTTTGGTTTGTTGTACTCAGATCAGGTGTTTGGCTGCAGCCTGACCAGTCTGTGCCAGCGGGAGAACACGTCTGTGCCCAACTTTGTCAAGATGTGCATCGACCACGTGGAGAACACAGGTATGAGAAGCACCCTTAATGACCAACCACAATTAGAGACGGAAATGACAAACCACCACTATAGACGGGAATGCCCAACTACTACTATAGAAGGGAATGACCAACTATCGTTGTAGAGGGGAGTGAACAACCACATTTGGGGTTTGAGAATAACCAACCACCATAAGAGTTTGTGAATAACCAACCACCATAAGAGTTTGGGAATGACCAACCACCATTAGAGATGGGAAATAATATATAATGCAATAACTAACTTGGGATGTTGGATCGGTGGTCGGTTCTGTTTGGATGAGGCAGACTCAGCATTTCAGGCCCACAGTGTTCCTTCCTCTTCCTGCAGGGCTCAGCCTGGACGGTTTATACAGAGTGAGTGGGAACCTGGCTGTGATACAGAAGCTCCGCTTTGCTATCAATCACGGTAAGCTGAACACGACCAAACCCACAAACCTAAACCTTTATGACCTTCGGTTGAATTGAAAGTGGCACAAAGTCAATAGGTCCAAAGCAGTCTTTCATCAGTTTCATCCACAGTTTGCTTATTCTGACTTTCATGTCTAACAGCACTTCTTTAAAAGCTTGACAGGAGCATCAAAAGATTGAAGGGTGCTCAAAAGCAGTTAGTCTAAGAATTTCGTAGGTAAAGAGGATCTTGGGTAACGGGTAGCAGAGTATCTTGATGTAAAGAGTATAAATGGGCGCCCTGGACAGGTTTAGTCACATCAAAGCAAAGATGGAGTGAGGTTTACCACTTTTTAAAAATTTGAAAACTATTTATGAACATTTTCCGAATTTTGAGGATTTCACAATCCATACACCATAATATCATCACGAGAATGGTATGGGGGTATCAAGTGACGGTATGGGGACTCTGTTACTGTTAATGCTGATGAGTCACTGTCACATCTGCGATTGTATGGGGGGTGTTAGAACAACACACACCGCCGTCCAGGGACGGATTTTTCCGGTAAGACAATGAAGCGACATTCCTCCACCTCAGAACAGTTTGGCTTTAGAGTAAATGAGACCAGGTACTAGATTGGCCTGTTGCCGTTCACAGCTGTCTCCATTTGATCATGTATGAAGCGCCAAATACGACGACAGAGACTTCGGATTGTCAAGTTGTAGATGAAACAAGAAATGGAGAAACTCTTCCTGAGTGTTGTAAGAAGTAAATGTGATGCCACACAACTGCAGACACGCCCCTTTCCCAACTTTTTAGACACGTGTTGCGGACGTCATATTTGTAAATACAATAAAATGATCAGTTCAGTCAGTTTGAATATTTAGGTTATGACATAATGTTCCAACAATTGTGGAATTGGTTGATTAGAATCTTGCTGTCTGTCCATGAGAAGGTCCTTTTTAATACTCTAAGACTATGGTGTCACATCACTCTTTCCTGTTGGAATCCATCAGATGAGAAGGTGGACCTCAATGACAGTAAGTGGGAGGACATCCACGTCACCACTGGCGCCCTCAAGATGTTCTTCAGGGAGCTTCCTGAGCCGCTCTTCACCTACGGGTCCTTCGACGACTTTGTGAACGCCATCAGTGAGTACCTGCGCCCCAGAGTGTGTAGATGGGCGCTGTCGGCACCAGATGGCGCCCTGCACCCATGTTTTGACTGACGGCCTCTCCCTGTCTCTGCCCCAGAATGCTCCGACTACAAGCAGCGAGTGAATTCAATCAATGACCTCATCAAGAAGTTGCCAAAACCAAACCATGACACAATGCAAGGCCTCTTCAAACACCTGCGCAGGTAACAATCTTATCTGACTCATCTCAGAGGTACATGTGATTGACGGGATGGTCAATTTTCAGATTTAAGACTGTGAAAGCAGACACAAATATTTACCTAGAGTCATGCTTTAAAAGTCAAGTTTGTCTTTTGCAGGCTTCGACTGAAATTTATCCTAGAAATGTTTTTATTTAATATTTCAATGTTTTATTAATTTTAGTGATGGATAGATGGATGAACAGATCAATGGAAGGATTGATAGATAAATGAATAAACAATAAATAGATTGATGGATGGATGGATGGATGGATGGATGGATGGATGGATGGATAAATGAATAAACAATAAATAGATGATGGATGGGTCCATGGCATCGATATATATAGATGGATGGATGGATAGAGATATATTGATGGATGTTCATGTGATAAAACGGCTCGACATCTTGAGCGGGAGTCACTGTTGAGATGTAGTCGTGGAGTCGGCTGCAGTGGGCTCTGGATGTTCGGGTCATAAATGTCTTTGTATAAACTATTTAAGTGTTTCCGTCCTGCGACGGATCAGCCTGTGAGAAAACACAACTCTAACCAGCTGTAATGTGTATTCTCCAGCCGCTGCTGCCGCCGGCCATGTCATATGTTCACAATGACATTTACCTCGCTTTCCAATTTGCATTTATATGGCGCTGCGTTTGTTGTAATTCAGCACCTATGAAGTGGTGTTGTGGAAAATTTATAGGGTGACATTCAGTGTACGGAAACCTGCGTGTATCAGCGGGCGGATTTAATCTTTTTTTCTCCCCCTTCGCTTCCATGAATATGTTATTGTTTTGTGCATCTGCATGCAAGGATGTAGATGCTATTTAAAAAGGTTATTATGTGTAGCCTGGGGCGCTGTGTGGCGTAAGAGACGCTCCATCTCCAGACCCGAAGATGGGTGTTATTCTAGGTGAAGCGGCACTAAATCCAAACAAGTCCACCTAAAAACTCTAAATCTTTCTAAATCCTTTCTCTCCTCCTCCCACCTCAGGGTGATCGAGCACGGAGAGGCCAACCGCATGACCACCCAGAGCATCGCCATCGTGTTCGGACCCACGCTGCTGCGGCCTGAGACAGAGACGGGCAACATCGCCGTCCACATGGTCTACCAGAACCAGATAGTGGAGCTCATTCTGCTAGAGTATGAGAGTATCTTCGGCAGGTAGAGGCTGGCAAACGGGACCGTCGTTCCAACAAGGCGTCTTTTCCTTTACCCCCCACTTTTTCTTTGACTAAGCTGAACATGCTGTTGACCAACCGGTTTGGATTAAAAACTGATGGGAAGGTTGCGCTTACACAAGCTTTAGTGATGACTTAAAACTAAATGGTTTTCAGATTCCACACGTTTTTTCCTGCTGGACAGTATACGGCGGTTGAGAGTGACGTCAGTGAGATTTGGATTCAAGTATTCAGGTGTTTTCACATACACTGAACCCCTGTGGCCAGTAATTCAAAGTGGACCCGGTGGACATTGACTGGACTGTAGTGGATCGCAGCAAGGGGGCAGGACGGAATTATGAGCCAAACCAGCGACCTCATCCCCTCTGAAGTCGTGGTGCCATTCCTGGTTCTGGATCGAGTGGACAAAAATCAGTATTATTATGTTAACAGACTGCCTTTTGGCATTTGGATGAACTGGATTACAGACCCCCATTTTCCCATAATTCCCCCTAACCTTGACCCCACCCACAGTGTTAAGCATTAAAATTGTTACATGAGTGTCCTGTGACTTGAATTATGGCGGGTAAACCCTCTGTGTGTGAGTCAATTAACCTAAATGGAGTGAAACCCGAGCCCAACTCGCCACTGTGTACAAGCTGTGTGTTGTGCCGTATGTGATTGTCAAGCTGACGGGATGGGTTGTCTTCTGTGTTTGCCGAGGTTGTGACGTCGCCGGGAGCAACATGAATTGTCTCGTTTTACCACACCCGCTAATCTTCATGAGTATTCGGAGACGGTATGGCCGTCAGGATGCACAAAAGCTCCGACGGCAGGAGAAACTGTTAAAAGGTGTTATAATGGCAGGTATGATTCCGAATTTGTAAATCCGAATCGAGACAAATTTGTGGGGAAAAAAAAAGAAACCCCTTGTCGACTTCTCGTCTGTGTGTTTGCGCATGATCAGCCGAACATTCTGAATGTAATTTTCAGACTAACTGCTGTTTGTGAAGTTGATCTGTCTAATAAAAAAAAGACAAACTAAACCTAGAGTACGATTTTTTTTTTCTTCCACACAGGAAGGTGAGTCTGCTGTTTAACCTTCAATCAACTCTAATGCTTCACCTTTCCCTCCGCTTTAATTACAGAATTGAATTAATCCACTCAGCTGATATCCTGGTTATTGAATTGAGTGATTAAGCTTTCAAGTCTCAATCAATTACATCCCCGCCTGCTAATTATGAAATGAAAAGCACTATATTTCTCCTGGTTTCTCAAATACAGCACAACCTCTGCCGCTCAACCTCCATTAATCTGGTCCCTTCGTTTGTCGAAGCCTTTTTTTATCATTATTCCTCGGGTCAGACTTGGCAGTGACACCCGAAGGGGTGTGGATTAATTGATGTCTAATTAGGTAATTGCCACAGTGCCAGTTTTGATTAAGAAGCAGGGAGCAGATTGAACGTTCAGCAAAGCTGCTTGCTGCACAAAGCAAAAGCTTCCGTTAAGTCTTATCGTTATTTTTACTGTGGCATCAGCAGTAATGCTGGTGTTGGGTCGGTGGTGAGGAGAGAGCTGAGTAAAGCTATTATATGAAGAAGGGTATTTGAGACGTCCCTCTCCCCAGCACCACTCTCCAGCTAATAAGGAAGGAGAAAAGGAAAACCTTTTGAAGCAAAGGAGCAGCGACAAAGGAAGCTCATTTCAGCCATGTGTATCCTAGACCGCAGACACAAGCAGCTTCATCCATAGGCTGCCTCGGCTCAGCTATAGAGATATGGTGAGGAGGTCAGACTTTTTCAGGGACCTCGGAGTGGAGCTTTGTGTTGAAAGGGGCCAGCTGAGGTGGTTTGGACACCTGATACCATTTTCCAGACATGTCCGACCGGGAGGAGACCCAGATTAGTCCCAGAATTCCCTGGAGAGACCGTATAGTACATTCAGGGTCAGCTGGATGAGCTTTGCTTGGGATGGGTAAGTTTGGAAAACCCTTCTTTGCCTGCTGTCACCGCGATCCGAGTCTGGATAAGTGGAGGAAAATGGATGGAACACGAGTGTTGTCTTTTGTTGGTTCCTCTCAGCCACAAACCGTTCCGAGTTATTCACACACGATACTTGTCGAAAGTTGATTCTGAGCTTTTCCCCTTCAGCTTCTGTCTTGCAGTCAGGCCTCTGTACGACTTCACCCTCTCTCAGGTCCAGAAGACTACTGTAAGAGAGATCCGTTGGCACCAAGAACACCTATGTTGTGCTGCGTTCACATCAGATTACATACAAAGTCAAAGTCAACTTTCAGACATACAGCAATTGAAATGCTGTTTTTTTCACAGTCCCATGGTTTGTGCAAGATGTAATCGAGTGAAGATAAAGATAAACAACAATATATGAAAAAAAGAAAAGAAATGGTATGTAAGCTACTGGCGGGTCTTGAGAGTTACTGCGCAGTATTTAAAAAAACAAAAAACAAAACTGCAATATAAAGAATGTCAACGTATCCACTCATGGCTTTGCGCTGGGCAATTCAAATAATACAATGTCAAAATGTGTGAAAAATGGTGATTTGACCCCAGAGAAGTAGTTTTTGCTGTCCATTATGGGAAGCAAATATGCACATAGTACAACCCCTGGATTCAAATCACTTTTATTCAAATCT
Organism: Lophius americanus; assembly: GCA_037951165.1. Classification (NCBI taxonomy): domain Eukaryota; kingdom Metazoa; phylum Chordata; class Actinopteri; order Lophiiformes; family Lophiidae; genus Lophius; species Lophius americanus. The sequence goes on along the minus strand of JBBDHG010000015.1, from coordinate 5,955,022 downwards.
AGCACTGAGAACACAAAAAAAAATCAAAAACAGGGTATAAACTTGATTTTGATCCCATTGGGAAGAATGTGTTTAAAGTTCTCAATCTTGTTTGAATGTTTTCTTTTGGCAGGATTTACCCTCCATAGCATTCTAAAAGCTCCATTCCCCACATTTGCTTCTATACTTACCACCAAACAATGTCTCCTCTGCATACCCACAGTCCTCTTCTGAAGTCCAATCAAACCCCTCCCCCCTCCTGACAACATGAAAATATACTGCCCCGGTACTGTCGTACCCCTCAGCTCCAACTCTGTTTTGACAGGAAGGACCACCTCGGATTTGAGAAAAGTGTCGGAGGTAGGCAGTACTGAAACATGCGCCGCGTCAGAAACCGCAGGCCGTTACAGGGGCGACACAGAGGGGCGGGCCTCCACTATTTCCAAATGAGAAAACAATTAGATCATTTCTATAATTCATGGGCGCGACCACAGCTCAGGCCCGGGAGGCATTGAGTGTTTGAAGTGCTCCATATGCTTGCTGTGGTTTTCAACCCTGATCAGCTGGGCGCTGGCCCGCCGTGCTCCTCGGAGGCTGAGGTGTGGGCAGGTAATGTGAACAAGCCATTATGGAGCATTAAAGATTTATGGGTCTTCAGTGCTTTCACCCGCCTTATTTGCAGGTGGGCTGTCAGCAAAGTGGTCAGAGGAGGAACAGAATGGTGTTTTACATCCTCTGAGGTGAAGACCCCTCTACCTACAACTTTTTACTTGTAGCCCAGTGAGCAACTTGCTGCTCCTGGTAGTTTGCAATTATGTAACTATTATTTTTTTTTTGGAGACACTTGTTAGAAAGAGAGGTCAGGCTGAACCAAAGTCATCAGCTTATGCTCTTTAGAAGAAGCCCAGCAGGCTATAAGACAGTAAAATGGCTGTAATGGCTGATGGGAGATACAGAATTTGGATCTTTCTGCTGGTAATAGCAGATCAGGTGACATTTTAATATGAAATATTGATAAGTACAGCTTCAAACAAGATTTTAAGTTGTGTGGTGGCGCCTTCCTGGGTCAGAATCGTTTTGTTCACCATATCCCGCAGATGCTGCGTTGGAGTATGCGAACACCTTGAACTGGTTGTTGGTGCCTCTCATCATTCCTGGACCATTTCTGCAGCGTGTCTGCGAGCATCATCCCGCTGTAAGAGGTGGCGGCCAATAGGGAATACCGTTTCCATGAAGGGGGGATACTTAACCTGCAGTGATGTTTAGATAGGTGTTACATATCAAAGAAACATCCACATGTGAATCGACCCTTGTCTATTTCACTCACAGTTTGTATTGATGTTGTCATCATTGTCTCGTCTCCGTCATGGACAAAAGGCAGTAGTAGCATTGTTTGTTATTCATTAACAAAGTTAAGTAGAAGACATTGCGATTAGGGAATATGGTCACCTGAGCAGAATTTCTGAGCAAAAAAATTCAACCTGTCCGTGCTTTTATAGATTTGTCTTAGTTGGAGGTTGACCTTTGCCAGTTTCTGTCACGCATCATGTGACCTTAGCACCCACGGCATGTTGTTTCAGGGGCTTGGCTCAAACACTGGTCTCCTCCTTATCATGATAATATTCTCTTCTCTATCAAATACATGAAGAAGAAGAACTGATTCCTGTTGCAGGAATAACCTGCCTGTGCGCTTTAATTCAAATACATCCTTCCTCTAAATGTGCCGTCGTTGCTGCAGCGCGTTGTACGCTAAGTGAGCGTGTAAGTATTCCAAATGTCAGGCCGACTCATCGCCGTTATTAACGAGCTCCGGGCGGCAGGAGTGGATCATTTTCCATGGAAATTCAATGCATTTTAAATAGCAGTGGATCAACATTCCAGGCCAGGATTTACATAAGGTAATTGCAGGAAGCTGGAAGCACCTTCTTGTTCACAATGGATTTTTTTCCCTTCAGCAACACAATCAAGTCCATTATGTGTGCAATAAATACAAGGCAGGACCGCAGGAGCGTACCATGACGGATAATGGCACCTCTTTGGAATATCTATTTATTCATCCTTGGATACTTAGAGTGGTTCTTCCGTCTTCACCAGCTGAAGGGGATCTGACAACATCAGTCCTCTCCAGCTTTTTTTCTGCTGCACTGAAAGCAGGAAAAAAGATACACTGATAGCAAGAAAAATGCTGGAGCCCAACCTGGATGGGGCTGAAGCCTATCCCAACAGGTCACCAACAAGGTTGATTTCAACGCGGAACACTCCTGCTATGACGCAACCATGCTACACAAGACTGTGTAGTGGACACACTACTTTACCCATAAATGTTGGAGAACTTTTTTAGGTAATATTACTTTAATATTTAATAAAGATCTAATTATTACTAACACAAATCCAAAGTTGCTTTGATATGAAATACAATTTTTCTTTCATAATAAAATCCGTCTTTTATTAACTTATTTAATTTATTAACAGACTGAATTCTAATCAGTCTAATAAATTCATTAAAGTTAAAAATACTAACAAAGTGTTTCTGTGAAGTACGGGAAAGAGTAGAGGCAGCCAGGTTAAGAAAAGAGCTGATGATTTGCGAGCAGAGCGCTGCAGAGTTGCTGTTTGCTTTGGGTGCTGGTGGAGAAGTACAGAGAAGGTCATAGGGAGCTGCATCGTGATCCCGTGTATTCAGAGAAAACGAACGACGGTGTCGAGGGAGGAGTTGAGGAATTGCGTGAGGAAGTCTGGAGTGACAGAAAAGTATGTTGGAGTTATATAGGATACGTATGAGAGCAGCTGACAGCGTTGAAGTGTGCTGCAGGAGTCACGGGTGGGTTTAAGGTGGAGTGGTACTGCACCAAGAATCGGCTCCGAGCCCATACTTGTTTGCTGCGATGTCGGACAGGCTGATATATGAGGTCAGGCAGGAGTCTCCGTGGATTATGACTACATTGTGATCCGTAGTGAGATCAGGGGGCAGGTGGAAGAAAACTTGGAGAGGTGGAGGTATGCGCTGGAGAGAAGAAGAATTAATTCAGTCACAGCATGACGGAAAACATGTGTGTGAATGAAACGGTGATGATGCAAGGAGTAGAGTTGAAGAAGGTGCAGGAGTTTAAATACTTGGGGTCAACCGTTCAGAGCAATGGGGAGTGTGGAAAAAAGGCGAAGAAGCGGGTGGAGTGGGTGGAAATGAGTGTCAGGAGTTTGCCTTGACAGAAAAGATGGAAAATGGTGGAAAATATGTTCAGGTGTTCTTTGGGAGTGATTAGGATGGACAGGATTAGAAACATGCCCCTCAGAGGGACAGCCCAGGTAAGACGTCTTGGACACAAAGTAAGAGAGGACAGGTTGAGATGGTTTGGACCGGGGAAAAGGCTGGATAGCATATCTACTGGTAGAAGGATGCTGGAGATGGAGACAAAGGGGAAGACTAAAGAAGAAGAAGGATTCTCTTTTTACAATTAAAAACACACACAGATGATGATTTAAAAAGTATACAATTAAATAACAAAATTTCAACTTCAGTTATTAAGTTGTACATCAGTCGTATTAATCATGGGGTCAACATGAAAACCTCTGGTCTGAGGTGAAATGACTACGTCTGCATAGGCATCGCTTTTAATGGTTTTTAGAGGGGAATTTTCTTTGTTTCTTTTCTTTCTTTGCTTATCGGTAAAACCATGTAAGTCCATCAGAGTAAGGTAAAATGCTCTTTTAAAGGAACGACTTTCACTTTTTCAGCCTATGATGGAGACTGTCTGATGCTGAGGAGGATGTTGTGCTGGAGAATTGAGACTCCTTGTTACGCCTCTCTGAGGTCTACCTGCTGGGGTCTGGGGAAATTAACTGTAGATAAAGAGTGAGAACACAAAGACTGTGGTGCTGTGTCGGATGCATGCAGAGGTGGAGGTGGAGGAGGAGATGGGGGGGCTTCAATCAGGACTCCTGCTGCTGCTGCTAAGAAAACACATTCCTTTCTTTCAGCTTTGTCATCTGGTGGTTATAACATCTACCTCCAGGCTGGAGAACAGATACCTTCCTATTCTGTAGAGCTCTGTGGCCGTAGGCTGTCGCTCTCTGACACGACCCACTCAGCAGCTCATTACAGGAACGGGCTGGATCACAGCACCTCCCTCCGCGGCTCCAACTCTTTTCTCCGGAGACGCCGATGAAGTGTTTGTGGTGTGTAGGGGTTTTTGGTGTCTGTTAAGTGATGATGACACCCAGATGGTGCCGTCTAAATGGTTCTCTAGTAACGAACTGGGTCTGTGTGAACGAGGCTCCGAACCCTTAGAAACTAAGCCCAAAAAACTATCAAACTGCATTAATAAGTGGTTCCAGCTGGACTAGACCCATCCAGACCTGATCTCTGCCAGCACTGTTTCATCATTACTTCAACAGACCGTCTTCAGAACAGGAAGTTGGCTCATTTGTCTCAACAGTAGCACAGTATACCAAAATCAAAAGAAGTTCCAGAAGGTGTTTGTAATCCATCAGTCTTGGAAGAGTTCATAAGCTGTTTTCTAAGGTTCTGGGACTCCACCGATCCACATTGAGCCAGATTTTGTTCTCATGAAGAAGACATGGAACAATAGCAAACCTTCACCGAAGTGGTCCAAGAGTTCTTCCAAGAGCATGGAGAAGGCTCGTTCAGGAAGACTCACTATCATTGAGGGACTCCTGAATTCTGCTCTCTAGCAAGGCATTCTGAAAGAGAGGGTCAGATAATCAGTAAGTCCACCTCTGAATGGATGAAATGGAATAAAAATGAAGTTATTGAGTGGCCCAGCCAGACAGAGTGTGGACCTGAGCCCTATTGAGATGCTGTGGGGGGACCTGAAACGATCAGTTCATGCACTAATGATTTGACCTGACAGTGAGGCAGGAAGTAGTGGAAAAAGTGGGCGTCTCTGTTTTCGTCTCTGTCTCATTAACACTGTTAGCTCCAGAAACTGTTAGCACATTCCCGATGGATTTTCTCTCCACTGAGGCTGTAATTAGGACCTTTCATCCACTGATTCTTTTGAGCAAACCTGTCTGATTGGAGGAACCCCCCCCCCACCACCACCTCCCTACGTTGACAGAAGGGAGGGACCCTTAACAAATCACAAACAAGAACTTAATTAAAGGATCAACAACCTCGCCATCATCTGAAGTCGTGTAGAACTTTCTCTCTGCTGCACCTTCAGTGAGGAGGGAGGGGGAGGTGGGGGGATTTCTACACTGCATTGCCAGCTCTCTCATAAGCTCATTGGATTTGCTCCCGTGCCAACGTCTTACTTAATTAGCCTGCACATTTTTACGGGCATAAATCGCTTTTACATCACTGCCAGCAGAGCGAGCCGTAAAGTGGGTCGATCATATATCACGTTGATCCTCCTCGCCGCAGTTAGAACCATACATTACCTCTGAATCCGTCGAAGACCTGAGGGCCTCCGGCGTAACTCTTCTTTGTTGTGCTGTCAGCGCTAATCTCTCCCCGGGGGTCTCCTCAGCGTCAGCTCTCTCTTTTCTCTTCTCGTCGCAGCCCCCAGATCGGATGAGTAAACTGAGGTGGGCCAGGAGAGCACCCACACACCTCTCCTCCAAAAACCTGCCTCCAACCTTCTTCTCCCTCCTGTGACTGTGAGCTCAAGGCCTTCAGAGAGGAGAGTGTTTAGGAGGGTCATGACCGGTTTGGAAAAACAGTTAGACCACTCTCTTGCTGCTTTTCTACGTCTCACCTGACACGTTCTACACTAGTACACTGAAAAAATATTTGTATTGCTGCATTCACATTCATACAGTAGTCGATGTTTCACTGTATGAACCTGGACTGTTTTACTGTTTGAACCTGGACTTTTTCACTGTATGAATCTGGACTGCTTCATTGTATGAACCTGGACTGTTTCACTGTATGAACCTGGACTGTTTCACTGTATGAACCTGGACTGTTTCACTGTATGAACCTGGACTGATTCACTACTTGAACCTTGACTCTTTCACTGTATGAACCTGGACTGTTTTACTGTTTGAACCTGGACTTTTTCACTGTATGAATCTGGACTGCTTCATTGTATGAACCTGGACTGTTTCACTGTATGAACCTGGACTGTTTCACTGTATGAACCTGGACTGTTTCACTGTATGAACCTGGACTGATTCACTACTTGAACCTTGACTCTTTCACTGTATGAACCTGGACTGTTTCCCTTTCTGAACATGTATTGAATTAATTGTCATTTCGCCACTGTTACAGATTTAGCAGATTTGGGCAAATCATTGTTTGTTTTTAATTTTTTTGACATTTTTGTGAAAAAACGGTTTCACAAATTGTTCCTCAAACAGATAGTGGAGTGGTCATGATCCATTAGCACATTTTGATGTATTATTTGCATGCATGCTATAAAAGGTGTGAGGCTGGATGTGTGAATAAAAATGGTCCAGAGACAACAGAATAATAACATTAGTGTCCAAAACCAACCGAGGGTCCTTTAATATTTCCAGGTAGAAACTGGAACTGCTCATCAGAGTGCTAATGTGCTATTTGGACCGAGACAGAGAAACAGAAAGAAACAGCAGATGATTCCTGCTCCTTGAGTGCCATCATGGCTACCCACAATCTAATTTTTTAATCCAGCGGTGAGTACTTCCTCTGTTCCCTTTTATTTCTATTGATTTGTGGAACAATAACAACCATTCAGAACCGATCAAAAGTTCGGTCTGCATCCTGAAAAGTTTGATTATGAGTGAGACAGTGCTCATGTTTTACTGATTTCAAGTGAACTAAAATCAGCACAGACCCTGATACTTTTTTTCCCGTCTGCTCTGAGTATCGTGTTGATGAGTTCCACCTCAACATGATGGACTAGAAGCAAAGACAGCAATAGGAGAGAATACAACTTTGATTAAAAGCCCAGAAACAATCGATTCAGACCAGAATGAAGTTACCACAAGAGAAATGGTTGATGAGAACCGGTAATAACCTGATAAAACCATTAAATGCTTTTGGATCGGATATTGTTGTTTTGAAAGATGCCTCACCAGGCTTAACCGTGCATTTTAGGCAGTTTTACGGCAACACAACACCTGGGACTTACCGGCTGCTGATCTGTAGGGCTTCAAGGTTTTGGCTGTCATAGGGTGAAAAGTTTTTGGCTGTACATCTGTTGGTAGGAGAGAAGCTTACCAGTAGAATCTCCATTATGGCTTGGCCCAAATGAAACTACTCTGGCTTGTTTTCTGGAGTCCAGCTCTGTTTAGTGAGTAACCGACCAGCAGCTAATATCTTCAACATAAACTTTGAGGGTATGTTCATCTCAAAAACACCACAAACAACTCGCTGTTGTCAATCTCCCTCTTAATCAGTCACACTTGGCTTCTGGCCGGGTAAGCCCCGCCCGCTGTGGCATTATAGCCACTAAAATCGTCCAATAGGAGCTGGGGTGCCGTGACAGTATCCACCCAGATAACTTTCCTGTTAGCTGTTAAAAATGGACAATGGGGATGAGAGCCTAATCCTGGAGAAGAATGGAGATACCTCAGGTACTAGGTGGATGGAGGATATTGTGATTTCTCATTTCTTCAATGTCACAGAGCAGCACGCTATGTTCAGCAGACAACGATTACATTTAAAAAAAAATTAAACCTGCCTCAGTAACAGCCCAGAGATCCTGTTTGGTGACTTTTTCCACATTGTGATGACTCTAAACTTTGAGTTATGTCATGGAGTTTGGTTTGACTATGGTTCTCCTACTAGCCTTTCAGGTAGGATGGCTTTGCTAGTCTGTCCCATGATTTATTTGTGATTAAGATCAATAGAAAGTCAATAAACTGTAATAGATAAATGCCAACGTGTCCTGGACTCTGAGCCATTGGAGACTCTCATGCTTGGCGCCGTGCTCCACTTCACACCTGATCGGCAGAGCAGAGATGGCTTAGCACTTTTATTCTGAGCTATAGGTGGATATTCTTCAGCTGCAACTGACCGAAATGCTGAGCAGCAATCAAAGTGAGTCAAAAGTAATGCTGTGACAAACTCAATCCCTCTATCCTGCTTCCTCTGGTGTTTTAATATCTTGTATTGTTCTTTATAGGTGAAGTGGTGGGGGTTTCTGTCCTCTGTCCTCTGCTGACAGTCTCATGGATCTGTCTCTCAGACTGTGAGGTCTTCGGTCGTCTCCCTGCTGTGTCTCTCCTCTCCCACTAGGGTGTAGTGAAGAACATGGATTCACTCGTCCGTGCGACCCAGATGCATACCTGCTCCAGGCTGCGCTGTTTATTCTCCTCGGATTAACTTCCACAAACGTCCACCCTCCTCCTCCGCCTCCTCATTCTCTCCCTCCTCCACATGGGGAAGGAAAAACAACAAGAGGCACTTGGTTCTTCAGCTCATGGCAAATCTGCTCTGACTGAGCTCGTAAACAGTCACACACTCCCAAAATCAGGCTTTTTGCCTCCTCTCCTCTCCGGCCCCCTCTGCATTAGCATGGAAGTCATCCATATTGATGCTATGTGATTCATGTGCTGCCAGCCTCTTTGTTTCATCTTTGCCTCCTTGCCCTCTTTACCCGGGTGATGCTTTCGGGGGAGCAGGGGGGTGATTAAGGCGAGGAAAAACGGAGGAGTGGTCGACAGAGGACCCCAGGGTGGTGGGGGTGGAGGCAGGTTTGTATCCTTGGTCCTCCCGTGATGAGGTGGAGCCTAATTGATTTGTCAATGTGGAGCCATCTGGCACAGAGACACGGGTCTCCAACCTGTTCTCCTTCCTGAGGATGGGAGGGGGCTTCACACAAACACACACAGTCTTTAAGATTTAATCAGATCTGGTGTGTTTTTGCTGCGTCCTCCTCTGATTCTAGATCATTTATTCTAATCCAGCTCTCTGCTTCAGCACCCAGTGACTGATGAGAGGGACAGAAGGCATGACAGAGCCCAGGGGGGTGTGGGCCCAAAAGGAAACCCCCACCGAGGGGGCATGGGCGTGGATCAAAAGGTCAGGGGTGCTGATGGACCCTGTTGGATAAATGAAGCCTCCGGTGTCTTAATGAGAAGAGCTGGAGGAAATGGGGACAGACAGAGACAGAAGGGGAGAATGGGTGCTGCCCACATCGATTAGTATCCCCCGTCACCATCCTGCCCCCACCCCCTTTTTCCTTCAGTTCCCTCTGTCTGACTGTGAGCCTCCTTTCTCTGCAGTTTCAGGAGGTTAGTACATGAGTACGTCCAATGATGATTTTGTTTTGGTCTATTTTAACTTGTTCTGCTACTTGTTTATTTCATATTAAGATTGAATTTCATAGCCAGGATTAACTTACAATAGCTCCACAACTATCAGGTATATTTGCATAACTGTGGCGTCTATCGACAGGTAAGACCCAAAACAAAACATATACTGATAACACTATCCTCGGATTAATTATTTAAATAATAAAACTAATCAATGAATTCAATCAATGAAGCTCCTTGATAATTACTGCATCACATTTGAAAGAAATACCACAAAGTTGAAGTTATTCATCAGTTTTTGTAGAATAGGGTTTGTAACAGTTAGATATCCAGTTGACCCAAAATGTGCCGGAAATGGGATTTTAACCATAGAGAGAGATTTTGGCTACAAAAGTCCCACTTATGTCCACTAGTAGGAGGCATATTCACATGCTTCACTCTTTCGCTGAACCATAAATCTATTTTTGTATCAAAATATAGCAAAAAAAAAATGCAAACACTAGTTAAACGTCCGATTATGTGCCCGTCGAGAAGGAGTAGTGATATCCTCAATCACGATCTGCTCTAAGTGACCTCACGTACATGTGAAAACTTCATAATTTGGTGCTTTATATCAGGGTGCAGCCGAGGCAAAGCAATAACGTCTTCAAGTAAGATTCACTTCAGATATTGAGCAACAGAAACACAAAAAATTACTGGCAGAAGTTGGATGGCTGGATGTGGTGGAAAGCAGAGAGAACCGAAAGTGTTCTGACTGAGAGCCTGTTTACACGACGCTCTGTCAGCAAAAATTTTTTTCCTGTGCTCAGATAGCAACGTTATGAAAGCAATTGCCGAACACATGGATCTCCAAAAATGACTGAAAAAACTTTGCATCTCTCACTCTAAAATCACCCAGGCAAGGCAAAAGGCCCCACACCTTGACTTGGGATCTGCTCACGGTTTCTTCGGGTTAAAAGGCAGTTGGTGAAAACAAAAAAACAGTTGTTGTAAGCTGTCAACAAATTCCTTAGGCCTAGGTTTAGTTTGTTGAAAGTGATTCTTAAAAAGATTTTTGCCTGTTAAAAGGCATTTTTCTCTCTCTCAAATGTCTCAATGTTTTCGCTTATGTGAAATAGCAGGGTCTCAGTACCCTAAAGTTTAAAGTCTAGACCTGCTCAACCAAAGTTACGTCTTGAGATTCTTTCTTTTTGTGATTTGGTGTCATATTAAAATAAAACAGAAATTATTTGAAAATTGTAGTTAATTAATTAATGCAATTAGTTAATTAATGCATGTCACTGGATTATTGCATGTTACTAACTTGACTTCTTCCCTGGAGTCTTTGTGTTTTCTCGCCCTGTAAGATCACATGGTTGGTGATTGCATCTGCTGCTGTGAACCTGCTCGATGTCCACTGATCACAAGATGCTCATGATGATGATTATTGTTGTTATCATTATTATTATTATTGTATAGTATTTCCCCATAAGCTATCACTATATGTGACATTAATATTAATGTTATTATCAACCTGGGATACCTGCTGCTGCCGCGGCCCGACCATGGAGCGGTTGAAGAAAGAGGATTATAGCTGATATCTTTGCTGCTTTTTCACCCGTCTGTATCTCTCCTCACCCGTCTCTCTCTCTCTCTCTCTCTCTCTCTCTCTCTCTCTCACTCTCTCTGTCTCTTTTTTTCAAACCCGACCGGTCATGGCAGTCTATCCTGGCAGTCATGGCAGTCTACCCTCAACTTTGGATCTGCTCGAGGTTTCTGCCCGTTAAAGGGCAGTTTTTTTATCGCCATTGTCGCAAAGTACTTGCTCAAGGAGGAATTTGTTGGGTCTCTACATAATTATATAAAGAGTCTGGTCTAGACATACTCTTTCTGGAAAGCACCTTGAGGCAACTGTTGTTGTGAATTGGCGCTATATAAATTAAGATCGATTGATTTATTGATTGACTTGAGTTGAGTTTTGCCATTTTGCATGGAGACAATGGCGTTTTCAAAAATTTGCGTTTTCAGGACTGAAAAATACATGTGAAAACTTTTATGAAAACTGCTTCTGGGTTTTTTAAGTTTTATTTTTACAACACCAACTGCCAAACGTCTATCTTTTCTCTAGTTGGTGGCAGTTTAACCCTTGAGGGTCTGGGCCCATTTCCAGCCCGAAAACATGCTGAGTTTGGGTCCAGGTATGACGCCACGAAGATTTATCACAACAACTCTATGGATCATTTTAGCATCTTTTAGCTCATTGTTTTAGATTTAAATGGCTCATGACTCTTTCCAGCTACTATTCAGGACATTTCTACTCACAGCAAACGTGCTGCAGATAGGGTGGAATCCTCCATTATGTTCTGTGATTAATTCATAAGCTGATGCTGTTCTGCGTCAGTTTATCTGAGTTCGGCTCTGTCTGGCTGACGAATGACTCACAGCCTCTTTCCAAATGTGAGTTCTTGCTGCATGACTTTTCTCATCTGCTACTAACAGAGAACTTCCACTCTCAGAGGGAAAGAAAGTAGGGAGGAACCGATACCGCTGTCAGTTCGATACTGGGCCCATATTCTAATATTCTTAATGACTCAAGGTAAGGAAGGTAACATTAAATGAAGATCTAGTGAAAGTTCAGCGAGGAGTACTATCTCCCTGCACACCACAGTCCTACCTCATACCACTTGGTCAATCATATCTTCCATGTACACTCAGTCTAAATGACTCACTTCTTATGTCGAGCGCCAACTGATGCTAACTGTTCTCAACAGATGACCACATTTATCCACGATCACAGTGAGACACCTTCAGCATTAGTCTTACCTTCAGAGATGCACCAGTTACATCATTAAGCTGACTCAGCATAGTCATCAGCAACAGCCACCAGTATGTAAACTTCAAGGGGAGGATATAGAGTTCAACCCCTACTACTACTCTGGGCAGATACACTGAGCACAAATGATTTTCTGAAAGACTAATTATTACATATTGTTTGACAGAATAAGATCACATCTTTACTTCAGTCTCTCCTCAGTGAACTTTTGTTGTTTGAATGGAAAGGTGGAGGAACGATGTCCACAATAAAGAAATTAAATGAGCTGATTAATTCACGCAGACTGTAAACGATACTATGCTAGACTGGGAACTAAAGTTACTGTCATTTGAGAATTTGACTTGAAAAAAACTGACAGGGTGACAGTGATGAATGCTTTTTAGATGACATATCTCACCTTAGAGTGCAAGAAAGAAGGGTCCAAGAAGGTGGAAACATTTCTTTTAGCACCAGTGTGTATGTATTGTTTAAGGTATAATGGTCTGTCGTCATTTGTAGATAATTATCACAAAAGACCTGAATAGAACCTGAGAAGTTCAACCAAACCTGCAATCTGGAACTACACCATCAGATGCCACCGGATCTTACATACTTCACCTTTAACTGATCTTGAATTATTGTTCTTATGGTTTTAGATTTTGTTTCAGCGATTAATCCTTTAAATGAAAAGCCTAACGAGGAGGAGGAGGAAGATGATGAAAAGACAAGTGACAATGTAAAGAAGGAGTGAGGCTGTTTTCTCATATGATGATGGGACCGATGAGGACTCAGCATCTGTGCAGAACCAGAATCATCTCTTCTGTGGCGACCAGGAATAATTTTGATAAGGAGGAAGCTGTGGAGTCATGGCAGAGAGTTTGTTCATCTCATCTAAATGAGACTGAGGCAGGGAGAAATAGTCCTTGGAGCCCATGGTCCCTGTAAGGACAAAAAGGTGAATATTTAAGGGAGTGTTAAGAGATGTCACGCCTTTTTATGGGCTTATCCAATGACCTCCAGCAGCCAATCAGGTGGTAGCTCTGAAAGCGACACTTGAAGGTCCGGGCTTCACAAACGAGGGTCAGGACAATGGGATTACATCGCACACACAGAAACATACACACACACACATGCACACCCAGCAAAGAGAGAGGACAGAGGAAAAATGTATATTTTGTATGAGAGTGTGTTCATGCATCAATCCTATGTGAGTGTGGGAGGACCAAGCACATAAGAGTTAGTAGTTGGGTGACGGTGTGTTACGTGCAACATGGTACAGTGTGTGTGCAGGTGGGTGGTAGATTTTCAAAGAGCAGACCATTTAATTGAATTCTGTGCAGCTCCTTGTTATTCTAGTCATGATTGAGAACTGTTCCATGTTCTCCCAACAGTGTGGGAGGGCCAGTCGTACCTGCACACACTGGCTGGTCTGCACTGTGTGTGTGTGTGTGTCTGGAGGTAGGCACTGTGAGGTGATTGTGGTTCCACTGATGTTTTTCTAGCGCAACTTGAGTCCCAATGTGGTAATGGGGAGGGGAAGTGGTGAAAGTCAGCCCTGAACCTCACCCAGAAAAGTAAGCACGAAACTGCCAGAACCTTAATATAAGTGTGTGTGTGTATGTGTAGCACAGACAGAGGGAGTATAGGCGAGAGAATGTCTGAATGTAGCACCATAAAATCATAAAGCAATGTAGACCAGTCAAGTCAATTTTATTGCGTAGATCAAAATCACAACAAAATGTACGTCACTACACTTGGTCTTCCAAAAAGAAAAGTTCTAGATCCAAATGTTCCCACATGAATGAGTACTAGGCCACTATGGGGTGAAAAAAATGGCTTTTACGAAAAGTATTTAAATAAGAGAACAACAAAAATCCCTAGAGAGCAAAATGCACAACTTCACTGCTTGGTTGTTTTGTTTGGTGTAGAAAGTTAAATTGAAAATTCAGTATAAAATCAGTTTTTGAGTTATGCTCTTGAAGCAAAATGGACTGAACTAAGACAGAAAATGTATGGCAAACACAAGAAACTCAGAATTTAAAAAGTTGGATAATAAGACACAGATGATAATTGGGAAGGAGGAGAAAATGAGACATAGGTGGTACAGTGAAAACAGGGGGCATCAAGACACAAGTGGAACATGGAAGAAAAAGAGGAGACAATGAAACACTGGTGGCAATGTGGGAAGATGAAACACTGAGACACAAGTGGCAAATAGGAAAGAGGGGACAATAAGACACAGGGGACACAAGAAAAAAGAGACAATAAGACATAGGTGACAGGAAAAAGAGAAGAGAGTAAGACATAGGTGACACCGGAAAGTGAGGACACAATGAGGCATGGGTGGCTATAGGGAAAGAGGAGACAATAAGACACAGGTAACACATGGAAAGAGTAGGTGATGAGACATAGGATCAAACAACCAGGAAGGAGAAGACGAAAAACAGTAAGTGAAAAGAATACGGAGGAAAATAGTCCTTCAAAATATGTCAGGAAATGAACTAAATGTAAAAGATGACAAAGTAAATAAGTCATAGTTCCAGACCTTCACCTCAACAACATTGACATTCTTTTAACAGTCTTTAAAAAAAACACACGCAAAACGATGATGCATACATTTAATTAACCTTTTCTTATCTTTAAGATTCAAATGTGTGTGTGTGCGTGTGTGTGTGTGTGTGTGTGTGCGTGCGTGTGATTGGTAAAAGGAGACCAAGATTCAGGATAAAGACTACCTGTAAAACAGGAAGGACACCTCAAACCTTAATGGAACTGATGGTAAACGATTGCTCTCTAATAGTGAAGCTGAAGGGTAATTCTCCAAGGAGATGTTTATCTAAATATGGTGCAATGACCCCCCCCCCCCCCCCCCCCCCCCCCCCCCACACACACACACACACACACACACAAACACACACACACACTCACACACACACACAAACACACACAAATACACACACACACACACACACACACACACACACACACACACACATGCGGATGTTCTCAGTGACCTCCTCGGTCGTGGGACATTCGTACACCTGTGTTGCTGGTATCTTTAAACAGGAAAGGGTCCGACAAAAGTCCAGGAGTTGCTGTTTAAAAGTTGCAGAAGCTTTGAAATCCAGCCTGTTTCAATTACTTAAATGAAAATACCTTAAAGCGAACCAGATGCACAAAAATGTATTCCATAATGCGTCCGATAATTCAATCACAGTTGTGAGAACAATCACTGCTTCTCTCTCCAGGCTTCAAATGATGATATGACCTTTTCAGCATCTTACACCAACTTACACCTTGTTATACTTTATTATGTCATGTCATACGGGCAAGGCATGGTTTTCTACGTTATGTCAGGTAATGATGTTATGTATTGGTTTTATATGTTAAGTCCTATTAAGATGCTCTGTCATGGTTTTATATGTCACGTCATGTTGCTATAATATAAGTCATGCCACGTTGTTATCTCTTGGTTTTATATATCCTGACATGTTGTTCTGTATTGTATCTGATGTCATCATGGCAGGATGTGTTCTTCTATGTCATGTCCACATGGCTTTATATCATGCTAATATCGTATGCTTTTATATTGTCTGTCATATTTTGGTTTTATATGTCATGTCATGCCATGCCATTTTGTTGTTTTATGATTTTATATGTCATGTTATGTCATGTTGTATTTTCATGGTTTTATATGTCATGTCATGCCATTTAGTGTTATGTGATGTTGTACGGTTTTACATAATGTTGATATCTTATGCTTTTGTTTGACCACTCATATTTTAGTTTTAAACTTTATGCTATTTCATGTTAAATAATGTTGCCAGCGTTAAGCAACATAAAAAGTTTTATATGTAAAAAATTACACATAATTTATAATAAAATCATTTAAATAATAATAATAATAATAATACATCTAATTTATAATGCACTTTACATTTGGATCAAATCTCAATGTGATGAATAAATGAATAATAACTCATGTTATTTAAAGTTGAATAAATATACCAGCGTGAACAAAGTCATATCATTAAGAGATAATTGAAAATTGAAATAAAACAGTCTGTAAAATTTATTTGTATATATTTACAATATCACGATGACCAGCAATTCTTCAGGTAAAATGGCATGATTAACCTCATACACACACACACACACACATACACACACACACAAACACACACACACAAACACACACACACACACACACACGCACACACACACACACACACACACACACACACACACACACACACACACACACACACACACACACACACACACACACACACACACACACACACATACACACACACACACACACAAGTCTCTGTGTACATTCTGCTATTTAGTGGTTGAGTAAATGAACATGATATTTAAGTGACTGCTATTTCCTGAGCACAGGCTTTTCTTTCCTCCTCCTCATCCTCCTCCTCCTCCGAGCTTTTCTCTAAATTTCCCCGGGGAGCTCTGGCCCCCCCCCTCCCCAGGTTTGGCTCAGTGTCAGAGTCCCGGCAGCCGTGATACTTCATCAGGCTTTTGCACCATTATTGGCAAGAGCACTCCATATCCTCTTAGCAGTTATAGCTTTTCAATTTTCCTTTGAAATGCTGAGCCCAGCAGAACACACGGCCATATCTTGGCTTCAGGTCCTGGATTGGAGAGCCTGAGAAGCGTCTCGCCGTCCTGAACAACAGCCACGGGCTACACACCCCTCGTCCATTTTGGAGTTTCAGAGCGCTGCTATGTCCGCCGCTGTTAGAGACATTTATAATAGGTACAATTACAAGCTGTTGTTGGAGCCGTTTGACAGCAATGTTATGCTGTCCCATAAAGCATTATTCCACTACCCAACCCCTCCTCCTGGCGCCTCAGGGGACCCATTCCACATGATGGTGGGGTCACCCTTCTCTGTCATACATTCACCATCTCACACGTGCAAACACTTACCTCTACAGATGGCTCGCCATCCATCTGTAGGGAACCCATCATGATCCCATTTCCCTTAAAACACCCGAATCAGTCGCAGTGCTTGGAAAAGCTGTTTTTTACCACAGTTTTCTGAAAATGTGACCTTACTTTGAGCATTTCATCACATGACAAATGCGTTTTAGTGCACAGAAACTCCAAACTTTTGAGAACAGTTTGGCGAGAATGACATAACAGTGGGAATTCATTAATATTTAGTTCCATCATACACATGAAATTTACTTTGGGATTTATATAAAATGTTTCGATTCAAAATTTAACATTTTGATTTTGATGTAATATATACATTTAATATTTACCATTAAATTCTACATTTAGACTGAACATTTAAATTTACATTAAACATTTCTGTCTTTATTAAATATGTATATTTAGATGTAAATTATAGTTAATACTAGTTGTTAATGTTTAAAATGTAATTACATTAATATTTATAAAATTTAGATTAAAATTTAGATTTAAATCTACATTGACATTTACTCTCTACGTGTCAGTCCTGTGATGATTTGGTGACTCATCCGGCATGTACCCTGCCTCTCACCCAATGTCAGCTGGGATAGGCTCCAGCCCATCAAGACCCTGAAAAGGATAAGCTGTTACAGCTAATGTATGAAGGAATATATATAAACATTATAATAAATATGTTATATAAGTTGTAGGTTTATTTTTACCATATAAATTCATATATAATTCACCAACTACATTTATTTTAAGGTTTAAAGTTACACATTAAGATTTTTAAAATAAAATTTACATTTAGATTGAAATATAAATGTCGAACATTTAGATTCAACAATTAATAGTTATTTTTAACATTAAGATTCATATTTAATCTAAATTTGAAAAATACGCTTACCTTAAGCGTTTTGACTAAAATTAAACATCTGGGTTTAAAATTTAACATTTAAATTTCATATTTAACATTTCTAGTTTTATTTTAATTTAAAGTTAGAGTTTAGAGACTTTAGAGTAATAATAATAATAATAATACATTTAATTTATAACGCACTTTACGTTTGGATCAAATCATAGCATAATATTTATGTTAATAAATATTTGGATTAAATGTTATATATTTATATTTAACATTAAGATTCAACAAACATATTTTGATTTTGAAATTTAGATCTCTATTGACTATTTGCATTTAGATCAATCATTTATAATTGACATTCATCCCTTTCACATCTAACCCTTGACATAGACGTATTTACATTTTCACAAAAAGAAAATTAAATATGATTTACTTCCTTAACATTGCTACAATTGTCAATACGATTGAAGAACACACTGACACTAAACACTTTATTGTCTGTCCAGATAAAATAATTGAATTATTACTGTTTTAGCGCCTGCTGCATAAAGAAGCGTTTGTACGCAGCTGCGTGGTTACACCGACACCTACAGGTCTGGGCGTCTTAAATACAGTATCATTATTAACAGCTCTGTTTGAACGAAGTCTCTGTCATAGAGACTAAATAAAGGAAAGTGTTTTTTTACAAAGTCTGTCTTCAATAAAGGTGTAAATACCACACACACACACACACACACACACACACACACACACACACACACACACACACACACTTTCCTCCATAAACCTCCTTTACAATCAGAGTCGGTCCTTGAAGGAACAAATCTATCAGAGAAAGAAGAAGATGTTGACCAGTGATTGTATTATTCTCAGCTCTTCAACAGACTATGGATTTTTAGCCCCATCCATCACTAATTCATGCTTCGGGGGGTGTTGAAGGGGGCAGGTGGAGGGTCCACCCTCCTGGAAACCACATCCGGATCAATAGGGCTGACCTTGGGCTGAGCTGCTAAAAGGCAGCGGTTCTGACCGATCACTGAGGTGTATATGTGGGGCTTGGTAGAACCATAACCCAAACAGTGGCACACGAGTCCGGTCTGATCCTTACAGAACCAAAAGTTTGACCGAAACAGACCTTGTCAGAAGATGTGGGGAAAAAAGAGCTGCTCTTTTCGGACCTCATTCCACACCCTTCACTTGACCTCCGAGCGATGCAGAAGAGCACTGGTGGCTGACATCTGTGCTTGTTATTATAATTGATTATGGACAAGATTAAGTCTTTGTTGACAGCGCACCGTTTTAGATAAAACGGTCAACATTTGCGTTTTCAAAAAGTTCCGCATTCAGACGACCACATCGTAAAAACCATCCTCATCAGCAAAGATCTGCAAAAATGACCCAGAGTGTTGTAGATGTATGTTAGGCCAGAAGTAAGCAGTGTCCTTTTGGAATCACCAATATAGAATGCTTTTGGTCAGTGGGAGGAAGCCACGATACCCAGAGGGAAACCTCGTGAACACTGGGACAACATGCAAACTCTTCAGACACCGGTCACTTGTGCCAGTTAACACAGAGGCGGCATTTTCAAAAGATTGCACTCTCACCCCTTTTCAAAAAATTTGGATTTTCCTTCCCCACAAATGATGTTATCGTATGAATGAAAGGCCAAAATACAACAAAAGTTAACTGTTTTATGTTAAAGGCTATGTCCTGTCAGCAATCCCTAATTTTTTAAGTAGTTATTGGTTTCCTTTACTGGAGCTAGTAGTGTTGTTGATTTTAACTGATCAAACTTGGACTAAAACATAAAAAAAAGTCTTAAAAGTATTTAGAGCCAACACAGACTCTTGGTCTGAAACTGGAGAAACTCTTTTGGTTTATCCCTCCTACTTCACACTATATACTCAAAAAAATGTACACTGTAAACCCAACTTAAAAATTAAACTTTAAAATTAACTTAAAAATGTTGAGTGCTAGTAACTTTTTGTTTTTATTCAATTCATCATTTTTGAGTAATAGAAACCTGTTTGAAATGTATGTAACTAGTTTTTAATAGGAGAAACTCAAAGACATTAAAAACTCTACATTTCATGAACTTAACAAATTCATTGGAATAAGTTAACTTTCAACATTTGCTTTGAAGTTTTTCCAAATAAACTAACATTGGGTACCGTAGGCCTGTTCTTCATTTTCTGGCCATTAAAGTTATACAATTTGAAAAATATGAACTGTTCGCAAATAAGAAAACCAAGGCTTGCATTTTTTATTGAACAGGAGCTTTTAGTTGCAAAATCAATATTGAGTAATTACTTTAATTCAACTGTAGCCAGTCATGTTAAGAATTAATTCAATGTATTAAAAAAACAATCAAGATCAAGGATAACGGTTCCCATATAAGTTTTGAGTATTTTCAACTTCTTCAGTTTTACAGTGTGCTTGTAGGTTTATAGCCACTCTGACAGATAATTCCCCACCACAGGGATGTTGGTTGCAGTTCGGTCTGTTACAATGGTATGAATTGCATCAAAATTACTTTTTTGCTGGAAATCATATCTAGACTGAATAAATTCAACAAATGATTTTGGGAGTGAATGTGTTCTGGCGACTCCTCTCCCACAGGTGCTAATACTGGAATCACACAGTGGAAGCCAATATCACCAACTTAATATTCTGATTTAAAATCTCTCAATAACAACATGAAGGCAAACTTGGCAACTTAATTCATGAATTTTTATTGTGGGATGGGGAGTCATAAAAAAACCAACCCCCCCCCCCTAAAAAAAACAGGAAACAAACAAACAAATAAACAAACAAACAAACAAACAAACAAAAAAGAAATCACAATTAAAAAAGTGGATGTTAAAGGGGGTGGGCCATAAAAAAGAGGGCGTGGTCTTGACATTGTGGCATATAAAGTAACAAATTGGCACAGATAAAAACATAAGAACAATAATATTATTTTGGCTTGGCAAAAAAGGGAACAGTTTGTGTGGTTAAGGGCAATCCTTCAATAAAACGGCACACACACATGCTAATAGACATACGATTAGTTCTCAAAAAGTTCAGTAGCTTCGTATTAAAGAGGGGAAAGAAATCTTAACTAACATGAGAATGGATGCAGAGGTCACAGGTTCCAATTTTCAGCCCCCCCCACCCCCCCGAGTAAAACTTCATTTTGTTTGTTCAAAAACATCCTAGTAGTAGGCCGGAGTCTCCAGGCTCGTGGTTATCGTTTTTTTCCATACTAAAATATATTATCGTATTAATACAAACTACAGTATTGTACACTACATCGTGTAATAAATAACCATAAAGAAATATAAAAAATAAGACATAAATATAAAAGTTCTCTATGACTAAACAGACATTCCCATCTCCCTGGTGGTAGGGGGGGGGGGGAGAGAGAGAGATATAACACTGCCATTGCTGAAAACATATAGTACACACTCTGAAAAAAAAAGAACAACAATAACGTAAGAGACAACAAAAATAATACTGACAGGTAAAAACACGGTTGAATTAAACTCCTGGGGTTCAATTTTTTCTTTTGTTACCTGAAGAGACATCTGAGCAATTTATGACGCAAGTGCATGGAATAAGCTTTGAGAAAGGCAGGACACTGTTAGCAATTACAAACGTCATCATCATACATTAGAAAAACATGTGCATCGGAATTCTTTCGGTGAGCCAAAGTCAACAGTATTCCGGTTTATTGGTTGATTGGGGAAGCGGCAATACCTGATTGGAGCTGGGACAGCTTTACTCAATGGCACTTCTGATCTGCATGTTCTCTTGTTTTCGATGATTTTTGTTTTTTTTGCATATGGCTTCGAGTAAGGGGTAAAGAAGTTCAGACTATTTCTCCATTCTGCTCGCTCTAAACACCACAGGGATAGTTTGACATTTTGTTGAAATATACTTATTATTTGATTTTCTTGGTGAGCGAAAAGTCTGATTCACACAGGACTGATATTACCAGAGGACGTCACTTAGAATGAAACATTCCTTCATTGGTTGGCTGGACTCAGCCTTAGAAATAAGGTGCAGCTCTCAGACATCCGGCTCCTCCTTATTTGTGTGACCCACAATGATTAAAAGCAGCTACTTGCAGTTAGCAGCTAGTAGCGGTTAGCAGCTAACTCAGAGAAGAAGACAATTAATGAAAATATCTTCAGATCTGGGGTGATGGCCTGACATTCAGGAGCTCCTTACCCCTCTGAGCAGAGGGAAACATATAACCAAGGGTAATTTAGGTTTTTACCATGGTTTCACAAAGCGCTACATATCTATAAAACATCCCCTTTACATACTTTAAACAGGATGTTAGTGTTAGCTTATCAGCTTCAAGCAACTTTTACGATCTGTTCAAGGCGGGACTTATTCTGCCTAACTGGGGTTTAAGTTGTTCCACCTCTGTAATGGCAGAAGAGGCAGCAGTAGATGCGAAACTGACATCTCTGTAAATGCAAGGCTGAAAGGCAGGACAGGGGTGTCACTTTGTCAACATATTAATAGTGTGCCCCACAAAGATTAAAAAGCATCAGCTAGCAGTTGGCAGCTAGTAGTATGTTAGTATGTTTTCAGATTGGGGTGACGGCATGGCGTCCAGGAGCTCCTCACCCTCGTAGCCGAATGAAATATCTACTGACATGTAGCAAGAGCATAGTTATGTTTTTTCCTCAGAGTACTGCAGGAAATCAACACAAACGCTCTATCCGCTGTTGAGTTCAACAAATCGAGGTGTCTGCTGTGAGCACCAACCAAATTAGGTGAGCCAGCTGTGTGAGCTTGTTCTCTTTCGCCAACCGAGGCCCCACCTGGAGCAATCCAGAGAGAAAGGTGAAACACTGCAACGGTCACAGAAGCGTGGGATCAAGGAGGAGCTAGCGCTAGGCTAAGTGCTAGCCCCACCAAAGCGCCTGCTTTAAATCATGAGCTTCTGAGCTATTTCACCTATTTTTGTGTTTTTAAATGATCTGCATTTTTTTGTGCATGTTTTTTCTTGTCTTGAAAGGTGCTTTTAGGACAAATGAAATTTTATGCATGCATAAAAAAATGAAAGTTGACATGAACGTTGACATTGTGAGTAATTTGAAAGACTATTTCTGTTCTTGTCTTCAAGATAAGCGAGGGTAAATCCAACTAAGCTGAGCAGGTAATGTTTAAGTGGCACATTTGAGAGTGGCGTTGACTTTCTCATCTAATTCTCACTAAGAAGTGTGATTATTGAAATTTCCCCCAAATGTCAAACTATGTTTATAAAACACTGATTTGAGGAACTTTCTTTCTTGAGGCTCAAAGTCCAATCAAAGAAGCACTTAATGCTAACCAATGGTAGCACGATGTCGTGTTACGTCTAGTGCGGTAATACTGAAGGGTAGACAACACGTAAGTAAACCAAGCCGCCTGTAGTGCACATTGATTCTTATTTTCCTTCCAACTTAATAAAATACTGACTTTTTTTTGTTCATTGGCGATAAAAAGGTATAGAAATATTCTCCCGACTGTACAGCTCTTTAAGATTAAAATATGAGTGATAAAATTAGTAACACTGATAAAAAGAAATGACCCACGGTGTTTAAGTAATAAAACATTATCTAAAACGTGTCGGCTCTAGCTTCCAAAGTCTGTTTTGTTTCCTTCCTTCGTTTGTTAAAATCTTCATTGTTCTCTTTACAAATGGATCTTCTGACGGTGGGAAACCGTCACGAGGGTTTCATTTTTCAGGCACACCTGGATTTTCTACACAGTAGCGAGCTGAAGAGAAGTGTCAGGGTGAGCAGACATCGTCTCCTGTGTTTCCTCCTCGGCCCGGAGAGAGGAGGAATCTGATTGTGTCTCATGGAGGAGGAGTTGGAGGAGGAATCTGGTTCCTCTTTTAATGAGCATCTCCTTCCTCCTGCGGCGTCTGCTTCTCCGCCTCTTCACTCAATCCTTCTTCAGTATCCATCGCTTCCTCTTCTTCCTGTTCATGAATATTCCCGAGAACCTCCTCTTGCCTTGTATCAGCCTCCAACTCTTCCTCTTCCACCTCTATGTTTGTCTTCTCCTCCTCCTCTCCTCCACCTCCTCCTCCCTCCACCAATACTGTCTCTGTCTCTGCCTCCTCCTCATTCCTCTCTTCCTCCTCCTCCTTCACCCCTTCTTCTTCACCTATCTGCACCACCGTGATGTCGTTCATATCCACTGCGCCTTCCTCCTCTTCCTCCTCGCTCTCCTCGTCCTCTCTAGTGCTGCTCCCTCGCTCGTCTGAATCCAGCTGGGAGCTGGGAGCCACGAGCCGGCTCTGCACGCGGCTGAGGGCTTCGATCTCTTCCTCCTCGGGACTCTCCCGTCCTCCGCCTTGGCTCTGCGTCTCCTTCTTGCAGTAGGAGTAGCGGTGGTTCATGTGTTGCGAGTAGGAGCCCGAGTGGGAGAAGCGTTTACCGCACTTGTCGCACTGGTAGGGCTTCTCGCCTGAGTGGAGGCGCATGTGTTCGATCAAGTGGTGTTTGTGTTTGAAGGCCTTGCTGCAGATGCCGCATTCGTGAGGCCGCTTCCCTGCAGAAACAGAAGGAATAAACATGACTTCAGAGAAACGATGTTGAGAAAAAATTCCCCCACGAAAAAGAAGTTTACTCAAGTCTGCTATTTGTATACTTCCGTTAAACAAAAAAAAAAAGGAGAGAGTAAACTTCCAGCAGTGTCAGAAACAGATTATTATAGACATACAGCTTAAATAGTTTGTTCCCATGAGTCAATTAACATCTTTTCATGGCTTCATGATGATTTAGCTGCAAAGAGAGCTTTTTCTCATCCGATCAGAGTTCTTTCTCTGCGTAGTGAATTCCTCGTCTTCAACAAACAAAATTAAGTTTTGTAGATTGTCATATTATTTGACCTACCAGATACTGAATTTGTCAGGTTGGTCCAGTTCTTTGATACACCTAGACTTTCTAGCTTGCCTAGCTATACACCAGTATTCCATATACGTCTGTTGCTGCATAAATTTGAGCATGCAATTCAATTAAACTGAATTCAATTCAGTTCAATTCAAACATCTTTATTTTTTCCACCATGGGCAATTTATTGTTAACATCTCATACAAAAATTACTGTCACACAAAAACAACATATATATTTCCATTCTAAGTTATTTGTCCATTCACGGTGTTAAGTGTACTAATATTAATGCACTAACGGGATACTTTCAAATGAACTATTGTTTTACATCTTTGGACTCGATTGGCCAACTATTAGATCGCATAAAGGATACTTGTTTGCATACTTCAAGTGTAAGAGTGGTAAACTTTGTGAACCAACTACTTGATGTTTATGTTTTGTCGGAAAACCTTCAAACCAAGTAGACTTTCAGAATAAGGTGATAATATACTTTTATTAATGATCTCTCAGTCAAACGATTTAATACAACAATTGTTCAAATATAAGTACACGTTTCTGTATATTTGTCGGTATATGTTGAGTATAACTGTGTTCAGTGCACCACTGGTAATATATACTGCATGTACACTCTCTTATTTAATCTTTTTTTTATTTAAAAGAAGTATACTAGTAGCACACTTAGTAAAAAACTTATTTTTTCTAAGTATACTTAGAACTTGAGGTGATTTATTTTGTAAGGGAGGGAAACAATAAATACTGTGATTCCCTCCACATTGTTGCGTGGAACTGCATCCATCATCACCGTATCCAGGGAGAAGATTTCAAAACAATAAAACAGAATCACAAAAACTGTTCTTGCAAACTTTGGGGGGAAACTTTATCCAAGCTAGTTTCACCTAGGATGAGGTCATTTGGAGCTGAGAGCTGTGCTAGCATGCCAGGTATCAGAGGAATAAAGAGAAAAGCCTCACAGGGTGTTGACCTTCACTTGGCCACAGAATCTTCACTTCTGGAACGATCCAAATCACTACCAGAGCTCGTCTCTTGCAAAATGATGTGCTTCACATGAGAAGCTGGCAGTGCAGAGGTGGGGAGTTGGCAGGAGCTCTCTTTCAGACCTCTTCTGTGTGTGTTGAGTAATACCTGCAGGAATGGAGGTGTCCACCCTACTTGCACCACAGCCCAAAATCCCCCTGACTCATCGTTCCCAGGACCTGACAGCGAGTGATGGTGAGAAAAGTTCCAGCTCTCCATCTGTGAGTGTTTTTACCTGTGTGTTCGTATTTGTGTCTCAGCAGCGAGCTGCTCTTCTGGAAGATCTTGTCACACAGGTCGCAGGCGTACAAGCCGCTCTCCGTTTTCTTCATCTTCTTCCTCTGGGTGCCCGAGTCCGAGTCGTTCAGCTCCTCCATAGTGGGCACGCCCTCTGACCCCGTGTCCAGCCGCTCCTCCTGAAGACAAAGCATAAAGATGATCAGTGGTGGATAAAGTACTCCGTTCATTTACTTGAGTAAAAGGACCCACAGCACACTGACAATATTCAACTACAAGTGAAAGTCCTGCATTGAAAACTTAATTCAAAAAAATGTACCAAAGTTTTATCAGCATAATGTATTTAGAGTATCAACATTAGAAGTTCTCCCTGTTATTTTCAGTATTTTCCAATATGATTTTAGATCAAAATCATTAACATACATCATCATGTTCTGCTTAATGGTTATTTTAAGTTAAGCCTTGCCTGAATAACATCCCCAATATAAACATAAAATAGCTCCACAACTATCATGTATTTGTATAACCTTGGTGTATTTGGACAGGTAAGACCTTTAATGATTTATTATCACTGTCACTAAAATTGTAACTTGTTGTGTGAGTTATCTGTAATTTAACCCAAACTTTAGAAATATTCCTGTCCTTGCCTGATTTTTCTTCAGATAATAAGGCTATAACCCCAATGTATTACAGTAACACCGTGACACAAAGAAATCAAGGAAATTGCTCAGAAACTACTGGATCATTTTATATTAATTGCGATCTCTATTCAGACATATATATGATCTCATTTCTGAAATACCACGATTCCCCAGCATCTCATTCATAACATGAGCTGCAGCAAAACTAGCTAGCTCAAACTTTTCAGTACTGGATGTGGGGTTTTTTTTTACGTGAAATTGTGATCTGCCCTGAATGCAGCATTGGCTATGGGTTACTGTTCCAGCGCTGAATTTCCATGTCGAAGCCCAACTTAAACCACGAAGGACTAAAAGAGAAACTATTTTTCGGTAAAGTTAAGAAATACTGTAAACAATAGCGTTTGTTTGGATGAATTTTTATTTAGTTCTGGATGTAGAGCCTAACGAAGCAGTTTGTCAATGGTAAGACTCCAGTTTAAGTATATTTATTCCTGGTGATGAAAGTGTGGAATTTTTGTCTTTGATGTGTTGAAAAAAAAAAGCAATACGGGCATTGAGCCAAAAACAAGAATATTTCTAAGTCGTTTACTCCGACATGGGTAATCAGGGTAAATATCGAGATGTAATCATAGTTACTACAACTCTGCGACAGCGAAAAAACTCAGTTCGTCATCTAGTGTTAAATGTGTTGGACAGCGTCGGGTTTGAACACGAAAACAGAAGGTCTACTGGTTTCGGGACAGGCTCAGTCAGTAGTTAGGTTTGGACATAAATATGCACATGGGCCACACCGGAGTGTTCAGTAGAGCTGTGGGAGTTAACCCCTCGCACACATCAATCCGTGTTACACACAGACAGCGCATGACGCT
Source organism: Lophius americanus (assembly GCA_037951165.1). Lineage (NCBI taxonomy): Eukaryota > Metazoa > Chordata > Actinopteri > Lophiiformes > Lophiidae > Lophius > Lophius americanus. The sequence continues at coordinate 5,927,585 of JBBDHG010000015.1, read as the reverse complement.
TTTTAGGTTCTCATGTACACAAAAAAAGCGCAATATAAAAACTGTAAACTCAATGTGAAGCTCTTGGTAGAGAAACACGATGTCTATTCTAAGCAAAACATCTGAACATTAACTGTCACAAATAAAACTGTCACAAATGTAAGAATGTTTTCCCTCTGAGAAACTGTGGAGTATAAGACTAACTTTACATTTCCAGTTCACATACCTTAATTTAGTACTGAAGTACAGTACTTGAGTAAATTAATGTAGTACTATAGTACTATAATATAGTACTTAGTAACACTTGACACTCTGTGTCAGCTACAGTGGAGCCTTTGAGGCAAATCATCTGTCTTAAAAGTCGCATTTTTATATTTTAGCAGTTTCAAATCACTTTCCCGTTTAGCATTAAATTGTAAATTTACGTATGATATGGTCAAACATCAAAGTTATTATCAAGTTATGTCAAACATCAATGATGAGTTGTATAAACACGTATAAAAAATTGTATAAAAAATTAAAGAAATCCTCAGAATAATTACGTTGATATGTTAATTATGTTATTAACATAATTAAGTAATTAATTAGTATAAAATTAATTAGTACAAATACCTTTAATGACTGCTTGATTGCAGTATTTGAGTAAATGTACTTAGTTACTATCCACCACTGCAGATGATGAATGACTGACTCAGAAAAAGTACAAGTGACTAATTTGAGGAAACGATGCTGTGTCATATCCTACTCATTACACAAGTAATCTATTATTTGGCCTCAAACGTGATCATCCTGCCACATCTACAGTTTCCTGCTGTCCTTGGACCGATACTAATTCACTGATGCAATAAACGAGGATACGAGGCGATATTAAAAAGAAGATATATACACAGGGCTCTTTTTTCTTTCTTTTAACAATGCGGGTCTATGCCAATCCTCTTAACACCAAAGAATAATACAACAACAATAAATCAATGAGGCAGGCAGAGGTGCGCCGTTTAAACTGATTCCTGTGGATCAATAGAGGCTCTGCAGTAAAATGCAGCTGCATGTCCTCCTTGTGACGGCCCTGCAGGATGGTTCACACACCCAGAGGGATCTACATCCATCATTACGGGTCCATTAGGTGTCTGCAAAATGAAGAACTATTAAAGACTATCATTTTTATGAAGCACTGAATTCGGATTCTATATGACTTATTGATTAAATTATGGACGGTTTCAGACATTCTATCATGTTCTGATGTGGTGTATTTTTCACAATAACAAGTAATGATCTCTGCTGAAGGGTTTGACCCATGGGGTCAAAAAGATACATCTTAACTTGATTCCGAACCGACTGCCGGTTTTAGAGGATTCTTTGATTGAATAGTTTTTGATTTAATCTATAAAACAAACTGGTTTACAAAATAAGATTATAAGTGTTCAAACTGTGAACAAACAGTTGTGGCTGACCTCAAGATGAAAAAAAACAAAAACTTTTATTCTGTCATACAACAGGCAAATATTTCAAGATAAAACCAATATACGTATGTAAAAAAGAAAAAAATAGATTGTTGGCATAAATTCAATTTTTAAGTAAACTGAACAAAAAAGTACTTCAATCATAAACTATATGTTATAATTTGCTTGAACTATTTTTTATGGGGTGTTACTGTGAAAAATGGGCTTATATAGATCATTTATGTTGGGAAAGGGCTGTCAAAAGTTACATTTTATACACATGGAAGATAAATAGACAAATTTGATTTCAATACATTAATTGCCTGGAATTCTTAGTATGCAAAACTCCATATCTTTAGTTTTAAGAAAAGGAATGATAAATTATCTGAAAAAATACAATGAGTTGACACAACTGTACAAGATTTTCTTGAAAACATGAGAGTTTTCAGTTGGCTTCAAAACTCACAAATCTATAGCAGCAAGTTGCCTTGAAATTTCAATTGGCTTTACTTTTCTTTTTTAAGCGTGTTTTCCAGTACGACGTCAACCCATACCGCTTTATTTTCCTGAAAAATTAAGTGACAGAGGAATGTCTCTCTTCTCTATGGAGATTTAATCAATGAATCTAATCAGTGAATGCACCGTAGATACGATACGCCAAACAGGAAACAGTTCTCTGAAGTAACTATGTGAACGTGTGTCGGATGAGAAAGAAGGTAAAAGTTATCAGCAATATTCAAATCAACGGAGGTAAACAAATAATAGACCCTAAACGTGTTTAAAATAAATAAATATATATGTATACATATATAGCATTATAAGCATAACTAAAACATTATAATCATCATTGTTGTTATTTTAGCATAATAATAATGATATTAAAGATAGTAAATACCTGATGTATTTCAAATTTTCCCTGTGCGTGTAATGTAAAAATTGTCTTTGCAAAATATTACTTTATTAGGTAGAAAGAGAGAAACGGGGCCATGAAACAGAGAGATGGTGAGAGAGAGAGAGACAGAGAGAGAGGAAACGAGTGTGTGACAGTGGGGTGCGACTGTGCGAGAGGGAGAGGCAGAGCACTAGAGAAAGGGGGAGAGAGAGAGAGGATGTAAGAAAGAGAGGGAGAGAGAGTTAGTGAGGTTGAGAGAGTGAGTGAAAGTCCTGGGAGAGATACAGACATGTACAGCAACAACAATGACATCTAATAATAGGATGACTGTATTTAGTAGTAATTATCATGTTGGCTACTAGCTTAAAGTTTGGAACACAGATATGAGAGGGGAGTCATATGACTCTGGAAGAAAGCAACTAATGGTATTTCAACAAAATGTTTGACTGAAGTTTGGCTAAGCTGTTCCTAAATAACTGCTTGCACACCTTCACTCTGACTCCGTTGAGGTGGATGGTTTCCTGCGTCTGCGTTCCGGCGGGGCTGTTTGCTGTAGTGGTATAGGTGTAAGCCAGCTGCGGGATCAGGATAGTCTGTTTGTTGTTAGTGGCGAGCGCCCGGAGGCATTGCAGCGTGGTCACAATGTCAAGCGGTTTGGCATTTGGCTGGCTGGCGTACAGTGCAACGGGGCTGTCGCCCATGGCTGAGAGTGGTGATGCCTCTTTCTTTGTGCAAGTCAAGTTTAGGGGTTCATCCAGGTTGGTTGAGCCACAGGGAAGGGAGGAGAATACGCGAGCCACAGCAACCATTCTCTCCTTTTCCTCCCTGGCTAGCTTTGGCAGCGACAGGTCCAGGGGTCCCTCGCTACTCTGAGGAGACTGGGTCAGGACAGTACCGACAGCTGTCAGGTTTAGTGGAGAGGGTGGGTCGGTTGAGCTGAAAGTGCCGCAAACCTCAGCCGGGGTGGCTTCTGTCGGGCTATCCTGGGTTATAGATGGGCTCATATTGTCTGTGTCCTTCCCTTGGACCAGGGACACCACACTGTTAAGCTCACAGGAGTCCTCTTCCTCTGAGGGTGGTGTCGGGGCGCCCAACGATATCTGACCCTCCTGCATTTTGTCAAACCACTTCTTAACCACGTGCATTGGAAGGCTGACTGAGTCCGAGATCTTTGCCAGCTCGTCCTTGGTGGGCTCTGCGTTCAAGGCAAAGTAAGCCTTAAGCAATGACAACAGGTTTTTGGGCTGGCCGAGTCCTCCCTCTGACAGCAGGGCGGCAACAGCAGATTCAGACTTATCAAGGCTTGTTCCGTTGAGCATGAGACCCTCTGTCTTGCAGAGCTTGAGGGCATGGAGTGTTTCTAGCCCACCGGGACAGTTATCACACAGGAGGCAAGTTTTAGTGGTCTTTTCCTCTTTTTGTTTAGTTTCATTGGGCCTGGGGCCCCTGGTGGTGATGGTGAGATCTTCTGGAAGTTTCTGGGACTTGAAGGTATCAGTGGCAGCCTGACTCGGTGAGACTGACTCTCGCTCTTTCTTCAGGTTTTGGGCTGTGAGTTGGCCCTGGTTGGGGTCCAAACTGTAGTTTATAATGATTTTTGCATTTCCGTCCTGACCCACGATAGGCAGACTGATGGCTGAGATGAGTTGCTGTGTTGCAGAGTGGTGGGTTCCAGTGGTTAAGCCTGCGTTCAACTGTCCCTGGCCTTTGGCATTATTTTCCAGCACCTGGCGAATTACATTACTGTCCACTGCCACTTTGAGAGCATTTTGCAGGTCAGCCAAGTTGATGCTGATTGGTGACACCAGCCCCACAGTGGGCAGGACCACAGCCTGGACTGTGCCCTGAAGAGGAGCTGTGGCACCTCCATTGAAAATCCCACCATTCATTGCAGACACAGTTGGGGATGTGATCAAGGTTGGCTTGTACTCAAAGTCCACAGGCTCTGTCTTGATCTGGTTGAGGGGAAGCTGCTCCTGCAGGGGTTTGCTGTGCTCCAACTTGTCTCTAATCTGGGTGCGGAGGGCTGAGGGCGCCGTGGGCAGAAGTGGTGATGGACCCTGGGTCTGGTTTTTGGCATTGCCTAAGCGTGGCCGTCCGTTAACTGAGATGACGCTGATGCACTTCTTACTGCTGATGTGGGAGCTGTAGGAGCCTGAGTGGGAGAACCGTTTCTTACAGTTGGAGCACTCGTAGGGTTTTTCTCCTACATGAAACCACAGCATGTAGAAAAAAAAAAGAGAGAGAGAGAGAGGTTTCCATTAGTGAATGAAGCTAAACGAGCAACGCTAGGCTACAAGCAGTAGGGCAGTAAAAAGCTCTAATGCATTTCAATATTGCTTAAATGCTGTGTAACGGCACCGTTGGGAAATCCCCTTCTCTAATTGCTGTCCCATAATGCCAAAAGAAACACAATTATGGTACATTAAGTAAGCAAACAATGGTTTGAAACACGATGAAGAATATCTAAATACAGAGAATTGGCTCGAATATGAATAAAACATAATTATGGGCTCAGTGGACTCTAAAACATCTGTGGCCAGCAGGGAATCACAGCAAAGATGTTCAGGGTTCCTCCACGTTTTTTCAGTCTGTACTCAAATCACAGGGCCAACACAAAGAGATGAACAACCATTCACCCCTTTGGGCAAATCAGGGTCACAGATTCCATTTTATATGTTTACGGACTGTGGAAGGAAACTGGAGAACATGAGTGGCTCCGAGGCCAGAGGTGGTTTTGAATCTTGACCCCTCTTGCTGTGAAGTAGCAGTGACACCCACTACGTCATGGCTTAAGTCGGGTATACACTGTATGATTTGAGCACTATTCACACTTGCTAATGAGCCTCAGGACTGCCAGACAATCTGACAGTGTCAGTCCTATCTCCTGTAGTGTATGGAGGCTCAGAGGTCATGACGGCTGATTAACAGCTCCCGGACAACCATCAGACGACTGAATGGTTTGGTTTCTGGTGTGTCAAAAATTTTGGCAGGGTTTCAACTCAATTGGCTGACGACAGCGCCTGTGAGAAGTGGCTGAGCGTCTGAGTTGCCATGGCCACACGAAGCGTTGTATTCGATAAGAAATAATGAGTAGTCATAAAGTAAAAAGTGCGATTTGTGGCTGGTAGCAACTGAACAGAAAGGACAGTGCTTGTCATCGAGTTAAGACTTTATACAGTCGACATAGCTCGCTTACCTCCAAATCTCTCTGCAAAATAGACCGGCCATACTGTCCACTGCGTTCTAGACATCTACGAGGCCAAATACCCTGGCACCTTTTATTTAAAAATAGGTTTCGGCACACAGGTTGGCAAAATATTATCAAGACATATTGTGTCTGTATTTTTAGCATGTTGCTAACAAAGAAACCTTCTTCTGTCTCGGAGCTTTCAAATGAAACTTTATTAGCAATAGTCAATAGAGGCGACGGGCGTCAGGAGCCGGACGGGTCGTACATTGTGAACACAACAATCTTGAGTTTCCGCCATCGTTTGATTCGTACCATGTGAGTTGAAATCAAACAGCCATGACTCCCAAGTTGTAGAGTGTAAGGCCAGCTTTAGCTAACCCTAGAAAAGAGAAATTGCTGGGGACACTGCAGAGCACTGACAGATAATTCGTTCTTTAAATCAATTAAACCAATTGATGTCCAAAGCCTTTTGGTTGAGCCCATTGTGTCACTGAAACGACAGGATAACTTTCAGAAACTGCAACTACCACCCTTGAATGTCTTCAATCTTACCCACCGTAAATTTATTATAAAGGGAAAAATTGTTTGATTAAAAATAAAAAATAAACACTCAACTCATGAAATTCTTTCATGGTGAACTTTTGCTTTTAATGGAGAGTTGTCAATTTTAATTACATTAGCTCACCGTTACTACCATCATCATAAATCTCCTAACCGATTGGATAAGCATTTTTTTAGAAAATAATTTGATCCTCGTTATTTTACTTTTTTTTCTCGGTTGTTTTAATTTTCATAATTCTGTTTAGTAAGTTCTCACATGCTATAATATACCAAGAAATCCTTGTCATTGAATAGGAATTTCTCTAAAGCAAAGATCAACTCCTCCACTTCTGTGGCCCCTTTGACCTGTGGAGTCCCCCAGGGCTCAACCCTTGACTCCTCACTCTTAAACACATACATGCTGCTGCTGGGTCATATTATAAAGAGGTTTAGTCAAGTGGCACACATTTTTCAATAAGAAGTACTGACTTCAAATGTTCTTGTCCAAACAGGTTAGCAGGACACGTTATGATGGCAGCAGTATCAGAATTTGAAATCAAAATTGACAAAGCCACATACTCCCACACACTTGCACTCATGAAAACAGAGGGTCTCCACTCACCGCTGTGGATGCGTAGGTGCTCCTTCAGATGATGCTTGTATTTAAATGCTTTGCCACATTCAGTGCACTTGAATTTACGATTGCCTCCCGACTGTGTGATGTGTCTCTGTCAGACGAGGGGAGAGAGGACATCCAGTTAGACACACAATAAAAATGTGACCTTTGAACTAAGTCTCATTCATGTCGCAGTGTCATGAATCAATCGAGGGCAAAAGCTCATGTTTATTTATCATGTTTGGAATTGAGCTGCTGAGGAGACACAACTTTCACAGCACTACAGAGTGTGATCCAGAATAGATCTACACTAATTCAGCCACAATGAGGATCAGAAAAATTTAAATGTCTACTGTAAAATAATAATATATGATTTATATTCAACTGAGATAGAAAATATCTTAAAATCCCTTGTGCTTCATTTCATCAGGTTATAATCTAATTTTTTCAGAGGAGGTAAAATGTCCATTTCCTGTAACTGCCATAAAATATTACACATTAATATTAATTTACACTTTTATTGACTTAATGATATTGTATATCAGTCTTGATCATAACTATAAATATTAATGTACGTTCAGGGTTTGAACCCTTTAAATATCGCTCTGTTCACACGATGCCCCCCGTAATGTTTTTGTGACAAAATATGAAGAATTATTATTTATTGTCAATAAAGTATATGCCAAGGTGTTCAGTATAAGACACATATAGAAAAAACTACCTTTGACTGCCTTAGAAGCCATAAAGTGTCCCCTTCCTAAAAATGCAATAAAATATCATGTATGAATATCATTTTGCACTTTAATTGATTTAATGCTTTTAACTTACACTAAAATAATTTCAAAAACTGTGTTTTCATATACTTTCTGCCAAACAGATAATTTTTTGTAAATACCTGACTAGGGGGACTGAATAATGAATACATTATCACATTATTATTATGAATATCATGTTACCCTTTTACTAAATTAAGGCTTTTAGCTAACATTACTGCTGATCGTAACAATCAAATTTTTATTTATTTTCAGTATTTTAACCGTTTAAAATGTAATTATAGTGTGTCCATAGGTAAGAATGACACTCAGATAAAGAGGATCAATCATGGGTCCACACAGGGAATTACTGACTCCTTGCGGGTCTTACCTGATCCCGTCCGCTCTTGTGGACCGTCATGTGCCTCTCCAGTTGAGCGCGATGTGCGAAGCTGTAGCTACACTCGGAGCAGCTGAAGCTGTCCTCTGTCTTCTCGTGCCGGTACTTGATGTGCTCCTTCAGCGAGCTGTAACGCTTGTAGCCACGCGCGCAGTAAGGACAGGTGAGCAGCTGGGAGAAGGAATCAGGAGTCCCTGGGTGGGGAAAAAACACAGGAAGAGAGTGTTACAAGGACATATGGTGGAGGAGGAGAGAGGGTTAAACACCCATGGTCACCGGGGAGGGCTATCTAATGTTACAGAGTCACACTCCTCTGCTAGTTCACTAATATCTGTGAGATCCTCCCCCCCAGGTAAACAGCAGCAAGGTAACCAAATGGATGACCGTGGGGTTTGTGTGTCCAGACCAGTGATGGTAAAAGTAAAGAAATACTTTACTTGAGTTCCAGTACAGTTATTTAATGATTCTGGTAAAAATACAAGTATGAATTTAACTTCTTTCAAGTACAAGTTAAAACGTACAGACTCTGAGATGTAAAACAGCATAAACGTAACATGGCATGACAGATAAAAACTATAAAAGTAGAAGTCGTAAAGTGAACGTGAAAAAACTTTGAAAGTATAAGGTAATAGTTATAAAGATGTTTAAATTTAAAAAAGGTTTAAAAATAGAAAGATTAGTCTTAAAGTAAAGAAGTTAAAAAGTCCATACTATTGATATGAAAGAAAATACAGTAATAAGTAGTAGTATAAAAGTAAAACAATTATAAAAGTATAAGGTACTAGTGTAAAAGTTAAATGCAGTCGCATAGACTTTTAAAATGTGTAAAAATAAAAAGTAACATTGTAAAAGTAAGTATAAAATTAAAAGGTGTTAGAATGAAAAAAAGGAAAAAAAATAATATAAAAAAATTGTCACATGAAAGTTATTAAAAGAATAAAATTAAATAATAGTAGTAGTATGAGGGTCAGAAAATTATAAAAGCAGACAAGTACTGTAGTTTAAGGTGCAATTCTAAAAATTAGTAGTAGGAATGTAGAAATTTAAAAGTATTAGGTAATTCTGTCCTAGTAAAGCACTAAAATTTTAAAGAAAAATTTAAAATAAAAAAAGTGTTTGTTTAGAAGTAAAACCCATAAAAGTGAAGGGTAGCATTAATGTGTAAGTTTAACTGTCAAATCATTTGACTGGTTTTATAACATATTTAGTCGAGCCGTCAGAAAAATACACGGTGATTCAAAATAAATATAATCAATTATAACGAGATGTTTTGAAATTGTAAGGAGTACAAACTTCAAATGTCCGTGTTAAAATGTCGAGAGGAAAAGTCAAACTGTGTGCAGAAACAAACACTGAAGTGATGTACTTCAAAACAATGCTTAGGAACAGTGATTAAGTATTTTTACTTTCATGCAAAAATTACCACGCGTAAGGTAAAGTGAGCTCAATAAGCAGCTGCACATCGAAATCCAGACGTTCTCAGGTGCCGTGCTCCCACACAGGTAAAGCATTATTCCGTTAACAGGTGATGTATTAAGTTCCCCGGTGGGACAGGTGAGGGCCTCGGGATGTGAACACAAACGCATTATCGCTCAGGTACCTGTGAGTCAGAGGCTCACAAATACGTGACAGATTTACTCAGGTGTTGCCGTCTCTCCGACCCCCCCCCCTTTATTCCTTTCTGAGACAGCAGGTAAAAGCCAGATTCCCCCGAAGCCATAAAGGCCCCAGTTGGCAGCACTTAACAGACAGACGTGTGTAATGATGTTGGAGCGTGGCGTTAATGGGGCGGAGTTAACATCTGAGGTGAGACATGGAACAGGTAGAGTAGGTCCCCAGGGTGCCAGTAATTACTGGAGGTAAGCAATAAGAGTGTGACTGTGAGCTCTCAGGAGGAAACAGTGGTTTGTGTTTCAGTGTGTGAGATTTAAAGATACTGCTAGTAGCTGTTGTCTGTTTAAAGTAGATAAATAAAATAAAATAAAAAACCCTGAGAGTTCAGAGCGTTGGATGAGCCACCAGTTACTGGAGATGGATTTACCCTTCAAAACGCCACACAGAATCGTAGCTGCTTTTTTCCTAGAGCTTGCTAACTGCTACAAGCTGTTAACTGCAATTAGCTGCTTCTAGATGCTAACTGCTACTAGTTGCTTTTCGCTACAGCTTGCTCACTGCTACGGGTTAGCAACTGTTACTAGCGGGTTTTTTGCTACAAGTTGTTAACTGCTACTGGCTGCTAATAGTTAAAAGATGCTAACCGCTACTGGCTGCTTAATAATACAAGCCACTTATCACAACAGATAGCTTAGTACTACTAGTTGCTATCGGCTACTAACTTCTGCTAACTGCTCACTACTAAAGGCTGTTTACTGTTGCACATTGCTAACTACTAGTAATTGCTTGCTGGTACTGGCTGCTAACTGATAGTAGCTGCTTATTGCTGGTGCCTTTTAACTACTACTAGATCCTTACTGCTAAATACTGCTATCAGGCTGCTAACTGCGAGATGCTTACTCCTATTGGCTGTTAAGTGTTCTTAACTGCCTACTGTTATTGTCTAATAACTGCTACTAGCTGTTAACTACTACTAACTGCTTACTTGTAGAGGTTGCTACCTGCTACTAGTTGCTTATTGGTACAGATTTCTAACTGCTACTAGCTTCTCACTGCTACAGGCTGCTAAATGCGACTAGTTGCTTATTGCTACAAGATTTTAACTGGATTGTTTACTGCCGTTCAAGGCACGCCACCTCTGACTTCTTTTGAAAGGCCTGATTTTGATATAGGTGTTTATTTTGTGTATTTGTACACATGTGGGTTGTGAATTCTGCCATACCGTTCTCATCGTGGATGCTAGCGTCTGGTGTGCCCTGCCGCTGAAGCTCGTCCTCGGGGGCCTCTGGATAGATGACGGCGGTGTCTCCTTGCTGGAGCATCTCCTCCACAAGTGCGTCTGTGCTCACATCATCGTCGCCATCTGACACACAATCTTCCTTCACTGCAAACGAAGAAAACACGCACACACGTTGATTATCGATCCCCCTCTTATCCCAATTCTTACATGCTCTCCTATCGATGCAGACGGCACATATGAAACCTTAACCTCTGCATATGAAACGTGAAATCCGATAATGTCAGAGACGGCGCCATTAGAACTGAGTCTGAGTCCTTGATCATGATAAGTACAGAAAACATCCTGAATGCTGCTGTTCACAATAGGAAGAGAAAACTGATTAGCATTAAAAGGCCAGAGGCTGCAGTACGAGCATCAGGCTCTTTGTAAGGCTGAATGGGAAGCCTCTATTCACAGCATAGGGTTTTAATGTACTTGTTGAGACTGGGGCTGATAATTAGGTGATGAATTTTGTATTGGTGTGTTGCAGTAGGTGGATATCATACACACACACACACACACACACACACACACACGCACTCACCAACACCCACACACACAGCTCCCTGGAGAGGTTTAGCCTTCAGACTATTCTTAATATCAGTCAAAGAGAGCCTGCTTGTGAGGCCGGCTGGCAAGACTAACGAGCGCTAATTACTGAGCAACGGCTTATAGGAAGTGTAACCTGAGGATGAAGTTTAGGATGTGTAAAAGCTTCCTTCCAGAGCTTCCTGAAGTGGATACCGGAAACAAGTATAGTGTGTCTGCGATTGAACGGAGCATTATTCCTCAATGGATCATTACCCAGAATAATTGGTATGGAAAAGCCAAGGTAGGCTTCTGTGGATACCAACGTTTTTGCAAATCTCTTGCTTAGTGGAGATTTGAGGATTGTGTTTTGTGAATTGTGTGTGAGTTGATGGACGGGGCCAGCTGTGTTCTCCATGGAGATTTGAACAGGTGTGGTTCTTCATGACTCACTGACACACAGTGAATACCAGTGCTCTGAGATACAGTCCTGCGCCGGGCTTCCTCTGGTGCACCTTAACAAAGACACGAGGGCAACCATTTGTTGCTATGGTTTTTGAAGACCATTCGAGAAAATCTCCCACACTGTACAAAACCCATGAGAAGTGTTAACACGGAGAAGCGAGGCTGTTTATCGATGTTATGAACAGGAGGCGAACGGTAGGTGCTGAGAAAATGGAATTGTGGAATTCTCATCATACAGCAGAGGGTCAGGCACACTTCTAAGACTTTTCATCTAGATAGGTCAGTTGCCGCGTTTAGACGATGTGTACATGGCCTACAATCAGCAATTAGAGACCAGAGAAGAGGAAAATCTACAAAAAATGTCTTGAAATTGGGGGGACAGCACAATTTCCAGAAATTATTTACTGAAGAACTGAAGAGGAAATTATAAATAATTCCTGGCATTTACTAATTTAGTATCTTAAACACTAATTTCACTATAAAAATGACAAATTGTTTAGGTAAAAATAATCAGACTTATTTTTACTGAATTATTTCATTATGAAATTCTTTATTTCATTGAAAATAGTCAGTTTTAATTGGATTAGCTCAACCTTTTGGTGAAGCATGTTTTTGGAACACTAATTAACCTCCTCACATGCTTTAATATTTAAAAACAAAAACTTCAAATTGGACATTCTCAGTAGCTCTTGTTAATGCCTATTCCTCGGTGGTTTGAAGTATGGTGTCCCCCAGGGCTCCATCCTTGTCCACTTACTCTTTAGCATATATATTCTGCCACTGGGTCATATTATAAACATGTTCAGCCAAGTGGCACACATTTTTCAAAAGAAATATTGACTTAAAATGTTCGAACAGTTGAGTAGGATATTAAAGAGCAAATATATATTATATCTGAATTTCTGTATTATTTATCGTTTTATTGATAAGCGTTGACAGGGCAGTGAAAAGGTGTTACATGTGATAACGGGCTGACCTGACTGTGTTTAACTCCATTCTCCTGCATCCACTCAAACGCACCTCCAGGCTACTAAACGTTAAGCATGTGTGTGAAGAGGAGTCCCAGCAGGAGGTATGTGGTGTAAAGGTATGACAAGCGATTGTGCGTGTGCATGTGAGTGTGTCTCGGCTGTTTGTTAAGCATAGAAAGAGGCCGGAAGAGTTCACAGCCTTGCTGAGGCGGCCCCAAGTTATCAGGCTGCTCCCCTGACATGAAACATCACACAGCCCGTTTATATGCTGACGCAGGGATGTGAACGCACTGATGTAGAAGGGGGGAATCAGTTCAAACTCCCAAGAACAAAATCTCTGAGGTTGTGTCGAAACACTCTGCTCCAGTTCTGTATGAAAGTTGTTTGTTCTTCATTTATTTTACAGTTTGTATGGTTAATCTACGGCACAGACCACCCACCCTATCCATTCTCCTTCGTTCCTGCTTTCATCTCTGCAACGTGATATAACAGCTTCCCATCATGCATTTCCTGTCCTGGCTAACCTTTGCCCCAACAGCTTCCTGCGATCGTGCATCCAGACCCGTTGGTAGATTCTATCTTTCATGGGAGAGACGTAACGGCGATAAGGGTTTACGAAAGCAGCTCAAATATTTCACAACTATTAGAGGAGATGTTATGCTTTATATTCCATCGGCGGGAGGAGAGACTTGAACCGGGATCCAAATCCAGGATGATTTGCTTATCCTTGGCTCGGCGTTATCAACTGTCTCTGCTGGACAATCTTCCCAGCTCTCAGGAGATTTGTCCTTTTGAGACTTTGTGACATAACTCACAGAGGAATGTAGGTGTTTCTGTGTCTCAACAGTACCAGATGATCTAAAAATCAAATATTATCACTGCCAAGAGTGAATAAATATAGAAAACTCCTCTGCTGGCGTGAATAATACACCCCAGCACAGCTTCACGTGGAGGCCATATTTCCATGCTCTCATTAGGCCCCATTGCAGCTTCACATTATCAGAGCTCTCCAGCTCCACCCTCTTCGTTCTCTGAGATGTAATCTCGCTCTACAAGTCATCAAACATAAATGAGAAGGTTAACTCTCACTGTGCCTTTTTCCTCCTCTGGTCTTCCCCTGTTCTTACAGGGGAAGCAGGCTGCGGTTTACGGCACCAGCGCCAAACTGTTCTACCACTACACTACATAATCATTTAAGAGAGAGTGAGTAATGACTCTGAGCAGGGGGGCAGTGATACCATATAATCTGGAGGAATGATTCAGAATAAGAGAAATGGTGACATCTTTAAAAAAAAAAAAAAAGGGGGGGGATGAGAAGAGGATTTGTCCAGTTTTTAATTTGAAGCAAACTTCTAAGGTGAAGATTAGCTGTTGGTGTTCACCTTTCAAGGGATGAGAAATGGCATTCCAGAAATAGCATTACAAAAGTCAATTACGTCTTTTTGACTAGTCATAATTTAATTTGTGACTAGTGCAAACCTTTACTCCATAAATCTAACACGTCATTCTGACTGGTAAAAAAAATGACGTTGACATCTCACATATCTGTCATCGACGTTGATATTGTTAATGAGGCTTAACTCGTCACATATCCTGAATTACAATAATTGTGATTTAGTTTTGATTAGGGAGAATGAAAGTTATTGATATCTCAAACATCATATTGAATAATCGGAATTGTTGCTCTAGAGATTCTGACACATTGGGTGTCAGTCTGGCAAAGTATTTTGTACTGATTACAACAATGTTAGCAAAGCAATGGCGGTTAGTGTTGTTGATAAGTGATGAAATGTCATGGAAGAGAAAAAGGGATATGTAGCAAACAAGACCATTGTTTACCACAGAGTTTCTATAGAAAGTTACAGCAAATTGTACATGTTTATACTCCAGACACACTTGAAGATTTACGACTAAGCCTGGTTTCATAACATTGATCTACCGTTCTGGAGTAATGATGTAGGGTTTCAGCTCATCAAACAAATTAACTTGATACTCTGACATGAAGATAAAACCAGGCTTCTTGTGCATTTGAATGTGTCTAAGCTAGAGATGCCATAGTGTGATTGTAAATCAAGCCGGCCACGCCTACCAACTGGCTGTAGCCTAGGACACACTAAGAAATATCTGCAACATCATTTTGCCTCCTCAAGACTCTAATTCAAGATTAATAATTACATAATCCTTCTTATATATCTAAATCAAGGTTTGATTAGTCACACTGATGTTTTAGATATCTCAAACTGGAATTAAGATAGTTATAATTTAATTATAAATGGTCAATGGACTGTACTTACAGTATATAGCACGTTTCTAATCTGCGTGACAGCTGAAAGTACATTACAACCCGAGTCAGCTTCACCCATTCACACTCATATTCATACACTGATGACAACTGCCACGCAAGGCATCAACTTCTCATCAGGAGCGATAACATTCACGGTATCATTCACACCACATTGGAACAGCCATTGGGTGTAACTTGGGGTTTATTTTCTTGCTCAAAGACACTTCAACATGTAGACCGCTGGGGATCGAACCACCGACCTTCAAATAAGTGGAACGACTGCTCTACCAAGTGAGCAACAGTCAGGCCCTTTGATGTTAAAGATATCGGTAATGAATATTCAGTCTAGTGAAAATACCCTTGTCTAAGCTTGCCATAGATGAGGGGATGAGACATGCGTGTATTCTTTAAGAACTGCGGCTTTCTTTGTGTTTCATCAGTCCAATCCAGAGTGACAGAGAGGTATTTATGATGTATGAGACACTGAAAGAGCAAGAAATACAAGCGTGTGCGTGTTTGTGTGTGTGTGTCTACAAAGAAAATATATGCCTGATCAGGCATAAGCATGGAGCGCAGCCAGCTCACTGAGATGTTTCACTGTAGCTCATGCTTTTGATGTGTTTAATGTTCAAAACCCTTGGCCAAAACCAATGACATTATTCTTCCACCAGCTTTCCCTTCATGCAAGGGGGTACAGCTGGAGAGCCATGATGAAAATGACAGCGCGGTGTGGGTAATAGGTGTCTGTGGTTTGAGTATGCGTGTGCATGCCGAAACCGAAAGCTTGCAGTTCAAATTGAGGTTGACTCATTGGAGAGGAATTTCTAGAATATCCCGCAATGAAATAAAACTGATAGGATGCCGGACACTTCCACATGTGTTAACATGACCGCTTACAAAATCAAGTCCCCCTCCCCTCAGTCTCACACATCTTTCAACCATGAAAAATACAGCCAGAACCTGCTCGGAGCACCCCCCTAAATAAATATTATTAAGGCTAAATATGTAATTACAATTCATTTTAGGGTGAAGCTGTGTTGAACATACTGCACTTGGCACGGACAGGACTAACAAATGATTCAAAGGACTTCAGGAGAGCAACAGGTCCAGGTCGACATCCTTCAGCACCTGCATTATTGTTTTGGGGGGTGGAGTGACGCCATCCCTTCCTGTGGCTTCCTCTGAAGTCACTTCCACACAGTTTGAGGTAAAAAAAAGTTCAATAAGGCCCCCTCAAATGCCCACCAGTGCCATAAAGCTTTTCACTCGCAGGGGCTATTTGCTCTGCTTGAAGGTCTCTCCCTCTGTTGGCATTGTCTTTGTTTAATATCGTACTTCCTGACTGCCTTAGATGGAAGCCCACCACGTGTAGTACCTGCTTCCTTATGCAGAGAGTTTCACAATGAGACAAAGCCTGGTACTTAAAAGTGCACAGATGTCAGCGAGACATTTCTTAACTTAGCCCACGTCGCGTCACCTGAGGTCGAAATGAGGCAGCAGCATAAAAACAATTGTTGGCGAAAATAAAACTTGAAGAGGCTGCACTCATGGTCGAGAGGAGATTGAAGGCAGTACAGATGCTGAACAGATCGGAATAAATATGAGACACTGGCCAACCTAACAATGGCAGGACTGGCAATGAAAGGAGCCAAAAATTCATTCTGATACTTGACAGCGTATTTCGGATGATGCTGGTGTCCTGAAAGGTCTTAACACTTCTTCCGCTCGTTGGTTATTTTATGTTAAGTCTCATCTGAATCACATAACCAAAATAAACTTTAAATAGCTCCACAACTCTCAGGTGTATTTGGATTACCTTTTTGTCTATGGATTGGAAAGACCTAGAATAATGTCATTTAATTTTACCTTTTACTATATGTGAGTATGCTGTGATTAAACACAAAAAAATACCAGTTATTCGGGACAGCTCAGAAAGTGATTAGAAAAGCATCAAATTTGATTAATAAAATTTAAAAAAAGTTTTTGTGGGATAAGACCAGAAAGACAATGTAACCAAAACAATTTGATACCAGAGGGGATTTTTTGCTTGAAAATACCATCTATGTCCGTGAGGGGGAGCTATATCCACATACTGTGTCATAAGCAAGCTTTTTATCAAACTCAAGCATTGTGCACAGTGAAAAAATTGCAAAAAACAATTTTAACTGATTATGTGCATGTCAGGAAGAAGAAACTAGGGGGTATTTTGTTTTTTGTTTTCATTTTCATGATGGTTCTTGATTTCTTTTTGACTGATATGGTCTACTATGGTCAAATAATCTCTAAAGAAAATCATCTCTTTTCCTCTTTTCCCTCGGGCCGGTGTTTCTGGAACTCTGGTTCAACAAACACACTTAGCAGAGAGTTATCTGCAAAATATGGGATTTTGAGTCCAGAGAAATATTTTGGCTGGAATAAACCCCTTTTGTCCACAAGAGGGAACAATATGGGCATCAACCAATGTTTTTATGAAAATCTGAAAATCATTGGGAACTGTAAAAAAAAAAAAAAGTTAGATAGAAGCCTGATTATGGCCCTGTTGGGAAGAACACATTTTACTATGTCTTGTTTCAATAAACTGATGAGATGTCGGGCAAACGGTGAATCGACTCTCATATCCCTCACTGATTTTATTTTCCATACTATAAGACTTTGAAAAGGAAAACAAGGTTAAATGATGACTTGTGTCAAACTTTTCCCCAGAGCAGAAAAGAGGAACATCCTTCAGCACCTCAGAGCAGAAAAGAGGAACATCCTTCAGCACCTCAGAGCAGAAAAGAGGAACATCCTTCAAGGAGAAAGATGAGGTGCTTATGGGCATGATTCAGTCTGTAAGTGTATTCTTAATGAGTGTGTGTCTCCTTTTACCATCCCAGCAGTGCTCCCTGGGGTGCTCGTCTTCTGGCAGCGTGCTGTCGCAGTCGGCCCCGTCCGCCAGGCTGCCTTCCTCCTCCACAATGTGCAGCTTGTCCTCATCATCTGAGTCCGAGCCGGCTTCCACCACATTGTTGTAGTTAGTAACTGCGCACAGAGACACAGGATGCGGAGTTAAGCATGACATGTTTGACTAGTATTATATTTAGGGTGATTTTTTGCGGAGAAGGAACTGGTTATGTACATTAAGTACCGTTATCCTTAATATACCCAAGGTATGGTGCAGTGGTATCTCTAGACTAGTAACAGGATCAAACTTTTTATTTAGCACGCTGAAAAAAAAACAGAGTGGGGAAACCTCATCGTCAAAGGAAACATGAATACCTGACTTGTGAAACAGTCAGAGGTAAACTGGTGAGGTCAATGCATTTGGCTCAAAGGATTTAACTCGGCGTGTGAAGAATGGCAGTACGGTGCTGGAGTGATAATTCACTCAATTCCACAACTCCAGGAGGCGGTGAAGTCCCGGCGGAAATGGGGATCCTGTAAGGCCACCTTCCACCATATTTGTCCAAGCCGACCTGAGTGATCGGGGCGCACCACGTATGTGTCAATCGCATTTTCCTCTGCAGAACTTGGAGGGAGGACATCATGGACCTCACCAGTTTTCTCCCAACAGTTACAGAGTCAGATGTTCATGCTTCCTGTGACGGTTAGGTTTCATGCTTTATTTCTTTTCTTATGCTAATTAAACAGTATAATCTTCCAATTGTCAAAACAAAAAACAGTTGTCTGCTTTTTAGAGGCAAAGTGATTCTTCATATTCTTTCTGCCGAAAAACATGAATATCCTCTAAAGAACGAGTGTTCAGTTTTATCTTTCTAGGGTACTTTATAAGCATTGTGGAATCTTCATGTACACCCTGACCCAGACTCTCGAGATATAAAGGGCTTTTACTAACTAACTGTATAATTACTCCAAAAATAATAAGTGTGAAAAATAGACAATCGGAACGGACTTAAATCAAAGCAATCATCTTGCTTTGGTGCCACAGGTTCCTATCTTACCTACGGTAAATACAGGATCATACTGACATACTGTGACCTAGCACATAGCGAAGGAATGCCAGAGGAAGATTTCCTGCTGCCATAAAGAAGAAAAACCCTGTGTGTGGTGTGAGTGTGTGCATGTTGTTATAAGCTCTGAATGTTAAAGTGCAGGAGTCTGGGAGGTTAAATATATACTATTTCATTTAAAAGTCACAACTATTAGAGGGTAGATGGTATAGAGGGAGCTGGAAATTAAATAGAGGATGCCCTGATGTTAGTCGATGAGATGGAACTTTAAATGATCCTTATGTGAAGAGTGGGTATTTAAAGCAGAACACTAACAACGGGAGGGCTATTAAATGACACTTTGAAGTTTATTGAAATTACGCAAATGAAAAAAGGAGAGCGATATGAATCCACAGTGAAGGCAAAGAAGCAGAGAGGATTCACGTTGAGACACATTTTAAGTACCAGAGTGTCCGATCATAATCATCAGTGTCGGCGTCAGTATGTCCTGGTTGGGTGTGTTATGAGCTGGAGTGGACACAGAGATATTCAGCCAACACTATTATTTTTTTTATCTTCTAACCGAAGATGTGTTTGTGTGTGTGTGTTGTTGCGTCTTCTTTTCATTCCCAATTCCACCTGTGTTGCTTCCACCCACTCGTTTTCAGCCCTCTGTTCCACTGAGAGAGCTCCAGTTCCTCTCGGAAGCCAAATCAATTCTCCAGTGAGAGCAGCAAAGTCAGCAGAGAGCCCGAGCTGCAGCGCTGCAACTACATCTCCAGCTACTTCATTTCACATCACATAACACCTGCAGTCACCCTGTTAGTACAAAATTATTTATTTCTCCATCTTGACTCGCCCCACACCCAACTCGCCAACTTCTTGCAAAAATGCCTGCTTGTGTGTTTCTCTGTTTCAATCAATGAGGATTGTTTCAGTGAGATCTCTCCCTCTCCCATATTCATGCAGACTTGATAGATGTGCAGGGTTAAGGCTGAGGGGGAGGAGGTGCATGGAAGGAGGTGTATATGTGGGCGGACGGATAAAAGGTGGACAGGAAGGAGGAAGAAGAGCTGTAATTTGGCGAGTCGTTTGTGGGGTCAACACTGCTGTGCCGCAGCTGTAAAACCCCATCAGAGTCCATCAGGAGAGTCAACCTCTCTCCTCTGCAAACTATTTTTCATTCTGCAAAAATCTCTTCCCCTGATGACACCTTATCCATATTCTTCTTTTCAGGAGATGTATTCATCTCAGTCATACATGACGCACATCATTTGTACCCAGATTGCTTTCCAGGCTACTCGCCATAAACTGATGAAGGTTCTTGACTTCTTCTGAACAGGTCAACAATCAGGTTTCTATTTAGTTATTTTTTTAATCTTTCACTCTGCACATACTAGATTAAAAAAAAAACAATGATTTATATCACAGCTCAAGGTTGCAGTATGTGTCTATAGCTCCACCTAGTGGACATGGATGGTAATTAGCTGCCAAAATCCCTCTTTGGCGTCTCAATTTTGGCACATGTTGTGTAAACGGGCTATAAAGGAGAGTCGTTCTTGTCCTATCCATGAAAAACCTGTGTAGAAAAACATGAACTTTGTTGTATTTCTATCAAATTTTATACAGAGTTTCTGAGAAAAATCTATTATTGCTTTGTTTCATGGTTTTACTGTAATATAATAATGATATAGCTTTTTTCAATCCAAAAAAACAGGATAGAAATATTTGTATTTTTTGTGTTTAATCACATATAACTCACACATAGTAACAATAGTATAATGTTACTTACAGTGAAAATAAATTATTTTAGGTCTAGGAGTCGGCCAGGTACAGGTGATGCAACAACAACAGTACATTTCATAAAACATGGCAGTTTGTAAAAGTTTAAAGACAGTGTGTTCCACCCATAGGAAGTCTGCACAAAAAGCACCGGAACCAAAGTTAGGTGAGAAGGAGAAAAGCATCAGTGGTTGTGGTGGCATTGGTGGAGGCGGAAAGAGATGGTCCTCCTGTGCCAAATGGTTGGCGGTGTTGAAACAAAAATGTGTGCTCCAGCAGGAGATGTAACACCTAGAATCAACAAAGGCTTGCAGTCCCTTCTGGCTGACCAGCTGAGCGTTTGGACAGCTGGCCTCGATCGCGCTAGCACACAACAGGAGGAGGACTCCTACGCAGCTGAGTTAGAAGCCATGGGTAGGTGGAGGACTTGAGGTGATGAGTATCTCTGGAGGAATACTCTCCTCCATAGGTTACACCTCTGCAATAACCTCCCACAAAAAGTGATCTGAGTTATAGGACAAAGCCGAAACAAGTTCAAATGCATTAACATAACATGTCCTTTAGGAAGACCTAAAGTATCCTGGTCATAATTCTCTCTGAAATGTAAGCCTCAGTGTGTTATTTGATCTTCACCTAAATTATCTGTACACATCATTCACACTACCATACTATTGCCTTAGTATATTTTTGGATTGTCCACTCTTGCCAATACTCATCAGCCTCTCTCTGCCGTTGTGCTCTTTCTCAAAGCCTGTTGAAGGACAATGCATGGAGATCCATGTCAGCCACTTTTGAGTATGCCTGCTGGAGAGAGAGGGCTGTGTTGTTGTAACACCTGTCATACTGTATCAATTACTGCCAAAGGAATGGATGACTGACTGGGTGGGTAACTCTTAAAACAGGCTCAGCATAGCCCCATCAGAGAGGATCACCCCGTGGCAAATGCGAGAAACACTATATGTCCCTTGACACACGTTAATTTAGCAGATTCTGTATTTTATTTGTTTTATGTTGCCAACTCTTAATTTGATGTCAGCCTGCTTGACTAGTAAGACAAGTTTCAGGAAGTTTGTGCCATCCTGTGTGCTAAAATCCTTAAAAGAAAGAGGTACCAGCGTCTACAGACTCGTACGTGCCTATGACGACGTGGACAGTATGGCTTTTAAAATTAGGCAAAGACAGTTGGATGCAAGCTAGCTATGTTTTACAGTGTAGCATGTTCACTTGATAGCTAGCCCTGCTCTGATAGCTAAGAACGTTTCTTTTAACTCTAATCTATGCAGTTACTGCACTTCCTATTTTATGACCACTTGTTATGAGGTGTTGTGTCGTAATGGCACCTCAGATGGGTTGTTTGCCACTTCACACAGGTGGCAGAAGAATAAATAAATAATAATTTAATTAATTAATTAATTTTTTCCAGTAAAAGCTACTCAAAAAGAAATCCCTTGTTAACTAACAAAATTGATTTACAGTCAGTTAAAACATCCTATGTAATTAGTTGCAACTATTTATTAAACTTAATTAACTCATCAAGTTTTACAGTGTAGTAAGATAAATGTCCGGAACTATAAATTATTGGATCGTGCTTTCATAAACCCATTTGCATACTCCCATCTGCATACATTTCAGGCAAAAGGGTGGTATTGGGATGCAAAGTTTTGGCAACTTATACTATATGTTCGTAATTCTTCAAAGATTTTGCGAAACCTCTGTGTAGAAAAATCTCTACACTGAAGTCTTCAGGTAGATATGGGCTTATCGCAACCTCTTTTGGAGTGTTCTATATATGTTCTCTCAGGCCTTCAAAGGTGCGAGCGAGAGGATTAATGACCAAGCTTGAGATGAGGACACTGAAAAACATATATAGACTGTGAACCAACACATTACTGTCCAAACTAAGCTGATATCTTGATCCCTTACCTGTAGGGATGTCTGTATAGAATCAAACACCTATGCCGACATCCCCACACCACAATACGCAGAAGTTATGTCTGGAATGCCCAAGCAAAACACTGTCAAACGAGCTTGGCTGTCAAAGAGACAGATCAAAAGGTGCGTCTCACCCTGTTGTTGCTGGCGATTAAATCAACTCAACATGAGCAGCAGCAACCCCTTGTCTGGCCTTCTACCTCTCTTCTGTCTCTATATTTAGCCTTGGTGCTGCTCGGCTACCTCGTTGAGGTCCGCCACTTATCTCATTTTGGAGCTCAGGGCTAGGCGGGCAGCAGTGGAACCACCACAGGCATCCTCAGACCCTGCCGTCACAGAGTCTGCCCTCGTGGCTCTGCAATGCCATTTTCTCAGGGAAGCCAACCACTACAAAATAACCTCAGCTCGGACCAAAGCTAAACAAAAGCTGTGCCATTCAAAACCTCAAGTATGCCATCTCAAGGTGAGGCGCCTCATTCAGTGCTGAGGTAAACGCTGCTGGTTTTGTTAAAACAACAGCCCTCCTCCCACAGAGTCAGGAAGGTCAACTCAAGTACCGATAACAAAACAAAAGAATTGGGGAATTTTTCATGGTGAGCTTGTTTGCATGCTGCCTCAAACTTGCTAGGGCATTTATCTAAGGCTCTTCAGTTATTAAGAGATCATATAGCGTAGTACCGCAAGTTACCAAGCAGTTTCTCTCCACCTCATAGCCGACCCTACCAGAGGGGGGCAATGACCACCTAGGACCAGTCATATCCAGGACAGACTCCAAAATACAAATGAATGACTCAAACCCAGTTCCAAGTTCCAAGTTGGCAGAAAACACAGAACCTTATGAGCAGGGGTAGCAAAAGGAAGTAACACGAATTGAATGATAAAACTGCAGGTGAAAAAATGCATTGACGTTAAAAATTGAGGTATACAAGTGGACATGAAATGAAAGGTAGTGCGATGAATTATTGAGTGATTTGATTAATTTCAAACTGATTTAATAAAATGTTTGTGATATTGTGACAACATATATAACATAACCCCTTTTATCATTTGAGGAAGGTAGCAGGTAGAGGTAACAAATATTGAGGGATAAAACTCAAAGTGAAAATATTTTATTTTAACTGAAAAAATCCTCAGCAAAAGTGAGCCAGAAGTAGAAAAAATATGCCCTTTCTTGGGGACCAGAATAAACAAAAAAATTGAACTTTTTTGATCGAAAGTTTTAAAAATCTATACTAAAATCTCTACTAAAGGTTAGCAAAGATTAGAGGTAAATTTTTGATGCAATTCTGAGTTTATAAGTGATTTAAATGTCCCCCTGATGGATGAAGGCAACAAATCCAACAGATAACAATAATCCGGTAATATTATTCCACCACAAACAAAAGGACCTGAACAACCTGTGGATCAGAAGGAAGAGTTGCAGAGGTGAGCTTAAAGACAATGGGCTCTTGATTTCCTAATGACGCTGATCAAGGTTTTAGCATGCAAGCTAATGGGCCTCTGCGGTCACTCATCTCCCTTCTGATGAGCACTTTCCATGTTAACACTAATGCTAATGGAGGCTATTGTTCTCTTAATCTGCATTATGATGATACTTCCAAGTGTGGAAGTCAGTGGGTGTTAATGAGTGTTACGGAAAAAAAGACTTAAATGTGCCTCAGAGTGTGGAAGGCTTTTCAAAAAAAGAAAATGACTAAACCTTGCCTATTATGTGCTTTGCTTGACACGAGCCTTTATTACTCAGGGCTAGTACTTATAGTGCTGTTGTACCTAAATGACACTGAGATAATAGACTGTATGTATTTCTACTGAGGGAAGCTCACCAGCTTTGGTATTTCTCTCTGGAGCTAATGAGCTCGCTGATGAGCCACACATTCTCTTAAACAGTGAGTCGCTGCTTCTGGCACCTCTCGGCTTTGCTAAATAAGGCCAGGTGGGCTGGTAGGGACCGGAGGGTGTGATCACACCACACTCAGTCTCTCTCCTCACACACACATACCATCCACAGTTATGTTCTGGCCACCAAGTTTACACTTGCCTCCCAATCTATGTTTATGTTGGAGGTGAGACAGCCCCATCCACGGTAATAACAGTGGTACACCCTAGTGAGAGTGAAGTGTGTGTGTTCTATATGTTAAGCTGTAAAAGCATGCTTGGCATGTGGTGCGCTTTCAGTTTTAATAGATGCTCACATGATCTCAGCTCAATATCCGTTAAACAAGGCCATGGTGGACTACTAGATTGATTAACAAGTTGCTCAACAAAAAGTTCTACAAACCCCAACAAATACAGGCATCAAATCCTTCTCCTGCCCACGTTAATTGTTTCACTAGACCTTCCCTGACTCCCATCACTGAGCAGGCGTGCTCCAGTCTTCCGAAACTCAGCAGGTCTGTGGTGAGAGAATGCCCACCAAGTCAAACAGTCCAGCTATACATAGTGTGGGTAAGTGAGTGAGGGTACAGCGTCAGAGAAAGTCGCTGAAAAAAAAAAAAAAAAAAAAGAGGAAACATCTGCTGTATATTCTGGTAAACCCAGAAAACCATCAGTTGTGCTTCCGCTAACCGCATTACTTCTGTTCTTTAACCTCGCTACTCCTTTACTGTAAGTCTTTACGCTTGGTCGATCACAGTTTATTTCAGTCAGTGTTCTATACCATTGAAGGCTCACTAATACTCGTTCTACATATGAACATGAACATGTCCCTTTGAAAAGCCCCCATAAATACGCCTGTGTGTCCTTCATGGAGGGAAGGATATATCCACAAGATTGTTTTGGGGTATCCATACTTCTGTCAACAAAGAAAATCATGAGAGTAGAGGAGGTTGTAATCAGTGATGGAAGAAGAAGTAAGATCCCATACCTGAGTAAAAGTACTAATATCACAATGTGAAACTACACAAGTTAAAGTACTGCATTCAAATCCTCAAAGAGTTAAGAACAAACCATGTTAGCTGAGCTCCTCTAAGTGTACGATACAATGTGATAAGATACGATGCAACTCTATCGTTAGTATTACACTGAAATTAATTTTGGATCCTTCAGCAGTCTAAGAGATTTACATACAGTCTGAATGGACAATCCTACATTAAACAATTTTCCAAAACATTCAACCAACAGCCACTTAAGTTATTTCAGATTTCAGTCATCAGAGAACACAATTTATTTTATT
Organism: Lophius americanus; assembly: GCA_037951165.1. NCBI lineage: Eukaryota > Metazoa > Chordata > Actinopteri > Lophiiformes > Lophiidae > Lophius > Lophius americanus. Next base: position 5,901,818 of record JBBDHG010000015.1, on the reverse strand, counting down.
AACACGATGCACTAAAGAGTTCTTCAGCCTTTTGTCCTTAGATTTAGGGACTCTATATCACCTCTGGGTGGGCATGAGTTGTATTTCACTATTCAAAATATGTGCGCAATTAAAGGGGATTCTGTTAGCTAGTCTGAGCTCTGACTGTGTCTTGATTGAGAGGACAGTTCTGCAGTGTGGCCTATAATATTTGAACAAATCTTGCTTTGATTGACTGGTTTGGTAATGTGTTTTACAGACAGGGTGCTGAACCAGACCGTAAAGACACTCTGAATCACTGATTTAACAACAGAAGGACAATCTGTCTACTGGCTCCAAACAATGAGTCTTAAGAGGGAAGTAAATACGCTGCTATATTTTCCTTCAAATAAATTCTTTATGTGGGTTCCACAATTGGACAGCCCCTATAACAACAAGTGATCCCAACATTGAACTCCATTTGTCATCAAATCCCCCCAAGCCTAGACTCTGACGGTGGGCTAGAGTCAATGCTTTGAGGGAATTCCCCTTTAAACTCGAAGAATCTGTTCATCTTACAGTCTCCCTTGGTGATCTACTTCCTGCCTGGGTCTGAAACACCAAAGACTATTTCATGTTCACATTCTAACTATAGTTCTTCTTAGTCTCTACTCTGGAAATAATTTCCTGAAAAACAGCAACGACACTGAGCACAACTCAGATATTGGAGAACACTAAAAGCACACACAAAGGTAAAAAACATTTCTCTTTTGTTTGCAGCTGATGCAAATCAAAAGCTTTAAAAAAACAACAGGATTGCAACCAAACACAAACCTGGCTTATGTTGCGTTAGCCTCCGTCAAACCTCATTGGAGTGTCACAGGCAAAGATGAAATGTCCCTGTCACCTCTGCTGTCAGACTATTCAGGCTGCAGCCGTACGCTGATGGGATTTGAAAGCTGCACCCTAGGATAATGGTCCTCTCCTCTTTTGATTTTGCCAGTTTGTGTTGAGGGTTGACATTTTGAGTGGAGGCTCTGTAAGGATATTAATAGAGCAAATGCCTCGGGGAGTTCAGCCTGTTTAAATGCAGTCGGTTACATCAGTTGAATCAAACTTCATTACATAGCTTGATTTGTTTTTTAAGTCACTATTGAAACCACTGGGTCAGCAGATAGCATTTGAGTCCGCAAGTGTGAATATCATCCACTCAGGCTGTACAATGAGATTAATGTATATAGAGATGTGTGATAATCATTTCTCAACAAGTTGAGATCCAAACTGTTCAGCCTCTGTTGTGTTAGACAGAAGAATCACGTTTCACAATTGTCGTGGCTGAGTTGTTAAGCCGGTGGAAGTATCCATTAAGGTCTGCCCAGGCAGCTTTGGATACTGCCAACAATGGTAAAGGGAGTATATAGCTCAAATGGTAGAGCGGTAATCTCCCAATCAGAAGGTTGGTGGGTGTCGAGTTTGAGCCCAGAAACCTACATGTCGTAGGGTTATTGAGTAAGAACACCAATATAAACCTCGAGAGCTTCTCAAGGGCTACCTCCTGCTCCTCAGGCATGGGTCAAATGCAGAGAAACAATCTCACTATGTTGTACTTTGTACGACTGAATGTGATCAATAAAAGTTAAATCATTATCATAATTTTAAATCGTAAACTTTGTTTGCAGTTTGGTCTATGCGTTCCACACCAGCAAGGTTTTCTGTTCCTTAAATACACACTTTTTAAAACAAAAGATACTCAAAAAATTACCTCAGTCACTTTTGTGGAAACATTTGTAAAAGTATTGTTTTAACAATACTATAGTCAGATTGTAGAACTTCCCCCCCCCCATTTTTAGCTACAACCTTGTTGTGGAAATTGGGCAACAGAGTCACGCAGGTAATATGTTTTATTATTTTTTACTATAAGCACTAATTTGGACAATTCTTCTGAGAAAATCATACAACATCAACAAAGAAGTGAGGCTAGACTTAAACCCTAGCCTGACCTCAGACTCCAGAGGGTCAAATGTTTTTAGACCCTTCAGGGGAATCTGCTTCAGAGAACTAAATACCGTAACTGTATTTTTCTGTTTGCATTCACACTTCCACAAATTTTATAAATGGTTGTTAGTTAATAAACCAACGTCAATTTTCGTGGTTAAAGGTTACTTTATTAGTACCTAAAAGATACATTTGTTGTGCAGAGGGGAGATTCAGCATTCCAATGGTAAAAACAAGACAATAAAACAATATAAATAAGAAATTTAAGAGACATCCGGATTCACTTTAAACATTAAACACAAGATGTAAAAAAAACCTTTTCTAGTCGCTACATGAGCATACTGTATCCTTTGTTCAACATTACACAAGCCAATTTTGAAAGCTAACATTACATTGTGTCGTTTACACATTAAACATTCAACATTCATTCATCCATTTTCTGTAACAAACTGTTCCTCTTACAGGTCACAGGAGGGCTGGAGCGAGATGTGGGGTACACCGAGGACAATTCAGTGGTTCATCACAGGGCCAACTCAAAGAGACAACAACATTCACACATATGGACAATTAAGAGTCACTTATGATTCTGTGTTTTACCAATCATCATACACTCAAGTTTCTTCTTTGCTAGGAGAGCACCTACTCTGATTTAGAAGGCAAAAGTCCTGTTCGATAGCTTAGCGTGATTGGACATTCTAACTGTGGCCCAACAGTTGACCTGGGACAAACTGAAGAGTGTGTTTAAATATATTTAATGAGCAACAACAGTGATATCCAACCTGCTTGTGTTATGCAGGTCTATATTAGGTTAGTGTAGCACAGGGCTGTTGCATTTTAGGAGCAGGTGACTGGACATTCCTGTCTGTATTAGGCCTGACAGTTTACTGTGGGGGAGTACAGAGTGAGGAGAATTACACGAGCCCATGAAGAGGGAGGAAGGTAACCTGCCCAACAATTCTCCAACTGGAAAACCTTATTAACTCTCGCTCACTTTTAACTTAGAACACAGTTGTATGATTGGCATCAGTATATTTACCCAACACCTTGATTCATTAAGGAGACTGAACATCACCGTCATTAGCCCTGTCACACGTTTACATTAGTCACTTCATCACTTGAGTCAAGACTGTGTTTGTTATCTCGGATAATATGAAAATGCTGATCAAGAGATGAGTGCACACAAAAACACAAAAGGAACAGGTATATGGGGGAGAATGATGGTAAGGTGAGAGGAAAAAAGTGCTAATGGCTTAAAAAGACAAAACGGGCCTGTCACATGCAATGCTCATCTGAATTGATGTCTGCCCCAGGGAGGGGGTGTCACAAACTGTCAGAGAGATTGAGAAAAAGAAGGATGGAGAGAAAACTCAGGAGACTGGGGAAAGGAAAGGTCAAAACGAGGTTTGTTGTTCAAAGAAGAAATTCAGGTGAATTATAAAATGAAGGTAAGACATAATAATAATAATAATACATTTCATTTATAATGGTGATAGAGTGATCTGATAGAAGAATAAGAAGAGATTGGATAATAGACAACATTCACATTAGTGCGTGTCTCTGGTTGCCACCACCTCGGTAAAGATCAATCATTGACGCTGTAGCTCTGCTGACACGTCACAGCGAGGGGACAGGAAACAGGCAACCCACATACACACATTTGTACACACATTCTCAGCCAGGTGGAGTTGCAAAAATAACCCAGAAGCGCCTTTTTGTTTATTAGTTTGGTCTAATTTTACTACAACTCTGGGTTCCAGATATACAGCATCAGCAGGTCAGCACACTTCGCTGACGCTGAGATCCATGTTGACAGCCTACTGTGGCGCCACTAATTCTGACACTAATACACAAAAGTGCAGTGAGAGCTCATCTTTTGCTAGAAAATCCTCCTTTTTGTGGAGTTTGACAACAGTTGACCACTCTCTCACACCTCCAGAATGTCAAATCTGTCAGATGACACCTGGCACCATGGACAACCACTGACACACACTCACAGAATCAAACACGCCGCCTGTGGGCTTCTGCTCAGTTGTCACAGTGGCTTTTTGTTAATCATGTGAAGCAGTGAGAGAAAAGGGTTAACGCTGTAAACTTACATCCCAACAAATGGTCTTTTGTCACCTCACTCCACCACCCAAACCCCCTCCGTTCACATCTTTCCCTTTCTCCCCAGGTGAAGTGGCCTTTCCCCATGTGATCAGGAAAGGTTAGCCCCCCTCCCAACTACATAAGCCTCCAGGGCACCTACAGCTTAAGACAGTAAACCAGGGCTGCTCACACCATTACCTTTCTGTTGAATGACCATGAGGGTGGACCAAAGGCATTCAGTCGGATCAACGGCTACTAAAATCTGTCTTTCCTAACCAGGGGAGTAAACCTGGGTACATTTGTGTGTTTACAAATCCTCACTTCCCTAAGACTTGCACTTATTATGACTAAAACATAAATTATGATTTGTGTAACAGGAACTAACAGAGGAAAAATTAAAGACTCTGGGAGTGGCGACTTCCCTTAAGTAGCGCTGATTGATGAAATAGCTGAGACAGCAGCAAAACACAGGCCGTCATGTATTGACCTATTGATGGCTACTCTTCTATCCATTACACCCAGACGTCCTGCGATGGTGGTGGGGGCGTGTGCTTGGATGCCACCAGCCAGGGAGACCATTAGTTTGTTGTGTCAGAATTTCAAGGAGAGCATCGACAGTACAGCTTGGGCGATCAATAGGCTCTGCCATCTGGTACAGGGCCTCTAGTGAGTCAAAAGATCCTTTTACCCAACCTGTTCAATGCAGGGATGGAGCGCCATTATTCCTCCCCACTGCTCTGTGTACACGCCATGAAGGCATAACGGGGAGGCTGTCTTGCTCCACTCTGGTAACGACAATGAAGGTAGAAACAGAGCCAAACTGGTCATCTGTATAAACGTGAGCCAGAAAGAAAGGACAGGATAGTAACATTCTGGTCGGTTTTGGCTGTTATTTACCTGTTCATAAGTGTTCCCTAACCTATGGTAATGAGCTCTGGGTAGTGACCCATAAGTCAAGGATGTAAGCAGCTGAAATGAGCTTCCTTCATAGGGTGGGTACGCTCAGCCTTAGAGATAAGATGCTCACCACGGACATCCTAAGGGACATTAGGAGTGGAGCTGCTGCTCCTTCATGTCAAAAGGAGCCAGTTTAAGTGGTCAGGGAACACCTCTGGATCTTCAAATAACCTCTCGGGATCCTCACGGAATAGCTATAGAGCCTGGTTAAGGAGAGGTGCGACTCGAATAAACTTTTTAGCTGACACTCAACCCTACATAAACAAAAATCAACCAAGGATGTCTACAAATTGAGGAGACAATCTGAGTTCCACGTAACAGGGTAAGTCCATTTATGCTGTTGCCAAATTATTCCTTTGTCCGCAAGGGCTACTAGATGTATCGCAGCTGTTCTTTGCTATACACCTCTCTCACTTGCACTGCCTTGCATTTAGCCTTGTTGCTCTGTTAAGTCCAAACAAACAAAGGTGCGGTTGAAAGAGGCTTCAACCGCTTTTTTTGTGGCGCTGTTGCATGATCTCGTTGTAAGGGTTAGGGTTAGGCTTAGGGGGCTAAACAGTAGTGCTGTAAGATCACCTCACTAGGGGTACTCCAGTAGTGCAAACAAGAAAACTGCTGCTTTTGAGGGTCGAAAGAAGGGTAACAAGAGTGAATCAGCCAAACTCCAATACTGAACTGATTATGTGTGAACAGTTGGACTAACACAAATGTCAACGCAATAATGACTTACTCTTTCTAGACTGTATGTGAATTGCATACATCCTTCATCCAGCTTAGTCATGTTCTGGTCAGATGATTTCACTGCTCTCAGTGGCTGAAAGACAGAGGCCAGACCAAGGTTTCTTGTATGGGAAAGCCAACAGGGTGGGACCTCAATTACCCAAGAACTGTGCAATCACTGGACAGAGCTCCGGGGACTATCCCATGTGATGTCACTCATCATATGAAGTCATTCAGTGTGAAGCAGCCAGATTTTTTCTGGGAGAGATCTTCCTCTGTTTTTATGTCAAGTGTCCCTAAGTAGATACACTTAACATTCTTAACTGATAACAGTTTTATCCTCAGGACAAAAAACTCATATCCAGAAAGCCATGGCTGTCAATCACTAGAGATATAGACTCTAGGCTGAGACAAAACTTTCCCTTTACATTCTACTTCTGTAGTATTATAACTACTCTGTTGGAAGATCTTGCTTCTTGCAGCATTGAAAGTGTAACATAGAAAATGTAGATGCACCTCTTTGAATAAATATAATATTATACAAACTAATATAATATAATATAATATAATATAAATTCATAACTATTTTTAGTGTTTGAGCTTGAAAAAGCCTTTTATATCTACAGATGGGCAGGTCCTCTTTCAAAGAGGCTGTTAAGTTGTGCTGCCATGTGTACTGTAGCCTGAAATGGACAAACTGAACACTGGTTCTCGAGTGGTCTTTCCCGTTTTTATGTTAAAGTAGCAAAAAGAGGATGAAGAAAGGCTTCATCTAAAAAAAACAACAAAGAAGAAGCAAAGATAAAGCACCATTTTCAACACGGTGGGCGAGGGACAGTCAATTCTCCACCTCTCATTGGCCCTGGCCAACCTGGCTGGACAAATCTCCTTTGCGGTAATGCTGGTTTGGAATGGTTTGGAGCCTAATTCACAAGCCCCTCAAGCCATGAACTTCACAGAGGCCTCCACCCAGACCTTGCTACTTTCAAGGCTGCGGACCGAGTGCTCACTAAGACCTCTTTCCTCCTCCTTTCCCTGTCCTGTCACAAACTGGACTCACGGATATGTAGAAACTTTACATTGACGTGGGAGAAAGATGATGAAGGAACGCTTTGTCTCCAAAAACCAACATAACAGAAAAAAAAGATACTATTTCAATTGTAATTCAAAAACTATATTCAACTTGACGGGCACCACACAGCTGCACGATGCAGGAGGATCCCTTTGCTGGGACACTGCCCTCCTCCCAACTGGACAGTACAGCTTCCACGGCATGCGCTCCATGGTGTGACTGTCAACCCTTTAATGTACAGCACTTTGAATTGTATTCCTTGAACACAAATACATTTGTAATGAAGTTCAAAACCGTGTGTTTCTCTCTCTCTCTGTTGGACCCATAAAGCCCAGACTCGCTTCTTGTTTCTGCTTGCTGTTGTTGCCGTATGCATGATCTGGTTCAGTGCTCCCTTGGTGCCCCACTATCGATCATCCCTCACTTATGTTTTACCATCTACAAATATCTGCACGTGTTTTTCATGTGGTTTGTTGTCTTTCAGCTCATTACAGTTGACAGAAGGTCATATAATAATTCACATGTCTATATTTTTCTTTTTTATATTTTATTATTTTCACACTGCAAATATTGTACTTATAATCTGTATATTCTGGGATTTTGATCATCTATCTGCCATGTCTGTATCTCTTTGATTGAGCGGATACCTCCTCCTGAGGATTTTAAAGCCCCGCCCAGTGACATCCTGTCTGTCTTTCAGTTTGGTTTTTTGAACTTTTCCACTGGGATTTTGTACAATCAACAGTTGTGTAATTATTTGGCACCTTCTGTTATTCAGGGAATTTTTTTGTTTTTTAAATTTTTATTTCTGTTTCCATGACTACGATTAGAATTCAAACTTGTGCTTGAAGTTGGTTTTATTTCTGGAGCAAATATCAAATAATATTCAATATTATCAAGTTAAACCTTCCACGCATAACAATCAGGCATTGAAATTGCAATTAAGGAAGTTTCATTTTTTAGTTTCTATGGTTACAATTTGAATAAGACTCATTATCTGAGAAGGATTTGTCCCAGATAAGGGTTTCCTGTGCATAATTTAAAAAGAAATTGGCTATTTTTCGTTGTTTTTTAATCTAGCCATGTACATGAGTACTAACTCAGTAGTATAACTCTTTTTCAGAATTTAAATAACTTTCTATGGAATCCAACCATGTTGGGGGCCCTGATTATTAAAGTTTGGTTTTCCCATTAAAAGTAGTTTTTTTAAATCTATTTTAAATTTATCTCTTTCAAATAGAGAGATTATAAATCCCACCGAGCCATTGTGATACGCGATTATCAGACTCATATCAAAACATAACAACAAATTAAGACAATAAAAACTGCCTGGATGAAAGAGGAGCTTGCTGGTTATTTCTCTGACACTACGATTGCTGAAGTGGGTCACACAGCACCAGCATGAGCTCCCTGTGGCTCAGGGGGAATTCCAGTGGGCAGTGTGTGACCCTGAACACTGGTCTTCCTGTTCCACTATGGAGATGTGCTGTGTAGCCGAGAGGAAGAGGAAAGAAAGACACTTCTGTCCAAGGACTAGCTCTTCTTGTCACACCAACACACCACAGACATGAGTGTGACATGTGTTGATGGTTGTGTTAGAAATATATACTGTGTATATATATATATATATATATATATATATATATATATAAGTGTATGTGTGTGTGTGTGTGTGTGTGTGTGTGTGTCGATGTGCAGCTGTTGTCAGATAGATCAGTGATAACACTCTGGCTTTTAATAAACTCAGCTGGAGTGTGTGTGCTGCTTTCTGAGTGTGTGAGCAGCTTGCTGAAAGGTTCTGGGCGTGTGATTGATGGGCGCTTTAGCACAGTAAATAAATGCACACACACACACACACTAGAGGTGGGAGGAGAGAGGGGTGGTCATATGCAACGATTCCCAGTTAACATTATTCATCTTGTGTTGGTTTGTGGGAGTGGGAGCTGCGAATCAGTTAATTTACATGACGGCACACATTACAGAGCAGAGGATGGGCACAATTTAGGGCCTTTTATTCTTATTTTAGTGCTTCCCATACTCAATGATGGGAGGGTTCAGGTGATCAGGGCAAAAAAAAGGGTGGGAATGTAGGGGGAGAGCAAGCAGGGCCGAGTAGGAGAGGTTATTTTGGATTCTCTCAACTGTAATCACCACCTACAGCTGCTTCCTCCCAGGTGCTTTATCTGGACATCGCCATAGAGAGAGAGGGAGAGCTTGGCTCTCCAGAGGAACAAGAAAATACTCATGTAATGGCTGTACTGTTTTTTGTCTTGATTATAATTAGCCAGAACTTCCATTTATCACTGCATCTCTAACATTTTTTCCACAGTTCTCATGCAGGCAAAGAGAAGTTTTATGTTTATAAATTTTCCCAGACACCATGTGTAGTACAGGTGAGAGCAAATAAAAGGCCATTTATCTGCTAATTATGATTTATGTAGCCAAATTGAATAACAAATTAAAAAAAAAAATCCAAGTTGTTCTGATCGTAAATATATAATTTACGATCAGAACAACTTGGATTTTTTTCAGATATATTGTATCTGCTCAAGTAAGCTGATTGCTGAGCCCGAGATTAACGCAGTATGTCAGTATTCCAGAGAGTATCACCGGACAGCCAAGAACTTTTCAAACAACAGCTCGCACAATCAGTTTCAACTTCTCCCCTCTACAAAAAAAATATACTCCATTACAGGTATAAATCATAAAGTATCAAGAATAAGATTCCTCATGGTCCCTGTCAGTATTTTCCATTAGGATTTTGGTTTACTATCAATGCTGCATTAAAGCGAAAGACTATGTTCCTTTAGTAGATGTCAAGGGTTAAGGTAATGTAGCTATTTCATGCAGTCCATTAATGGAATACATGGATATGCAAAAACTTAATCTGATAAGTAACTAGTAACTAAAGCTGTAGTGGAGCAGAAAGCAGTATTTTTTTTTCTAAAATGAGGAGGAGTAGAAGAACAAAGTAGCATAAAATGGAGATAATCCAGTAAAGTACAAATACCTGAATTTAGTACTTTAGTACAGTACTTGAGTAAATGTACTTAGTAACTATCCACCGCTGCTCATATGTTATATCAAAAACCACAGTCCATCATAGACACAACAGGCGCACGCATTTCCCAGCTATTGAAGTAGCTGTGTGTGTGAAGCCCTCCAGTCTAAAAAATACAGCAAGCAAAAGATTCTACAATCGCACACCAAATAAAATCTCCTCCATATGGAAGGTTGTGGGTGCGTCCCTGTAAGTCATCCATGGCAGCCTCCCATTATTGTCCAATAAAAGCAGCTGGCGCCATGTGAGCTGCAGATGTCACCGCCAACAACTCTGCCGTCTGCTGCGTTTCCAGCCTGCGCCGAGTAACAAGGTGGATCCACTAACAAATCTGAATTAATAACATCGCTAAAGTAAAAGATAAATAAATCACAGATTACAGTGAGATATAGAGACATGGAGGAAGGAAAAATTAGATCAACCATGCATTCTAATGTATAATGTATAGAAGGCAGCCGGTTGTGGTAGGAATCAAGCAATCAAGACAAAACAATCCACTAGAATCCATCACTCGTGGCTTCAATTAGCCATTACAATTTGATTTTTGGAAGTGTGCACCGACATTTCCGTGAACGGACAAATGCCCCTTAAAAAGCAGGAATTACAAGGGTAGCAATGATACAAAGACTTCCAGAGAGATTAAAAAAAAACAAGAGGTTAATCGTGCTGCGTTGTCATCTTGTTAAAGCTGGTGCTGCAAACGAACCCGTCTGATAAGCAGAGACTTACAGATTACAGATCACCATCAAATCATCCTGGTGCTCAGCTTCCATTCACAGGCACCTGCTACGTTACTCTAATGCCCTTATCCATGAGGTATGTGATTAGAGCAGGAAATGCACAGTAGCTTTTCATTAATATAATGCCTGTGAGTGTGTTTTTATAGGTTTTCTTTTTTTTTCAAGATAAATAAATCTAAAGTTATGTATATGCACAAACCATTTGACCCCCACTGCCATGTTATCTAACAGTATTTTACTCTGGCATGTTGCCAACCTCATCCATCCCTAAACATCCTTTCAGACCAGTGCGGGTTGCTGCATCTCTGCACCCGTCGCTCTCGTCTTCCAGCAAACAGTGTGAGGATTAAAAGAAAACCCGACCTCCTCATCCACATTGCTCTTAATTCCTTTGCTCATTTTAAACGGCTCCGCCGAAACTTTCTTGTTAGAGACTACAACTCAGCTGCAATCCCATCTGAGCTGTTATCGATAACTTTTTCGATCAGTGGATCAATCTTACGATTATTTTGAAGAAATCACAATTTATTAGATTGTGAAATCTGTAAATTGTGAAGAGCTAATTGACGCATTGAACATAAATATATCTGATGATGATGAAAATGTGCAGCCACTGGTCCTGATGGCAACAAGGGTGAAATGATTTAATGCTTAAGGCTTTAATGTTTTTACACTAATTATCTATTCTTTTCAATATCATATGGTCAAGTGGATATTTTCCTCCCAAGTGGGCTGAAGGATTATTTTAAATAATTGCACAAGATAGGTAATGTCAACAGTGTTAACAATTATGGAAGAAAGTCTCTGATAGACATTTTTAGATTCATATAAAAAGATACAAGAAGCACAAGCTTGATTTAAAATAAATTTACAGTACAGTAGATAATATCTTCACTGTACTTTGTCTTGTCCAAAATGATCTGTCAAAAGATGCAAACAAACCAAATATACTGGAAACGGAGCTTGCTGTAAAGAAATATGTGCACTGTTTCATCGTTGTCAGGTCAGAGAGCCCCCGGGATAACTTCTTTGGGGAGCAAAATGGGATTCAGGGTCTTGCTCAAGGACCCTACAACATGCAGGGCTGGGTCTGAACCGCTGACCAAGGAGCCGGACACAAACTCTCTAACCACTGAGCAAAACAGGGAGCAGACATGAGCCTCGAGGGTAAAAAAGAGAAAGAGTGACGATGAGGGTGAAAACCCACAGAAGATGCTGATATTCAATTTACCTGCCCCACCTCCTTATCCTCAACACAAACACACACACACACACACACACACACACACACACACACACACACACACACACACACACACACACACACACAAATATACACACACACCTCCCTGCATGCTCAAAATTCCACAAAAGGGGCAAAAATGCTCACTCCTGTCTGTCTCATCGCCGGAGTCGCTGACGAAGCATTTTTCTCCAGTCTTCTCGTCATTCTTAACCTTTATCTCCCTCCTCTCTTCCCGTCGTCTGCTGTCCTCCTGTCTGTATCACTCCTTTTTCTTCCACAGAGCCCCTCCACAGAAAAACAAGGTAGTAAAGCTGGAAGATGCTGATATTGTTTGTCTTGTGTTTATGTGTATGTATGTGTTTTTGCTGTAAGAGACTCACATTCTGGTAAAGATTATGGCACACAGCCAGCTAAATGGGACCGCTGTGCACATATATGTGTATATATGTGAATGGAGCGTGGTTTTGTTTTTGTGCCTTTAATGTACAGTATAAATATTTTATGATGACTGTGAGCTCCCCATAAGGCTGATTTTAATGTTTCTGCTACTCTTTATGCCGCTCTGAAGCTGCGTGGGACCAAATTTAATAAACACTTCCAAATGTAGACCTGAAGACTGAATACCAAGTTGATTCAACTCTTGCTGCTGTACACAGAAATTTTTTAAAGTTGAAGTTTTTAAAATGTAGGGTTATCTATTTTTAGTGAATAATCAGCTCTAAATAAGTATTGTTTTTTATCCCTATCTTAGAATGAGATCTTTATATCATTATAAAAGATGGAAAAGGTAGTAATACCACACGGTGAAAAGAAAGGCTTTCAAAATTTAATTTAAGTAGAAGTAAGAGAGTATTAGCTAAAGGAAAAGTAAAGTAACAGTATTGATTGTCAATTATAATGGTCCCACTGAGTTTTTAAAAAGAATTATTATGAGGTTTAGATTAATATTACTGCTGGATTATAAGTCTATGTTAAAGGCACCTATCGGCCATTACCGGCTGTGAGCTTTGAAGGGATCTCTTCCTTTGTGGACAAAGTGTTAGCTGTGGCCGCTTACTTCCCCCTTTCCTCACAAAGGTCTGTCTTGTCACAAACTGGACCAACCAGTACGCAATGCAAGGGGCGTTAAAAAGCATCTTCAAGAAGCAAACCAACTCTCATGCTTCTTCGGAGAGAATGACTAAAGTTGAGTATAGGCCTTTACACCATGTTAAGACGCTATTTACCCCAAATTGCCATACATCCTGCTTGTCGCCAGTTATGTACAAGAGGGTAGTGTAGAGTCGAAAACTTGAGCCAGTTGAGGTGGTATCTGATTAAGACGCTTCCCATTGGAGGTTTCCAGTTACACCCAACCGGGAAGAGACCCTGGAACTCACTTGAATGATTATATATGTCATTTGGTCTGGTAATGTCGCACAATCTCCCAGTATGAGCTGTAAAGTGTTGCTGGGGGGAGAAACGTTTGGTATACCCTTTTTGGCCTACTACCACTGCGACCAGACCTTGGAAAAATAGAAGAAATTGCAAATGGATTTGTGGATGGAGTGTCGAGACCACTGGCCTTTGCTGAGTCTTGCTTCAACTATGGCTCCACTGATCCCAATGATTTCTGGTGGCACTTTTTACAAAAATACGCACAAATATGAACAAAAATTCATATTCTTAAAATTCCTCTTTTTCTCCTTCTTAGATCCCTCTTTAGAGAAACGGAATTGAAAGAGGAAAAAACAGAGTAATAAAGGGTGATGGAAAGAAGAATCTAAAACAGTTTCTTTGCTGGTTTGGGGGGTTAGGGTAAGAAGGGTCATGTGTACACTGCCATGGCAGCGCAGCTTAAACAGCTATGTCAACAGTCACCCACTGGTGGGCTGAGAGAGAGCAGAGCAGTCTGTGGGAAGGTGATGGCTAAACCTGCCAGTCTGCTACCTCAGACAGTCATATAATGGTTGCCACCTGCCCTGGCTTAAAGCAAGCAGAAAGATCTCATGGCAGCAGCCGGCAGCACCTGTGCTCAACAGTCAGGTCGCCACATCAAAACAAGACTGAGGGGTTAGACTCGTACTAGGGGGCGGAGTCGAAGGGCGCCTGAGGAAGCCACAGACGTTTTTAAAGAAGGAGAGAACTGTAACCATTTAGTTAGTCAGTCTCAACACAGAAGAACCAAGGCTTCATTCCCCACAATCGTTGCAGAGCATTTTCCACAAAAAAATGCAAACCACTTTACACAAAAACCTCCTGCACCTTCAACCATTCAATGTGCGTGGAGTATTTGAGGAGCTGTTGGTGATTGCTGGTCCCATGTGATATGGTGTGAGTGCATCTTATTTTAGAGTGAGAGGTTGAGATAAGGTGTTAAAAGGAGAGGAATGCTGAGCTGTCCTTGTGAGCCTCCGTGCTCAGTGGACGTCCTCTCCACTCCCAGGTTGCATTCTTTGATTACAACTGCTAAAACATCTCTATCCTTTCCTTTTCTTTGAGAATCTCCTCCCTCTCTGTCTTCTCTGTCTCTCCATGCCCCACACAGCAGTTTATTTAGCTGCCATGTTTACATTCCTGTTCAGTCAGCCTCTCCCGGGGGAGGATGACTGGATCTGAGCCTCTCTCATAGCAGAAATCGGTTACATGATAGTTACGACAGACTGCCGCGGCAGACACACTAGCATATAACCCACTGTTTTCAATGACAAACAATTCCCAGAGCCAATTTGTGCAAGAACCAATTGTTCTGACCATCTCTTCTTCTGCCTCAACTTATTATAGCAAAAAAGGTAAATCAACAATTTCCCAGAACTTAATTTTATGCACGCGTCTTTAAGTAGAGATAACAAACTTGTTTTTGTATCAGTAAAATGTTGGATATTTTAATATAGCTAGGGAAAAAGTACATTGTAAAACGTGTCCTAAATATGTTAGAAATGACAGATGGCAACAGTAGAAGACTAAAATTCAAAACAGTATATCGCTTTTGAAAATAGGTTTAATTATCTTAATTAAAGAAACAGTATATATTTTAATTTTTTACAGTCAGAATATGTGAAAAATACTGAATTTTACTATGAAAAAGCAAATTTGTGATAACCTTTATGCTATAATACCAATGTCTAACAAGCAAGTCTTCACATCAAAAGTATTTTTCTGTCTAAATTACAGGTTTTTCTGTAATCTTTTTTTTAAATTATATGGCAGGATCATACTGTTATCTCCGTAGTAACAAAATGCTGAAATGTGGTATTTATTGGTGAATCAATATTGATTTAAAAAAAAAAAAAGTCTTAATTTATTGTAATTCATTTTACTGAATGAACCGTCCTTTAAATCATAAGCCAGTTGTCATTATATCTGTTTTTTATGATGTTTTCCCATAATATCTTTTCATCGTTACCATGTCTTTAACGTGAAAGCCTGGCAAGTACATGCTGATATTTCAACCTAAATTACTCAGGTTTTTCTTTATATTATAGTTTAAAGATTAGATTAGACAAATTAGGCAAACAAAGAAGTCTAATTGTTCCCTCTTTCAGACTACAGAGTTGCAGAAAACTCAAACTGCAGAGGTTACCAACAACATAAATACACATCTGAAGAGTATAGAGGCAATTTTATCTGGTGCCCAAAATAAAACAGTCACTTGTGTGTCACGATACAGTCTTTGGGTATGACTGATGTAACCTATATGGCTAACAAAGGGATATCCATATACAAACAGGAAATAACTGAAAAAGAATCAAGTAACTTTGTTGCTTTAAAATTGTAAAGGTAAATTCTGTAAATCTCTTTCAATTAAAAGAAACTAAGATGGGAAGTCCAAGTTTAAGCTCCACTGGATGGTAAAGGCACAGTTGCTGTGAAGGGCCACAGAAGGCTAATTGTATGGAGTAATAGGACGTCCTGAGTTCTCGGGTCATCATTAGACTGACTGGCTCCTGTGGCCTGTGGCAGAGTGCTGTCTGCACACTCTAATGACCGCTGACTCACTCAGTGAACAGCACCACTGCCACATTAGTCCCAGCTAGAATAGCCCCAAATAAAGAGAAATGAGAGGGTAGTGGGGATATTAGACGCCCCAACCGCCTTTTAATACATGACTCCAGGCTTTTTCCCATTTTGTCGGGGTCAGATCAGCTTCATAATCACCCGTTTATGTGTTCAATGCAAATCAGATTACCTATATTCTGCACTATTTAATTAATTTTAGTGTAATTGCAGTTATTATTTACAGGTTGTTTACCTTATGAGTTCTGCTTGTGTAGATTGTGAAGGGATGGACAATACTGGCTTCAGCCTTTTAACTTGAGCTGTACCCCATTAAATCAAATTTTTTTTTGTAAATATATGCTTTTTCAGAGTTTAATGCAAAACCACTCAAAAAGGCTGGAGCGGGGCAACAAAAGGCCAGGAATGGTGTCAGCCATACTGTCTGACAGTTTAACAATATTTCTCAGGATTATGGCAATTCCATCGTCTATAATAAATAGAATTGTCAAGATTCTCTGTAAATAAGAAGTGAGGAAAAAAATCGGGCACTAAATTCCAGTGACCTTTGACCCCTCAGATGGCACTACATTACAACCCTACATGATTCAGTGAAGTCTATGTCTCAACATGAAGCCAGGAACGGTCAGGAACACAGAGAGTAATATCTTCAAATGAAGTTAAGATTGTGCCATGAAACCAACATGCCATAAATCAACAACATCCAGAGAGGCCACTGTCCTTTCTGGACCCAAGCTCCAGAAAGGACAGACAGACTGCACAAAGTGGAAAACTGTTCTTTGTTCTGATGAGTCCACTTTTCAGATTTCACATTCTGGGAATCATGAACGTTGTGTTCAAAGCAGCATCTTTTATGTAACTGGGTGTTGTTAGTGCCCATGGGTAAATTTCCCACCTGTGAACACTTCATTAATACTGAAAGGTAGAAACAAGTTCAAGAGCAACGTATGCTGCCATCCAGACGACGTCTCTTTCACTTATTCCAGCGATAAGATAAAGCAACATTCTTCGACATACAACAACGTGGCCTTGGAGTGAAACAGTTTGGACACTAGACCCGTTACTCATTATGAAACAATAAAAACAACAACATAGATCTCAAACTATTGAGCAACCGAAATTATAAATGAAGCAGGGAAGAGAATTTTTTTTTCTCCTTTAAAACTTCGACAACTAATGTCGTCTCTTCACAAATGTTACTGAGTGTTGTTAGAAAAAAAAGAGATTACACAAGAGGGTGGACACACCCCTTTTCCAAAATTTAGAAACATGCTTGAGGCATCAAATTCAGAATGAGAGAAAATATATTCTAGAGCAAAACTAGTTTTCAACATTAAATATCTGGTCTTTAAATTTTGGAATTGAAAACAGCCAAACGCTGAGAGTATCTTAGGGAACTGTGAAAAAGGGCTGAGCACATTTTTCCAGTATGAATAAGTGTTGACTGGAACTTGTTTACTGAGTTGATATTTCACTGTATCGGCTGCTCTTAATTATCACGAGCGGAAATAAACAGGTTTGGACATTTTAATCTATCCATGAGGCGGAGGCTGGTGCTGTTCCGATCACTGCTGTCTGAACAGAAGAAGGAAACTGTGAAACATAGCCTCGTATAAATATTCAGTATACAGATATAAGAGTTGTTTCCCAGCAAGACATAAAAAACTAACATTTTCCAAAATACCTTTAACCGTTTGTGTAAGTGCCTGTGCAAGAGTTCACTAAGTGGAGCACTGTGTGAAAAAGTCCAGGCTGAGACGATAGTTGTGGGTTAAGCTGGCTGTAAAGCCCACATGATGGCCGGACAGAGGGCTGCTCTGTGTTAAGTGGACTACAGGGGGTAGGAGGAAGCCAAAGAGGGGAAGGGATGGGTTGCAGACAGGGAGAGTTTTGTTCTATTAACCTCCTCGAGGAGGAACACACCTTCCGTATTTATCTAATATAACATGTTTAATATGTAGGTGGGAAGATAAATTAAGTTTAGATGATGATGAACAGGAGAGGGTTTTGACTCATAACGTTTAATTTTTGTTGAATTTTGGCCCTTCGTTTACAGGACAATGGTGTCTCCTGGTCTTTGGTTAACACAATCATTTGAAAATAGTGTAATCCTTTAAAAGTGTCACAGGTTTGCTGCACCACTTCTATTAGTGGAGATCATCTACACTTCCTAGTCAGTCATCTGCTGTGGAACCGGTTTTGATTTTTGGGAGAATTGTCGCAAAGAAACAAAGGGAAAAAACTTTTTAGCCAAAATGGTGTATACAAGGCATTGACCTTCTGTCAGGAGAGATAAATAAATTCAAGTCTGAAAGACACAAGGGTTTTCTTAGATAAAACACCTGAGTGCAGTATCCGCTGAAAATACTCCTCTGAAAAGTCAATAGTGACTATTGATTACTTCTGTGTAGGGCTTATGCAACATCACTGCCCCTGTGTACAACTATGGCGAAATCAGTGTGTGCAGACAACAGCTTGCACAGCAACCTGGCTGTCCTGCAGAGATGTTCATGTGAGCCACTGGGTCCTTAAATGACACAAGTAGAACTGATGTCCTCAAAGAGCGGGGGATTTGAGCCTGTTTAAATCCATATACAGTATAAAGACAGATGTGGTCATGAAGGCCAGCGGAGGCAGGAGCAGATGCAGGAAAACTGGCATGCTAAATGTTAGCAAGGTTCTGAGAAGGCCTCAACCTTGGAAATGACTTATTGTTTTGAAATTTTCTGCATTCATTTATCTAGGAGTGACACAGATCAGGATGAGAGAGTGAGGAAGATCCAAAGTGTTGGTGAGACAATTCTGAGCCGGATGCAATCATCTCGACTCGGATTCAGTACCATCCGTGGCTCCTCTCTTCACCTGCTACTCCTCCATCAACTCCTCCTCTCCCGAAACTCAACACAGCACCGTTAACATCAGGACTCTGATCTTAATCAATAGTACCAAGTTGCCAAGACAACCTTGATTTCCTGTCGCCGCTTTCCCACAGCACTGGTGATTGCGCCGGGTATCCGTTGCACCTGCCGCCCTCTCCTCCTCCTCCTCCAACTGTTTCATCAAACACTCCCGATCCCTCGCCTCCCTCCCTCAAACCCTCCTGACACAATGTTGCCACCATAGACAAAGGCGGAAGATGGATATACAACACAAAGTGGATTGGACCCAAGAGGTTGGGCTTGATCAATCAAAACATTGTGATGTCCCATCATGCTTGCAAACACACAGGCTGTGTCGACCTGCAAAAATGTGAGCCGTTACAGCTGTCATATATACCTCCGAAGGTGATGTCATTGTACCTGGGGAGAGTTTACTACCGTCCCCCCCTTGCCTCCTGCAGGAAGGGTTAGCACCTCCTATTTTTTTTTTCTATTCATTAATGGAGAGCTCATTAATCGTGGCTGATAACGAGGATGTGGGACAGGGACATGATTAAGGGGCTTTCTCTCCTTTAGTCGAGCGCCCTTGGATATAAACAGCCTTGGGTGTGTGTGTGTGGGTTTCTGTGTGGGCTGCATGTTAAAACAGGTAAAGGACACACATTCAAAACTATCTCCAGGACATCTATGGCATAGGATACTACAAATGTTTTCACTTTTTCACCACTGTATCTTCTATCAGTTGAGTCTCTTGTATGCCACTTAAAATTATCATACCAATGTTTTTGCATGATCATGATTCTTTTAGGGCTGGATTTAGACTGAGGGACATGGAACTGGAACTCAGGGAGAGAAAGTCAAGACGTAAACAAACCTCTGGAGTTTTTTTCCCCCACTTTTTGACTAGAGCATGTGAGGAAGAGTTTCGGAGTCCCTGTCATCACAAGGAATTGAGAGAGGAATATCTTACACGATCTGCCTACTAATGCAACATACATATTCTAATATTTAATCTCATCAGAGGATTCTTTTTGTAAAGTATTTTGTAATTTGCGTTCTTGGATGAAGTGCTGCTGCTGTCTTTGCTAGAGTAAAGAACATGTATGCCGGAGTAGGAGTAATTTCCCAGAGTTAGGCTGGCAGTAGACAATGAAATTGGCAATAGGATTCACTGGACTGGGATTTCTGTATCGTCTGGGTCCAAAATTATATGTACGATGCGTAAATATACGATAGTCTGTACCAAATACATAAACATCACGTCTCGTATTAACATAAGGCTAGAAAGTCAGTGGTCTGTTGGGGGATCAACAAGTCTCTATGGACAAGGAGAAAGTTATTATTTGAAGTTGAGAAGCACAAGATCATCCATTACACCACAAATACGTTTAAAAGAACAGCATCAGAAAGAAAAGAGCATGGATTTTGGTTGCAGGATTTTCTGGAGTGGAAGGTCAGCATATCTATTAATTATCCACTATGAAAAAGTGAGATGTGGGGGAATGGTGGCGCAGTGTTTAGGTCTGCTGCCTCACAGCAAGAAGGTACCAGGTACAAATCCACATCCACTGGCCTTACTGTGCCAAGTTTGCTTGTTCTCCCTGTGTCTGTGTGAGTTCTCTCTGGGAACTTTGGCTTCCTCCCCCATTCCAAAAACATGAAATATAAGTGACACCAAATTGCCCATGGTTGTATGTGTCTATGTGTCAGCCATACAATGAAACAGGTGTACCCCGCCTCTTGCAAAGATGTCAGCTGGTATAGGCTCCACCCCCCTGCAACCCTGGACAGGACAAGTGGATGATAATGAATATAAAAGTGCAATTTTGCCTAACTAAGATAGCTTTTAATCATCAAAGCCCCTTTAGGGCAGCAAAATCAAAGAATGAAGGCACCCACAGGTCTGGTGTGGAAAAAGATACAGCAAAACAGCAGCACAGTTGCAACGTCACCAGAACCCAGTGAAGTCAAGGCGTTACAGCTTTAGGAATACAATAGATTTTCTTTAGTGCATTCATTACAAATTTGGAAAATGGATCCTCACGCAAACAGACAAACAAAATCAAAAATCCTGCAGTGTGAACACTAGACCAGTAGTCATTAGAGCAATTTAATTTTTCCAGGTTGAACAGAGAATGAAAAAACTAGGTTTTCTCTTTTCAGAAAGTTAGCAATTTCAGACGCCGATAAGGTCATAGCTGTTTGAACGAAAGCCAAAAAGAACAAAAGTTAGAGCCAAACCGTTTGACCCCCAAAATACTGTTTTGCATGAATGACAGTTCACCCCACCCCCCAAAAAGTAACTGTTTCCTGAGAAAAATTTTTTGTAGACAGACCCTATAAACATTTGAAATCAAAGTTATTTTCAGATGGAGGACACTGGGACAAAATCCTTCAAAATGCAAAAAAATAATGGTATTTTTACCAGTTTGTGCTGCCTAACTAGTTGGTGTGTCAAAATAGAGAAATCATATTAATGGTGTTATACACCTGCATGGATGGAATCAACAGAACATGTCAGGATGTAATGGTGTCTTGGCTGAAATGCAGAGATCAGGTATGAACATAAATAAAGGATTTTCAGTAGAGTAATTCTTTAGTCTTACACACACATTAAATCTAATCTGTCTGGACCAGGACCCTAATTCCCTATCCATGGCCACAGGGACAAGCAGACAGTAATCCTCCATATTTGTATATTAATAGTGAGAGTCTCGGAGAGAGCCTCTCTATATTGTGATGTATGCTTTATTTGGTTGGTTAATCTGCTTGTCGATCTGAGGACCTGATCCAGTTAAACCTGGGTTTTAATAAAACACAGCCAGCAATACCTGATGGATAAGCTCTCCAAGGACAATGAAAGAGCATGCCTGGGTTCAATAGACTCATCATCAACAATAAACAGCTTTACAGCAATGTTATCTGTTGTGAGCCGATTCAATTATTAGGGGTTTGTCAGCCCTACGCCACAGCCACATCCTAGGAAAATAAAGCCAGACCAAAATATGAGTCTGTTATGCATAATTCAATCAAGGCTAATGTTATGTCTGAGGTTGGACTTGAAACTGCTCATTTGAGTCCCTTATGGTCAACTGTAAAATTCTACCTGACCTTCCTTCTTCTAAGGAGATGACCCATGGATGCTCAGGTGGAACCGACTCTGTTAAAACACTGTTCCATGATAGCAAAGATGACTATTAGTCAAGGAAGGCAAAGGGGTGAGATTCCTTTGGAGCCGAGTCACGCTTGGTGTCGTCTCCTTTCCTCTCAGCCCGTCTAGACACTGTGTCACTGCCACACCCAGCTGGACATCTGTCCTGATTCAATAGATTTTTCAGCCATTCGATTAGAAGGCACTGCTTTAAATCAGCTGGCAAGTTGGGGAATATTAGAGGTGGAGTAGACAGGATTGCCATTACAGTTTAAGGGATACTGTCCTTCTTGCTAAAGTTCAGACGCCAGAGTTCACAGTGATGTCTGTGGTCACATCCACTACAATGGCGGTGGACACAATTGGGAAAAACTAGATATATAAACAGAGGTACGTGGAATCAACATGGCATGCACTAAACAGCCTTTAAACAGTGCAAAGGGACCCTCTCGTATGTGGTTGCTAAGTAGAAAACAAGAAACCAGCAAAAACTTACGTCTCACAGTATATGCTTACTGACACACTATACCTTCAAGACTAATTTGTACTTATAGTTAAAGAAATATTTGGATATTGCCTTTAGTCCATACTGTGCGTTCATTTAGTTTGTATTTTTGCATGTTTCCTGAAAATTTAAGAATAAAAATGACGAAACACAGCGGTAGAATTGGAAAACTTTGGGAAAAGTTTAGACATAACTCAAGCGAGATACGACAAATGGGTACCGACATGACGAAGAAGAAAACTCCATATGTTGCGAAAAAAGTTAATGACCTCAGACCCCCGCCAAGTGCTGGGTTCTGCTTTTGCCGGTTTTGTTCCTAAAAGCCCACATCCTCCTCAACCGTCCCCATTTTTGATGTTGTTTATGTTGCTGAACAATATAAAGGACATGTAGGAGTATGTTGGCTTTGACGGGTACACCTTTTGACACGGGCATTTATATTTCTGTAGATGTAGATGGAGCAAAGTGAGCCACTAAGGACTGGATGCAGCTGAAGGAGAGGTGTGGTTTCCCTCTGAGATCTGTTGATGCAAAAAATGACATGGAAAAGGAGAGGAAGCAACCACAGACAGTTCAATCATAGATCAGAATTTAGGTGGAGGTCAGGAATGCACTAACAAACCACAATTAACACACTAAAGTGTACATACACACACACACAGAAAGACACAAAAAATCCTTTAAAATGCATTGCAGCCAGACCATGTGACTCTCACGGGGTAGTCTCATGGAAGCATCCCCCACCCCTGATCACCCTGATGGACTTTAACAACAGGAAGTAAGCTTGGCCTGCAACATCACACCAAACCACACCTACAGCTAACACAGATACGTTCAGAGCCATGAAAAACGACACCTTACTCAACTCATTTATCCGTCATCACTGTTTGGTCTAATCCCTCTATAAGTGTGCTGTGTGGGGCAGAAGAATCAGTGGCATGGTGCCCGCTGCTACTGGCATCAGTGGCAAGCGCGACACGCTGCAGCCTGGCACTGAAACAAGGACAGACCAAGGCTGACAGGGGGTAGGTTTTTCAGAGACTGAATAGCCCCTGTTTGTCTAGGCCCCTCTGGGAAGTCAGGACACTGCAGTGAATAGAATCCAGTTAGTACTGATGGCATAATAGGTCCAGGGGGGAGGATAGAGGGGGTTATTGAAATTCAACACAGCCTACTGTCAAGACAAACCCCTCATGCCAGCTGTGCCAGCAACTCAAAGGAGCAAGGGAACGTTTTCTATGGCTGAAGTTTTGGGTTAATGGCACAAGATTAAATGTGCATCGGTTGGTTACTCATCAAAAATGACTCAAAAATTCTCTCCTTGAAGGAGGGATCTGTTTCACAACTGCTCAGTGAAGAGGAACTCAAGTCATGAACTTCCCCAAAGACACAAGTAAACAAAACTATTTTTCTTTAGAATGGTGTTTCCTACTGTGTCCAGACAGTCAAGTGAGCTTTGGAAGGAGTGGTGGACAAAGTATTCAGATCCTTTACTTGAGTAAAAGTACTAACCCTCTCTACCTTTGACGTTTGACAGTACCTAGTTTTACCTTGGAATTTTAACAGTGCACGGAAATAGAAGATCTTTAATTCCAGGCTCAACTTCAAACTCGCAAGGCCAAATCTTTCTGTTTACCAAAAAAATAGACGTGTCTCCAGCTTAACTTTCATGATTTTCTGCCTTGATCTTGGGTCTCCACAGCCCCCGATGAAGAGCCTTAAATAGGCTGCCACAGGTGCCGGGGGGCCAAGGAGGTGAAGGAGGGGGAGATGTCCTGGACGGGAGCAGGGCCGCAGGAAGCCTCTTGTTTTCACAGAGATAAAGGGCTTTCAGGTTGCATCCTGGGCCGTAATCTCTCACACACTTCCTGGTTTTGTTCGCGGTGAGGCAAGAGAAAATGACAAACTAACCTTCGCCCTGAGGAGCTGATCGATAGCTTCTGATGAGACAGGATTTGTGTCAGCTGCTTTGGAAAAGAATGATATGATAGGGAGACATTTTAAGCTACGTTCTGAATAGTCCTCTCAGAAATGATTTATGAGTTAATTTATTTTATGTGCTGGCTCATTGCTGATGATGATTATTTAAAATAAAAAGGTGCATGTAATTTCTCTTTTGACCTCTTCATTTGCTTTTAGAGCACAATTAATATTGTTCGGAGCTCTTAATTACCAAAAGACAACATTCCCTTCCTTCAAATTCAAGATCCTCTTTAAATAGTCACTTAGTGGCCTTGTCTTTAAAAAGATCCATTTAATATAAATTTGCATGAGAGGCGTTTAGTTTGCCTTCAGGAGGAAAAACAAACTTCAATGCTCATTAATACTGTCGCAGTCTCTTCCGCTGCCTGCTCTCATATTTCTTCTCTTGAATTGGAACATGCCCTTCTTGAGAAGGCCAGCTTTTAGCCGAGAGCCCCACCCTGTTCTCCTGCCAGAGGAAACTTTCAATCTCTGCCTCTCACTGCCTTGCTCTGGCTCCAGCTCACAATTTTGTCAAGGTGTTATTTATGAGCATTGTGGAGCTGCGCGCCCACAGCACCTGATTGTGCTGAAGAACCAGAGCCAAGGCAGCTGCCAGACAAAGGAACAGGATAAAAAGACTGGAGCAGGTACCTGATGGTGAGGCAATACCATGTGTCTACAACTAACGATGGGAACAACAGGACAAAATAAACAAACAAGCGATGAGTAAGCACTAATTAATAGTGTCGTACAACTCTGAACGTGATCAATTAAAAGCCATGCTTCATTGAGTTTCAACCAAAAGTGCCGGCGCCAGTGTAGCAACAGAGGGGAGGGTGCTGTCAGTATGAGTAAGAAGACAGATATAGGATCCAAGGGTTTCTACTCCCCTCACTACCTGCTGCTGCACACCCACACATGTATTTATGGAACGTACTCAAGGAGGCCTCAGTGTGTTTGGACTGTAAACACCTGAACGCTGGTCATGGCGAGTTGGGCCAGGACAGGTGGGCTGAGTTAGGACAAAGGTCACTGGCTTCATTCCAGTTCAAAGAGTCAGAGAGTGTACGGTATGCATAAGAGGGCTCGTCAGTTATTACAAACAGATATAGTTTTGTAATAAGAAGAAATACGAAGAGTAAATGTCTTATGTAACGATGCAGTGTCTAAAGGTTTAGGGGCATCACTTTGAATAAATGGATAAAATATATGTCAAATATATATTGATGTACATTATATCTCCAGAGGGATCCTCTTCAGAGGAGGCCATCATGCTCTGCTGCCATGTTTGGACATTAAAGTAGAAGGGACAAACTGAGCACTGGCTCAAGAGAAGGCTTGCGGACCGAGTGCTCTCTTCCTCTCCCCATGGAAAGAAGAACAAGGGTTCCCAGCATGACTTTCAACACAACCACTCTTCGGTAGAAATAATAATATTCATCAGGTCACATGTAAGTTTTTACCTGTATTCTTAAATAATTTTGTCACCTGAAGGCGGCCATAGATTTCCAGATAGTTAGGGGTGAGTTGACGATGTAATGTGGAACTTTATTTTACATTTCTCTGAACCTTTTTCACATCTATGCAAAGTTGTCAAACATAAACCATCTTCATATATTATTGTTAAAGCATTATTGTCTTCTTACAGGTTCTTCAATTGATCATTTGGAAGCCATCAACTTGGGCCAAACATAAAATGTCTCCTGTGACACATCTGCAGTTGAGCAGTATTGTCTCAGTAAAAAGAATAAAGATAAAAAGGCTCATCATGGACTGATGTTGAGCATTTCATCATTCATTCAGTAATAGTTACTAGTCAAACCAGCCCTGTAGAGTTTCTGTCAAAGAGGAACTTAATGAAACTCCTGACAGGTTTTTAGAGAGACATTGTTAAAGACACAGAACCTATTTTAGTCCAGACGTTTGCCCTTTGTCGATGCACTGTTTCCTATTTTTCCCTTCACAAAGACATACTGTAGCTTCTTTTGGATTGTAGGCTTGGCTGCCTCTTTCGGTCAGGTCACACTAGTTGGGGTCATGGGGAGCTCAACAAAATCCTCATGAGTTAAATGGGGCGTTGCGGATGGTCCATGCCCTCACCCCCCCATCCCCCCCTTCTCTCCCCTCCCAACTGTTTTCAGCCTCGCCGTTCTCCTCTCATTAATCCTGTGTGGATGTTTATCTATGTTGACATTCAACATAGCAGCCTGCCTTCTCTAGGACTAACAAACAGTGTGACGAAGGGCTTTTTTTTTGACTGGGTTGTCAGCTAGCCCAGCCTAGACTAGCCTGGGTGATACTCATGAAAGGCACTAAATTTTTTAGTCACATCACAGCCACTTGGAATGTGAATATGAATGCGTAACCCCTCAGGAGGGTCATTATCAGTCCTATGTTCTACAGAAAGGAAAATCAATATGGTCATCATAACGGTCTGGCTAAAAGCCAGTTGCTGGGATGCGTTCAAAGCATAATACATGGCAGCGGATTACTCTTCATCTGATGTCATCTAATTTCATCACTGTAGACAGAGACACTGTGGGACTATAATGAGGTCAAGCGCATTTAAAAGGCACTCTGCTGTGTCAAAAAAAGAGATTAAAACACACACAAACAGAGAGTCAGCTGGCCTGAAGCTACAGCAGAGGTTTGTCGTGATGAGTTTTCTCCACAAACACAAGCTGGCGTAAGAGCCCCCTTACCGGGCCCGCCTTCTGCCTATTGTGTCAGTCCAGTCTTTTTCATTAACCGCTCCACTGAGGACCGCATGGAGAGGAGGGGAGGGGAGAGATGAGCATACAGGAGGTTGTGGTGGTGGTAATGATGGGGAGACAAGGAGGGGTCTCCAGACAGACCCAAACGTAGTCAGTCACCAAGTACATGATTAAAAACACACATGTGCAGGCCTACACAATATTTACCTCCACCAGGACGGTAATTTAGAGGTAATGTCTCCAACGAGCACATACTAGAATATTATCTGTCACGCCCACACTTGTGGAGAGTGGCTGAAAGGGACAGAAAGACCAAGGGGCTGTTTACACAACAGTAATTCTTACATAAAATGATGTACTTTTGTACATGTTTGGCCTTTGTAGGAACCAAGCAGGAACAAAGAAAGTCCTTTGCAGGACTTTCTTGGTTCTTGGTAAACATGTCAGAACAGGCGATCACAATTCCACAACTTCATGCTGTGTCTTGGTTAGAAGGTTGGCAACCCCTACAAGTTTTATCCCAATCATTTATTCAAGTCAAGTCATGTAATGTCCATTAGGAGGCGGGTCAGTCATGGTAATGGAAGAACTCTGTTCTCGCTAACAACGCTCTTTTCTGACTCTGTCCTGGTATTCCTTGGATAAAACAATGAAATGTCAGGGGTTTCAAAAATAATCTTCTTCTTAATCATGGTCTCACGTAGCAGCAGTAACATTATGGAGTCTGCTAATCGCCATAATTGTATTAATTCTGTCATCCTAGTAGTCAACTTCAGAATAGGTCTGGGAAGAAAATTCTAACATGCAAAATGGTCCCGACTGGTGGTGGTCGAATGTCATAGACAACAAGTCACCATTTCTTTATTTTATCACACATTAAGACCGGATTGTCGTAAGCCAACACCACATTTTGTGCCTAACAACAGGAATTTGTTGGTAACGACCACCTTGTTTTAAAATTGGAATACCCATTGTGTAATCTGAATCAGGCACCAAGCTCGTCCTGTTACCCGATATGATGATAAACAGAGATCATCTACAAATGCTCCGGTTTGTCTTTTTCTGTTTTGTTGATATTTATTACTGGGCTAGTTTACAACCTAGAGCATTATGAGTCGCTTTTTCGGGGACCCTGTGTACAATGATCAGAACCGTTTAAAAGCACAAAGCTAATACTGTGTCGTATAAATGGGCCAAGGGACCAAGACAGGGAATTTAATTGTCCACCCATGACTCAAGACTTCGGAATGAGGAGGCTATTCTGCTCTGTTAGCTTACGTGGCGCTCTTATGGGAGCGCAGCACCCAAAGACAGCACTACATCCAACTCTTTCTGTCAGTGTTTAGGGTTAAGACTCCCAGAACTGAGGTAGATAAACACCACTGACCCAAAACAACCAGTATGCCACCATCAATGCTAATCCACGAGTTGCAACAAGGCAGCAGTTCTGGCTATTAAATGATTGTGAGAAGCAGCCCTGGCTGCTAGGATGAGGGGGGAGTTCTAACCAGCAGTCTTGTTTTTGTTCAGTTCAATGAGCTGACGCGTCACCACAACTTCCCACCTCCTCATCCTTGCATTATTCCCCCCCAACCCACAATATTTTTTTCCCTTCCGAGAGAATTTTGCCAGAAAGCTGCATAATTGTCAGTTAGGTAACCTCCAAGATGCATGTCCCCAATCACATTGTCCTGACATAGAAAATGAAACCATCATAGCCCATACTTTGGCCATGAGGAAACTCCTGCATGTTGTGCCAAATTAAGCCTTCATTCACCATGACATTAAAAACTGCACACTTCCCCACTTCAAAATACTCGGGAAAGAAATGCCACAGGGACGCATCGGTGTTAGGCCTTAAGGCGAGCAAGCGTGGCACACATGTTATCTACAATCCCAAGACAAAAATGTCAAACAGAGAGCCGCAAAACAGGCCCTTGAGGGTCTGAGGGCTGCATGAGAGAGGGATTTGATGAATTCTGTGAACGTTCCACGGATTCCTCCCTCACTGGGACCTTTGGGAAAAGAATGGGTCATATGCAAATGGCATGCACAGTATGGAGGAGAAGTTTCCCACAAGCTGAGTATGAAAAGGGCTCTCCCTCCCCATGCCGGGCCTGCTGAATAGGCCTTTTCTTCTGCCACTGAAAGTGTATGAGGTAGAGCAGGCAAACTGCAAAGGTATCTAGGCTCTTTCTCCTTGGGCTTTCTCACTAAAGCCTGAACACACAATGGTTCATTTAAGCATTCAGGCACACAAACCCCAATAAAGCACATCCAAGCACAGTTAAGGGGGCTACTGAAACTGACTCTGGGTTTTAAACTCCTTCTTTACGAAGGAAGAGCACCTTTTTATAGGCTAATGCCCTCAGCCTCCATGGGAGCAGCTAATCATTAAGCTGCCTTAACAGAGGTGGGAGTGTGGTAGTACATCCCATCATTTTAATTTCACTGGATGGTCATATGAGGACCGACCTTTTCCCACACTGATGATGGACAGGTGGAGAGATGAAGCTTAGCCCAAAACACCTTTTTTGAGCTGGCTAATTAGAAACCAATAAGAAAAGACTGTGAGCTTTACCTGTGTGTGTTCTAATATGCTTTGGGATATTTACGCTGACGTTTGGCCCAAACACACAATCTTAGTTGCTAAAAATGGAAGTTTTTGGTTCCAGGAAAATAGAGCATTCATATTTCACATATAAAGTATCTAAGTAACACAAATGGTTCTCTGCATTTGATCCATCCCTGAGCTGCAGCGGAACATTTTGTGATTAAGGGGTCTTGCGAAAGGAGCCAAAAAAATCGTCGTCCCCAAACCTGAGGGTCCCTGGATTGAACCCAGCCCCTGCAATCTACAGGTCGTATGGTCCTTGAGCAAG
The DNA here is from genome assembly GCA_037951165.1 of Lophius americanus. Classification (NCBI taxonomy): domain Eukaryota; kingdom Metazoa; phylum Chordata; class Actinopteri; order Lophiiformes; family Lophiidae; genus Lophius; species Lophius americanus. Next base: position 5,871,889 of record JBBDHG010000015.1, on the reverse strand, counting down.
ACCCTGAACCCCATTATCCCTCAGGGACGGGTTAAATGAAGGGAACCAATTTTGCTTTGTTGTACTACTGTATAATTGTATGTGACAAATCAATACTTCTATTCTGTTCTAAAAAGTTCGGCTGGTGATCTCAAGTGGGTCGTTCTCACAAGAATTACCACTTTATATGTCCTAAAACCCATACAGGCTCAGACATGGCTATTACATTTGGCATGCATTTTAGCTACCAGCATCACCGTTTGTAAAATAGTTTAAAAACCTTAGCCATTTCACACCGAAACTCTCCACCCCCGCCTTTCCACTCTACGGGGTACATGAAGTTTGCCGTTTAAGGTGTCAGGGAGGGATGCACTAAGCAGAGAAAAAGCTGCAGCTCCAATACACCCCCCTCCCACAGCCCGCTCCTCCCTTCTTCCCCTTTTATTGAACAGACTTAAACACAAACACAATTGGACATGGTGAAACCCACACAATGGCACACAGGGGGGAAAGTGAAGTCATACTCTGTGCACGCATGGGTGCCTAGGTCAGGGGGCAATCAGCAGCACCCCTGGCTACTGTGTCTTCACCCCTGAAATAAAGGACTGCCTCTGGAAGGAGGAAAGAGAGGGAGCAAGAGAGAGAGCGAGAGATAGAGATAGAGATAGAGAGAGAGAGAGAGCAGAGGCGGGAGGGATTTTCTTCTTACTTGGCACTTTCAAATGAAGCTGCTGAGGAAGTTGGTGAAAAGCAGAGAGATAAATGAAAAATTTCCTCCTCTGCTAAACTCCTCACACAACAGGGGTGGACCTTTTTAAATGTAAACAGATGTCTTTCAAAACACTGCAGTGGCATAGGTGGGGGTGGGGGCGGGGGTTGACAAAAGCCCAATCTGTGCTTAAACATTTGATCAAACGATAACCAAAGCGCTGTTTTGGATTATTCCTCAAGAAACTTACTGTATGTGCTTCTTATTCAATAGTAACAGGACTATTAAGAGTACGCCTGACGTAATTAGTGTAAGTATAGTTTCACCAGGCCTATAAAAATGCTCCTCAACATTACATGAGTTGCTGGCAAGTGCAGAGTCAACAACTTAACTTTCTCTTTTTGATAGGCTATTCTTCAAGTTGTAAGTGAATACCCCTTACAAAGACAGAGAGGGGAGACAATTTGGGAGTACACAATGCACTGGAAATTATTTTTCTTCAAATATTTGTTGAAATAATACATATGAGGTGTTTTTTGTATGTAATAAGAAAAAAAAAAGTGAAATTTCTCTTGGTAAGATTTTATGTGATAAAATGAAATAATGTTATATTAAACTATATTTTATTAGTGTCAGGAAGAGTTGTGTCTCACAATAAGCCAGAGTTGCGCATTTAATATGAGCTAAATACGTATTATTTCACCAAAATTTGTTTTATCTTTACCATACACACTCAACCTCTTTATCTCTTACAACCTAATTTCATTTAAGGTGCGTTTAACTTACACTAAGGTGTATAGTAGTGATGCCGTTCTAGAATCAACAACATTCCATATTTGAAATAAGATTAGTAAAATATATTCAAGCATTTTTGAAGAAAATTTGACCAGAAATTTGACCAACCAAAGATTTGATATTAAATATGAATCATTGCTGTTTGTATGTGCACATATTTCAAGGTGTCTCAACACAACCCTTAGTTCTCGAGCACCGGTACAAATCTGTCAAAGTACAGCCTTGTTTATTTTTGCAAAGAATGTTAACACCGGCTGCATTCCTCTATTCCCAAATTGCTGTGTTAAATTACCGTTGCAGGGAATGGCTTCTATTCCTGAGGGGGGAGCTGACTGTGGAGAAGCGACAAAGGAAGCTGTAGTATCCCGTCGATTGCAAACACCTGTCATCCTGCGGGCTGTTAACACCTCTCTGTTTACAGCACGGAATGGAGCTCACCTTGATCTCAGCTGCCAGGGACCTGGCAAAGCCTCTGACCGTAACCAGCTGGGCACGACTCGAGGGTTCGCTTAATTATAAGTACCCAAGGAATGGCTATTTAAACTTTTTCATTATAAAAATTAAGCACTAGGCTGGAGGTTGTTCCTGCGAAGGCGCCAGCCCATATGGAAGTGCCAACTTGTTAGGAACAATCCAGAGGTGAGAAGTATGCAAGCACAAATACTTTTTAAACTTTTGCAGCCTAGATTGTAATGTAAATATATTTATTTTATATCATATATATATATCAATATTTATTTTTTACTCATTGCATTCTTTCCTGGCATCAAGACTTATATCTTGCTTAAGGGAAAGGGAAACGCAATCTAAAAAAAGCATTCATTGAATGAACTTAAAGCGATAAGGATATACTGGATTTCTTTCAGTATCAAGAAATTATGTTGGTCTAACTTAACATACTTGGGTAGAATCAATAGGATGAATTAAGGTTTAGATTTAGTCCAACTGAATTAAACTTGTTCTCCTCAACATACCCATAATTAGGCTTATACCTAGTTTCAATTCTTTCTTTACTTTGTTCAATGTTAGATTCTACTGTATATACATTGATTTATGTCACAGCAAAAGGATGTGCATAGAGCTTCACCTAATGGACAAAGGTGGTATTTTGTATTTAAAATCCATTTATCGTGTCACAAACCCAATTTTGGACCATTTGGGGTACATTGGCTATCCAAATGTGCCAAATGGAGAGTCTTACCTATCCATGGACACCAGGTTTATGTAAATACACTGTGGAGCTATGTTAAGTTTATTTTGGGCTTTTAATCCAGTTGAGGCTTAACTTAAAAATAAGCAGAGAGCAGAACAGGCTAATAAGGTTTGTCTAACTAATTTATAGTACAATTACTCCACTAAATGGAGTTTATCTAACCTAAATAAATTATGCTGACCCAACAGGATTGCTTTGTGAAGACAGAAACTCATTTTAGCTTGTGGAAATACTCATTTAAGTGATCCAATGAGTACCTGTTGAGTGCTAACAATTTGAAAAGTGATAGAAATCGAAGTTTCAGTCCAGTTTGCATCAAAACGAGACAGAAAAAATGCGGTAACTTGATTGTATCATCTAATGTCAACTTCATTGATTCTTGGAAAAGTTAAGTTGTTGAATTTCATGCAATACCTACATGATGTTTTCAATTTTTGCTTGCAAACATGAAATAATTTCATACTTAATAACTGTCATATTCAGTTTGAAATGTAACATGCAGAAAAAAAGGCCCCCTTCCTTGGCATATCAACTGAAGTTAAACGCATTAAGAGGATGAAAAAGATGAGAAACAGATGTAAGAAACTTGAACAGGAAGAAAAGGTGTAATGTCCCTGTTTTCTCTATCCACTTTTATTCCTCTATATAATAGTCATTCAAACTAAATTCCATTCTTGTGAATGACAATAAAAGTTCAAATAGAAAGTTCGTTATCACCTTGTACTAAACAGCCTGTCTGAAGTTATATTTATTCTGAGTAACAGCATTGAGTCTGTACCTCTTTCACTTAAATAAAGAAATACTCTATGTACTCTATTTCTACATTTGTGACCTAAAGAATGCGTTGCTATGGCTGCTCAAACAGCAGCAGCTAACTTCAAAAATCCCCTTCAGAAAGCGGAGATGGTTATTTACATGACAGATCACCTGCTTTGTCACAAGGTGGCAGGAAGTGAGGACATAGAGGCAAGACCTTGATGGTTCTTTTAAGAAAATGCAAATGAGTCACAGTAACATCTGTTTGGTTACTGTTATAATAAAGGCTCTGTCACAATGGAGAAACATTTGCTACTACTCTTAGTTTACAGGAAAGCAACAAATGTCAGTTTATTTGATATTACTCCACACCTTTCATATTTAACTGCAGACACACTCCAGGGATGGACAGCTGAACATATCCCATAAAGAAACAACAAAAATCCCCATCACTCATCAGGTCTGAATAGAAATGCAAACCTGCATATGAACACGGCGCTACCTCTCCTCCCAAAAATCACAGTTAGTAGAAACATGAAGATTGGTGATCTCCAAAAGAAGGGGCAAGATTAAACAAGTACACAAATATCTAAACCCTCTGATGAGTAAATTATCAAAATTTGAGTACTCAATTTTTGTTTTGCATCATTGTGTGCTGTGTTGATATCACCAATGATTTCAAGCTAAAAAAAAAAGGGATGGGAAAGACGATTCACTGTGTGCATCACGCACAACAGGCAACAAAAGTCGACTAAATACAAAACATGTAAGACAGAAAAGAAACTCCACCACAATGTGAAGGTGTGATGCCAATATTTTTCTATTGCCATTCTTTTCTTTTCACACTGAAAAGATTCTTTACATATGAATGAAGTAATAGAAGTTGGAATTAAGTGCCATCAATTAATATCACATTAATAGGACATGAGGTTAGCACAGAATTACTCTGTCCTTCAATTGCTTCATTGTGACTATTTTCATATTTACTCTAGTAAAGAATCAATACTTTTTGCTTTTACATTAGCAACTATACTTCTACTGGAGTAATTAATGTGTCCTTATGCCACCGTTGTGAAAGTTTGAAATTATAGAAACAAGCTGTGTCTTCAGAGAGGAAATTAAAAAGTATAACATTAAAATATATCTGTGAAAGAGCTTCAGTAAAGAATCAATACCTCTACTTTTACACAAGCAACTATTTTCCCTGTTGACTAAATGGTGTGTGTAATTTTGCCACAAATGCATTGTTTACAATGTTAAATGAAGTCCTTTTCCTTCTATGGGGATCAATGCTGTTACTTTGCTCACATAAATGTATTTCTATTCAAGTAAATGATGTGAGAACCTTGCCATCTTTGCCTATTTTACAACTAAATATTCAGAATAGTTTTGAAAAAATGCGCTACCCCAGTTCCTCTGAGCTACACTGGGTGGCACAGCTCGTGCGCATGGATAGCTGAAGGAAAACAAATGGCTTTAAAAATGGGGTGGCTTCCTTTCAAAATAAAGTAATCGCATACACTAAAAAAAAATATAAACACAGACCTTTTCAGCAACTCAACAATGTATTTTAGGTCTACAGTAGAATGAAGCAAAGACCGGAAATACATATACTTTGGTATATCTTTTTCCCACTGGAATAAAGTAGTAAAAAAATAAAACTCATAAATCCTTCTATGTTAGTGTCTTAGAATAAGAAATAACGGACTAGATGTGCTGGGTGCGCTCTACCGCCGTAGAAGAAGAAATCAGCATTCCCAGCGCGCGCCAGCAGGATCCGCTGCCCTTATATGGGCTGAGCTCGCGCGGCTGCTCACACCAAACAGCGCGTGAGGTATCTCTCGCTCCGTCCATCCGATCTGCTCTTTGCCTTTACTTTACCGTCATAAAACGGTGAAAATGAGAGGTGCGAGCTGCACAAAAAATAAAACTCTGTCTCAAGTTGGAGGATGAAGGAAAAAGAAACGTCACTTAATGTTTTCCAGCTACTTTCTTCGACAAATAAACGCAATAAATTAAACGGTGCCAAAAAGGCGTTCTGTCGGCGCAGCAACAGTGTCCCACCGCGTGACCTGCTCCGAGTCAGCTTTGCTCCATCTGTTTCATAGAAATAAATAATCTCCGCCTATAAATACAACAAAACATAGTCCAAATTATTATTAATAAATTAATAGATGATTCCGTACTAACGGCCAGGTTATCCGGTGTCCCTCTGAAGCTCCAAAAAGTCCGTAAAATTAGAGTAAATCAATGAAAACAGTCTTCGTAAAGATGGGGAAAGTGTTTAAAAAATGAATAAATGTTGATAAAGTGAAGATAAAAGCTGCTCCATTCACGTACGACTTGGAGAGGTGCGTATAACGGTCTCCGGTGCAGCGCAGAGACGGACCCAGGTATATAACGGTACACCACCGGGCTCACTTGCTGGTTCCACTTCCTTAAAAACCGACTCACGAGCCCCAGAAGTTTCCGCTAAAACCACCAGGACAGCGACCTGCCTCTCAGCCGCTGCCCAGAACCCACAGCCCTGCGTAAGAAGTACTTTTACTCACCGTTATTCCTCCTCGGGTTCGCCTGCTTTCTGCGCTTACACCTGGGGCCATCCGCCATGATCCTTTCCCTGTGTCTAAATGCTGCCGGAGAGTCACCTCCTCTCTCACCCCTCTCCTCCCCCCTCCTCCCCCCTCTCTTTCACCTCCCCTTCTTCGCACCTGGTTTACGACACTGAATTTTACGACATCACCTCAACGCACCTCCCTGAACTGCAACGATAGGATTAGAAAAGACCTGTCAGTCTTTCAAAGATACTGTCAGAACCCCATATGTAGTCCAGAGCTCCCTCAGCCATGATTACAGGTCTATGCAGACCTGTATGCCACTGTCATAACCATCTATGTAGTCCAGAGCTGTTTGACCTGGTGTAAGGACCTTCTGAGAAGTCCAGAGCTTCTCCCTGACCCTGTCCCTGAACTATGTAACCCAGAGCTCCCTGACCTGCTGTGAAAACCATCCAGTGGTCCAGAGCTCCCTGACCCACTGTAAGGACCATCTACTTTGTGTAGTCCGGAGCTTCCTGACCTGCGGACAGGAACATCTATCTAGTCCAGAGCTCCCTGACCCACTGCCAGGACCATCTTTTGGATCCAGAGTTTCCTGGCCCCTTGTCAGGACTATATGTGTACTCCAAAGCTTCAGGACCCGCTGACAGAGTCATCTATGGTCAGGAGCCCCCTTACCCGCTGTCAGGACCATCTATGTGGTCCAGAGCTTCCTGACCCACCGTCAGGACCACCTGTGTAACCAGAGCGCCTTGACCCGCTGTCAGGGCCATCTATGTGGTCCAGAACACCCTGACCTGACATAAGGACTATCTATGTATTCCAGAACTTATTGACCCAATGTAAGGACCATCTATGTACTCCTGGTGGACAGAAGGATGATGTCTGCTGCACCTGACCAGCCTTTAATCTGGATTATGTGCTTATGTGTTCCAATGTGAATTAATATAAATGAACATGTGTTAATGTAAACTAATATACACTTACATGTTTTAATAAGTGTTAATGTATATTAGTGTGTCTTTACGGGTTCCAATGTCTATTTTGTTTACTAATCTGTGTTAATTTCTATTATTGTGTATTAATTAATTTTAATGTATCTCAATCGGTATTAATTTATGTAAAACTATATCGACCTGTACTAATTTGTATTTATGTGTTCTAATGCGTAATAATGTAAATTAAATGTGTAATAATAATGTGTCCAAATTAAGGTGTGTTAATATTAATATGTTTTTAATATGAACAAATGTGAACTAATTTGCATGAAATTGTATTAATGTGTACATAATAATATACACATCAATGCATATTATTCCATTAATTAGTATTAATATATATTAATACATATTTATATGCGTTAAAGTTAAGCAACAAGTATGAGTCTTTACTTATGTGTGATTATATTTATTAATATCCATTTATCTGTTTGAATATGTATGTAATAAATTGTATTAAGGCGTAGTCAAGCGTTTTAATGTGTACCAATGTCTATTAATGTAGTGATGTAGCAAAGTATTTAACTGGGTGATTCAGGACAGGGGTGGTCCTAGGACTAGACTGTTAGGGGGGCTCAGTCCCTCATGAGAATGTGTCCCCTTAAGTAAACTTGTCACTATGCGCAATAAAGATCAAACATGAAGGATTTTCAACACACCATGTTCAATTTACCACAATAATACTTGGAACTGATTACTAGTAAGTGACATGAATTTATCCGCATATAAGAATACTATGTCGCAGTTGTAGGTAATAATACTTTAAGGTAGTATACTGCTTGAAAGTATATGCCCACTATGTTGTAGTACAGTGCATCTATGTATGGTCTGGGTAATTATACTCTGAGGTAGTTTACTGCAAGTAAATACAATTTGTGGTAGTACATTGAATGAAAGTATGCTGTCTTTAATTATACTTTAAGGTAGTATGCTGTCTGTAAGTATTATACACGTTAATACTCTGTATCTAAGTATAGTGTAGGTAATTATACTTTTAAGGTAGTTTACCGAATGTAATTATGATGTAATATACTGCATGTAAGTATACAATGTGGTAGTATACTGTATGTCAGTATACTATGTGATAGTATATTGTATGTAAGTATACAAAATTGTTGACAAGAGCTTCAGTAAGTTAACAAAACTTGATTTCAAGACTCAATCTTATAGTCCAGGACTCCAACAACTGAAAATATGAATTAAATGTTGTTTATATCTGAAAATCGTAACGGTGATAAAATGAATTATGAAAGAATTGTGATTATAATTTTCTAAAACTAAAGTCACTTCAAGTCAATTATATTCATATAGCAACTTATTCCAACAAAAGTTACGACAAGGCACTTTCCAAAAACAGCAGACGGTTAATTATTATTATTATTATTAGTATTGGTATTAGTATTATCAATACTATTATTATAATTTGGATCTCAAACCAGCTATGCTTAATCACCATTGACCTCTGTATCCCAATTTTAATCTGGTTTCATCGTTGAAATTTAACCAAATCATTTCTTTTATTTTGGAACGTTTAGGTTTAGATTGTACTTCCTGTCTGTCACACCTAAACATCCTGTTTTTAAGGATATTATAGACTGTGACATAATAATTGCACATCAGTTTATGATCGCCTTTTAGTGGATCATTTACTTCCTGACTTCAATTTTTGTGGTGTGTGCGAGTGTGTTTCTGTGTGTTTCTGTGTGTTTCTGTGTGTGTGCTTACGTGCGCGTTCGTGTGTGTGTGTTTGTGAGTAGGAGGTCATGAGACTGCCATCACTGATTCAATCCTGCACCTAAAGAAAGAGCCTGCTGTTCTCCTGAGCCCAGCTCTCCGCAGCAATGAAGAAGAGGGCACACACGCACACACACACTGGGCTCTGTTGAATAAAAAGAAAAATACAGCATCACATGTTTGAGGGGAATTCTTGTGGAAATTTGTATTGGCAGAAAAAATGAAGTTTATAGAGTCAGAACAGAATGAATTGATGCTTGAGGTCCCATGATGTGCAATTACGGGTCAGATGAGCGCCGATGGGTGCGGGGTTGCAGCTATTCCTGAAGCCGATGACTCTTAGGTTTCCGGGCCTCTGCTATGTGAGGTGTTGTCATCATCCAGTCTATTGTGGAAGGTGGTGAAACCCGGTTTAGCCTCAAGTCCAGTGTCCTGCTGTTAAAATAGGCTGTTTAATGAGGTCATGACATTTCTTTGGGAAGATTATAATCCCCAAACACAAGCAAACAACCTTGAAATACATCAGTCGGCCATAACATTACAACCGTTGAAGAATGGAGTCGTAATCACCATAATTATGTCGTAACGATGACACCTGTCAGTGGGTGGGATATATTAACCAGCAGGGGAAAATTTTGAAAAACGTACGGATTACAAGCCAGTCATTACCTCTAAATTATTATTCTGTGTAATTGAGAGATATGCTGATATGAAAACCAGCAGAGGAAAAGTAGAACATAATTCTGGAGAAATTAGATGCTAATAAAATGGTATATAATTGTGAAATAAAAATTGATTTCTAGGTTAAAAAAAATCTGAATTTAATCTTGTAATTTACTGTCCTTTTATGTTATTATCTGTAAACAGGTTGACATTTTATTTAAATTTTTTATAGATTTAGACTGTCCCAAAGTAGGAAATTCAATTGTTACAGCAGCATTCTGAATTACACTTATACACACACAGACAATTTTAAGATATAAATATAGAGATAAGAATATAGAATATAAATAAAACCATAGACTAAAATTTGCGCCAAGCAGACACAGTGAGCTGGTTGTATGTTGATGAGGTAAAAAAGTGTCAATGAGGTGGGTATAAAGTGAAAAATTGGTGCGAGTGACCAACGAATGAGTTCTTGTACAGAGTTATAGCCCCTTGTGCAGCCAAGATTTCCTGAATCGGTTCTTGTGACAGCAGAACTGGATGAGTCTGTTGGAGAAGGAGCTCCGCTGTCTGTCCAGAAGGTGGTGGAGAGGACGCTCAGGATTATCCATGATGGATAACAGTTTGTCTAGTATCTTCCTCTCCACCACCTCATCAAAGCTGTTAGGTTTGCAACCAATAACCAATAACTTCTTAATAAGCCAAGCCCCGGCGCCGATGTCGTTAACCCAGCCCATCGCAGCATCGAAGAGAGCGCTGGAGAAAACAGACCGGTAAAAGATCTCCAGCATCTTGCCTCATGCATTGAAGGACCTGAGCTTCCACGGGAAGTAGAGTCTGCTCTTTGCTTTTGATTGATGCGGCAGAGCGGTCAGAGTAATGCTGGCCCGTGTCCACTGCTGAAAACTACTACAATTGACCTGTCAGCAACAGAACTGAACCTGTAAGCAATAGAAGAAGGTGGTGTGGTCTGATGGTCTACGTTGCTAACCTGGGAAAAAGATGGCACCAGGATGCATTTTGCCATGTTTGCTTTTTACCATGTACTGCAGGGAAATATTGGGTCCTGATATTCATGTACACGTCACTTTGACACAAAGCACCTACCTAAACATTCCTGCAGACCAAGTACCCCCTTTCATGGAAACGGTGTTTCCTAATGGCAGCGGCTTCTACCAGAACGATGATTGCGGGAATGATTCAGGAATGGTTTGAGAAACATAACAACCAGTTCAAGGTGTTGGCCCGGCCCCCAGATTCCAATCCACTGCAGCATCCATGTGATGTGCTGGAAGTCCGATTCATGGCGGCCCAACCTTACAACTTTTTACATCATTCTAATGGTAAAACACGGTTTCCAGCACAAATTTCCTGATAAGCAAATAACATAGCCCTCAGAAAAAAATTTTAAGAGCAATACTTATACAGACATAGTCATTTTACTTCAAACAAAAGGTTTCCATTTCACCTGACATCATTTTTATGGGGTTTGACATTTAACGTATGAATTTAAGTTGAAAATCTATTTTAGTTTATTGTGTTTTACAGTTGAAGTATTTTTCGAAATTCATCTTTGCAGTGTAGTAACTTAATTAAATTAAGTCTAAGATATTGATTTGATATTGAGATATTGATATATATTGAGTTGTACATACTTTGTTTATTTCAGTTTCACCTCTTGAAGTAATTTTTTTGAGTTCATCAAACAATTCTGTTTTTACAGTGTATGTCTATATTAATTTAAGATTTTAATTTCATATCAAATGAAAGTTTTACTTTATGTCACATTTTAGCTAGTGATTTAAAATAAAATATGGTTTAAAGTTAAATTAATAATTGTAGTTTGTAGAGAATTGACAATTTGACTTGAGTATAACTAAAAATGATTTTTGTAACAAAACTTCTTTAATTTGACTTCCAAAGTTAAAATATTATTTGTGAGAAAGTAAAAATAAAAAAAAAGCTGTTTGGTCTTTTATACATTTAATCTCTTTGCTTTATACTGTAACTTCTATTCTTTTTTCTTGAGGAAAGGAAAATTTTGAATAATACTGACCCAACCCAATTTATAAATCTAACTTGAGATAAACTGAAAAAAAGTAGGCGCAACAAGTTTCATTAATTCTTTAGTTTTGTTCCGAGTGACATTTTGTCAGTTTTCCAGAGTCTCGACGGGTCAACGGATGTTTTGGTGGCAAAAGGCGTGGTACTTCTCGTTTTTATGTGGTTATAATGATTTGGCTGACTGGTGTGGATCTCCCTGTCAAGTACTTAGTTACCAGACTCCTCATTGCTTGAAAATCTGGGCATCATTCAGCTCCGTGTGACAGCTTGTGTACATCGGATGGCAGGGCTGAATAATTCAGTAGCAGCGGAGCGGTCCAGCTCTCGGGGAAGGCTGCCCAGTCAGACAGAGAGTGATCGCTCCAGCATAAATACCTTCAAAACTGCTATGGGAGGCCACCTCTGCCAATAGACTGCCTGCCTGAGAGGGAGGGGGCGAGGGGGAGGGCACCCAGACTCTCTCCTCTTCGACTGATGAAAAAGGCCTCAGAAACAGTCGACATCAGCAAAGATCAATGATGAGACACTGTGCTAACGCTGCAGTCATTGCGGTGTTCCCTGGAAAAATACGATGTCCGTAATCCAATGGAAAGTCAGATCCTTCCCATTTTCCTTGGATCACACCACTATTAGCATGAGGTAATTTTTCACAGTCTGTGGAAAGCAAAAAGAATAACAATTATACTGCTAATATGGGAAAAGCCTGACGACTCCTCTCTGGTGGGTTTCAGAGGAACTGGAATTTATTTTATCGGGGTAAATCCAGAACCAAATTATAACCAATGAGAACACACACATGCTTCTCAAAGATCTGGGTGAAAGCATGGTCAGATAAATCAATTAGCCACTGATAAGATAAGATAAGATAAGATAAGATAAGATAAGATAAACTTGAAGTGTTACAGTCGCAAAGAGCATATTACAGAATAACATTATATACAGTTAGATTAAATTTAATTAAATTAAATGTGCAGTTGAAATGTGGACATGTTGAATAGTATACTGTCCCATAGTGCAAGTGAGGTGTGTTTGTGTGCGTGTGTGTGTGTGTGTTACTAGCAGTGCTGGTTGAATAGTCTGACTGCTGCAGGAAGGAAAGATCGGCGATATCGCTGCTTCACACACTTGGGGTGAAGGAGCCTGTCGCTGAAGGAGCTCTCCAGTGCAGAGATGGTGTCCTGCATGGGATGGGAGATTTTGTCCGGGAGAGATGACAGCTTGGCCATCATTCTCCTGTCTCCCATCTCCTGGACTGAGTCCAGAGGACATCCCAGGAACGAACTGGCCTTCCTGATAAGTTTGTCCAGTTTCCTGCTGTCAGACGCTGAGATGCTGCTGCCCCAGCAGACCACTCCATAAAAGATGGCCGACGCCACCACAGAGTCATAGAAGGTCTTCAGGAGCGCCCCCTACACTCCGAAAGACCTCAGTCTCCTCAGCAGATACAGTCGGCTCTGTCCCTTTTTATAAAGTGCTGTGGAGTTGTGAGTCCAGTCCAGTTTATTGTAAAACTTGCAATTTCATGAAAATAGTCAAGTTTAACAAGAAAATTCACTATATTATGAGAATACAGTCATGATGATATGAGAAAAAAAGTTCATAATTTTAGACAACTTAGTGTCTAAAATGACAAAATAACAAATACATTTTTTTCTTAAAATGACAACTTTACTTTTGTAAAATTAAGACTTTATTCTCAAACATTATGAATTTATAACACGACTTTGTTCTCTTTATTGTAAAAATATTCTGACCTTATTCTTGGAAAAATTAAGAATTATTTTCTTCTAATTTTAGATGTCCTTAATTTCCAGTCTGGTCCTAATACTTCTTTGTACATGAAAACTGATACGCTTTTATTATGAAAGACCTGCAGGTTCTCATCGGTGCCATTCACCAAATTTTGACATCAGCAACAAAATATTTAGCTTTAACTAGAATGGGCCATGAAATACAATCAGCTTCTGCTCTTCCTTCCTACAGGGAGTTAAACCTGAGGGGAGGGGGTGGGGGGCTTGAGGGATAAGCAGCCATCCTCCACTACATTAAGGGATCATGCTTCTCCCTGAAAATGAGTATTGATCCTCTTAGGTCCGGGATCGTTTAGGAGATTAATGTGAGGAGTGGTTGAGCTCCATAGTGCTGCAAGCAGGACCGGGGGATCGGCTCAGCAGGATGACTGAGGGGGCAGCTTCGTCGTGCACAGACATCCCCAAACCTTCTGCCAGGTCAGAGATCTGGGAAGTATCAATGGGAGGAAGAATCAGAGAGGAAACCAGAGTAGAAGAGAGGAAGAGAGAGTGAAAACAAGGAGCCTGATGAGTTAGGTTCATCCTGCTCCACACGGAGAGGAGAAGCAGGAGTCCGTGATGGAGAGACACAGGAAGAGACTAATCTCTCCCGCGAGACAGCGGCTAAATGTGAGGTCCTCCTTCCTCCTTACACCGACCAGCAACCCCCACAGAACAAACTGTCACCACTCTCCTTAAAGACAGATTCAGGAAAGAGACTTTATTTATCACTCTGGCCCGAGCAGTAACAGAGAAAGGATTTCTTTGAAGGGGAATGATTCATATTATGTATTATTATTCCACCCAATGAATCTCCGTTTTGGGGGGGCTTTATCATGCTTAGAGGCTCATAAAACATTGCTTATGCATCAGTAATGGGAAAAATTTACATATATTATGGGGCTGAAATGGCTCCACAGCATCCCCTTGAAATAAAAGAAATAGCCCCCCCCCCTTTATATTCACCTAGAAGTCTGAAATTTGGTTAATCATATCAGGGTCTACCAAGAAGTGTCTTGGCGCGATGACGTAATCCTTACAGGAAGTGTGCAGTTTGACTAAAGTGTGGGTTTTGTTTTTTGTTGTTTTTACACATTGCACCGATGACCCTAGCTTTAGGGTTTTGACCCAAATTACTTCAATTTCGGGGATTGACATGTTAGGCCCATAATGGAATGAAATTTATGAACAGCTTGACTTTTTGATGACGAATATGGAGCCATGACATAAACTCATCCAGAAGTTGTTGTTTTTTGTTTTTTTTACAACTTTTGATTGTTGTACTTTAAATATAAAATGGTAAAAAAAACACTCAGATGGAGCTTTTATAATTTATTAAAGCTGATACCAAAGGTCAGTGCCAGACAAGGAGTGGAGATTTTCTGTTGCATTAAATCTATTAAATTTATGGTAAAATACTGGCAACCAAAACCTACAGCATCAATGTCCAAGATTTGATACATTTTTAATAACTGTTTATGGTTGATTATTATAAAAACAGATATTAACTTGTTTAAGGTAAAAAAAAGAAAAAATAGAAGAAAAAAAAACAACACTTTACAAATCTTTTTTGTTTGTTCAAAGCGTTTCGTGTAAAAGCTGAAGAAGTAAACAGGTGGGGTCCGAACGGTCCACCCAGACAGAATAGAGGTAAAAGTGAGCCTGTCAGCCCTGTGTTATCTAGATACACTCTGGAGCTGCATGGATTTATGCTTTTCACGTCATTTCACTTTTCTTTTCAAGAATATTGTGCGTTTAACTCCGGGACTCAGTTCCACAGATCTTGATGGAGGCCTGAGAACTTTCTCATGTCTCCGTGGAGAGGTCAGGCTGGCCCTGTGAGGAAACTCCTGGAACAAATATCAGACCAAGCATTCAGCAAGAATTGAATGCATGCTGTCGGAGTTTGAAACTCGACAATGCAATGTTTTGAAGACCAGATGTCAATCTCTTGGTTTTCCTCCGACATCCCATTTCCGTCTTCTTGTATGGATTATTCTCGACAAAGGAAGTGGCTGACACGCTTAGTGGAGTGAGCCACACCTAAAACATCTCAGGACAGAACCTCAATATTCATTCATACATCTTAGTGTTAATACTACTCCTGTAGTCATGAAGAACTCCGCCAACAGTTCCATTCATTCTTATTCATTAAGGATTAATTATCACTTTTAAGATGCAGAAAGAGAAAGTACTGTAAATAAATACATTTACTCAGTAACTGTTAAAGCTGCTGTCTGCAAAATTCATGTGTTAAACAACCCATTAATTTATTAATGAATTCTCTGAAATGGCTTCTTATTGGGTGTCAAGTCGGGGTGGCAGCAGTCCAAGAATGGTATTCCAGATGTCCCTCTTCCCAGCATTGCTCTACAGCTCATCCTGAGGCATTTCCAGGCCAGATGAAATATATAAACCCTCGAACAGGTTCTGGGTCTACCCCAGTGTCTCCTCCCAGTTGGACATACCTGGAAACCTCCAAAGGGAGGCGTACTGGACATATTCTAATCATGTTCCTGAACCGCCTCAACTGGCTCCTCTCAACATGAAGGCACAGCGGCTCCACTCCACGCTCTATCCTGATGTCTGAACTCCTCATCTCATCTCCGATGCTGAACCCAGCGCCCCTTCAAAGGAAGCCCATTTCAGCTACCCTTGACCTCATCCTTTTGGTCACTTCTCAGGGCTCATGACCATATTTGAGGGTTAGAAAGCAGATAGACTAGTAAGTTGAGAGCTTTGCTATACCACTCAGTTCTCTCCTCACCACAACGGAACCAATACATCACCTGAATTACTGCTTATACTGCATAAAAACCACCAGTCCATCTCCCGGTCAATTATCCCATCACTCAGGAACAAGACACCAAGATTCCAAATCCTTTGCTTGAGGCCGCAGCGTCAACAAGGAACATCCTATATTTTTTTGCAGAAAACCATGGCATCAGATATGGAGGTTCCGACTCTCAAATTGCTGCAGTGGAAGCTGAATATCCTGAAAAGACCTATATCATCTGCAAACAGTCGAGATGCATTTCCAAGATCTCAAAACGGACCACTCAGACCTCACCCCGACTGCACCTTGAGATCCCGGACTTGAATATCAAGAGCAGCACTGGAGACAAGGGACAATCTTTGCAGTGTCCAACACCCAGAATAGTTCCAGAGTTTAGTATTTTGAAAACGCCTTAATTTATGTTGCTGTAAAAAAAATGGCAAACTGAAATTTTGGTGGAAAACTGTGATGACAAAGCCCAACTTCACTCAAAACTATTGTATTTTCAGCCCATTAGCAAGAAACGGATAGAGCAACTACCAAAACAATGGTGGACTATCTGGTTCTGTTTGTGAACCAAATTACTTCATTGATCCATGCGATTGAGGATCACTTTCACAACCATACATAAAACAAACAAAAAGCCTGAAGCAAACCCAGAGGGAACACATTTGTCCACTATATTACTTTCTTATTTGATCTCCCTTTATTACTTAATCACTCAGATCCAAGATTAGAGCATAACACAAACAAACATGAACACTTCCATTCCCATGATTCCACACAGGTGGGTGGCCATGGCGCTGAGCGCTCCTGACCTGTGGCTGAACGTAACGCTGCCTGTCTCCACGGCAGGCCAAGATATATACTTGTTTTGGCTCTCAACACGTGTGTGAAGTTCTCCTCGCTCAGAGCTGCAGACTGGACTGCTCCAGTGCTCTCCCTCCTCGTGTGGCAATCGGAAGGAGACGGCCGTCTTCTGGAAAGAAGAGAGCAAATTTATTATGTATTTATTGGAGCGCCTGTGCATTTCAGTCTTAATTTGTCCTTGCGGCTGGAACTGCATTTGTTCACTCCGCAACAATGTCAAACCCGGTCCATCATGGCATTATTTTTGGAGGCATCTTCTTTCACGGTTGAGATCAGAATGTGTTGAAAATAAACTTGTGATCTGAGGTGTCTGCAGTGGCAATGATGATGCTAATCAAGAGATACAGTCTCAGACTTTTTTGCTTTTCTCGAGGAAAGCTGATCCTGCCCCCCCTCAAAAACAAAAATAAACCTACCTTTACTACCAACCGTTTAAACATTATAACTTCATTTGACCATTCTCAGGATCAGGAAATTAGCTCATAGATCTCACCAATGAAACGCTATGCCAAAATCATAGGAAATTCCGGGAGCTGCTTGAAATCCATCGATGTGTGAAGCCCTCCAAATCCACAGTGAGACACATTATCTACAAATAGAGAAGACTTGGAACAATGGTGAACTTTCACAGAAGTTGACCACCTTCCACAATTATCCCAAGAGCAAGGTGAAGGCTCCTTCAGGAAGTAACAACAGATCCAAATAAAACATCCAAGGAACTGTGGGCCTCTCATCTGAATAATAGTAGAGTTCATGACTCCACTATTCCAACTTGTTACAACCCAGTGATGTCTAGGACATGCATGGGAGAGTAACATATATTTTGTTGTACCAGGATTTAAAAAAAAAAAAAAATAGGAGGAGACTCGAGACAAATTTTTGTTAAATAACTCAATTTATTTAAAATTAACTATCAATTGAAAGTCAGTCAAGGCCCTTCACACGGCAGCGCTTTCATCAAACACAATAGCCCTCATCACCAGTGTCAAACAGAGCTTTTAAAGGCCAGGAACAATCAGCAATTAGCCTCAGCTGCAGCCACTCTCTGCAGCAGGTGAGGAAGAGGTGAGTCCTTGCTTGAAAGGGCAGGGAGAGAAATACAGACTGTACTTATGTAGCGTTTTTCTAGTCTGCTTGACCACTCAAAGCAGGTTTACAACACGACCATCTCGGGGCTCAGCATCTTGCTCTAGGGCATATTTGGACTGCAGAGTCTGGGGATTGAACCGTCGAACTTCAGATAAGAGGACAACCGCTTTACAAACTGACCCACTGTTGCCCCACAAGTCACCACTGGGGCCTATAAAACACCTGCACAGGGCAAAATTGACACCATGGGGGAGTCGTGAGCAGATAGTCACTGTTGACCAAAAAGAGCATTAAGGCTGGTCTGAATTTACCCGTAATGCACCTTGATGATCCTCAGAGCTTCTGTGAGAATCTTCTATGGACTGATGAGTTGAAAGTTGAACTGTTTCAGGATAAGGGTCCCGTTCCATCTGGTGTAAACCAAACACAGTATTCCACTAGAAGAATGCTGAAGAAGAATGCACTAGACCTACAGTAAAACATGGAGGTGGCAATGGAACCTTGTGGAGAAGCTTTACAGCTTCAGGACAAGGATAAATAGCTATCATTAAGGGATACAAAGATTTTGCTCTGTATATCAGAAAATCCTTAAGGAGAATGTCAGGTCATCAGTCAGTAAATTGAGGTTCTGGAGTGGTCTAGTCAAAGCTTGCACCTGAAACCCCACTGATATGTTGGGGTTCAGGTGGGACCTGAAAAGTTCAGTTAATGCACACAAACCTCCTAGTATGAGGATGAAGAATGGTTGGTGATGAAGGATGTTGGTCCTGATGACATACTGGTGGATGTATGGAGGTGTATATGAGAAGGGGTATGGAGTATTTATCGAGATTGTTAAACTTTATCTCGCTGATGAGCCACACATTGGAGATCTGGGAAAGAGTATTGGAAGCTAGGTTAAGAAAAGAGATAATGATTTGCAAGCAGCGTTATGGTTTCATGCCAGGAAAAAGCCCTACAGATTTGATTTGGGAGTGCTAATGGAAAAAATATTGAAAAGGTTAGAAGGAGTGTTTGTGGACTGAAAGAAAGTCAAGGGGGAATTGTAGTATTGCATGAAGAGCTCCGTAGTGACAGAGAAGTAGGTTAAAGTGGTACAGGATATGTATGAGAGCAGTATGAAAGCAATGAGGTATTCAGTAAGAGTGACGGAACGGTTCTAGGAGGAATGGGACTACACCAAGGATCAGCTCTGAGCCCCTTCTTCTTTACTATGGCAATGGCCAGGCTGACAGATGAGGTCATGCAGGAGTTTCCATGGACTGTGATATTCGCAAAGGCTGGAGGTGGCAGAATTGAAGATGTTTAGATGTTCTTTTAGAGTTATGAGGATGGACTGAATTAGAAACAGGCTCATGAGAGGGACAGTCCTGGCTAGACATCTTGAATGGAAAGTAAGAGACGCCAGATTGGATGGTTTGGATAGTATGAAAAAAAGGATAGTGGATGTATTGGTAGAAGGATGCTTCAGATGGAGTTGCCAGGCAGGTGAAAAAGGGGAAGACCAAATAGGATGTATCTGGATGTGGTGAGAGAGGACATGCAGTTGGTTGATGTGGCAGGGCAAGTCGCAGAGGACAGGGCAAGATGGAAACATGAGGTGCTGTTGCGTCCCCTGAAGGGAAAAGCCAAAAGAAGAAGGAGACAGTTAAGTCTGAGATACAGATTAAGAAGAAATCAGAGGGGATCCGATACTTTTTCACACTTCCATTACCGAGAGCCACATGTGGGAATGTGTGGTTGTTGGTAGGCTTAAAGTGCAGTGGCTCCCTGAGTGTGTGGGCGGTTTCTGTTTGCTCATGTGTTCATGTTTCAGGCTTTGATAAGTCTACAATGTTTTAGTTAGACGAATATGAAGATCACACACCCACTATTTTCCAGCACACATACTCATTGAAAACATTAGAGCATACACTAAATCTCTGTTCACAAACACTGGAAACCTCGGAAATGCCAACCAATTACCCGGGTGCCCCTTTACTCAAACTCTACGTATTAGGCCTTGGTGTCAAACAGATTGTCTCCGGAGCTCCGAGCAGCCGGCGCAGTGAAACGGTTTTCATTAAGGGAGGATTGCCACGGGCTTTCGGCTGTAGGCTTAATGTAATTTCACAGTTCAGCATCCGTGTGACCACTTCAGAGTCCGGCCGCGGCCACCCACACCTTTACAAGAGCCAGCCTGAGGCGCTGAAAAGGTGACAGACTGCTGAATGAAAAGGGGAGGCCCAGAAGGAAATTCCCGTTCAGGAAATGACTGCAATAATAACATAAAAGCTGGTGTGGATTTGGACACAAACACACATATACAAGTAGTCCTCATTAATGATGGTAATGAAGTTATCACAAACTCACTCGCAGTGGGTAAGTTTAAAACCCGATGTGCAAAGTCTTAAGGGATGGCTGATTTAGTTGAACTGCTGAATTAATGTGGGATTTTGGTCCGCACCCAGGACTAGACACTTAGAGACAAGCAGTGTGTTCTATCCTGTGGCCATCCGTATCGTTCACCTTAACAACATTTTTCAATCCTTTATATGATTAGTACCAAACTTTTTAATTGATTCAATGTATTAGATTTTCTAAACTAATCTTTCATAAGGGTTAGGTTCCACCTAGGCGTTCCTCCCAAGGATTTTTCTTGACATGTATGGTACGTAAACCCAATCCCACAGAGAGAAAGACAGACTTTCAAAACAACTTATTCAGCGAGCAGTGAACTCAAACAATGGCTCACACCGTGGAACATAAACATCCACATGTGTATATACAACTTGAGAGAGAAAATAATACGACCAGCGAAAACAGTTGAACGTGGTTCAGAGTTGTCACACTTTCACTTTCACATAACTGTAATTGTCAAGCTAAAAGTTCAGGACCAGAGAATTGTCCCCTCCCAGAGAGCAGAGGACATTCCTGACGGGCTGCCATGTTGTTGGTAAAACTGATATCATAACTGAATTGAATCATAATTATAATGTCGTTACTATGGTACTCGAGGTTAATGTGTTGTTTGAAATGCAGACGTTGTTGGTTTTCTTCAAACGGATGTACTCATATACAGTAAGTTTTAGAGGTTCACCTTTTATCAGAGAACTTATTTACATTGATTAGCCGTAATACCATCAATTTTGATAAGTGAAATCAGACAAACATAGTAACCATTATCTCGTAACCATGGTACCTTTCATTTGGTGGGACCTAAAATCCTCTCTAGAACCAGTGTTCAATTTGTCGGTCAAGTCTATAGGCTACTGTACAAACATGGTGAGCTCCTTGTGAGAGTACCTGCCCTCTCTGGAGATATAATGGACTTTATTCATGCAAACATAAGAATAAAAAGAACAATTTTCAGCTTATTAGACCCTAAAAAACGTGCTTATGAATACTATATTCATAACATTTATTCCAAGAGATAACCCTACATTTTACAGATCGCTCCTTTAAATAAGAGAACACAGGAATGTTCAGGGTCTATACCTAAAGTCTTAATATAAGAAGGGATGACGCAGTCTGACCTTCACATCATGAGTCACGAGCTAGACACGCTCATGCTTATTCAGTGTGTCCACTGAGGTGTGCAGCCTCCTCATTTAATATTTCCATAAGGTTGCATACGCCAGGCAACCCCTGTAATCAGGAGGTAATGTATTCCGAGCCACTGGCGAAAAGGTACGCTTGAAACATCCCTCACAGGAGCAGCAGTTTTCAACCTGACAGTGGACACATACATAATTAAGACGACTAAAAAGAAATGAATATTTCATCTCTTAGCATTTTCATCTCCAAAGCATCAAAACACCTCAACGTTTCCTGTAATGAGCGAGCTAAATTACTTTTATTCACATAGGGAATACTCCAAAGGGAACCCTCACTCAATACTCAAACAGATAAAAGCGTGAGAAGAACTTCTGCTTCTCAAGCTTCTATCTGTCGATAAAAGGACTTACAATACTCTTTAATTTAAAAAAAATATTTTTTAAGATAATTCTTCTCTATGATTGTTAACCTATCAACTCTCTGAGCTGGAATTGTCTTATTATGTTATATTACGGTGTCTTCCTCAAAGCTGTGTATTATAACTGGGCTGGATTATTTCTGGTGTGTCAGTGTAACTTTAACCATGGCGTCTGCACTTCAGTGAGGGCTCTAATAGTTTCCAAAAAATATGTGATGAACCTCAAAATGATCCACTGGAAGTAGAAGCAGTGCAGCGCCACATTGTAGAAAATCACTCTGACCATCAGCCTTACCCCCACTGGCTCCCTGTACACCTTCGTAAATGGGAATTAAGCTGCCACAGCTTGAAACACTTTACCGAGGCCTGGTCGATAATGTCATTATCCTAAAGCAATGCTTAATTCTATTTGTCTCTGAGCAAAAGATCCTGATATTGATCCCAAAGTCAGGATGCCACAACTACTTTTTATAGAGCTAAGACTTCTCATTGTTTAAATAAGCTCACAGCTTATACATCACACAACTCACAACTGCATGATGTAGGAGAATAGAAAGTATGTTCAGTGTGTGCCAGAGTGACACTTAAGGATTTTTTCCCCACATTCAATCCAAAATGTTTTTTTTTACTGATTTCTGCAGACTGTAAATAATTCCACTTTGACAATAATAATAATAACAATGTTAACTATATCTTATCAGTTTCATTATTCACTACAATGTTGTGAAATTAATTCTCTGCATTTGAAGCATCCTAGAGGAGCTGTGAGCAGCCCCTGGGAGGAACCCGGACAGAAAATTGGGGTACAGGGTCTTGCTCAAGGACCCTATGATATGTAAACGGGAAGGGCAGTCAGGGGATCAAACCACCAGATGGGGGACAATAGCTTTACTTCCTGAACTACATGCAAAAAATCTATTTAATTTTGTTGGAGAGCAAGCAGAATTCAATCTCCAAAGATATTCCAATGTAGATATCCATGGGTCACATCAGGAAATCCTAGAAGGGTACATCGCGCCATCTGTGAGGAAGCTCAAACTTGGACGTCCCAAAAGCACAACAATCACAAGCACCACTGCAAATTCCTCCGAGGTTTGGTTTCAGGAGAAGTCCTAGAGCATTCTGGAGCGGCCATCACAGTCGTCTAACTTGAGTTCTAAAGAAAATCTCAGATGGCATTCGACTAAGTTGGTGCCATCCATCCATTTTACATTGGTGCCTGTTTTGTTCAGGGTCAAAGGGGTGCTGTAGCCAATCCCAGGTGACTTTCTGTGAGAAGCAGGCTACACCCTTGACAGGTTGCCAGTTCATCACAGGACCAGCACACAGAGACAGACAACTATTCACATTCACATTCACACCTACTCAAGGAGGAAGCTGGAGTACCAGCTTCCCATGCAAACTCAAGGAGAACATGCAAATTCCACACAGAAAAACCCAGGGGGGCAAACCCCCTTGCTGTGAGGTAAATGTACCCAGATATACACAACATTACTGGGTACCCACGAGGAGTGGGCTTAGATCCTCAGGAACGGCAAGGCAGAGGTATCGTTACGACATTTCACTGGGCCTTTCCTCTTTATGCTTTTTTCACCCCTTACTGGAATAATTCTGGATTCTACTTACAGCCATGTTTGTACTCACTCTGTCATGCTGTTGATCAACTTCAGAAGAGGTTGAGAGCCTCTCGAAAAATTCTAACGTGTTATCTCTCCCAAGCATCCAAGAAAACACATAGCTGTTCTTTATTAGTCATTCTTCAAAACCACCACCATTGTACAGTGCCTCCACAGTTGGGCCCGATAGAATTAATTTCCATGCCGAAACAACCATGTTGTTCGAAATTCGGATTTGATTATTTTCTTAAATAGGCATAAAGGGCATCTACGAATTCCAAGACAAGGGTTGGAATTATCAGGCGGCTGTAGTTCAGGAGGTTAAGGTTGTACCCCTATTGGAAGGTTGCTGGCTTGATCCCCAGACTGATCCTCTACAAGTTGTAGTGTCATTGAGCAAGACCCTGAACCACAATTTGATACCCCAGGCTATTTAGAGACCGGTGTTATCAGGATTAGTAGCATTTTGTGTTTGGGGAAAAGATTTTCTGTAACATCACTTGGGCTGAGATTTTTGAACTGTTCTTTGTATAATTTGGGTTTTGCAAATATTATAGATTTTAGAGTTAACCAATAAACCTCATGTACAATAGGGTGAGTGTGGGTGTGTGTGTGTGTGTGTGTGTGTGTGTGTGTGTGTGTGTGTGTGTGTGTGTGTGTGTGTGTGTGTGTGTGTGTGTGTGTGTGGGATGGGTAGTCGATTTAGCTTGCAACTGTATTCAGTTGTTCCCGTCAGAAGGCACACATGATAGTCAGTGTTTCATCAAGGGTTACATAAAAAGGAAACTCTCTTTCATATCCTGTTTCGGGAGATGAGAAATATTGATATCACCCGCGGAGCACTATCAGCCAGAAACAGAGCCTCTCAGAAGAAGCAGCCGTCAAAACACCTGTACCGCAGTTCCTGATTAGACGTCTTTGTTCTTATAACTCCTGTCACTGCTGCTGCGACTCCAGAGACTGAAAAAGACAAACCCTGAGCTCTTCAAGTAAACACGTCTCTGTCTGTCGGTCTCCCTCACACACACATAAACCAACAATCACACACTAAAAAAGGAAATTGGCAGGCTGTTATATTCACTTGAATGTAACATGTTTTTTTAATTATATGATTTCATGATAGCAAGATAAATGTCATTTATGTGTAATGTGTAAGTTTGGGATAAAAATCAACAAATTTACTTTTATAAGATTCAATCAAGTCAACCTCAAATAAGACGACTTAGTTGACTCAAGCTGTACGGAAACTTTAGTTTTCTGTTCCTGTTCACATTGTTTCAGCTCAACAGGTATTCTTTGGATGAACTTAATTAAATCATGGAAAGTACATGATTGAATGGGTTTCTTTCAGCCTCAAGCAATTCTGTTGGGTCAAATTAATTTATTGGGGTCGGATAAACTCTATTTATACAGTAATTTTACCACAGCAGAATTAGTTGAAGCAACCCTATAAACTAAAGTTGGTCATATCCTATTACAAGTAACTAAGTCGATTTAACTCTTAACAAATTAAGTTGGAACTAATCCAAGAAATTCAGTTGAATAATCTAATAAAATAAGATGGAACTAACCCAAGTAACTAAGTTACTTAATAAGAATTAACCATAATAATATAACTCCTACCTAATCTAAGTAAACATGTTTTCTTCAACCCCACCAACACAACTTAGACTTTATCTCAATAATTTAATTGAATCAAATCCATTAAATAAAGACGGACCTGATCCGTGTAAATGCGATTGTTCAACCCGAACACACTAATTATTAAGCCAATTATATCATGTTGGAACAACATAATTGCTTGACACTGAAAGGAACTCATTTATTAAGTTCCTTTAAAGAGTTAATTTTTTGAGTGCAAGCAGAAGAAATGACCGCCTGCCACAGAGCGTATGCAAAGGCCTGTGACAGCAGTTAACAGAAGAGGACATGTGTAGCCCCAGGTGACTCCGACTGCAAAACTAACAACACCGTGGTTCAATGCACCAAGAAGGTGGTGTGAAACACCAGCAGAAAGTGTGTGTGTGTGTGTGTGTGTGTGTTTATTCATGTATTTTCAAGAGTCTTCTTTTATGTCACATCGAATTTAAGGTTTCACTCTAATGAATGTTGTTGGCTCAGGTTTTCCTCTTTTAGCCGTTCCTCAGATCCTCTGTCTCTTGTATTTTGGCTGTTCCTCAGATCCTCTGTCTCTTCTCTTTTAGCTCTTCCTCAGATCTTCGGGTTCTTCTCTTTCAGCTGTTCTTCAGATCCTCTGTCTCTTCTCTTTTAGCTGTTCCTCAGATCCTCTGTCTCTTGTCTTTTAGCTGTTCCTCAGATCTTCGGATTCTTCTCTTTCAGCTGTTCTTCAGATCCTCTGGTGCTTCTCTTTTACCTGTTCCTCAGATCTTCTGGTTCATCTCTTTTAGCTGTTTCACAGATCCTCTGGTTCTTAATTTTAGCTGTTCCTCAGATCCTCTGGTTATTCTTGTTTGGCTATGCCTCAGATCCTCTATTTTTCTTTCCTATATTTATATAGTCATGAGTTCATTTGTCATGTTATTGAGAAGGAAACAGTCCAGGAGTCACATTTCTCTCCACATTGTTCCGCTTAAGCTCTTGTCCTATGAGTTAGTTGTTCCACTGATCCGCCAAAACATTATAACCACTGACATGTATAAAATGGTTATAGAAGATAAACTCCTGTCAGTGGGTGGTCTGCATTAGGCAGAAAGTAAAGATTATCTCCTGGAATTAGGGAAAATTGAGGTGATGATCTGATTGGACCTTTGGCAATGTCCAAATTGTGACGACAGGGTCTTATCCAGAATGCAGGTCTTGTTGGGTGTTCCTGGTACCTACCACAGTGGTATGAAAAAGGAAAATAGGTCATGTGCCACCAAAGCTCATTGATGCAAATTAGAAGTGATGGATAGCTTGTGTGGTCTGTTCTCACAGCAGAAGTCCTGTACCACAAATTGCTGAAAAAGTTGGATTATCAATATTCTCAGTTACGAGGTTGTGGGCTCCAGGTGAACGTTAAGTGCTCTGGAGGCTGAACTGCAGAAATGATAGCTGATTTGCTGATTTCTGGCACCCAAAATCTTGCTAAGAATGAACTTATAATGCACTTATTGATTGTCAGTAAATAGTTAGACCACCACCAACCAGTTTTGGCCCAAAATGGAGGTTCCTGAGGGCATGACTATAATGAGGTCTAATACCTCATTCTACACAAGCTCTTAGAAAACTCATTGTGGGTTGAAACTGGTCAGTGGTTTTCCCTCAATTTGTGATATCTTTGTGGAATGTTTCTTGACACATGTTGTGATCGATAAACGTTTTCTTTTGAACCCTTCCGATACTAAGGTTACCCTAACCCTGCATGTTTTAAAGTTCATGTACTAATACAGAATGTTAAAGTGAAGAAATTATTGACAGGTCATAGTGATGATGTTGCGCCGCAGAAAAACTATCAAGCATACATACTGAACTTCATCTAATGTATGAAGGTTTAGGGTTAAGTGATGGCCTCAGAATCCAGAGGGTTAATGTTGGATCTGAAAAACAGGTATAAAGAGCTAGTTTGGGATCCGGAAAGGGGACATACTAGTTTGGGGTGCAATAAGGGGGCATGCACAGTGTCAGACAGGTGGTTTTAATATTAGGGGTCATCTCTATATCTTCCATTCACTATTGCGATACAATTTTCTTGTGTCTGCGATCTACCATCTCCCCAATTGTTATTTTTCTTTTCCAAGCTGCCAACAAAATATTTATCAAACATGTGTATTCTTTTGGAACAATATTTCCAGTCATGTTGCCAATTCATGCCAAGGTACTATTTTTCATAAACAGGGCTGTGAAAAAGTCTTGCACATCCTCTCCTGTTTTCTTCTGTTTTACTTCATACTAAATTCTCACTGTGCCCACTGTTTCATTCTCATCTGTTTGACTGTGCAACAAATCAATGAAATAAATGAATAATATTAATTTAATATAGAAAATACATTTTTTTTATAATAGTTATTGCACATGATGAATACTGCATGCATGAAATGTTTATGTGTCAGTCAAAATTAGATTACTGGTGGCCCAAGGAAAGAAGATGTTTTTGTACCAACAGGAAAATCACAATAACCTCAGAAATACAATGAAAGTAAACTACCAGAGATTTGATTTTTGTTGCCTCTCGGGGTCTGGGTTGCTGGGAAGATGTCCACATAGTGATCCAGCCTTGTTTCCGACACAAAAATTAAATTAGATGAACAGGCATGAAATAATGATACATAAACCCAGGTCGAAATGTATATGCACAATCAATTTTAATTATTTTATTTCACAGATTATGTAATAAATTTTGTTGATACCAATTAATTAATAATAATTATTATTATTAATATCAATTAATTAATAATTTATGGTATTTAATAAATACATAAGACTAAATTAATAATAATAAATAAATAAATAGTTTTTTCAGTAGCCTGTCAGCCCAAATGCACACAAACAATCCTAATCAAAACAAATCATTTAAAAAAAAATTATGCATGTTTACACCCTAACATTTTTGTAAAGTGTTGTAAAAATGTATTTTGGACAAATCTAACATATTTGTGGATAAGCATAACCCGGACAAGCGCTCAAGCTGTGACAGCTCTGTGTTTTGCTGCTAGAGGTTCCTTGGCCTCTGATTGGATGCGGTGACCAGAAGAAGAACCAAAGTAGGTTCCCCGGAATTTGGTGGGCCGTACCATTATTGCTTCTGCAGGGTTATTAACAGTGCATTAGTGCCTGTATAATGTCGCTGCCTCACACAAATTAAATAAAACGCTCTCAATGAAATATATACTATCTAAAACAAGTCATATGTATTCGGTCACGATACATAATAAGCGATTAGACTTTGTTTATAACTCTGTCTTACTTCCCTGCCCCCGCTGCATCAATCTGACAGTTTGGCTCAAAATGGCTGGAGAGAAACAGATATGAGGATCGACGATATTTACTGCTTTTTAGGAAAAATGAGCCTTTCTGCAGTTTGAAGACGCCTCCTCCACATAACTGGGGATCCAGGTGAGACACGTTTACAGTTTTTTCTAACATTTTCTTGTCTGCCCGCTTCTTTTCGGGGAATTGAATGGAGCCAAAGTGGGCTCGTCTGCAGTGTTACCTCGGTAGCCTCTCTAAAAAGCAGACAGTATCTATTCTTCTGTATATATTGCAAGAATAACAGGCTCCAAGTCCAAATAAAGCCTCTGTTTTGTGTAGGATAACATGGAGGTACATTTGCAACAAGCAGCGGATGTATAGGGACCGAGATGTCACGCAGTGTGTGCAGCTAATGCAGAGCAGGCCTGTGGCTAACCCTGCAGCTGTGCAAAGCTGACCTACGTCATCAGAGTGCAGGATGCCCCGTAGGAGGATGAGTCCTGAACTCATGAACTCATGAA
This sequence comes from Lophius americanus, assembly GCA_037951165.1. Lineage (NCBI taxonomy): Eukaryota > Metazoa > Chordata > Actinopteri > Lophiiformes > Lophiidae > Lophius > Lophius americanus. The sequence continues at coordinate 5,842,889 of JBBDHG010000015.1, read as the reverse complement.
CTAGATGTCAGAGGTGTATGAGTGGACATTAGCGTGTTACCTCCTGTGATCAACTTCACCTCTGTCCACTTAGCCTCTCCTGTATGTCCAGTATTGCTTACGTGTGTGTGTGTGTTTTATTAATATGCATTGAGTATAAAGGAAGTCTAAATCTGGATGCAGGCATGAATATAAATTAGGATGAACCCATACAGTTGTTCTGGATGTAATTGCAGGGAAGAACCTGTTGCACATCAAGAGCAGATATGTAGATTTTGGGATTGGTAGAGGTGACTAACTTTTAGTCCAAGTTGAGGTAGTTGTCTGGAAGCAAAGAGTGGCGATACTTATTTATTGGTGTTAAATTGTTCTTAGAAATTCATGAAAATGAAAAAAAGAGAAGAAGTATATTTTCACTGTAAGATATGACATGGTGTTGCCAACATTAGTCCACTGATTTGTGTAATGCTTTTGGTGAAGCTTCACTGCATCTCAGCAAACCTACAATGTGTTTTACACTCATGTCTTTCTTAATCATTGTAGAGTCAAAAGCCCAGGCCAGTGATATACTAACTTATTTCTTAAATTACCGGGTTACATGTATATACAGTAATATGAAAATTGTGGATGATACAAATCCCCGAAGGCACTGCAACAGCCAGTAAGTTCCTCTCCCAGCTCATCTATTGACAGTCTTATCAGAAGTCAGGGAATCAGCCAGTTACTTACATTTTTTTTTACCTTTGCTGTATGAAAAGATGACTAAATGGAAAAAACAGGGACTTCAACATAATGGGAGATAGATTACATGTTTCATGCCTTATTTGCAGAGATAATTTAGCTGTAATTGAATGAAAAAGAAAGAAAACACTGAGATAAAACACCTAACCCTATCGTAGGTAATTTTATAACAATAACGGGGGACATTTGTGAGATTAGTCCAGTGTAAATGTGGCATACTTGTAATTTGTAAAGTAAAAATACGCCGCAAATTACCTACCATGTCTCGCGAATCGGTATCTCAGTGATTTTGGGGCGGAATTAATTTTTGTCTGCCCGCTTTTTCTTTTCCTGAACGAACTGTGGCAGCTGCGGTGGATATAATGTAATACTGCTTTGGACTGTGTGTTTGGAGTGGCGAAGATCAATGTGACCTTAAATTCAAAGTAATTATTGTAGCCAGCTGCGTTCACCATCAACAAATCTGAACGCAAGTCCACTCTCTGGAACTCGTAACCCTTTTATGTTGAAGATAATAATAATACATGCTGCAACGACAAAATTTCCCCTTTTGGGGATTAATAAAGTTGATATCTATCGATTGATCGATCGAAAGATCAAATCGATAGATCAAAGTTTGATGTAGCCCTTTTCTACAGGTACGACACACACCATGGGTCGGGCTTCATCAAACTCCTGTCTGTGATAACTTTTAACGGTGGATAACTCAAACAAAGGAAGACACTCAGTGTCATTAACTAACAAATATAAATAAATATAAATATAAATTCTGCCCCCAAATCACTGAGATGCCCATTCGGACAGGACTAGATGGACACCTGACCTCTGTTTGGTGAAGTATGGTAGGTCATTTGCAGTGGAATTTTAAATTTACAAATTACAGACATGGTGCGTTCCCATGGGATTAAAATCACGGACATCTTCTGTAATTATTACAAATTACGTCAGGCTCCAAGGTAATACTAGTCCCGTGCGAATAATAAGTAGGTTTTAATTTTGTACTTTATTATGTAGACATGTGTTTACATTTTATTTTTGTGAAATATTCTTCATTATAAAATAACCTCCATAATTTTATGTTTACTTATTTTTTTTTATAGAAAATTAATTGTTTAGATTAATCGACAGACAAATATTTGTTAGGAGCAGTCCTAACGTAGATTTATTGTTTTCTCACTGCACTTTTTCCTCTAATGACAAGGCATCCTGTCAGTATGTTTGCGTTTGAAATGTTTCAAGGTTCAACACATTGATCACCTTTAACCTTTAAAATATAATTCAAATTTATGATAGTATTGTTTATAATAAAAAGAAATTTTAGATTTAACTAGCGAAAAAACATAGTTTTGGAACTGTTTTTGATTGCCTGTGATAGAAACTTGTAATTGGAAATGATACCGTAAAAATACTGATGATAAAGATGGAGATAAAACTTAATGACACTGAGTGTCTTATTTGGAGTTGTATCTCTAATTTGTTGATTTTTATTTACATAGCCTTGGTTGTTCTGAATTCTATAAGATAGTCTTGGGAGTATTCATGTCATATAACTGTGTGAATAATTTGTCATAATACCTCTGATTAGCAGTCAAGACAGCTGGTGAGAATGAGATTACAGTTCGTTGCCTGCCTCACTAGGATAAATTATGTTAAACATTTGTTAGACCATGACTGAAGATAATCTGATGTGTTGATCAATACTGGAAACTTCTTGTTCTGATATTTTCATCTTGAGTTAGTTGCTCCAGTTAGACCTCTGCATATAGCCATCAGACTCCTGATATCTGAGAAATAAATATTAACTGCAACCACATGAACAAGGCTCTACATCACCATGACAAGTCTTACAGCTTTTAGTAACACGCTGCTCAAGAAATAAGAGAAACAAGGCATTCTTTAAAATCCCAGTCTATCAAAAAAGATTTAAAATACACCAGGGGTAAAGATGATTACACATATACCTCAATAATACTATATATCCTGCACTCGTGGAGTATAAGTGAGTCATTCCTATTTCCTACTGTAAGATATTAGGGTTTTATGTGACCTTGAAGGTCGGTAACATACACCTGCAGCCCCAGAGACTGCAGTTTCAGGACCATAGTATCAGGACCGTTCGTCCGTGGTTAGGGTGAAGGTTACAGCTACGGTTAGAGAAAAAGCAAGGCACTGTTTTAGGCCGATCATGCAGATTGTGTGACCATTGTGACTGTTAGTTTGAGAGGAGTCATAGTCAGTGTGTAGTTCAAAATAACAATGTAGATTTAACACCTCAAAGCAGCGTAAAAAGATAAGTAGAAAGAAAATTCCCCTCCTGTCAGATCTTTTTGGAACAGGAATGTCCCTCGCTGTAGAAATGGAGACTGTTCCATAGAGTGTTCTTGGTTTCATTTTCCAGATACAACTTATTATTTTGATCGTCTCCAGTGCCTTTGCTTTTGTCACATGCCCCAAAAATCCCCCACAACCTAGATATTAATGCACTGAAAAGTGATTTAAATTTGTTTTTTCAGCAACAGCCTCACTTTGGAATTAAATCCATCTCTCGGAACGAAATCCAACTAAAATTGCACACACTGAAGTGTTACTGCTGCGATTCTTCCTGTTTCTCCGGTAGAATTCATGCGGTCTCCTTCAATCTAATCAGTATATCACAGAGGCAATAGAGCCACGTCATTAAGTCACAGGGGTTCTAGAGCCAAGTCAGTATGTCACATGGGGACAGGAGCCACACCAGTACATCACAGGGACACTAGAGTCACGTTAGTACATGACAGGTACACTAGAGCCACGGCAGTACCTCTCAGGGCACTAGAGCCACGGCAGTACGTCACAGGGGACTAGAGCCACGTTAGTACATCGCAGGGACACTATAGCCACGTCTAGAGATGCGACAGTAAGTCACGGGGGGCACACAAGGTATGTCATTAAGTCAAAGGGGGCACTAGAGCCACAGCAGTACCTCAAAGGGCACTAGAGCCAAGGCACTATGTCATGGAGCAACAGAGCCACCGCAGTACCTCACGTGGCACTAAATCTGTCCCTGATGTCATTCGTCTTGAATAATTTTTTTTGTATGATTCTTCTGGAAAGGCCTTAAAGTCATCCAAAGAAAACCAATATCAGGGGCTGTAGAGAGAAGGCTCCCATTGTTGCATCTCCCTTTCGAAAAACTGTCATCTGCCATATTTTGTGCTGATGATGGAAAGCAGAGCCACAAATCAGCAAACACCTCTTTGTTCACATTTGGTACAGAACTCTTCTGAAACAGCCAACACAGACCTAATTATCATACAAATAGAACTAAACTTTCCTTCCACAACACTCTCCAGTTTGATGATGTCATTGCTGGGAAATCATACTTCTCTCATGATTTACTCACAAAGACTTTATAACTGGTTACTGGTGAAATTATATTTTTTATCTATACTGCTAATATTTGCCCTAAATATCAGTAATTGCTTTCCTTAATTACTAATCATTGTAAACTTCTCTTAGAAACATATCAGTCAATCTCTAAATCAGATTTTGAAGAATTTTGATTTTTTTTGCCAAAAGATGCGATTAATTAGAAAGACAATAACCATCAAATTAATTGATTATATAGTATACGATGAAGTATTGTTGGCAGTGGAAACATAAGTGAGGGATGTTGTAAAATCATGAAAATGTATTTATATTCTACATTTTCATATATAACATACATTATAGTTTATGAAATGTTTATTTGACCTGACCTACAGTAGGTGACTAAATATTCCTCCTAATGATTTAATTTAGTCTCCGTCACATTTAATTTTGAGCGTACCTGAAAGCTGATAATAAATAAACAATGATGTGAGCTTCTTGCTATTTAGTGACCTTTTGTCACTTTATTTTCTCCATTACCATGTTCAGAAGTTGGATTGAGGCTCATTCTAGTGTTTGGTTTGATTTCCGGAGCAGATTTCAAATCCTATTAAATCAACATGTTTTAAACACTGCAGCGGCGGCTTAACTAGTCAGGTCCTCATATTGTTTGTATTGTTCTGTTTCCATGGTGACTCATCAGACTCATTCTTTGGGAGTTTCAGATGAGTGTTTCAGGGTTGTAACTCAACAAATGCTCAATAGTTTCCCACACTGAACTTTATTTGCATATCTTCTTTGTGTTAGAGAGTTGTCTTCTCTATAGTTTGGAATTTAGATTTTTTTTTTTTAAAAAGATCTGTTGGGTACACAGGTCTTTTAAATAGGGTAGTGTATTTGAGTGACAGGAAGTAAAAAATTTTTAGGACTTAAGCAGTGAATATATATATATTGTGAAATTAGTTCTCTGCATCCCTGAGGAGCTGTGGGCGGGTCTTTGTCAAGGACTCTATGTCATGTACAAAGCAAGGGCAGTCCTGGGATCGAACCACCAACCTTCCAATTGGGGGAAAACCACCCTACCTCTTGAGCAACATCTACCCCTAAGAATGGAGGATCGAGAGAGAGGTGATGGGCCTCTCTCCAACTCTTCAAACCTGAAAATGAGTTTGGAAATGTGATGAGGGAGGCTACATCAGAACCTTTAATGGTTCTGATGGTCCTAGCTTGGACAGTCCTCTGCGTTTTCCATTTCATAAGAACATCTGCCACCACACAGATGAACAACAACAAAACATCAGAGTTGGAAGTTGTTCAAGGCTATCTGATGCTATATTTCTCATGGTGATGCAATTGGAACATTTTTCTTTTTTCTTTCTTTAGAAAATTCCTGATGTATGCAATTGACAAAAATTGTATTTAACTGGTTTATTTAATAGCTTACTTCCTTTTCTCTTCAATGAAATTCACAGACGGTGGGGTATCGTGCAGAGCGTATTCATTCATTCTTTTATTTTCTTCCGCTTATAACAATTGAGCAAAACAGTCTGACCTGCAACATGGTTTTCTGCATTATCAAACCCCTTGTGTACAATGTCAAGATAATTCAGAACCAATCCTGTTTTGTTGTCAGTATTTTCTATTTAGACTGTTACTTGAGTGGCGCCTGAGAAAAAAAAAACACGTTATGTGTTCTGTTAACATGATCTCAGTTATGATGGAGCGGAAATGTTAGACAAGCATCTAAGTTTCCTCTGCCTGCTTCCACCCTCCTCATCTAGCCACATGTGAAACCACAGTGGGACAGCTCGCCGGCCAAAGTAAACGCTTCAGTCGCTGGCCGGGATTGTGTTTACGCTGGATGCCGGACTCCTCACTCAAATTCCAGTGATAAATTACATCTCAGAGTGTGACGCTTTATTCATAATCATTGTATGCTACGAACCTGAACGTGTTCCCGAAGGTGAGCCGCCAGATAACGGAGTTAGTGTGTGTGCGTGCGAGTCTGACTCGGAACTGCACTGAGTCTGCATTAAAAATGTTCAAGACAAGAAAAAATGTGAAGGCCAACCACTGACAACAAATGGAGATGAAATGCAATTCAGGCGAAGCACTGAAGCCGCAGTTAAAGCCAATATATGTGAATCTGATTAGCTTCAGAACCCGAAATGGCATCTTCTGTCCAATACCTGAGATTAACTGTTTACCTAATCTACTCACCTGAACAGGCCTGAAACTATGTAATATGAAATATACACCGTTAACAGCTAGCAGGCAGTGAAAGAAAAAAGGGGTCATTTATAGCGTTGAAAGCATAAAAACTACGAGCATGAATTACGAAGAATGCTTTAAGGGTACACACAGCCGAAATAAGCTTCCCTAGTGGGATTGCTGGGTGGCAGGACGTGTGGAATATCTTCCCTAGCCTGCTGCCACCACAACCCGACCCCAGATAAGTGGAAGAAAATGGATGGTGATACAACCCCCCCAAACACACACATTGATTGTGATCAACCGGTTGCTGACTCCTTGTGTAGCTGCTCCTGATTGGTTCGAACTATTTTTTCCTGTATTAGCATCTCTAAATTAAGGGGACAGCTATTAATAAGCAGATTTATTCAGTGATGCATTGAAGGACAGAATCCTTTTGAAGCAAAATTATAAGTTCTGATTGTCAGTCTAATTGGATAAAACCAATGTAGACGCCTTGTTTAGTTATGAGGTACTGATACGAATCCCGTTTGTTAAGTGCTGTCCGACGAAATGATGAGCGGAACGCTGGAGAACAGGGAAAGTGCATATCTAGTCTGAATAATGAATGGCGAGCATATTGTGGATGGAAAAGGGGAGGATGTGGTTCAGTAATAGGCTGGTGAACATTTCTCTCTCTGCTAAATGTTTTGGTCTTGCCCGGACTCTTGTTTCCAAGAAAAGCTAATGAAAATTACATGTGACTGACTTTTACAGAATTTGTATGCTGCAGGCAGCGAAGGCATATTATTATATTAAAGCTGCTCCTTTGAGCATCAGCATACTTCCTGGCTGTGTTCCACTTATAGCAAACCATTTTGTTTGCTGTGTGCGTGGCAAAGCCCTCTTTCGAACTGTGTAGCCATCAGTATGCAGAGGTTTTTCTAGAAGAATTGAGTGTGAGGGCATGGCGTGGAGCTTTTTCGAAAGTAAAAAAGGTGTAAATAGAGTTCCTATTATTGCTTGAGTGATCCTACAACAATCCTGATCATGCTTTCAATGCCATCTTCATCAACATTGTTACAACTGAAAAAATACCTTTGCCTAGCTCAGTCCTTGGTTTTTTTCCACACACAATATGCCTTACAGATTGGCTACATTTTGAAAATGGATGCTTTATAGAAAAATGCATTTTAACATGCCTATGTTCCATTTTTTTTTGCGTAGGTATTTTAACAACTTCTTTCAGTGGTTTTCAGTCTTATAGGTGGGAATCTGATGAGGTTGAATGAAGGAGAACGGGCTGACAGATCATTGTTTTTGTTGTTTGGTCCGTGAGTTGATATTAGGCTGAAATTGCATCAACCATGTGCGAAGTGGAGCTTTGATATCACTGTTTCACAAGAATTGTGTTTTGGAAGTTTATACTGAGCCACAGACAGAACCATTTTCAAAAAAAGATTACAAAAGATGAACAATTTTCAAGACTGAAAATTGCCTCCGTTTGGAGGTTTTACAGGCTTGTCCAACTGAGAGGAGACCCCAGGGTAGACCCAGAACTCACTGGAGGTATTATATAACTCATCTGGCTAGGGAATGCTTCGGTATCCCTCGGGTTAAGCTTAAGAACATTGATGGCGAGATGGATGTCTGGAATACCCTTTTTGACCTGCTGCCATGCGACCCGACCAAGGATAAGTGGAAGAAAATTGAATGGAACTAAAAATGCAGTTGTATGAAGGAAAGGACAAACCACCCCAAAAGGGTCTTATGTGAAAACTGTTGTCCTGTAAAAGCCCCTAAGGCCAAAGTTCCTAATATAACGTTCTTATAATAACAAAGCAACGCCTGTGTAAAACTGAGCTGTGATCTTGATCATGTCTTCACTGCAGTGAAGAGGAGATTGATTCCCCTGTTGAATATGTATTTATTGATGTTGATGAGGAAAACTTTTCCGTTCTATGTAGACACTCAGAAAGTCGTTTGGGGTTTGTGTGTGCTTAATCTGTCTGAGGCAGTAGTAGGAAATTCTAACCAAAACCCAAGGCTTGTCTTTCCTTTGTTGCTCCACCTACCCCAGCGATGACACGTGCATGAGAAGCAGCCGAGAGGCGTTCACTTTCATCTTGTCGTTTGGCCGCTTTCCAAATGTACCGTCTTAACCACTGCTCATTTGTCTTCTCGTCCCACCCAGCGTCTCCTCGGCCTCTCATCCCTCTGCATATCTGTCTTGCAAACACATTTGAGTGTCTCCCTCTCTCCATCCCAGAGCTATGATTTAGGCGTCGGGGCTGCTCTCACTCCGTCCCAGCCCTGGATCAAGTTTCCCTGCCATTACTCAGTCGTTCCCCCCGCGAGGGGGCTCCATGTCAGTCACAGCAGAGCCTGCTTGCCTCCCCGGACCTGTGGACTGGGACGGTACGACCACAGACGCCCCTGGTCAGTGGAGTCGCTCCAGCTATGGCACAAACTCGCTGGAAAATCAAGCGAGAGGAGGAGAGGAGCTGGGTTAGCTGAAGTTTCAGAGCTGCATTTTCAATTTTTGAGTGCGGTGAAGGAAACTCCAGCATACAGTTCTCCTAATTTAGATATTTTTGTTGTTGATATCTTTATCCTTACACGTATAAGCCCAAGAGTTTGCTGTAAGGCCAGCTCGCCTCTATGGACCAGCCTCCTCTACACACCACTATATTCTCATAGAAATGATTCACAGGCAGCGATCAGAGAGCCCTACCAACCTGTTAACGTTGGACCCTCTTCCTCCAGTATCTGTCAAGGGAACCGGACGGGATCTCTTTATGACACAGCACAAACATCACTGGCTTGGCTTTTTCACCTGAGTAATGGATGCTGAGTAAAGCTACTAAATCATCAGGAATTGCGAGACCCTAAAAGTGTAATTTACAATATTAAGGGAGGGAAAGTGTGTACCTCTGTCTCTGCCTGTGCCCTTTGATAGAATGTAAAATGCAATCGAGGCTACGGCATCCTTCTCCTTGAAAGCCTGTTGTGCACTCTAGTGGAGCCATAACTCCTTCCCAGCCATCATCAAGCTCTCAACTCCTCACTAATTCAGTTAGGGCTGACATACGGCTGTTCTGTGTGATGCAAGGTAACATATCGCGTATAGGGAAGGACCACTCAGGATAGCCTAATCCTTCCTAATTGAAAGGGAGGCAGCGTTGTGGGCCAGTGGCTTTCATGTCGCTCATCTCTCTGCTTGTTTTACAGTAATGAGACATCTGGGCCTGAAGAACAGTCCTGTTTGTAGAGGGAGAAATGCCTCCTGAGCCTCAGGGCCTGTGAGGCTTTCTCAGACAAAACAGAGCTGACTGCTCCTGTCTCTATGTGGGCGTTTTATTTGCCCCGCACACAGCCTTGGCACAGCCTCCTTTGCCAATATGAATTTAAGATTAGAAATATTCCATTGGAATATATAATAATTTAGGGTTAGTTTGGACAAGAGTGAGGTTATTTAAAGGTAAGAGAGGATGATGATGTACTTACCCAGAGGATAGACTTGACTAACGTTTTCAGACCTCAGAAGTTGTCACGGACCACTGTTATTATAGTTGATTAATCTATCAATTATTGAAACGATTAATTGATTAATCGGATTATGGAATTTTTTTCTCCTGGTTAAATGAAGGTGAAGTAAAAATAAAAATGAATAAATAATTCACACCGTAACTAAAAAGCCCCTATTGAGAGATCAGCTTTTGAATTTAGCTATCAGTTGATTTAGGCACATGCCAACAAACGATAAGATGAATATTTCTTTCTAAAATATGTCTTTTAATGAACTTTACTGCTTTTGTTACAGACTATTAAACCAAGTAGGTTACTATACCAACAGGATATTTGCTGACCTGGAATTTAGGCCCCTCATGTTATATGGCACATCACTGCCGATACAAAAGATAAATTAAAGGTTCAAATAAATAATATAAAACAACATATATAAAATACGGCACTTTCTCTGGAATATATTTCAACAGCCATGTAAATTTAGAAAAATAAACAAGGATGGAGTAAAAAAACAAAAAAACATTCAGTGCTTTGTGCACTCTTGACCTCATTAACAATTCACTAAATTTCAAAACAGTAGCATTAAATCTAACAGAAACGTGACGTACGTGCCTTTTAACATTGAGCTAGCTAGCTAACTAATTACTTTGGAGAGATAATTCGTCAACATCTAGAGACACCTCGGCTTCACGTGCTCCTGCAGTACTGACCTGACCCTCGCCACGTCACGTCAGCTTTGCATATCTTGCAGTTTACAACCTTTTTAGCCGTGTTGAGAGTGACATTTTCCCACACCTTGGATGTTTTCTGTCGTGACTGTATTTCAGTAACACTGTTTACTTCCTTCTCATGTGGTGTCAGAGGCGGTGTCCAATGACGTCACCGACAAATCGACTACTAAATTTGTCAACAACTAATTTCATAATCGTTTTTTGTCTATAATGTTGATTATTTGCAGCAGCCATAGTTAAAATATATTGATAGATTTTGTGATACATATCATATCACCAGATTCTTGCCAATCACATTCATCATATTTCTAACCCATATAAATGCCTCCGCTCTGGGGTGAGTGGAGAAATCTCTCGGGGCACAGGACTCTGCTGGCTTGTTTGTTCGTTCTGCCACTTTGTCTGTGTGCCTCGAGCTTCAAGCAGCCATACTTGGACTTGTGTTGCCATTTTCACACAGTCTCAGTGACCTGCTTGTGTGTTCAGGCAGGCCTGCAGCTACACTCCCAATCCTTTTGGACATGCTAAGCCCCCTCTATGGCTCACCAGAGACCTTTAAATTGCTGCGTTTCACGAGCAGAAAAGCACCTCATATGTTTGAGGAGAAATTTCTCCTTTCGTTCTGTCTCTGAGGTAGTTCCAAATACAGAGAGAGGAAGTTTGTACATGTGATATTTTGCTTGTGTGAGCTGTTGAAAGTGAAATGCTTCTCGCATATGTGAAGCACTAGTTTCATCTTATTGGAGAAAATATAGCCTTGATTTGTGTGAAGCTGACTAGAATTGGCAGATACTTGATAGGCTTAAGGTTAATTCTAAACTGCTGTAATCTGTGATGTGGTTGATTTGAGAGCAGAGATAGCAGTGGTTCAGCATGTACCTGTCAGTACTAAATGATTGCTTATTTCCTGCCAGGTGGGAGGGGGGTGTAATAGCAAGCAGCTGCTTCAGCTGGACCTCACCTATCCTGTCTGTCCGCCTGCTGTTCTCTCGGGCTAGGCTGAAATCCAAACACCTACTTTTGCTCCAGTTCAGCACTGCCTGGCCCTTAATCATGAAAAGATGCTTGATGCACCTCAATGAGTGATAACACACTTTGAAAACATCACTGTTTGTACAGCGAGTTCACTCAAAGCCTACCACTTATGAAATGTAGGAATTACGGGAAAAAAAAACATAAAATGGAAACTTTAAGTTACAGTTAATTTGCTTATAAGCTTTATGTTTTATGGTTAGAATATGTCGAAAAGACAGAATTTTACTCTGAAAATACAAATGTTTTGTAAAATTAATTGAAAAATACCATAATATTAAAAGCAAGGCATTACTTTTAAAGTTTTATTCCATCTAACTGACAGATTTTGCTGGTATGAAAAGTTGAATAAACAACCTAACCATCTAGCAAAAGCATTCCATAATTTCTATCTATTTGTAAAGTAATGGTGAATTCTCGGTTAAAAAGAATTCTCGATCTCTGTAACTTACTGTTATTTGATGTAAATAACTACGTTAATGTAAACTTTTTGAGATTATATCTGTTTTTTATGGTAATTTACAGTAATGTCTTGTACATGGTGACTGTATTTTTCCATAAGAATTCTGGCAACAGCAGCTGCCAATATTTTACTTTGAGTTATACAGATTTATTATTATTATTTTAATTTTTACAGTTGGACTATTCTTATTATTCCCATTATGGCTTTCTTTTGAGATTAGCTATATGCCCCATCAATTTGCAAAGCTGAGGCACCCGCAGTGAGGGAAGCGTATTCATCACAAGGGTGAGAGGAGCATGCCGGATATTGCACTGGCTGTCCCCCCTTTCATTGGGATGAACATAAATCTGTGGAATGCTTCCCTGTGCTACAGGTCCAGGGAGGGGGAATGGGGGGTGGGGGCTGATGGGGTCCATTTTCCTTGGGTGGTAGAATTAAAGACCAAGTGGAGCGCTGTGGGGTTTGCTGACATTTGAGGATAGAAAAGATCAGCTTCAGCTAAGACAGACAGACAAAATCAGTATCTTAAGTGGACGATTGGCACTCTAAAAACGAGAACTGAGAACTGAGGACAGCATGAGGCTACTCCATGAATCACAGCTAATTAACAAAGTAATTAAGATTAGAATAAAGCTCAGAGAAGGACTTTAAATTGTCTTTACATACAAATAGACCACCAAAAGGAAATCCTTTCCCCTAAGATGCTCTCTTCTCTGTCACTCCCACCATGTGTCACACAAGGGACATCTGTTGAAAAGAGTGAGCCAATGTTACGGTGAGTTAAAGCCCTCTCCCTCCTCCATCAGGAGCACTGTTCATAATGCATTCGCTATACATATTTCAGCCTGAGTGAATTTATTTCAATAAATAATGTCACTCCAAGGACACACTTTGATCTCTCTGGGGTGGCCACGTCGCCTGTATGCTGCACCGCATTGTTATCTCATTCCTCTTGTGGCAAATGATAGATTAACAAATAGCTTTTAAACAGGACTCTGCGTATGTCCACAATTTTATAGCTGTTGCAAACCTTCCAAAGATGCCCCCTTTATGATGGATGTGTGCACCAGATGTATTTTAGCTGTGGGTATGGCCGTGATGTAAGGACTTGCTGCTGATTTCATAAAGTGGGCGCATAAAGGATGTGATTTATGGGTGGGATTAAGTCAAGATTACATTTTTGGTCCGCAGTATTTATGGAGGCGCTGTCATCTACTGTAGTGACTTAATAAATCCTGTATCCCCTCTCCTAAACTGCCTCTGCAGTAGAATGCTACAAAAGACATTCTTATGTCATGTAAGTTGATTCAACCCCTAATGAAGAACATCTCCAGGGCTTTGCAGAGACCCTTTAGTGGCTATGACCCGCTACATAGCCAGGCATCAACTTCTGGCACTGTTTAAGAAGAATCCTTGCCCTTGTCAACCTCTAATTCTGTAATTTTCCTAGATTTACATGCTGCAACCGTCTCCTTCAAATCCCACTAGACGTTTTCAATGTGATTCAGGTCAGGCTATTATGACTGCCGTTCAAAAGTAAAAATCTTTGATACAGTAGTGTAATTTTGAAAATATGTGCCCCTACGAAATATGATAGTACAGGCACTAGTTTTCCAAGATGAGATGATATTATGAGTTTGATTAAATCTGTGTACGGTGACTCATTGTACAGAGTTGATCGGCAATTTATCTCACCAACGTTTTCTTCAGGCATTCATGCATTACGAATGCATGACTTTATGACCCGTCGTTCGAGTGGTTTCACAAAGTTAGTTGGGTTGCTATGCGGCACAGAAAGTTCTACAGCTCTCAAATGAGGACGATCTGCTTTGAGGGACGAGATTGTCTCTTAATAGTGTTACTCTTTTTATTCTTTTAACATAAAAGTTTCTTACCTGGACTGCATCCAGGAAATCTATGCACAGACAGCGTGGTGCAGGAAACAATTCGGATTGGTGAGGCAATGAGCGGAGCATTTTGTAATTCCAATATCAGTCCATTAATGTAATTTAATTTAATTTCTTGGCCTTCATACGTTGGTCATACAGGAGTTAAGGGCGTGTCTTCAAGTGGATTACTAAACAAGTTAGTTGTGTTGCTTTGCTTTGCTGACCCAGCTTGAAAGCTCTCTTTGCATAAGATCTGCTCTTGGTTAACATCACTTGCCTCTAAAAGACTTTCGAACAACAGCGGATGATACGCTATGAGGCATGAGGTTTTCCACCTATTATGGTCAGGCGGTGGTTAAGGGAGCACTTGATATGCATGCAGAAGAGCCTTCTAAATGCACTGCTGCCTGTGAAGCGTTTTAAATGCCAATATCTCTCGATTGTTTTCACTTTATTCATTGTTGACTGCCAGAATCATGCCTGAGATCATATTAACTTTACAATCTTTGCATTCAACAGACTTCAGATTCAGGTTTTTTTTTTATTCTTTATTTTAATTGAATTATTTTGTCTCCATTATCCACCGCTGTTTCTAATTTTCCCATCGAGCCATATAACTTTTACTGCGTCATTATTTGTTTGAAGCCTTAGTCTTATACATATGTACTAAAAATTGGAAACCTGATTGCCCGTATACATAGCTGATAAGTAAATGTTCTCTAATATAAATCTTAATGGAAAATTATGTTATTAGGTCCTAATCAAAGACAATTGGTTTCTCATTTACATAAAGTTTAAGACATCAGCTTCACTTTTGGAGCTGGAGAGTTCATTATCTGGTTTGACGCTGCACCCGATCATGTATGTAGGATAACACAGGAGTAGGCCCCAGTTGAAAAGTATTCTCTGCTCTGGGTGCAAATAAAACCCTGTTTCCTGTACTGTCTTGTGCAATTTCAGTGTAGCGCCTGAACATTTCCACTTCACCTCAGATAGTTGTGTGTTGTTGAAAGACACGGGTCAAGTCAGTGGTTAAGAAATTTAAGTGGGGTCTGCGTCGAGTTAGAGGCCATGAAATTTTCTTTCAGTGCCTTTCTTGAATCACACTCAAATACCAGGTCTTAATTATCTCTCAGAACTCGGATGCAAGGAGAGATCAGCCTAAAGGTGAAACTTCCAAATTAACTGATGCTGGTTCTTTTCTTCTTTTGATTTGAATTGGCTAAATTTATTACTTGCAAAAACTTAGTATTCCTATGAAAGTCAGCCACCTCCCTGTCAGACTACAGTAGATTTGTCGCATAACGGAAAATCACTTCCTTTTCTCTTTCCTCTCAGGCAGGAAGGGGTTACTCTCCATGTTTCCTGTCCTATTCCCAGAGCGCCAGCTACGTTCTGATTGCTTTCTTGATGTTAAACATTCCCAGGCTCCTATAACCTTCCAGCTTGCCTCCGCCATCCTAGAGCTGTCCCAGGTGAATGAGTGGGCGAACCTCCTGTTTTTTAAGGATAAAATCTCACACGGGGGGCGGGAGATACGGGGACTGGAGGGGTAGAGAGCGGTGCGATAGGAAAGCATTTTCCTTTTCATTCCGTTGAGTTGGTGTAAGTCTGTGGGAAAACATGTTTTCCAGTTCCAGGTTTGTTTGAGACAGTGTTTGCAAAAGGAGAAGCCGGTGTGTGGGTGATAAATATATATGAATCAACTTGAGGATCTTGCTTCTCTGACTTATCTGACTCATATTTTCTGGATCTCAGGTCTAGCATGTGCTTCCCTTTCATAAGTCATTCCCTCAGTTTTTTCTCCATGACTCCCTCCTACTCACCTCTGTCCCTCCCGGGAAACCTGATTGACAGCTGAGTTATGTTATCTCATCTGAGTCAGCGGAGCCTTTGCATCAGTCCTGAAACAAATCCAGATTGAACTAACATGCCTGCGTGGGGGGCTGTGGTGTGGATGTGACCCAGGAGCGGAGCCGAGCCAAGCCGGACTATATTTAGCTCGACGATGCTCAGGCTAATTGCCCTCCCAGGCCTAATCATTTCCAGGTTCTGCAGCTCACAAACGACAGGAGGGGAGGCCAAACACCCACTAACCTCATGTTAAAGAGATGTCGGCATCAATGGGACTGTCAGAGCGCTCCACAGACAAGACAAATTAGCACAATATCCTTCCTCATACGCTATTAGATGCTCCATAAGTGGATTCGATTGGAGAGCCCAGTATTGCTGTCTGCTGTGTTCTGTTAATAGAATATGTTTTTCCTGGGACTGTATCAGTAAATATTCAGTCTTGGCAGTATCCTCTACAGGCGACACTGGGAGGCTGTGTTCACTTCTTTTTGGTGCCTATTTGAATGATAAATCCCTCCCACATCCAGCTTAGCCAGCCCCAGTCAGGCCCACATGACTGGGACTGAAACCATTCTGCACCAGAGCCTCCACCCTGCTGAACTTGCCTCAGCTGTGATATGGCACTGCTAGAAAAGTTAACTTTGTGATATTTTTTTTCACCAACCCCTCTTCTTTAGTTCCTTTTCTTGTCAGGTTACATGGCTTCCTGTGTGGTTCCTGTCCTCAGGTTAAACTGCGGGTACATGATGGGTCAGATCCGGGGGTAAGGGGGGTTTGTCCTTAGCGGTGGTAGGATGAGCTGGGCTGCCCAAAGCTTCCTTCCTGGTCTAGTTCCCAAATGAGTGCTGGGAAACCTGATTTTCCCAACTCCTTTTCCATCATGCCTACCTGGGGGGAGAAAGGTGGACTTAAATTGTGAAATAATAATATCACATTTATGAGCTATCATGGAAAAGGATAAGGACAATCTGTGTCGTTCACTAATCACTTGGTTGATGTTACAAACATCTGCTTCTGAACAGTCATAAGATTATAACCAGCCGTTATGATTGGGCAATCCATTACTGCTTTCTATCAGAACCATGGTTGACTTTTTAGGATATCTGTAACTCTTCTGTGGGATTAGAAAACACGGGCCACACTCGACCACATGTTTCAATACACCTGGGTTTCCCACAATTCTCCCAGTTGTTCACCGATTTTCCTTCTTAAGATCACATTGGTAGACACTAACAATTGCTGACCAAGAACACAAGACGTACAGTTCTAGAGATGATCTGACCCAGTCTTCTAGCATCATAATTTGGTCTTTGTTAAAGTCGCATGACTTAAAATCACTACAGAAATGCAAACATTAACCTTTTATGTTTCAGAAATAACATGACTGTAAAAGTCAGAAATGCTTTAAATGAACATGATTACTTCACCATTTGTGATTAGAAAGCCTCTTAAATGTTTTTTGATATTTTACACTAATTAATGCAGTTAATTGTATTCATAAATATATATTCATTAATATATGAAGTTGAATCCATGTGCCACCCACAACTCAGCATAAGTGAGTTTTTCACATTGGAGAGTTTGCTGCAGCTCCCATTCCTATCAGTTCTGAAGAGTCATGCTTTTTATTAAATGTCATTTTTCATGGGGCTGAACAACCAATCCGAATATCCAAAGACCAACACGACCAAGAGCAATATCCTAATCACAGGCGCTGTAATTTTTGATGAAAGTAAAATGTGTCACAACATTCCATTACAAATGAAGCATTGAGGTGCTACAGAGACGCTCTAGTCGACAAATCAAGCTCTCCGAGATGCTTGTTTGCTACTTACAAAAGCCAAAGTCACACATCCCCATTTATTTTTTTAGTGAAAATGGAATGCAAAGGTAATCAGTCATATCGAAAGAAAATAACAATAATCTTATTTTGCTTGAACATCTTATAATGACTTACATTATGAATTATTAGTCGTTGCTGTCCTTAAAGCCGGTCCCCGTATCAATATTCAGCGGTTTTAACGTTTCTGGTGCCTGAGAGATTTAGGGCCCCATCATCTCCTCATGAACGCTGCCTTTGTTAATGACTGAAAACAATCTGTCACGTGAGATTTAGTGGTGGTGATCATGATTTGTTGGCTTTATGTGTTTGGATACGTATTATTTTTAGTTTAAGCTCCCTTCTTTCTAACATCCATCTGCTTTAAGTCCTGCACATGGAGACACAGGCTGTTCTTCAGAATAACTATGCAGCAATGCTATTTGTTGCTTGTATGGTCCACAGGGAATAATATTTTTAAGGACTTTCTGGTTTATCAGATTAAAACTGTTCAACATTACCAGACGCACAATAATTATTGTATTTGTGCAATAATTGTATCCTCTGTACAATGGTACATTCCATTCTCCATTCATGTTCTTCGAGTCACGTCCTGGTGCCAGCAGGCTGGGAAGGTTATTCCGGATGTTCCTCTCCCCAGCTACTCTCTCCAGCTCATCCTGTGGAATCTCGATGCGTTCTCAGACCAGATAAGATGTATATTATCTCCAAGTGAATTCTAGGTCTCATCCAAATTGGACTATCCTGAAAAACATCCAATGGAAGGCGTCCTGGAGGCATCCTAGTTAGGGGCCCTAAAAACCTCAACTGGCTCCATTCAAAGGAGCAGCGGCTCCACTCCGAGCTCCAAACTTATGTCTAAGGATAATGCTACAAATCCCAGAATGTTCAATAATTTCACCATTTTATGAAATTTACTTTTAGTGGTTCAACGAACGACGGATGATCCGTGTGTGGATCTGATTGCCCTTCAAGGGTCGCACCGAACCTGATCCACCGATC
This sequence comes from Lophius americanus, assembly GCA_037951165.1. Taxonomy (NCBI): domain Eukaryota; kingdom Metazoa; phylum Chordata; class Actinopteri; order Lophiiformes; family Lophiidae; genus Lophius; species Lophius americanus. Next base: position 5,824,292 of record JBBDHG010000015.1, on the reverse strand, counting down.
ACTATATAAGTGTGAAAACATTTTTACGGCCACTTTTAATTTAAAAGAAATATTTATTTACATTTTAATATAGACTTTCAGATGAAAGATTCACCGACCAATAGTGTTGTCGTTTGAGTCAACATTTGCAATTTGACAAATTATCCGATCTGTGATCCAAAGGTAATGATCTTATTCTGTTTGTAATCATGAGTTTTAGGATGCGTTGCCCTTCTACTAACTCTTAATGGCTAATTATCTCATTTTAACGGACTTTACCTACTACTCATACCAGCCATAGTAATACGAGGGCGACTCACCATAGTTTGTGCACAGTTGTATCATTAAGAGACCCCTTTACAGTCTAAACATTGACAAAAGTCTAAATCCAAGCTTGCCTCTACAGAAACCTCACCACAGCATCTTCCAGGCTGCAGTCTCAGTCAAAAGGTGATTGGAGAGAGAGAGGAACAGAATAAGTGAACTCTGTTTGTCAGCTTTTAAGCCCTGAAATTGATTCTTCTTCTGCGCTCTTTATTCTAATGACAGGCTAATCTTCCCTCCCGTTCCTCTCTGTTATAAATAGAGCCTCTTATTTCCCATCTCCTCGGTGCAATGCTGCTGAAAATTAGCACCCATCATGAGTCTGCGCTCAGAGCATTTAATTGGCATCACTAAGCCCCTCCGAAAAGGTAACCTGTGGCTGGTGAAGCCCAATCATGGAAATGCACTTCTCTTGCCACTTTCATTCAACTGGTGAAATAAAAGTCTCCGTTCTGAGAGATAGCGGAATACAATATCCAAATATTGATGTGATTTCAGAGTGCTTTTTGTAGGGATTGTCAGCCCTATTCTAATGATATTACTAGAGATCGATTAAGTTTTATTAACGTTCATTGACTTTCCATCACACCTAAGTTTGTTATTGAAGTAACATAACTGTAACACTCATAGAGCAAAGTAGTACTGCTGCCAGAGTATCTCTTTGACCTAATAATTCAGATCTAAACCTAAGATCAGAATGATGATGCTTCTAACATCTAACATTTAGCTAACATCGCGTAGCACAATGCGCTCAGCAAAACTTTTTAAATACCGTGGACAGAATTGTGTTCGTAATTCAAAGCTTAAAAAAAAAGGAAAAATATTTGATTTTAACTTAACTCATAAGGACATCAAATATATCAAATAACCATGTTGACCAACACAGTTTTTTAGGGTTTTTTAAGGACTTCCTGAACCTTTTAAAAGATACTCTGGGACCCCTGATTAGAATTGATGGGGGGGGGGGAATTAATATCTACATATAAATTAATAAATCTTTATTATATTTTAATTTTGCTTCAGTCATGACATTTGATAGTACGCTTATTGAATTTACCATTTTTCATATTGCTTTTTTCTAATCTATTGAATTGGAGAGGAGACATACACACCGCCTTACTGTGTGTGTGTGTGCGTGTGTGCGCATGTGAGGTTTGTGTGTGGCCGCGTGTGCGCCCGCTCTTGGAGACAGCCGGCCTGCTCTGTGGTCTGTCTGGCAGGCTGTAGGGTCTCTGTGTTGCCCTGATAGCGCTTGTTCCTTTGAGGCCTCAACATGCTATGGATAACGACACCAGTCTCATCCAGAGTCTGATCTCAGGCCAGCATGAGACGATCCAAGGTTTCAGCTGCCAGGACCTGGGAAGGATAAAGATACACCCCTGGCTGATTGGTTGAGCACCTCGTCAAAAGTGTAACAAAGGTTTGAGAGCTGATGGCACCCGTCCTCCCTGCTCAGGATGCACCCTCAGAGGAGAAGCCCACCTTTCTTGTCTCCCCTTGATCTGCCTAGACTTAACAACCCCCCTTCTGTCTCTTCCCCCTGAAACCATCTTTCTTCTTGTTCTTCGTTTCCCCTCCAAGCTCCTCGTCAGATCCACACGGCCAGATTTTTATCACTTTTCTGCAAGTCCTGCAAGGGGAACCTTGAGGGTCTCAGTGGGATCAATTTAAAAAGGAAGTGCTTGTCTCTCCTCCTCTCCTTGGCCCTCTCGGCTGATTGGGTCCGCTCGCCAGGAACTCACAGGCTTTTGATCTCAGCCCCCCTCGCTACCCCCCACCCAACCATGCTTACAGTTTTTGTCGGAGCCTGGTTCTTAAAAAAAAAAAGAATCTGTTCCACTTTCTGAGAAATATGGGGCCCATCCTCTTTCTCTGCACCTGTGAGGGACAGAATAAAAGTTTTGTAAACCCATTGGGTGGTACTAACAATCCATGGCAGGATTGACTCCTCTTTGAAGATGTGAGGGCAATCCGTCTCTTCAGGTGGAGTTAACGCCGAAGAGCTCTTACGGTCCTCGGGCAGGTTGCTTGAACAACCAGTGAGAAGAAGCTGGGAGGTTTGATGCATAATTCAGGCAGTGCTGGGAACGGCTCTCTCTGTTACAAAGAGGAGAAAGGTACAAGGTGGTGCCTGGCAGCGTGCCTGCTGAGCTGTGTTGAAGGTGCTCCCTCCTTTGTACGACATGATGAAACAGTGACCCTGCCGTTAGAGGGACTAGATTAGACTACAATAACCCACCAGGGATTGCTGTGTCCAGGGTATTTAATGGAAATCTAGAACACATGTTAAAGGGTAATACTTTATTGCAACGTGATCTCATTTTATCTTTTTTAGGCCATCTTTCTGATCGTTTTTAAATGTGATTGGGCTGAAAGTTGGCAGCAGGAACACCCGGCAAGACCTGCAATTCTGGAGATGCTCTTAATTTGGTCTTCGTGTCAAAGTCACGAAGATCCTTAATGCTTGAACTGCCTGACTAAATGTTCACTTGCTAACTAAAATAGCCCATCTGCTGACAGGCAGATGTCTATTTTTTTAAAACCTGTCAGCGGTTATAATGTTATGACTGATCAGTGTATTTGTGTCATGGAGAACTTTTCCAACTCCATGTTTGCATTGCCACATTTGTATTTGTTGATATTCTGATGATAATATTGTGGCAGAGTTTTAGTCACTCCTTTTTACAGTGAGATTGCTTCTCGTTGTCACAAACTATTTAGCTGATGAAAGTCAAGTACCAAAACATCGCAATGAAGTCAAAACTGCAAGTTAGTCATTGTAAAAATAATTTCTTTTTGCAAATATAGAAGTTTTCTGTACTTTCAGACTTTAAAAAGTCTGAGTCTTAAATTTCATGTATTATGGTCTTAAAATGCCTTAACTGTTTGAAGCCTGCAGAAACCCTGCTCTAAATCATAACGGCTGAAATTGCCAGAAGTAAAAAATTGAAGATGCCTGATGTCTTCAGATTACTGATTGAAATTGAAATCACACATTTTGTTGTGATTTTCATTACCGGAAACATGTGGCACTGTAACAAAGATGGATGATGAACAACATCAGGATATTGGAGCGGGCTGAAATCTAAGCTGTTTAAGGCCATTCAAAGGTCAGATCTTTGATCTTTTGGAATGATTATACTATATTTAATGAAGAAAGATAGTGTTTGCTGACATTCATTTGATTCATTTTGACATGTCATTTTCCAAGAAAAATAATTTTTTTACAAGAAAACCAATGATTTTAATGCAGACAACATATTGTGTAATAGCATAACATGTAACATTTTAGGTTAAATCTATATTTGGTTAAGTAGGGTGTAGGTCTTGGCGATTACTCGTTAATACATCAAAGGTGAATTTACAATTCAGGCGTATATATGATCTAATTTCTGAAGTTTACAGATTCTGCAGCATTTTAATTGAAATCATAAGCCGCAGCAAAACTCGTTAGCTTAGCAGAAGCTTATGTTACAACAAGCGAGGCATTTGTAGGCAAAATGCTAACTAAGATGTCTACTGAGTAACCGAAGAGCTAACATCACATAGCACAAGCGGAAACAGTAGTGGTATTTTCTTATCCCCCTTAAACTAATTTTTCAGGTAATTTCTTTTATTTCTACCACTTTATATCCCTGTTGTTTGACGACAATTTTTCTAATCTTTCTCTGGTAGCTACATGGAGGACGTGCATAGTTTTGATACTATGCCGAAGTCCGATGGGTCCCGTCAGAATTCAAAGGGGGCCAATCTGGGTTCGGGCACAAATAAACGGTCTACCGGGTTCCTGTCAGACTCGATTAATAGTTTCTCTGAGTTGCACCGGTTTTCAGATAGCTATTTAGAAATGACGTAAGCGTTTGATGTCAGATGAGGTTGGGTTTGGTCATAATAGCGAATTTGAACATTATACTTTAATTTTTCGGTATCGGAGATGTTGTTTAACGGGACTGCTAGGAAGACTGCATTGGTTATGTGTCGTATTTCTGCGGGTAAAATCTTATCTCAAGGAAGAACTTCGATGCTTCGACAACGAAGGTTTTGAGGGATTGTGATTTGGATGTCTAAGTCTTAGTCTAATGAAGCAGTTCATCAATGGTAAGACACAATTTCAATATACTTAATACTGCTGATGACAGAGTGTAATGTTTATGCACGATGAGTTGAATACAGCAGCTATAACGGTATAGAGCCAAAAACAGTCCCTTTTACGGTCAATTACTATGCCGACATGATCAGGGGTTCAGGGTAAACAGGCAAGTGGTAACCATGGTAATAATGACTGCGTGACAGCCTGCTACCTCAGTGTGCCAGCTAGTTTTTAACGTGTCGGACTCCGGACAAATTCTTACATCAAAAACAGAAGGTCTGCGCTGTTTGGGCCAGAATGATCACTAGTTTACTGGACTCAGTCGGGCTCAGACATGCATGCACTCGACCGTGCTTGAGTGCACATTCGAGCTGTTAGGGTTAACCCTTAAGTGGTGACACACATCTATCTGTGTTACACACAGACAGCACAGTGCGCTTTTAAATTTTTCAGGTGATGATGCATGATGTGAACTGAATGGTGAGGTCGTGGACAGAATCGCAATTTCAATGCTGAGCATAAAATCGGCGATTGTCATTTTAGCAGAATTCGCCCGGCCCAATGATTTAGTTATATAACATTCTGACGATCGGGCAGCAAGATGAAACTGTGATTGGGCCAGAGCCTGTCACCCTCTTCCTCATTTTCTTCCTTCATACACTCCTGCCAGGTCACAGGATGTCGAAATGACGTTTTTCATCTCCTACCTCGCTGGCCTCTGGTCTCTAGGAGAAGATATAGTCATGACTCAAAATTTAACTCTTGGTAAATTCAGCTAAAACACGGGTTCTTGTGCTTTGGTCTGTTTAGGCCATGTCATGAGAAAATGACCATATTTCAGTTAGAATAAATAACTTTTCTTGACTGCTGAGATTTTTTTGGCCGGTTTCAGCTCTTGCCTTTGAAGGGGAGCTCTCCTTCTTTCCAGTGCTCTTGGGTCCCTCAGTGATGACATCATCGCAGCAATCGTGCTCTAATTGAGGTTTAATGCTAGAGTAGAGAAAGTAGGCCTATAATTTTCCCGCCCCGGCCTGGAATAGAGAGGACAGCTTTTCATGTGGTCTGGGTTAATTTAGGTTGCAAAGCTGCAGCTGTGGGACACCTCACACTTTAAGTCCTTCTCGTTCGGCCTTGAGATTAAAAATACGGGGAAAGCAGCTTGTTTAGAAAGGACTTACATTGACTGAACACAGAATGAAGCATAAGTCAATATGCTGTTGGTGATACTTAAAAAGCCTTGGCACTCTCTGTTCCACTAAACACCGACATGGAAACTGGACTTGAAGAAGTTTTGCTAATCATTTTTCCTGGGCCTGCTACAAAACCACCAAAGTTCTTAAGTAAGCCTTGAAGAAATAAATCAATCCTTCCACCACCTCCTGCCTAAAAGCTGTGCTCAGTCTGAATGTGAGGCTAAACTGGTGCAACGCAGTGTGCATTCTATAGCTCTGTGTCGATTGTGGAAGGGGAGGAAGAAACAGCTGTAATATGGGGGAATAGTTGTGTTGGGAATAATGTGATTGTACAATCACAGACCTGGGGCGTAATGACATTCATCCTCCCATCTAGGCACACACATGCACACTGACACAAACACTGAGCTCTACCTGCTCTTTATCCCATCCGCCATATGAGGGCCTATGTAAACAACAGGTCTGTTTGAAGTGGTAACCTTAAGCACAAGCATAATCATTGACATCATCAGGCGCTTACTGGTCTCAGAGAAGGGGGGCAGAAAAAGCCCGGGGAAACCATCAGAGCCTTTAAAGATACCTGATAGCAGCTGGAGACCCTAACGGTTACAGTCTGCCCTAACTTACTGTTAGAAATGCCCTGTCTATAGGACAATTTTACCTTAACATGTAGAAGTGTTTCCTTTGCATTCATCATTTTTGACACGATTGAGAAAGCTCTAGTATGCAATGCTGGCTAGTATTGTAAGCTTACAAAATTAGCTGCTGATTGGGGGGGGCAATTAATTGTTAAAAAAATGGCATCTTGATTGATACAATCATGCTATCTCATATTTGAAGTAAGAGAATGTGGTATTGGGCCACATGATCCTGTGCAGCACAAACTAAAAGTACAAATGTGAGCAAGAAAGAAAGATGGAAAGAAAACTACAAAAAAAATGAAAAAAAAGATCCAAAAGAAAAGCCCGCTGACGCAGGTGAGAACAAGATGAATAACAATGAGCTTCCAGAGTAAAGTTGAAGTTTTGTAGATTCAAAGAAGACAGTGAAAGCCAAAAGCCTCAGCCTTACTGTATTTAAGGCAGAGAACGGAACTTCCAGTTTCGTTAAACTTTCGTCACAATCGATGTGAACACAGTTTAAGAGAAAAGCTAAAAAACAAACTCTCACAACCATTCTTCTGTTATATACAGTATATTACTGAAAAAGATTTACATTAGCGTTAGCATAAACTGAATGCTACGTATTATGCTCGGCGAGAACTTTATTTATCCAAATAAAATCAAATTGCATTTGATTCCATTCAATCACAGAGCTTAGTTGGAAAGACAATTCTTGGGCACTCCGATGTCAGAAGTCTGATGTAACTAACGGAACAGATTGGAAAGGATATCTTGTGACCTCCTGACGGAGAACAGAGGCGGATTGAGCCTCAGCGGGCAGAACAGCTGCAAGACACTTCTATTGCTTCAGTTGTAGAAATCTTTTTCACCAGCATTTTCCACACAGAGCTTTGAAATCTTGTCATAAAAGACTGCATAGTCCTTTGGTTTCTGAGGTTTTCAACACACCCCCTTGTGGTTTTTTGATTGTTTACTATTGTGCTGTTTTCCTGATCACAAAATTGATAAAGGTGGTATTGAAAGCAAGCTCTGCGCCATTGCAAGTTCGATGGATCAAGAATATAAAAATAATCTCTATTTTTCAGATTATTTGATTCGGGCCCATACCCAATCCACCATGTTTGGAGTAATCCTTCTAGTAGTAATCCTGCAACCAAACAAACCAACCAACAAAGAGTGATGTATGTATTGCATAACTCACCATGTATTATATGTATTTACAGGTGTATGATTGAAATGCTAAGGCAGGTGCAATATGCTTATATGAGATCCGGCTTTCTACGTGTTTGTGTAAGTTACCCTACAAATGAATAAAAATCATTCAGGCTTGTAAACGTCACACATAGTTTTACAAGCACTGTCTTGAAAATCACAAGCGTAAGCATTTTTAAGTTGGTATTAGAATTATTCCAAGGTTTCACGCCAACATGCAGACATACATGATAAGGTGTGAATCAGTTCATGGGTAATACTAGATGGCTGTGATTAAGAATTGAGAGTTTTGTGAGAAACTGTCTGAAACTTGCACAAACACACTCCTGCACATACTGATCCCGTAGCAGTGCAGTCCAGCTGGACTCAAACTTGCTAACTCCAGAGCATAGTTGCTGGTTATTAGTGCTGTCAGAGTCAACATAACAACGTCCTGTTCAGCGGGTGAGCACTTGGGTAAGACATAAGCTGAGTTTACATGGAAACTTTTCTTTTTTCCCCCCATTGAAATCATTCTGAAAGAAAATTTCTGGTTGACATGAGCAGTGATCTAATCGCGAATGGTGTTTAAATGCGTCAACATATTAATTGGAACAGCAGTCCACAGCTTTGTGATGAGCACCAAAGCAACCAATAGATGGGTGTCAGGTGGGCGTCTATCATTCTGCTGCTTTTAATGAAGAAACGGCTTCATATAACTCCTGTTTACCCCTATAGCCTGGCGGAGACACAAGGGAGGGAGAGAGGAAAAAGGCGTTCACGACCATCATTACGACGTTATCAAATATTAAGTGATGCCTAGTTGCGTGGTAAACTCAGCAGAGATGTTACGTTAACATCAACAACATCCGAAGTAACATAAAAAGCAGAAACTCCACATCACGCGTTTCATCCTGAGTACCCACATCCGTCAATGGTCAGAGTCTTTCACCAGTGGTCTTCCTCCTCTTTAATTACTTGATTTATTATTGCATAATAGTTGGGTTGGAGCTTCTGATCCACTTTTGTTGTTTCGGGGTCTTTGCCTTAGAATCTATGTTTTCAAAGTATGCCAGCGCTTTTTAATGTGTTCCCAGCGTCATCCTCTCATGATTCCTTTTGTTTGTTTTCTAGGACCAGTTTTTAGAGTTCATTATTTCTTACTTTCTCACTTAAATTTTTGAGCTTTTTTTTAAAAAACTAAATCCCTGCTGTGGTCTAGATCATTAAATGCCGGCATCGCATACATGAGTAGTTCTGCGGGGCATGAGAAGGCTTTTTCTCAATTGGAAAGAGCCTTCTCATCTGGAGAGGGGTTTCTACACGAAGCATCTGATTAGGCTTTTCGTCCGATTTCCTTGTAAAACCCACTTAAAGAGAGACAACAGGTTTAGGGTCGATCCTTGGACTGTTTCGAAAATCCAGATTTTCTTGTTACACTGCTCCAACGTTTAATGGGAGCTCTTGAATCACAGACCGAATTTTGAAATATTCAAGTTAAAAATCTTTATGTAATCTTTATCTAATTACATGAATAATTAGTTATGGATTCTGGATTCTAAAACACAGCCAAAATCAAAGTGAAGAACTGAAATCACCCATTGATCCAACTTTTGTGAGTTTCAAGACGACAACTTATGTTGTGGCTCAGTGGCTTGTTCAAACCAAACCTGCATGTTTGCACTCCTGACAAAGTCTGGGCTTGCTCCCGATGAGAAAGTGGATTTTGTCCTTGGGTATCTCCTCCCAGATCTAGATCAGGTCATCAGCGGCCTCCTGGACAGAGTGTGTTGCCACTTGACGGCGTTGGATGTACCAGATCTGGGGAACTTGAGGGCTCATTAGTGGCATCCATCATTTCATGAATGGTTTGGGAAATACAATAACTCTTACAACCATGGTCTGAAGCCTTAAAAAAAACAACAACAACTGCTGAATACTTTAAAGTGGGCGGTAAATTTGGTGGTGCTTTATACCGGCTCTTTTTTTTACAGAATCCATCTTTACATTTAAGCAGCCCCTTAAAGATCTACCCTGTACAAGATTTCACCAAAATTCCCCAATGTTTTTTTGAACTCTCCTGCAGCTAAACCGAAGGACGAACTTAAATGTAGGTGATGATAGGGCTGTGACAGTATGGATTTTTGGAAAAGTCAAACTCGTCATACTTACACTGATAAAACCAATGAGTTACATATAATAATCTCGGATTAATTTAATTATTAGTCAACATCAAAAATATTTCATGTCATGATGTGAAAACATCAACATTGAAGTGTCTGTTGGATCCGGATAAGTACTTTTCCCTCAGTCCTCGACACGCCTCATCAGAATCGACCTGTTTAGACTCAAAGACCTGCACCGTCTGAAAAAGTGTTCCAGCACTACGTGTCCTGAGCTCATGTATCTCAATTATTTATCCACAACACTAGAATGATTGCGCTATGATGAGGGACAGAAAATTCCTTTATTATGCTCTTTATGTTGTTATGTCGCGCAGCAATTTTCCTCCTGAAACAAAGGGGGTGTCAGGGCAATTTAGCCCCCCAGCCTACGCCTGAGCACCCATAGAGCTTAGAGATGCAACACAGGTTCTGCTGAGTCGCACATGAGCCACGGTGTCTGCTTCTTCCCCCTCTGCCTCCCCTCCTGAGTTGCTCTAACAAGGTTGTTGGAAGAGGATAAGGCGTGTTAAATGAATAATTTACACACAAGAGCGCTCCTTATTTATTTAATGCTGCTGAAGCTGACTGAGTGGGAAGCTGGTGTCCCCAATTCTCAGAGACTGGCTAAACGAGCGTCCGCCCGGCTCAATGGAGGCCGAAGCGACAGGCGTTTAGACGAGCAGTGAGGCGGGGGTTGAGAGACAATTTATAGATGGTGTGAGGAACATTCATACAGAGAGGTTTTAGTGTTTAAATCGTGTCGGTGAAAGGTGAAATCCTTTACCCTATCCCCAGGATTTTGTGGAATAATGCTGATGAATGCATGGATAAATACTACAAGGGTGTCATGTTTTTATGCAGCCCAAGTTGATTAAAAATAGATAAAATACAATAATAATGCTTCCGACTCTAATACTTAAACAAAGTTTTTTTATTTTTCTTCATAACAATATTGTGATGTCACAATATTTCAAAACAGTTCTCCTAGAGCCCGCCCATTGACCTTTAAACTACTAACTCCTGCCAATCAACTGCCAGCAAGCATTTACCTAAACCTGTCTCGTAATAATGCCTTAACTGTTTCTAAACCTGCGTTGAGTGATGATTTTTAAATGTATTTCAGTCAATTTTTTAATTTTGGTTTGTAAAATACTTTTTCGGTATCTCTAAATATCTCATCGCTATCTATCTTTAGCCATCTGCCTCTACCGATCTCAAATATATCTCTATCTTTCTCTATTGCTGTTTGTCTCTTTATCGCTGTCTTTTTATATCTATTTCTATCTGTTCTATAATTTATGTCTGTCTATATTGATATCTCCCCCTCTTACTCTCTCTCTCTCTCTCTCTTTCTCTGTCTCCCTGTCTCTCTTTCTCTCTCTCTCTTTCTCCGTCTCCCTGTCTCTCTTTCTCTCTCTCTCTTTCTCCGTCTCCCTGTCTCTCTTTCTCTCTCTCTCTCTCGTAATCTCTATTGTGTTCTCTCTATATCTCACTTTGGGTTCCATCTTAATTGCATTATAAATCTCTTACAGAGTTTGCCTTTTTCCCCTCTTACTCTTTTAAATATTAATTTAAGATATTCATGTTGGATGTCTTTACAGGGGTTGTGTGGAGAGGGAGGGACTGGACCACATCCCGGGAAACACCCAGGAAGAGGAGGAGGAAGAGGAGCAAGGGAGCAGCTGACAAGGAAGGATCATTCAATTGGTAAACCCTTTTTTTTTTTTTAGTATATGCATACTTCGACACCCGCACAGAAAACTATTTGAAGAATTTCACCATCAACAGAACTTTAAAAAAATTAAAAGAAAGACAACATTTATGAAATACACAAAAACATTAATTAAGAATTAAAATACAATGTCTTAAAGGGAACCCCGACTAAAAAGACATTAAGGTATCATTATGCCATAAATGTTATTTCATTATGTTACACAGTGTTAAAAACACATAAAATACTGACATTACTTTATAAGTCTCCTAGGTCGCCATTACTTTAACGGCGCATTGCATTATGGGTTGATGATGTAGAATGGTTGTTGTTGCGCCGAGCCGCTGTTAGTTATTGTTTTTGTAGCGTTGTTGAGAGAAAAATCGATATAATGCCGCATTGTGCTGCTTTTGGTTTTACTTTTCAGTCGAAGGGCAATAAAGGAGGGGATGTTAGTCTTTCCCAGCTTTCTCAGAGATAAGAAGAGGTGAAGACCTCTGTCTGTGCCACACTCTTTTTTTTTTTTACACTGCCCAAACAAACTGCAGTGTGATGTAGGCTCAGGGTCTCTTTCCACAACAACGTTTTTCAAATATAAAAAACTGGTATGGTCTTTTAGTTTACACTGCAAGTGTGTTTTCGGGTCCTGAAAATGAAAAACTTTTCAAACAGGTCCCAGAGTATAATCTTTGAATAGGATTACACTCTGCCAATGTTACACTCTGCCAGTTTTTTAAAGTAAACTTTAAACAACATGCATAACACCACTCTTTGATAATGGTGGCATTAGGGTTAAGATTCAACATATTAACCATGCGTGGACAGAACAAAAACAATTTTGACTATCTGGTTTTGTATGTGGTACAGAACTCACCAACTCTCTCAATGCTGTAAACTGGAGAGTTGTGGCACCTTTACTTTGATAAACATACAACAGCATCTTCTGTCGCTTTGGAAATCCGTGTGTATTAGGATCGTTTTCACAATGTTGCTGTCTGAACACAGATTTTTTTCAAAACACGGACATATTCTTAAGAGGTGTCAAGTCCCAAGGAGATCAGCCATTAGGGAAAAACCGGAGGCTGGTTATGTGCCGATTGCATGCTTGTGCCGTTCACCCAATCCAAGCATGAGCTAGAACGGCTCCAAAGATCTCACAAGCAAAAACTAGAAATACGCAAGCTCGTAATTTATATCACCGGCAAGGACAAAATGAGATGTTGGGGAGCAACCCTGAATACGATTGGTACAAACTAACTTAATCACACATTTCATATTTAAGCACCCCGAGGAACATCGCAAGTTAAGAAACATGCGTTAGCAGAGTGACCAAGAAAAGTTCAATTGGTCCATCTCTAAAACAGTGTTGTATAAACGGGCAGAATGGTGTTGTGCAAAAAAGAGGCATAGTAAACAAAACAGCGGCTTTGCCGTCTATTGTGTAATTAACTGAAGCATCAAACAGCACTTTTGAAACCCTAGAGCATAGATCAACCTTGTCACATGTCAGTTTCTCTCATCCTCTATTTGGTAGATAAAGACCTACAACTGAAGTGTAGTGTTGTCTGCTTAAATGACCAGCCTCGATCGTGCCCACTCTTGGAAGGTGGATTCAGCTCTGGGGGGATATAGAGAACACCTGATGTGTTTTGGTTCTGTAAATAGCGTCCCACTGTGCCGATATGAATTACAGCCCACCGCTAACTCTTTTAGAGAGGAATGATGGACAGACGTTTGGCCTTTTGTAAACTTGACAAACAGCGATGAGGTCCAGTGGTTTTGAATTCGAACGTTCACCTTAGAGTTCTGATAGCGATGAGGACATTAACAGCACAAAAGCTGGTACAAGCAAGAGCGGGACACATTAAAGACACATTGAAAGACATATTGAAAGCTTATTCTAGTCACGATTCATCCGAGGACTAAAGTAATAAATCGGAGCCTGTTTCATTTATAGTGAAGTTGAGAATGACACTCTCTAACTTAGTGAATACCGTAGAGTCTAGTTACAGGATACCAGGTAGGTGTTAGACTGAAAGGCGTGTGTCACAGACGTTTATGAAAGTAAAGGATGCAAGATGGGTCTAATAGAGAGCATGAAGCAATAACAGCTGATGATTCCTTGACATCCTTCCAGAATTTTATAACAGGTCATGTATACACGACCGCTGATAAAATGTCGAATCGTTTTATAAGGGAGAGGGTGACATCTCTACCAGCGGATTTTTCTACACCTCGGTTGTTGGTTACACAGAGTGTCAAAACTTCAAACCTCTGTTCTGCCGTCTCAACAACTCGTTCCTTTTCTTAAAACTTTGCTTCTGACTGAGCCGTTATTATGTCGTGCCTTGAGGCAGAGCAACACCTTCCGAATTTTAATTCTGAACATCAACTCTCAGGAAAAGTGTAACTGTCTAACCATAAAGAAACTGGAGTGGGAGTCAGGACTGGAGAAATATGTTTTTGAAACAAAGGTAAGATTGCTGAATGTCAGTTTTAGTGAAGAATTAAGCATCCAAATTTTTTTCATAACCCAGAACGGGATAAATGGACCAATCGGGTTAGGACCAAATCCTCAAGATCATCTTCCTGTCATCTGGGTTAGTCCGTCCACCCTTCTCATCCTCCTCCTGTGGACAGAGGCGGCCTCACTCAGCAGTAGTGATATGTCGTAGTTCTGATGTGTGTGTGTTCTCCCAGGAGAATGAAATCCCACAGCTCACACTGACCTCATTATAAAAATAGCTCATCACTTTTCCCTCCATTTCCTCTCTGCTGCTGTATCTCTTAGATGTATCGTGATCCTCTCTCCTTACACTTTCCCTCTCTGTCTCCTCTTCATCATCGGTGTTTGTGTTGGACTTAACGTCGGATTAAAAGCTTACGCAAGTCTTTGTAACGGCGAGGTTTCCTCCTCACCTGTCATTGCCAATCTTGGTGTAATCTCGGATCATAAGATTTCTTTTAATCATGAAACGTCTCAGAGTAACATTAAAGACAGTATTTACATGTTTCTTGCTATGGCATTCATCCCAGTAGTTTTCCCGAGCCTCTTGTACCTGGTCCACTGACTCTGTTTGGACCCCCTCCCCTCCCATTGGAGTCAACAGCGCTCACGCCTGGGTAATTTAACAGCAGCATCAGTGATCATTACGGTCCAGGCCCGTGTTTGATCCTACCAGACACCATTTCCTACGGTTTTAACTACTCAACAAAGACACGTCACAGATGCTCGCTGCATGTATGGACTCACTGACAGACAGACACTACTGTTCCATCACAGTAACTTCAACAGATTATAAACAGCTTTATTTCTTTAGACTTTACATGCAGAATAAGGCAATTTAGCAATTAGACCGAGCCCAGGTTTGCATTCATAGTTTAACAAATAGTTTCCCCAGGGAGTTTCTTTGACGATGTGCAGCAACTGTTGGCCGCTGACCCTCTTAGCCGGAAAAGTTCAGGCTATTGAGGAAAGGATGATAATAATAATGGTATAAAAAAACATGCCTAAACATATTCCACATAGACATTTTTTTTAATGTGAACGTTGTATTTCTGCTATAAAAAAAGATAAAATAACTGTTATACAAAAATGATAACTGAGGGAAACCACTTAACAGTATTACAGCAGCTTAAAAACCATCATGTCCATCTCGAATTCATCCCAGGGCCAACACATGGAGACAAAGAACCATTCTCCCCTACGGGCAATTTAGAGTCACCATTCACCTATAAGATATTTTTTTTAAATGTGGGAGGAAGTTGTAGAACCTGGAGGGGACCCACACATACATGGTAATGGAAATAAAGACCCAAAGTCGGTGCATTTGAACCTGGAACCTGAACCTTTCTTGCTGTGAGGCCACTTTACCACCTCGTTTTAATGCCAAAAACAATTCATTAAAATGACACAAAAAAGATACCCTTCGGAGGTTTTCCAGGCACCAAATGGGGGAAGAGCCGGAACTTGCTGAGTCGATACCCCAGGAGGAGCTGGACAGCGATGCTGGGGAGAGGGTTGTTTGGAACACCCTTCTTAGCTGCTGCCACCACGACCGAAACCCAGATAAAAGGAAGAAAAAGAGAGATTGGATAAAATTATACAATATTTCCCGTTTTGTATAAAAACCTGTTATTATACACAACTTAATGCCAGTCTGTATAGATTACAAGGTTACAACAAGTTTAAGGGCATTCGCTTGGCTTGTCTCTTTGTAACTTTACCTTTTCACCTGCACATTCAGTATCCCATTCCACTCTGAAAGGCCATTTTATGCTAAATAGGAACTCATTGTCTCTCATTGACCTGCTTCTAGATGCCCGAGCTCACCTCGACAGGAGAAAAAACTGTTTGGGATAATCTGCATATTCTTTTGATCTCACACCGGGTCTCTAGGAGCCGTCATTAAGGAAGTTCACACAACGTTCCCTCTTCCTCCCATTGTGACTGAAGCTCCCTACATGTTCCCCATCTCCTCTTGTGCCCTTCACTCCTTGGTAGCTCCTTCAAAATGCTCTTCCCTGCTCCCATCCCTCGCCTCAAAGCCTTCTAAGTTGGATTGAGAACCAAAACTGCTTGTCTGTCCTTCACTGCTAAGCTGACACGCTTGTGTCTATTTTGTGTTGCCCTTGGGGTGGGTTACCACAACCCCCTCCTTCCCCTCACATCCTTGCTGTTTATCCATCTCTGGGCGCATCACATCCCTGAACCTGCTCTAATTAGCATCCCACACAACAGTGTTTACTTTGTCAGGTACCAACAGGAGGGGAGGGAGGTGAAAATGAAAGAGAGAGTCGGAAAAAGGGTAGAGGAGGAAGGGCTGGGAACAGGAAGGGAACAAGTGATTCAGAGAATCAAAGCCCTATGAGACTCTCTGATATCAGATGGTAATGATAGTTAGAAAAAGGCATGATGCAGAAAGTTGAGGAAGTCAGAGACGGAGAACTTTCCCGCCTCTCCACGCCTCTTTTCTGCCTCCTCCAGTGTTTCATCTGAGAGTACCTAAAATTAGCAAACAGCCAGCTTCCTTCCTTTCTGGTCCCAATTAAAGTTATCTCATTCTGATGAGGATCATTGAGGTGGGACTGGAAACGCAGGTGATTTCTTAGTGTTGCAGTCGTTATTATAGTGGCATCACTTTTTCTTGATGGTTGCATCATGAATAGAAATCCTTAACAATCCTTATCTGTGGAAATGTTGGTTCATCTGAACAGGTTTTTTAAGTGTACCAGTAGATCCCTAGAAAGCCTTAAACATCTTTAATTAAGTTTTTGATATTTCTGGTCTAGCTTTTTTATTTTTTTTCAATGACAATTTCTCCAAGAAGAAAAAGCAGGACATTTTGAAATAAAACAAATGTAATTGTATTTTTGCCCATTGTTGTTATACACTGCATTAAGTTGGTTTGAGACCCATTTATGTAACAGATGTAATTTTGTACATATTAACAATTAATCATCTATTCACAGGACTCAGTGCTTGGACTAACATAATTCATACTGTACATGCTCAGTTTAGGCAACATTATCAGTCCATAATCTTGTGATGCTGATGACACACAAGTATATTTATCAGTGTGACTGGGAAAAACAAATCATCTATCTAAATTTGGTTTGTCTTAAGGCCATAAAACATCTGCAATTGTATGATAACCTGCACTTAACTGTGACCTAATTAAGATTAAACACTACTCATTATTAATTCCTAACTCAATTCCTAACTTAAATTGAACATCATATAAATTTCTGTGAATTTTCTTTGTGTCTAAGAGGAAGGCCTATAAATGTACATATATTTTATTGAGTCTCTGCACACAAAATACACACATTGTAAATTTTAGACAATCTATAGAATATGTTCATCACATTCTCATTATCTTGACTTTTTTTGCCAATGCATTGCTAGTATATGGCACAGAGAGCAAAGAGAGCAAAGTTCAAGGCCAGTTGACATTTAATAATAATTAAATGTGATTAGAAATCATCTCCTATTAACCGTGATACCTGCCTGCAAATACTATGTACCTAAAGGAACACGAAAGCTGGTTACTCAACTCTGGTGGATTGGTGAAAACGTTTCACAAATGTTGTTGCCCGATGGTGACGTCCTCGGAGTCGTCCTCTCTCTCCTTTGTAAATTAACCCTGTGGGTGAGTGGGACTTGGACACGGAGCAGGCGAGTGTTGTTAGCATGGCAGGTAACTTTGCTAGTAGTACTCTGTCTACTAGCACGTAACATGTTTCAAGGACTGCCTTATTTCATATGCATAATATTTCAAAAATTAACAAAATTCTGTCTAAAATAGGATTTGTTTGATTGATTTTTTTTATTCGAAAAACACACGCTTGCTTACGAGAAAAAAGAGTAGTTAGTTGTGAATCTTCACAACAATATCACTTAACAGATGTTTATTTCTGTGTCTTGTTTATTTTTGCCTTTGGGGTCAGATATTCGTTTACTTACACTGTTGAAAAAAGATTTTAGTCTTGAGAACTTTAATGAAAATTTAATAACTTGAGAACCGTTTCCTGTGGGTCTTTAAACATTTATGGTCCGGATCTCTTAATTCAACTGGGTTGTCCTAAGTTCGACAGCCTTTATTTACATTCTTTATCTTTGTTCGCCAGGTTTTGTGCTTGTGGCGAGTTTGATTTGTGTTTCCCTCCAAAGTATCCCATCAGCGTCACCTTGTTTAATCCTTCGCTCATTCCTCTGCTTTTAATCTGTTGACAAAGATTGCAATCGTTTTTCAGGCACCTATTGCGGCTAGTACACGACAGCTTCAAACTACTGCATACTGTTAGAAATAGAAAATAAAGCGTCACCTTACCTTTGTGGCCGAAACTGAAAGTTATTGAGTGTTAACTAAGGTTTCCAAAGGATTTTAGGGAAATGTAAAACAATACATTGTGGTATACCAGAGTTATTATATAACCCTAGCTGTCATCACATAGACTTTGTTGTCCTACAATAATAGTTTTTCTGGCAATTGCAGCCGAATGTCACACCATTGACTACAGAACTAATCCAACATGACCAAATTGTCCTAGGTTCTTAGAATGGGTCCTGCCACACGATCTTTGTATTTTGAGGAATATTGGAACTTTCCACTCGCTCAAACAAACATTATTACCTCTTACTTCCCTTCTCACTGACAGAACCCATCTTTAGTGCTGTTTGACCTATTCACCAGGGTCCAAATGTCACAGGAGAGAAAAAAGGTCAGGTAAAGGTTTAGCGTTAAGCAAAGTCCGGATTGCTAACGCAGTGCTGGCTGCCTGAGGGGGAGACAACACGTTAACACTTGAGACCTTGAACACACGCGCTACAGACACACACACACACTAGGACACTGCTGTCACCTCCGCTCTTCGTCGACGCCACTCAGCTCCGAGCCGGCAGCCATGTCAGCTGTGCGCATGTGACCGTAAGTGTGTGTTTTCGCTCGCAGTCTTATGCTCATTTGGTTCAGGATGGATGATTGAAGTCGTTCCAGCTTCCCAGGGATGACACATGGCCTTGTTGGACATTGGGTCAAATTCATTGGTTATCAGGGGTTTACAGCATCCTGTCTTAAAAAGGGCATTGCCCTGTTTTTTAATTACCAACAATCCTGACATTCTTAGACACTGGAGGCTCTTACCCTGGATTATTTAAACCTAGAAACAGTTCAAATGATTTAATTGTCCTATTTCTAACATCCAGAGTCTCAGAATAGCTTGTTCTTCGAGAGCAGTGGTGGGTTAGCTATCTATCGATTCATCTGCATCCAGATGCTAGGAAGAGCAGTGGGATCCTAATTGAAATGGATTTCTCCCTTGCATTGAATTGCTCGGGTGACAGTAGATGACATACGGTGGTGTGCTTGTGCGCATGCCATGAATACCATATGGTGCCGTAATGTTCTCTCATGGAACACTTTTCACTATCATCTGGTTAGAAGGTAGAAGGAGCAGCTAGATCAGCAAATCAGCACGTTTGTCTGAGAGTGTGAGTCATTTGTCTCTCTCTCCTGCTCCTGGCCCTCCCACTCAGCGGAGCTCCAGGATGATACAAGGACCTCAGCAAACACTGATTTAATTTTCCCCATGACCGCCTTCACTCTACACACACACACAGCCTGGAGAGCAAATATGAGCTGTTAGCATGCATGCAGGAAAAAGCAATCAAGCACAGATAACACTTGCGTTCACTGAGGAGAAAGAAGCTAATCTAATGGTCTAATTTGTCTCATACTGTGACATTAATCTTTATTGTATTTTAAGAATGGGCTCAAAAAGGCCAGATATAAATTTTATCTGCCTCTTCAACTCTCAGGTTAAATATTCACACATGTTCTTTAGTAGGGCAGAGCAATAAACAGTAAAAACATAACATAAAGAACCTTTCACCAACTCAATTTTTCTAATGTTGGTTAATTTGATTTAAAAAATAAATAATATATAATACACCGCTCAATAAAGCTAAGGGAACCCTTAACCATCACAGTAAAATAACAAGTAATTATGTAAGTAAAACTTCAGGGATATCAACCCTACCATTAAGGAACCATCAGTGACTACCAATTAAAGTCATATGCTTTAATGCAAATTAAAGTGACAACAGGCAGGGCAACTGGGAGAGGCAGATGTAAGAAAACTCCAAAAAAGGGAAAGGTTTTGCATGTGGTGGCTTCAGACAATTTCTCTCTCCTTATCTTTCCTGACTGTTTCTTCTCTAGTTTTGTGTTATGTTAGTGTCTTAGTAGTCCAGCTCCTCCAGGATGACAAATCTATATATGTGGTCGCAAGAAGGTTTTCTGTGTCTCCCAGCACAGTCTCAAGAGCATGGAGGAGATTCCAGGAGATTGTCCATTACACAAGGAGAACTGGAAGGTTCTGTATTAGGGCATCAACCCAGCATCAGGATCAGTATTTGCTCTTTTGTGCAAGGAGTAACTGGAAGAACTCTGCCAGAGCCATCAGAAAATTACCTCCAGCAGACTACTGGTGTGTAAGTGTCTGAAGGGTGGCATGAGGGCCTGGCTTCCTCTAGTGGGACTTGTGCTCACAGCTCAGCATTGTGCAGCTCCATTGACATTCGCCAGGCAAGTCCTTCATCGGCATACCGTTCCGTTCACAGATGAGAACCTGGTTCACACTGAACTCATGTGATAAACTTGATAGAATCGGGAGACTTTGTGGTGAACATCATGCTGCCTGTAACATCATTCAGCGGAACCGGCTGTCCCCAACGGCATATCCTTGAACGGTCGCAAAGAGCTCCATGTCTTAGCCAGGGGTACCCTGACTGCTGTTAGGTTTATGGATGACATTTTCAGAGTTGATAGTTTACGTTACAGTTTACATTGGACACTTGTCTCCTTTCCGAATTAAACTTGCAATGTCGGTCGTCTGTTTACATGACCTGTGATCTTTTCCGACCTGGTGTTTACATGCATCGACTCATCTAATCAGAATCAGCTTTC
Organism: Lophius americanus; assembly: GCA_037951165.1. Classification (NCBI taxonomy): domain Eukaryota; kingdom Metazoa; phylum Chordata; class Actinopteri; order Lophiiformes; family Lophiidae; genus Lophius; species Lophius americanus. The sequence continues at coordinate 5,803,546 of JBBDHG010000015.1, read as the reverse complement.
TGACATGCACAGACGATCCACCCTCCAGTTTATCAGGTTGTGATAATGCCACTTTGAGCATTGACAAAGAGGACATGCGCGGAAGTGACTTTTCGTCCGTCTATCCGTCCAGCTAGGTTAAACTCTTTCAAAGTTGCAATGAGTAAATTACTCAGATGTCGACCAGTACTGTTTTGAAGTCGCCATATCTAAAATGCGGCGCTGAAAAAATTCCGGCAGAGCATTACGTCACAAAGCTGGGCATGCGCAGATAAAACTCTAAGAGAGAACTTTCCGAACTTTCCGTTCGATGGGATCAGACAACAAGGGCTAGCCTTTGCTCCTGATGTGCATCACGAAGCCTTGGGTGCCCATGACCTTGTCATATATTTACCAGTTGTCCTTCTTAAGACCACTTTGGTAGGTACTAACCACTGCAGACCAGGAACACCCAACAATAACTGCAGTTTTTGAAATGCTCTGACACAGTCAGATAGCCATCACGATTTGTCTTTTATCAAAGTCGCTCAGACCCTACCACTCCCAGCTCTGACAGGCCCCATGATAATGAGATTATCAATGTTCATCTGACATTACCTGTTAGTTGTTATAATTTTATGGCTGATTGGTGGTGAGAGTGAGGCGCTGTTTTCAAAGCATTCAGGGGTGGTCCACAAGAGTCACAGCACAGAGCGAAAGCTTCTCCATCGCGCTCACTGCTACAGCATTTACTGATATAACATGAGCTCAAAAGAGATTTTCTGTCGCAATTCACATCCAGTGTGAACAAATCAGGCCTGTGTTTGACGAAAATAGCACATCCAGTTCAAAATGGCTGACTTCCTGTTAGGTTTATGTCATGCAACACAAGACTTTTTGGTAGAGTGATAGGCGTGTACCAAATTTCAATCTTCGTAGTGAAAAGTGTTCCAGGGGCTGTTATCCAAGGGGGAGCATTCTAGCCATTTTACCCCCCGCCCATTGCCATGACCCGTGATGCACAAACCTTCTCTCCACAACTGATACATCTGTTTATAAGATGTTTGGAAAATCGTTTTAAAGAATGAAAAAGCCCCCCAAAATGTAAGTCATGGGAGGAATGTTAATAATAATCACAACAAAAACAATAGGGTCCTCGCACTGTTTGGGTCCAAGCCCTGATTTAATACAGTGTAAGGCTTTTAATTGCAATATCTGAAATCAAAGATTGTTTGGGTCCACATCGGGACAGGGGGCTATACCCTAATACAATGTTATGTCGGTACTTAAGGTATATTTTGGTTGTGTAAAAAAAATAATATAATTATTCCTGAATCATAATCTAGGTAAAAGTTTCAAACAGTTCTTGAAATGTAGTCGTGTGTGTGTACATGTGTTTGTGTGTTTAAATAAGAGGTTGGTGGGAGGAGCTTGGGAAAAGATGGCCGCTGGACATGGCTTCTCACAGCTGGCTGGCCCCGACCCCCCATGATCTGTCCTCTTATCTAGCTCAGATCCTGGCCTTTCATCTGGGCTAAAACCTGGGGGAGCTTGGCCTCTGCTGGGTTTTTATCCCTACAAACACAATCAGACACACACACACACACACACACACACACACAGTTCGTTCCAGACCCCTCCATCTACAGGCTCTATCTTTCAGTCCCAGATGAGCGTTTGTCTCACCTACAAGGGAGATAACAAACCTCACACTCCTCTGCACCTCTGCTTTCCCCAAAAATACTTCAGATTGATTTTCTAAAAACTTCAAAACAAAAAAGAACTACTTCTCTTGTCTGATTAAACAACGTCATCAAACACCGCGCACGTATTTTCACATGTCAATGATTTTTAATATTTTGACCTTTTTATATATTTGGTCCTCGCAAAGACCGGCGGACAGAAGCTGGCTTCAACTGAATACAGCAGAATCGGCAAACACATCTTGGATGTTCCTTAAACTCAACTCTCTCCATCCATATTCTGACGTTCCACAGAGCTGTGCTTTCACCTCTCATTAAATAAAATTACCAGCTAACAATAGACAGGTTGTTTTGGCTGCTAATTCTTGGCTGGACCACCTCTACATGTGACCCAGATCCTGGTTTTAGCTGAAGTTTGTGTGTGTGGCTTGTTTAGCCCACGTCATTCCATTCCAGGTGGATGCCTGACCACTGGCCTCCTGCTCAACCCTGACCCGTTCCAAGCATAAACAGCAGATCTTCACCTCTCACCCTTCTGGCCTTACCTGATAATCTGTCTCTGTGGATCACCCCCACCTTTTTCTTCTCTGCCCCCTCTCAGTCTCTCACATTCTCTCCAGACACCAGGCTTTTGCGTCACCCTAGCCCTGACCTCTGACCGCAGTCAGATTAGAGTGCTTGGCGTTTAAAATGCGGCGGCAGATTGAGTAACATCTGTGACCCCCTTGTATGTTTCTCCCCTTGGTTTGCCATGTAGAATTGAGACGAGACCAGGAGACTGGTTTGAAGTTGAATGCATTTTCAGACACCAAGACAATCCATGGGTTCATTGGTTAATGTAAAAGCCCTCTGAGCTACAAGGGTCAATGTTTGAATAGCTGAGATACAGAAGCTTCCTGAAGTATTGAGCCACCTTAACATTTTTGAACACGTGATTGTGATTTGGATGGAAATGTTTCAAGAGTTGAGTAGTGTTCATTTCTGGGAGAAAATGTGATTTTTTCTTTCTTTCAAATGGGATACAGTTATTAATTTCCATAAAACCATTAAGCTATGGGAGGTGGGAGTCAGAATTCCAAGAAAGTGCCATGCACAAAGCCATTTCTTAAGGCTATTTTGTATGGTTTAATGGTTGTAAAATTCCCTAATAAGGATATTTGTGGACAAAATGGAAAGATAAATCATCTACGTTTTGTTATGAGGTCACTGAAGTGGGTCCAGAATGTATGAAGCTTTGTACATGACCATGTGCGATGTAAAGACAAATGAGCCCTCCTCCAAACCATATGTAAAACACATATTAACATTGATTATATTTATTTAAAAGGACTCCATGAGCACGTACCCCCAGAATTTGCATAGCTTGCACTACTGCACTGTCACTTTTATTCTATATTCACAGTACATGTCTATTTTTATTTTCAATTTTAATTTTATGCGTATCTATGTGTGACTGCATGCTTTGCACCAAGATACCAGGTCACATCTCATGTAAGTTTGACTTACTGGGCAATAAACTTTCTGATTCTGGATTCTGAAGATGGTTTCTTGGCTTCGTACCTTTTTTTTATTTCATTTTCTAACACTTATCCGGGTCGGGGTCTTAGTGGTATTCAGGATCTCCCTTCCCCAGCAAAGCTCTCCAACTCATACTGTTGGTCCCCGAGTCATTCTCTACCTCACAGCCTCCTCCCATTTGGACTTGCCTGGAAAACCTCCAAAAGGAGGAGTCCTTGAGGCAGAGGAATCCAAAACACCCCAACTGTCTCCTATCATGTGGAGCTTGGACATCCGACCTCCACACCTAATCCCTATGGGTGTGACCAGGCCCTCTAAGAAGAAACCTCATTTCAGCCCCCTATATCCATTACCTCATGTTCTTGTTGCTACCCTGGACTTTATAAGATACAGCAAACATGATATCTCACTGAATCAGGGCAGTTTCAGACACAGTTTGAACTTAGCTCAGTCGCTAGCTTCATGATTTATCTCCAAGAAGTGAACTTTCTTTGAGCCCTATGTATTTAATCATTTAGGATCACCTGCAATAGATAGATAGATAGCCTTTATTAGTCCCACAATGGGGAAATTGGGAGATTTACCGGGATCCTTTTAAGGTTTTGATGTGTGGTAGCTGTTATAGTACTGTCCCTGGGTATTGTTGGTGCTGTATATTAAGTTACAAAAAAATCTATCTTCTCTTCTCAACAAGTTTTACTTAATTGGATCTCCAGCTAAATAACACTCTAAATTCTTCCATAGCTTTTGTTGCCATTCTGCCCCTGCATGGCTATTAGGTATTCGCAAAGTGGGAAAAGATTTCACAAGAAGCGAATTTTGTCAGCTCAAACATTGACATTGGCGTTTTCTGAAGTTTGAACGAACATTTCAAAAGTTAGGATTTCCAGACCCCAAAAAAACATTGTCACGTAAAAAAAAGGACCAAAACAAAGGTAAAATTTTAATGCAAAAAATGTTGTGTAACCTCCCCCTTTTAGTCTATTGAGTTTGGTAAGTGAACGAAAGGGCGTCGAATAACTATGGATTATGGTTCAAAGGTTTTCATCATAGATTGGAGAAACATGCCAAAAGACACGAGGCGTTGCACCTGAAGGACTCTTAGAGAGGAGAAGTATTCAGGCTGCAGGTTGAAGGGTTAGCAGTTATTTTTAATAGCTGTTAAATAGCTGTTTTTATTTAAAAATAGATAATGCAAGTTATGGCACTTATGTTGCCATAACTTTTAAGAAAATGTCCCTGTTGGGAAAAAATAAAACCTTTGTCATGAATTAATATGTGGCGATAGCATCGTTTCCACAAAATTGCTGCCTTTGGTTTGACTCTCTCCTTGACCTCAGTGTCTCTGCTGTTCTGTTTGCAACACATCATGTAAATCTTACTTTGGGTGTACAGCTCTGGCTCTGAACCACAAGTAGATCTTTGGCTTTTGCTTCGCGGTCCACTTACTGTCCTCTTATGCTACAAGAATCCCCACCAGGAGAAAATGATGACAGTAGTAGGGCAATTACAACATCACTGAATAATCAACCCCTCCCTTCTCTCCCTCGTTCTTCTGTATTATCCCTTTCAAATTTTTGGGGGGGTGGGAAAGGCTATGGGCACCACCCTTTCTTGACTCTCCAGTAGGTTTTGGTATTATTTGCCCCAAAGAACGGCTGTGAATTAACCCTGATATCCATTTTTTTTTCTCCATTTTCTGACATTCTTAAGTTAATTCTTAAGTCTTAAGGTCTTAAGTATGTCAATAATTACCCATTCAAGAGGCACTCAAGCAGTGTTTATCAGAAACTTGAATGACTGATTTTATTCAAAGTTGTAGTATATCCCACCACAATGAGACAAGCACTCTTCTTAAAGGTAAGCTTGTTTTTACGCTGATGGTGTCAGGAGATGTCTGCTGAGACATCTGTGAACAAAGGATTATTGGCTAACTGGCTTCTGCTGCATCTTTTTTCTCCCTCATAGCCAACCGTAAACTCTGACACGGTAGATTTAATCACTGATCCTTGCTTCAATTCCGATATCCCTTTTCCTATAGCCAAAAAAATGGCCAGAGGAACACACATCCCACCGTTTTATTCCAGTCCTTGTTCAGCCAAAGTCACAGTCAAACTGGAGTCAACTATCCACGCAGACAAGGAATATTTCCAGTTTTATGGAGTCGTAATGCGGTGGGGGTACTGTATAAATAATCTCTCTGCACAGAAACACTTCCAGCTGTTAAACAATATGCCCTCTGCTGTTTTCCTTTCCTCTCCTTTCTTTTTGAATGTATAAAGCCCCAACTGCTTTGAAACTCCACAGAAGATTTTTTTGGTTGAGAAATTGTTGTTAAATATTTGCCTCTTGTGTCACCAGATTGCTGCACTTTATGCTGATTAGTATTACAGAGAAGAGTTGGAGCTCTGCCTGTATCAAACACTGCAATTGAAATTCAGGTCACAGCATGAAATTCAAACCTCGGCCTGTTTACAATTAAGCCCTTTGAAGCGTTCCACTGTAATCTCTCCCTCTGTTTGATTATAAAGATACAGTATTGATATAAATTAAGGGAAATCTGCCTTTGTTTTTAAATCCATACCTGTGGCTTTAGACTGATGGATGGAAATTTAATGGTGAATTTCGATAATACAGACTTGTTTGAAAACCTCCCTCTGAGGTTATAGTTCCCCGTAGTCTTCAGCAGTATTTTGTATCAACGCAGCCAGAATGGCCGTCCACAGAGCTAAACAGCCTTATCCCTCATGGGATATCCATGATCCAAGGTTGTTTTTTGAACAAGGGGTCGTAAAGTAATTCCGGGGCTTCTTTCAGGAGCATCTTCATCGCCTTCGGCCAGGCCACATCGCTGGTCAGTGGAGGAGGGGATAGCACCTCTTCATCTGGTAAAGATCCTGCCATTGGGCAGCTTTCACGCTTCACTGGCTTGGGGGAAGGGGGTATAGTGGCAGTTATAAAAAAAAAAAACCCACAGTGCCCCAGCATGTACCGCGGCTGCATGCTGAGCTGGAATCAAAGGGGGAAGTCTGTCCGTAGCCTGGAGCGGAGAGTGTCCCCTGTGTGTGACCAGAGACATGGCTAACAGGACAGCTTGTCACACTTAATGCAGATGCTTTTGTTTTTGACAGTGTATGTTTTCCACTGTCCTGATTGGCTCACAGTAAGGTTACATTTATAGTTATGATCTTGGCAGCTTGAGCGATTTGCAGCAGAGTGTGAAGAAGCTGGTATGAGAGTCAGCATCTCCAAATTGAAGCCATGGTTATCTGCTGGAGAACGTTGGATTGACCCCTTCAGGTTTGGGGTTGAGTTGCTGCCTCAAGTGAAGGAGTTTAAGTATCTTGGTGTCTTGCTCTCGGAGGTTGGGAAAATGGATTGTGAGATGGCCAGGTGGCTTGATGCAGCATCAGCAGGAATGAGGGTATTGTATTGGTGTGTTGTGGTGAAGAGAGAGCGGAGTCGTAAGACAAAGATCTCACTTTAGCAGTATATCCAGGTTCCAACCCTCACCTATGGTCATGAATTCTAGGTAGTGACAGAAAGAATGAGGTCAAGGAGTTGCTGAAATGGGCTTCCTCTGCCTTAGAAATAATTTGCAGAGCTCAAATATCGTTAGGGAGCTCATACTCTAGCCACTGCTGCCTCTCGTCAAAGGGGGCCAGTTGAGGTTTTTCGAGCGCGTGAGTACGATACCTCCAGGATGCCTCCCTTAATGGGTTTTACAGGCACATTTAACTGGAGAGAGACCCCGGGGTTGACCCAGAACTCACTGGGGGAACAGTATATCTCATCTGGCCTGGGAATCCTTCAGTTTCCCAGTGGATAAGCTGGAGAGTGTTGCTGGGGACAGGGCCACTTAGAATACACCTGACAACCACACCTTGGATAAGGGGGGGGGGGGGGGGGGGGGGGGGTGGGGGCAGAAAGTTATAGAGCCATCACAGTTATTCATCTCAAATATGTTTTAACTTTCAGCAGTATTAATAATGATTATTACCAAATATTCATGGGTAAAATATGTTTTTCGATTTCGGCATATAAGGTTGGTTGTGAATTAAGTAAGTTTGAATGAAATCAGGACAACAGAGACTTAAGTTTGGGTTAAAATACATATATATTTCAGAAACATAAACACCCAATCCATATATGCGATTAATAAATGGTATTTGTTTATCAATTATTATTTTAATGTATTGACTGGCAATTTTCCCACTTGCCTCTCAATAAGAGGCAAGTGTTTTGAGTTCAACCAAAAAATAAAAGCAAGATGGGTAAACATCTCCCAGCCAACAGTGCTTAATTATTTAATGACGTGCCGTGTCAGTGACAGCCTGTCGCATTTCTGTTAATACGATGACAGAACACATACAAGTCGTGCCCTAGCCGACTTTACTTCCCCAGTAAGCTCAGGTCATACCGACGTGCCAACAACCATCTTAAACATCTTCTGCCACTCTGGGAGCCAGTGCTCTGTTTCTTTTGTGTTGTGAGCTGGGAAAATGTGTTAAAGGTGCATTTCCGCAAAAGATTGACCAACTTTTGAAGAAGGAAGGGTGTATCCTTTGGGTCAGCCTAGTCCCCCTGAAAACTGTTGATGAAAGGAGGATACTTTACAAACGTCTGTACAATCCCCCTCACCCACTACAGAAGCGGTGACGAACTATCAATGTCCCATTGTTCCACAGAGAGACATATTAAATCATTCTTACCCACTGCCATTAAGCTGTACAACACATTATTGAGATGGTTGTAACATACTACGCCCTCACCGTCAGCACTGGAGTTACATGGTACTTGTATAAGTGCATTAATAATATCTCCCCTCTATACCTATTTATGACAACAATTGGTCATTTTAATCCCACAAGGCTACTATGGGCAGAGTAGGCCTTACATCCATTTTATTTTTCTTTCATACTTCTCGTATAATTCTTTTGTATATTGAGGCTACTCAGCGGTTGGCTGCTACGCTCTTCAGTGAAATTATATACTAGATTATACAAAAAATCCACCCTGGTATTTGCAACTCTGATATCCCAGGTCCCATGTGGACCCAAGAGCTCATCGTAGTTGGCCAAAGAAGGTTTTTATGCCAAATCCTTGCCTCTATAACAGGTGCCTTGTCACGTGACTCAACTAATCTGCAATATTGGAAGTTATTGTTGGTACGGAAACTTGGAGTCTGAGTGTTTGGGCTAAAACGGCAAGTAAGGATTGACATGCCAGCTAGATTCAGGGTAATATCTAATAAAATTACTTCTTTTGTGATTCTGTTTCAGTTGATAGCCTCCGAGTCCAGCCATTCAGATGAAGAGCCTTCAGTTCCGGAGCATTGCCCCCAAGGCCCCAGCCATGGTGCCCTCCCCCTTACCTACGGTCCTGTCCTGCCAGCCTCCCTCTGCCATCCCCGAGGCTACCATCGCCTCGAGCCCCAAGTCAATCATTGTGCCCGCCCAAAATTATGCCCTGATGCAAATAGCTGGTCAAGATGGCACTTTCTCTCTGGTGGCACTGCCTCCATCTGTCTCCTCTCAGACGCCACAGCAACAAAAACAGCAGCAAACCCAGTCAGTACAAAAGAACCTCAAGTTGCCCATTCCCAGATACCAGCCAGTTAGGAGCAAAGGAACAACAGATAAGATCAAATCCACCCCTCTAGCCACCAAGGTGAAGTTAACCTCTAAGATTGCCATGGTAGCACAGACCAAGTCAGTGACATGTGGGACCTCAACTGTGATGAAGACACAACAGGATCCCAAGCTCCCAAAGGAAACCCCAGTTCCCAAAGAGGAGCCTTCAGAGAAGTCAATTCTGGCCTCTTCTGACATCTCTGTCACTGCTCTCCTCCCAGACAATGCAGTCCTTTATCCTGGCTCTAAGTTAGAGAACGTGTCAGATGGCTCTGAACGATCTGCTACAACTGGCCTTGTTCAGAACCTTCATTTCCCCCCTGCCACTGTCATAAGTTCCCCAGGAAAACCCCTAGGAGAAAAGAAGTCTGCAGTGAAACAGTGCCAAACAAAGCCATCTACCGCCCAGCCTCAGAGCAGTATAACTGTCCTGTCCCCAGCCATCTTCAGCAAAGCAGTCCAGATTATCCCATCCCCACCTACGGGTAAACTGCCCATCTTACCCTACTCTAAAATTAAGAGCAACTTCATCCCAGCCACTAAGGTTAGCGATTTTTCCCCAGAGAAGGGATTCTCTCAGCCAACAGGACTAACAAACCTTTTAGATACACCATCCAAGTCCTTTGAGACAGCCGAATCATTGAGTTGCAACAAGGTGCCAAACTCTAATCTACAGCCCCAGGAAAAGACAATAGTCATGCCTATGCTTGGAACCTTCCAGAAACCACCTAACAAGAAGAGGGGAAGGAAGAGAAAGACAGTGGAAGACATCTTGGCATTTGAGGCCAGAAAGAAGAGGTCCTTGTCTTTCTTCCGTAGAAGAGTCCCAGATAAACCGCCAGCAGTTGTTCCAGGCTCTAAACAAAAGGAATTTGATATTTCAAAGAAGTACCGCAGCATCCGACCCAAGCCCATCATGCTCATGGAGACTGTTCCTCAACTGGTGAGTTTGCCTTCAATTACACCAGAAGGCCAAGACAAGGAGTTGGTACTTGGTCATCAACTCCCCAACACTGCCACAACCAAGGCTGTGGACTGTCCAGCCCAACCGGCTCCAGTAACCCTACACTTGAGAGGTGCTTCTCATCCAAGGTTGTTCTTAGGCAGCCGTCCAATCCACCGTTGCCCCAGCTGCAGCCGCTGCTTCCAGTTCAAACACCACCTCCAGAGCCACATGAACAGTCACACCAAAAGTCGCCCCTATGTCTGCCCAGTCTGCCGCAAAGCCTACGCTCACTCTGGCAGCCTGAGCACCCACATGAAGCTTCACCACTCTGAGGTACGTCCACGCCGGGCCCTTGGCTGTGAGTTCTGCAAGAAGGCCTTTGGATATGTGGGGGTTTACTTCAGTCATTTGAGAGAGGTCCATAAAGTGGTGTTGACCGTGGAGCCTTCCGTCAGCCATCATGAGGACGAGGTGTCCATGGAGGGGTGAGATTGTTATTAAAATAACTCTTGATAGCTTTTTAGCTGGTCTTATGTCCGAAACACAACATTTAGAAAAAACGATTAGAAGCGGTCAGTGTACCTTTTGAATTTTGGTTTAAAACCGCAGGCAAGGAATTTAAAGACAATAAAAAGGGCCTTGTTTCTAGGAAATGTATCTCATTTTTGGCAAAAAGAAGATAATAAGCTTGTCAAGAAAAATCATATATTAAGAAAATATATATTGTACTTCGCCTCTCGCCCGATTTCAGCTGGGATAGGCCCCATTCCCCCGTGACCCTGAACAGGATAAGCGGTAGATAATGAATGAATGAATATATTGTACTTCCTCTTAATAAGAAACTATATATTATTCAGCTAGAAATTTAGTTTTATTTTTACACCGAATTATTTATCTTGGATGAAGGTATATATTTTTAAACTTACTCCAATTAAAGAGTCTAAGATATATTTTAAGTGGATCAATCTTACATTAATGACCTGCATAAATCTGAATATGAGAACTCCTTTCTAGTTTTAAGGCCCATTATAGAGTTTTAGAGGCTATACTTTAATGCCAGTTTTAAGTGTTCTAGCCAACCAAAATTTTCTTAGCCCATTCCCTGATTTTCTTTTTCTGTGCCATTTTTTCAACGATTGGATTGGATATAATTTAAGAAAATTTGACTTATTTCTAATGTGGCTGTTTTTGCTTTGTATTTTGGATACAGATATTGAAGAAGGAACACAAAATCCTTTTTATTTATTTTTTCATTTTAAGATGCAAGAATCAGAAGGCTTTTGTACTTTTGATGCCGAAAAAGGGAAATGACGAATTAAAAAGAATGTTTGAGTTTCATTTTCCTATTTGATTATGTAAAAAATAAAATCACTAGAAAACAGAAAAGAAGTTTCCTAGGCCAGATGTATTAGTAGTATTGGTTTAGTATGGAACTTAAGAGGGTGGTGCCTATGAGAGAGTGGCACATTTTTTAAATGTCAATCGTCACTTTATTCTTCAATAGTAAGGGTTTATTTGTAAGTGATATGAATAAGTTAGAGGTTGATTCTCTTCTCTTTTTATTGGTCTGGTCTGCAATGCTTTTTAATGGATTTTAATAGGAATTACATTAGCAGCTCTGAAATTGGTTTAATCTTCATTATAACCGCTGATTAACACATCAATCAGCATCAGCATTAGAACCAGTAAGTGGCTCATTTAAATATATACTAAGGCCTTTTCTGGTCTAAAAAGTAAAAGGTAAACTTGCCCAAGTCACGGTAAATCTCAACATCCTGTTTTAGATAGATACATATATACATTACATGCAAAACATACCTTCACAACATACATAGATGAAAGAAACAAAAACAAATAACAAGCTTTATTAATCCCAAATGAATCCAAAATGTAAAGCTGCAGCATGGAGTCAACTTCACCAGGGATCTTTATAGTTTTCTGCCAGCAGTACAGGTGTCTTAAGCACCGCCCTTTTTGTTGCTAGGAAATGACCACACCCAGTGTCATAAAATGAGCAAACAGACCATTTTTTTATTTTTTGTATTTATATGTGAAATATCACTACAAATTTGTCTAATGGCAACAGTAAAAGAGGGTACAATTTAAAAACAGCACATCACTGTTGTAGAATCTGTGAATTTTCTTACATAAAGAACGAGCAAACTTAAATCTTTACGTTCAGAATATGTGGAAAACCAGGTAATTTTACCGTGAAAATACAAACCTTTGGTAAATTAAAGGAAAAATACCTCAACGTCACAAGAAAGTCAGAAGACATATGGAGAGGATAGTGTCAGGAAGTGCAGGAAGGAAGCTGAACTTTTTCTCTACTCACCAGGGCCAACTCCCCAGAACCATCCGATGAACAGGACAATGAAGACCCGGTGGAACTGCAGATTAAATGCGGCCGCTGCCAAGCTATCACTCCTACCTTCGCGGACATGAAGATGCACCTACTGTATGTGCACGGAGAGGAGATCCAGGTCCAACTCCACGAAGGTCAACACCTGCGAGGAGGCCGCGAGGCAGAGAATGAGCTGGTAAAACACGCCGCCCACTACTGGCGGCAGCTCAACGAGAAGCGGACCCTGGTCAAGTGCGGCAGCTGCGACAAAGAGTTCTTGTCCTTCTCCAAGCTTAAGAGGCACATCCTGTCCCAACACCAAGGGAAGCAGGGAGGGGAAAGCGAGACTCAGCGGTCATCAGATAGAGGTGGAGGCCTTGGAGTCCTCGCAGCAGGTTCAGCCTTTAACTGTGTGCTTTGCAGCGAGGTGTTGGACACGAAAGATGAGGTTATGGAGCACTGGAGGAGTCGCCACCACTGTGAGCAGCGCGGCCTTCTGTGGGACGCCCTAAGCTTGTACTCGGGTCAATACCAGGGTGAGGCGGACGGTAATATGGACAGTCCTGCTCCGAGCCCACTCTATCCAGCCTAGGACTTCACCACTCTGTCCAAACAATCAACAGCACAGAAATGGAGAGTCTCTCTAAGGATTTCTAGCACAGGTCTCGCCTTTCACCTTTCCAATGATTTATGTGGACCAAAATTTTGATAAAAAGGGTAAATAAGAGAAAGTCACTGGCTGAAATTAATCCTTGTGTTTGAATTCATGAGGATGATTCTCTTTAGGTGAGAGAATCCAATTTTATAGACAACATTATTTTTCATGTTGTTATTTTTATTGCACTCATTTATGTTTTTTGCAGGTATTTATTTAATATCCTGTTGGATTATTGTGTTTTTTACTGCTTATTTAAGTGTTAATAGAATGGTAATTTATAACCCAGTGGACAGAAAGTTAAAGTGTTTAAAGCTCATTTCAACCCACTTATTGGTTTTAATCATTGAGTTCTCTAAAATTCCCCAATTCAGAGATATTCAATGCACTGTGAAGCTGCAGAGACACCACAATTTGTTTACTGGGAAATCAAATGTTGTTTTAAAATATTATAACCTCCAATTTACAAAATTAAAGGCAGAAATCTGAAAGGTAGTATCTTGGCTGATACCACCAAACCTGTATTAGTGGCTAACTCCATAGGTAAGCCATAGAATATTTGGGTAAGCCAGAGAAGAAGCCCACCCCGTCTCCTGTCACACCAACATTCTAGAGTTGAGCACATTCCTGCACAAAATCTGACCCTCCATTTCAATTCAATCAAGCCTTATCCAGAAACATAGCCCTGGATAGGATTGTCCAATCCCCAGGAAAACATCTGGTGGATTGGAAGTTCTGTTTGGATCCACAGAGTGATACATACTAACGCTCTAAATATAGTACATCGAAAAAGTATTGGACCCTCATCTGACTTCTTCTATTTTTATGTGTATCTCAAAACTGTGTCTGATCAATAAAAACTTACTATAAATCAAACCGATTAAGAAGAAAAGGCACATAAGTTAAAATTTCAACACCAAAGTCACCAGCATGACATAGTATTCACCCCCTTGGTATTATCGAGCTGTTCCTCCTCCAGCATCAACAACTGCAACCAAACAAGTCTGATAACGGGAGATCAGTCATTGACATCACGTTCGGTGAAGTTTTGGCTCACTCTTCTCTCCAGAACTACTTTAGTGCAGCCGCATTGCTGGGTTTGTGAGCTAGACCATTCCAGAAATGTAGTTTTATTACTTTTTGATCCATTCAGGGTTGGACTCACTTACTGATGATCTGACATTCTTTATAATTTTCTGGTAAAGGGCAGAATTAGGGTTTCCCTCAAGGATAGTAAGTCGTCATGGTCCAGAAGCAGCAAAGCATCTCCACAACATTCCTCTGCCACCTCCATGTTTGACCGGAGGTCTAATGTTGTTCTAGTGGAATGCTGTTTTTGGTTTACTCCAGATGGAGCGGGACCGCTGTCTTCAAACAGTTCAACTCGTCTGTCCATAGAAAATTCTCCCAGAATCTCTGAGGGTCATCAAGGTGTACTGTGGGTAAATCCAGACAGCCGTAATGTTCTTCTGGGTCAGCAGTGGCTTACTCCTCGCAGCACTCCCATGTTGCCATTTTTGCCTCTTTGTGGAGCCATGAACTCTGACCTTAATTGAGGTGCGAGAGGCCTGTAATTCCTTAGATATTTCCTTTGGGTCATTTGTTGCTCTTAGAATGAGCCTTCACTTTGCCCTGGGAGGAATCTTTGAAGGTGGTCCACCTATGTTTAGGTCACATGTCTTCCCCATCTGTAGAGAATGTGTCCCATTGTGGAGTCCCAGAACCACAGAAACGGCTTTGAAACCCTTCCAGGACTGAGTGATTTTAATGTCTGGAATTTCTTTTGATTTTGGCCAAGAGTGCTACTGATGAAACCTACAAGCCCACTTCCTGCTTCTGAAGATGATCTGTTGAAATGATGATGTGATTAAACACCCCAGGAGGACTGGCGTTGCTTTAGGGCAAAGCTAATGGGGAACGGACAAATAAACAAATTAAACCGGGTTGATAGTGATCAGGTCTGGGTGGGTGTAGTCCAGGAGGAACCAGTTATTAATACGGATACGGATTTAGTCTTCAAGGGGGCGGAGCCTACTTCACACAGATCCAATTAGGATGAGAGAACAACTTTTGGTCCAATAGTTTAGTATAAAATACACATAAAATGGGTTTTCAATACTTTTTCACAGAGCTATACTACTTATTTTCTTTCTTATTAAGATCCATGTTTTATTCCCTGAGAAGTTACTCAAATGTTACAGAAAGTAGTATCACTCCTTTATGAGGATACTCTGGACTGAGACTCATCATCCCCCTAAATTTGATGAAAGTTTTTCCATGATCCTGCCGACTGAACAACCAACACATGTGAAAGCATAACCTCCTCTGTGGATGTGATAAGGGCAGTACTGGGGTTCCTTTTATCAACAGGGAACCCATGATGGAACGTTTCCTAACCAGCACCCAAGTGGTCTTCTTGTGGCCTTTAAAAAATGTGTGTTTTCTGTGTGATGTGGTTTATCTTCAAAGTTTGACTGGTTCTTTCTCTTTGGCTCGTTGGAATATGTATTCTGTGATTATGCCAAGGTTCTTTTTCACACTAGTGATTGTATACGTGAGTCAGCATCGAAGCATTTTAGTCTCAGACTGAATACCTTTTTGTTGGTTAAGAACGTACGAAAATAATAATGCCTACCTTTTTGTTGCAACTGTGGAACCGTGTGCACCTGGACTCTATGATTAATAGAGTCGATATGAACTCCAGAAAAATATGCTATTTCATACTAGATTAATACAGAGATCTTTTAGTATATCTAAGCTTGATGTTGGTCCTGAAAGAAGCAGCTTCTTCTACACTGAAAAAAAAAAATTCTATCTAATTTACGATAAAGCGGTGGTTGACAGAATTTACCCGTAAAGAATTATGTTGACTATGTAAAAGACCTAATGGAAAATTAACATGAAAAAGGGAAATACTGTAAACCTCTTTAGAAGGACATTCAATAAAATTACAAAAAAAAATTGTCTTGAAATCAACTGTACTTCACTAATAAACTCCATATTTCTACCGTCTCGTTTCTGCAGAAGTGATGGGATGTTCTTGCCTAAATGTTCTTTTTCTGTAAATGTTGATATAAATATCAGCAAAACCTGTAATTTAGATGGAATGATACTTAAATGGTAAGTACTTGCTTGTGACATCATAGTATTTTGGCCATTCTGTTATTTTATCGAGAGTTAACGACACACAAGATGTTAAAAATTGTACACTAAAAATTCTAAACCGTAGTAGATGCAGTGAATTATGCTTTAGAAAATGTTATAAAACAGAATTCTAAAGGGAATATACAAACTTTTGATATAATAACAGATCAGTAACAGAAATATACCATAATATCACAAATAACTAATTACCATTAAACTATTATTCTGTCTGTATCTACAGACCATTTTTAACCACTTTAACCATTTAGCAAGATCTTCCTTCATTATAACAGAAACAAGATGTTAGAAATACGGTTGTATATTTGTTAAATACTATTGATTTCAAGGTAATTTTTTTGTAATTCACTGTCAATTTACTTAATGTTCTTGTAATCGTGTTAACAGTATACCTCTTGTTCATGGTCTTTAACTGTAACATGTTCTACCTGATTACTGTATGTTTTTGAATTCTGATTGCCACAGCTACCAGTGTTTTTATGTAAATTATACAGAATTTTTTTTTGCAGTGTAAAATTTAGTGTATGTTTGATGTGCTGTTTCTTTATGGGGGGGGGGCTAATATTTGTCTGTGGTTATCTTTCATATGAAAAAAACATAACAGGAGCGACTGAATGTACCTGAATGTTTTAAAAATCCTACCAAATGTATGTATGTATGTGATATAGACTAATTCTATAGATAGTTTATATAGATATATTGAGAATATATATATATATTTACATAGAGTAACTTTGTTCTGTCACAGTGTAGGAGGGAAACGAGAGATGGATTATATTGTTGCCTAAATTGGCAATAAAATAAAAAAAAAAAAAGCCATGCAGAGTCGATTTTACGTTCCTGACGCACAAACAGGACTGTTGAGTGTCCAAACAGTAGTGTCCATCAATCGCCATCTTTGAGCTTTTCATCAATGGACTATCCTTTTGTTTTTCAACACAAACCAGGAAGTAACAGAATTCAGGGTCTAACTCTTCTTTCCTCACTCAGATTTGAAACACACAGGATGGTCAGCACAAGTAAAGATAGTGAAAAATCCAACCCACCATTGGGGATTTTGTTGTGTTTTGCTCACTTGATGTCAAAAAAAAAAGAAGGAGACTGAAAGTATTTGTGCTTGTAACCGTGTTCCTGAAGAATTTGATGTTTATGACAATAAAGATCTGATTGTTGAGGATTTGGTGTGCTTCCTTCAACAAGCTTACACTAATATCTTTCTCAGGATTTAAACACCGATCAGCCATAACATTATAACCACCGAGAAGGGTAGTCAGAATAACCGAATGGATTATCTGGCCTGCTGGTGTGGATATACAGTATTAGGCTTCAAGTGAACAATTTGACAAGTTGAAGGCGGAAGCAGGAACGATGGACAAGCATAAGGATCTGATTGACTTAACAAGTACCAATTTTCTATGGCTAGACAAACAGATCAGAGCATCTCCATAAAGGCAGGCTATGTTGTGTGTTCTCTGTCTGTAGTGGTTAGCACCTACCTGAGTCATTTTCCAAGGACAACTAGTGAACTGGTGAAAGGGATAAGGGTGCTGAACATTGAGAAAGATTCCACAGAGGAACTACTGCAACAAAGGGCTGAAAAAATGTCCTTGCAACTTCCAGGACTTGAAGGATCTGCTGAAGTCCACGCCTGGACAAGTCGGAGCTGTTTTTGTGATTAAAGGGGCACCTAGACAATGTTAGGTAGATGGTTTTAATGTTATGGCAAATGGGTGTATTCTTCCTTATTCTGGGGCGTCGGCTGAACCAGACTCTATGAAAAGGCCTTTATGTTTTAACATGCAGGTGACTGAGAATGCACTCTTATCGACTCGGCGCTCTGATAGGAAAAGTATTTTGAATCATATTTTAGACCCTTGTCTCACTTTGATGTCTTCGTGTTCTTGTTCTCATTTTGTACACCATGCCCTTCCTGTCTTTTGTTTTCCTCTTATTGATTGTACCCTATTAGTTCCTGTTTGTCCTTCATGTCTCAAGTTCTTGAACATTTTTTTTCCTACTTCCTCTCTCTTTTCACCTGTCTAACCCGGTTTTTTTTTGTCATTTTCTATTGTATACTCTTAGTTTAGTTATTCGTTATTGAATCCTAGAGCTGCATTCCTGCTGTCATTGCATCTACAGTCTGCATTTGGGTCCTGACATTTGCCTGACCGGCAAAATCTTTGGTACGAAATTATTGGACAATTCAAAATACTGAATTGATTCTGGTGGTGAAGGAAAATGGTGTCAAGTTCTTTTTGGTTTAGATTTCAAGGCAAATTCCAAAATTCTTCTGTACAAGATTTTATACAAGTAAATATCTGCAGACCTTACTTGGTGAAAAGCTATGTGTTTAAACATAACCTATTCATCTTTTCAGCCTGAATAACCAGGGCAGAAAAGGAATACATCCATCTGAATACGTGGAGTCGTGTTGTGTGCTGTCAGATGAGATCCAGAGTATGGGATTAATTAATACCCCACTATGGAAATGGTGCTTGTGTGCAGTATGGAAGGGTCAGGAAAGGTGGTTCAGCCAGAGGGCTTTTAGGAACATAAAGAACCCTCCATCTGTCTGCGTTAGTGTAAAGAAATGAAATACAAGTATGTTTTAGTGCACGGCACTCTGTGTCTTTAGTAAACAGACCACACTCACAATCAGCGTGACAAAAACCAGGTAGAAAGAGTGACATGCTGGTAGGACTTGGAGAAATGTTTGCAGCAAAGGGTGAGGTGGTGGGGTTAATCTTATTCATACATCCGTCATCCAAATCACAACACAAATTATCTCAAGGCATTTTTCAAAATGAGCAGGTCTAGACCGACTCCTTATCCCACAGAGACCCAACAATTTAACATGACGACGGTGATAAAAAATATTTTTTGTCTGGCGGATACCTCACTGTGAACCCAAATACTCCAATAATTCATTAAAATGAGAAGTGAAAACTTAAAATTTGTTTAGAATTGAGTTCCAGTGGAGTCCCAGTAACTGCTTGAGGTTTATGCCTGTTAAATGCAGTTTTTTTTTCTCTCCGTGCTGTTGTTAAAATGTCTGCTTCCTCTAGTATAAGGAGTACGGTCGAGACCTGCTCTATTTGGAAACTGCCTTGAGATAACGTGTGATGTGATTTGGACCGTTATAATTAAACTTGATTTTGATTTTAAGATACGTGGTTGTCTGATCATGAAAGATGGCGCTGACATTAGTGCTGATCTCCATTTTTCAGAAGCAAACATGTGTGAAAGTACAGTACAGTCAATTTTAGTTTACATGCACTCAGAACCGACTACTATCTGCTCCTCCGCAGGTTATTGCCACAGCAGTGTGGAATGATTTGAAGGCACATGACCCTGTATCAAAGGTCAAAGGTCACTTCGGGGGTCTGTTCAAACAGCCCGAGATTGCAACTCCCCGACAACCTGCTACCTCAGCTTCTCCCTCAAACTCCTCTCACATCACAGTTACTCATCTTCAGGCTCGTGTAGAACAGAAGAGAACGCTGCAGCATCGGTACATGCCGGCGCCCAATCTTGCATCGCCATCGCACCACATCGCAGGCGCAGATAAAAGGGAAGGAGCGATACGCTGATGCATATTTCCCTTTAATCAGAGCTAACGTGAACCACAACCGTCACGCCGCCCTCCCACCTCCCCGTGGCTCTCAGGGGGACGGAGGAGATCAAAAAGTCCCCTCTGCTTGTACACGATCAGTGGAAGAGAAGGAGAACTGGGGGTGGTTCTCGATCTTGCTCTCATTCGTTGGGTCTCAGAGCTGCACCGACACGGCCGTGGCTTTGGGAGGCTGAGATGGCGCTGAAAGGTGAGGTGAGGGACGAATCGGTGCAGCTAGCAGAGAGAAATGTTGGACTACGCGGTCCTGCTTGGCTTCGGCTTCCAAACAAGAAGCAGGGAGACGTGGAAAAACAAAGCTGGCGTCACTGGGAGAATGCCGGGAGAGATTTATTGAACAGTAAAAATGTGACCCACACTGACCACAGATGTTCGCTAGAACAACGTCGGTGGGGTGAAACGTGAGTGCAACATACAATCCTAAATGAATGGTCGGCTCCACGGCCCCCTTCTCACTTCTCAATGTTGGTCCTGATACACTAACATCTGTGAAGCTGCTGTCGGCACGTGCGCCGCGTCGGCTGATGCATGTGCACATCCATCAAAGTGAGTCTATGGTTTCATCAAAGATTCATAAAAGCCTCCTGGATGTCAGGATTTAGATGTACAAATTGCTAATCCCACGTCTATGAACTCCATCGCTCCCGCAATCTGGAGTCATGATCCGCCCCCCCCTTCCCCGCCGCCTCTCGGCCTCAGGTTTCAAAGTCTCTCCTGACCCTCCCGGCTTAGTCATCTAATGAGCAGCAGGACCGATCAGGTGAATAATTGATGGCGGGCGGCTGGAGAAAGGCATCGATCCGAGCCTGTTTGTGGCTCTAAATGGAGCGAGGGAAGGTGACACCTCCGGAGGATCAGCAGGTACATCACTGCATCTCTCTGCTGAGGGGGGCCGTGGATTCATAAAGCTGCTGTCATTCTTATTAAGAGGAAAAACAATTGAAGAGCCACAGCTGGAGGATGAGACCCTCTGGGAAAAAAATGTCCCCAGACACTACTGTACAACGTGAAATGGCAACAGTAAAAGACCATAATGTCAGAATATTCAAATCGTTATATCACCGTAATGGATACGGTGAAAAATCATTTAAGATATCTATCTATCTATCTATCTATCTATCTATCTATCTATCCAATGGAAAAATACCATCATGTCACAAGCAGCTTACAGATTTTGCCGTTATGTACCTTTTTAAGTCACATTTGGGTTGTTGTTGTTTTGCCATATTGCAATAACATGCCATTGTTTCTACAGTAACTCATAACTCATTACAGCATGTTACTAGTTTATGTAATTAACTATGCAACAGTAAACAAGTTGACATTGTATCTGTTTTTTCATGGTAAATTACAGCCATGTATTGTATGTATTCCCCATGCTTTTTATGCCACCATTCTGCCAACAACACTTCATAACAACAACAGAGGACATGCAGGAAGATGATGAGAAACTGGCAAGATGGAAACAGTTCATCCGCTGTGGCGATCCCTAAAGGGATCAGCCGAAATTTTTGATGGATCCCAACAACATTATGGGACAATATTTGTTATCTGTATAGTATTGAATTGTGTTTATTTGCGATATTTTTTTCCTGTTTTTCTGTGCATATTACTAGGTTTTAATATAAACATACATTAATGTCACAGCCGAAGGTTATGCCATAAATCCCCCCCTAGTGGACATGTACGGTATTTTGCAGCCAAAATCCCTCTCTGGGTTAAAAGTCCAATTTTTGACACATGTTGGGTCCTCCTGGTTCTATCCCAGAGAAACAGTGTAGAATAACATGAACTTGTGGTATTTCTACCAAATTTGATGCAGTAGTGATCTGCAAGATTATCTGAACGAATGCGGAGATTGTTTTTTGTTTCATGGTGTAACTGTAATACAGTGACATTAGAGCCTTTTTTTAATCTAAAAAAACAAGGCGAGGTTAGGAATATTGGTATTTTTTGTGTTTAATCCCAGATTACTTACACATGGTAACAGGCACAGTGTTACTGACAATGACAATGAAAGAATTATTGCCAAATTCTGACCAAAATGCAGAACTTTTCCCAAAATTTAAGCCAATTACATTATCATGTCTTTGTTAGCAAAATGAATCGAAAGTGAAAACAAAAGTGTCCTTAGTAAAACGGAAGGGTTTAAATTACTTTTCCCCAACCTGGTCTATCCAGTAAACACTACCCCCCCTTCAAATAACAGTTTTTACAAATAATGTTTGTAAAATGTGAACAAGAATCAGACCTTAAGTCATAGAAAACAGCGTTTTTCTGCACCAAATTAAAACTACGGTTAGACTGAAGTCTAAGGGGTTCCAAGTTGAGGAATTTAAAAATCCTAACCAACAAACAGGAGGCAAAGCGATAACCCTCTATCTAATCTCAAACATGCACAAAGTACTAGATTAGAAAGTAATGGCACACCACGGGATAATATTAAGATGTAAACAAAACAGAGTGATGTGGTGCAGCGGCTGGCTCAGACAGAGACATCTGGAGATCCACTATGCCCCCCCAACACCTCCAATACACTCTCCAACAGACTCAGCAGACATATCACACATTCCTTTGAGGAGCCCTTGGATACACATAGACCAGCCATAACATTAAAACCACCTGTCTTATATTTAGCGTAGGTCCTCTTTACCTAACAAAGCAGCTCTATGGTGTTGCTATGCATTCTGACATCTTTCTATCAGAACCAGCATAAACTTTTTCAGTAATTTTGTGCTACAGTGGCTCCACTACGTATCAGATAATATGGTCTAGCCTTGGCTCCCCAGGCATATGAAGGAGCACTGGGGGCCCATGATTCAGTTGTACCTCTTTAGACCCTTTGATTGATACTAACCACTGCAGACCGTAAACATCCAGAAAGACTCGTCATTTGGACATTAGCGTTTTTTAAGTTACTCAGATACTTATGCTTGTCCGTTTTTTTTTTCACTTCCAACATCAACTTCAGGATCAAATGTTCACCCACTGCCTTAAATAACCCACTGTCTGGTAACCACGGTAGCTGGATCATTTTATTCAGACTTCTCTTATCGTCAGTGGTTATAATAATATGGTTTGTTGGTGTTCACCAGAATTTAAAGAATTTCTCCCCTCAGCGTGTGGGGGGGCTTTCATTACACTGGTGTGTTCTGGAAAAAAAACACCTTTAAAACAGTGAGTCCCAGTTAGTCTTGGGATAGGGTGGGCTCCTTGAGGGTGATCTTTGAAGGAGTCCTTGAAAAGAGACAGGCCTAGTCGTGTTTCTGGGACACAGGATGTGGATCCTGAATTGTTACATTATTAGCTACTATAATTACTACTTAACAATTCATCGTTGTGCTCAATGTAAGCCTAGAGACCAAGCTTGTTCTGCTCAGTGGTTATTTTAAGTTGAGCGTTGTCTGAATTACAAAACCCAAAATAAACGGAAAATAACTCCACAGCTATCAGGTGTATTTGCATCACCTTGGTGTCTATGGGCAGATAAGACCTATATCAATAGCAATGCACTTGTTACTATGTGTGAGTAATTCATGATTAGACACAAAAAATACTTGCATATATAACAACCTTTGAGTGACAAAAACCTTTTTTTTTTTTTAAATCAATCACTGTGCCCGGTATAAAAAAGAAGAAAAAAATTAGGCAGAAGCTTGATTATTGGTCCGTTGAAAAAATCAAGTTAAGTATAAAATGTTCTGGTTCACATTCAGGACATTAACACAATTCCCATCTTTGTCTCCAGAGGTTCCATTCCCCTTATGGAACCAACGTTCCTGCTCAGCATGAGGGGATGACTGCACGGTAACCAAGCTGAATTAAAAAGAATAAGGGAGACTTTTCTTTCAAGAGAGCTAATGCTTCAACTCCATACATCCCATCATGTGACGACATGGAACACTGGATGGTATCAAATAGACCTCAACCATCCTGGACCGTTTGAGGTGGAGATATTTTCCCCTCCATCCCGGCGTGACTTCCCTTCAGCCCAGAGAAGACATGTAGAACAACATGGATCTGATGGACTGTATATGTTAGTGACATCGCTCCTAGTGAGCCCCCTTCTCCTTTTTTCATGTCGCTTCGATGGGGAATCCGCCACAGGGTGCTGCTCACTGGCATTGGGTCCAGATGGTCAAGAGCTCCCAGTGTTCAGGGGGTAGGCGCCATTTGCCCAGAGGGACTCCCGCCATCTGTTCCAAATGCTCTCCTCTTTCTTCTCATATGACTCCCTAAACTCCATCCACTCACTGTAAGGTCTTGAATAGAGATTGGATCCAAACCCATCCTGTGATTCTCCTTCTTGATTGAAGACAACTTAAATTTAGTTCATCTTCAGACCAAATAGTCTGAAGGATCGTGGAGAACACGGCGTCAGGATTCTGTTATATAGCGTCTATTTGACCTCTGTCATGTCCTCTCTCCTCAGACTGACATGAACTTCTATTTCTGCTACCTGTGTGTGTGTGTGTGTGTGTGTGTGTGTGTGTGTGCGCGTTTGTGTGTGCGTTTGTGTGTGGTGTGTGTCCTACAGATTTCAAACGAGACAGGGAG
Source organism: Lophius americanus (assembly GCA_037951165.1). NCBI lineage: Eukaryota > Metazoa > Chordata > Actinopteri > Lophiiformes > Lophiidae > Lophius > Lophius americanus. Next base: position 5,779,439 of record JBBDHG010000015.1, on the reverse strand, counting down.
CATCTTTTTGGAGTAATCGTAGCTCTGGGGAACGTGGCGAGATAACCGGATGCTAATGCCGCTCCTCGCCTTCAGGGAATCATGTCTGCCTGAGTAGTAACCTACATTCGCCGAGCGGTCTTCCACATAAGGTTAATGAATGAGGCGCGCTGCAGGACCAATGGACCTTAATACGTGCACGGTACTCGCACAGAAGTAACAGTCATCAATATAATCACGCTAGCGACTTGAACAAACAAGAGGATTCTGTCTGCTGTTTTGCAAAATCTAACGAGGTTAACGAGTGAGGAGGGATGCGAGTTGATTATTTATTTATTTAGACTGGCTCCAAGGAGCTCTTGGCGCGGGTTAACAAGGAGAAGCGGAGCAGAATTCTCTGTAACTCGTGCAAGAGAAAGAAAGGCTGCGTCCTTACAGCACACACGACAGTAAGAACAGAAGGAATCACGTGGAATCTGACCTTTTGAGATTCCTTGTGATGCATTATTGTATTAAGCCTGATTAGAAGACAAGCTCAAAATAATAGCCTCATTGTTTGATTGCAGATCATATTGGCTTATCCTAGAAGTTCACATTCATAATATCCAGACACGGCAACCTCGTTGGAAGTTCACCTGTGAAACTGTGATTTTGAGAAAATTCCCAATATCAATAAAAAACAGAAGCACTAAACTTTCAAAGAAATTATAAAAGCAGCAAAAATACATTTAAGAACTCATGAGACCTATCTCTCTTCAGATGTAGATTATGTGGGTTAAATAATGAACCTTATATGGCACATCTTTTGAAATGATGACCCTTTCCAGAGATCTCTAATGTTATTTTTATATAATTTTTTTCCTTATTTTTTGAAAATAATTTACTTTAACGGTCTATTTTTTGTTACATTTATCAAAATCAAAAGATAACTAAAAAAAAATTACCATAATGAAAAATTATGTTTCTAAGTCATTGTATTTTATTTACTATTCATTTTTATTTGAATGAGCATTCATTAATTATTACTACTTAAATTATTTACTTATTGAATTATTGTTGTTTATTTAATATAATCATATTTGACTACATTTAGTAATGAAACAAGCTGAAAATAACTACTTTTTGAAAGTAAAAATTTTTCTTAATACTTGAAAGGTTTGTGAAACCATGGATGTTCATGGGTCTATTATCAAATTACAAAAAAACAAAAGAAAAGTGGAGTCACCTGTTGAAACCATGAAACTCTTCTGTAAGACACATGGCTTTAAGGAATTGGACTTTTCTCAGTAGTTTCCCAGTACAGGTTCAAATCCTGGTCCCATTCATGAACAGGACCAGGTAGTTGGAGCTGAGGAGGTTGTCCCCCAATCCTGTACTGTGTGATAATAAAGTGTGATCATTTTATTTTGTTGCTCAGAAGATGTAGATACTAAATAACAATCCAGTTTATTGTCTATTATGAGTTCAACATTTTGAAATTTGTTATCTGCGTTTGACCCATCCCTGAAGAGCAGCTCCTGTGAGGCACCCCGGGAGGGAACTGGGGCTCAGGGTCTTTTGCTAAAAGACCGTTGTAGATTTAAACTGCTTGTGGCTTTGAGGATTTAGCCGTCAGCTTGAAACTCGTTTTTTTTTCAGGCCCTATGAACACAAACATCTCTTCGGATCAGTTTTGAGTCACTTGGATCTGTGGTTCTAGATCAGACACGTATCTGATTTGTTGCCATGTGATGTAGATGAGGTTTGGCAGTGGTGTAGAGACTCACAGATACAAATCAGAAATTGTTTTGAACATTTAAAATGTGACTGTATTTAATTGTGGTCACCCTGAGTGGTCCAGATGTATATACTGAATCATGATCTGGTCGATGGCCCAACTCTAACGTTATAGATTGACTGCAACGGCAAATTGAATCATCCGACTTGTTACTCCTCCCTCCAACCGGCAATTAAGACAGGGACAAGTTCATTAGCTGATGCATGTGTGATGTCATGAGCAGAGACAGAGTCGTTATCGGGGCGGTCTGGATCCAAAGCATTTTGTCCAAAGCTTGAAATGAAAGGGACAAAGATATGCTCCACACCTCCACCTCTAACTCCATCTCCGCCCTTCCCCCCACCTCGGTGACTCTGGCTGGGATCCACTCACTGTCTCTCCCTTGGGGAAGGCTGCCATCCGACTCGGGTCGTCACAATCAATTATCCTCACCCCTTCTTCTTTCTCCTCCTCAGCAGCGTTTACATGAGTCACATTTTTCAGTCCCTACATCTCAAGCTTCCATGTTCCCAACTCATTCTCAACAAACCTCACCACCACCCAGAGGCGCCCCGCGTCAGGACTCAGAAATAATTCTACCCCTTTTCTGGTGCTTTCGGGAGTAAAATGGCACGAGGTGATGAATCTGTGACGATGTTCTGTAGAAATAAATGTAATGAAATAGAAGCCGGGGGGTCCGCACCGCTTCCTGCCTGCCCAGCACCGAAACTAAAAAAAAGAACAGCTCATCCCAAAAGCATGAAGACAGAGTAGTAATTATTCTATTTAACTATTATTCTAGATTTATGTCTGCAATAACCTTTCAGCCACAAGGGGGAGCGTCTCTAAGTCCACCACACATAGAGTTCAACAAATCACAGCCAGACATTGGGGGCCAGTAGGCGGTGCCTTGCTCAGAGGCTAGATTGATAGGTAGACTGAATGCCACACTTGACATACCTGACTAGATAACAATACTAAAGATCAAGCCCACCTAAGTGCACAGCGGACACAATATTATCAAACAACAACAGTAGCAGTACTTTCAACAAATGTAGTTGTTCTGATAATCGAAATGAGCATCCAACTTAAGTAAAGCCTTTTATACCGAATGGTGAGAGAATGTTGCTCGTGTAATTACCAGAATTAATCTAACATGAAAGTCACGCGTTGCATATATTTTGTTTGTTTTATTGATTAGAGGGAAACGCATGTTTGTTAATACCGCCAAAATGTACTTATTTTTTTTTCTCAAATAAAGTACTTCAAATGTGTATTATTGATAAGTGTCCGTTGCTTCCTTATAATTGCACTTCATTTGTCTGGTTTTCAGGTAATCAAATTGGAACATTGAAGATTGTTTCACTGATGAATGAAGTCGAAATTTTTCAAATGAATGGACCTCCCATTATTTCATTCCATATCCCACAAACATTCTTATAAAAATCATTTTCCATGTTGTTCTATACAGAGTAAAAGTAATTTTACTAACAAATAGCAATAGAGCGATCGCTAGGAGGCTGACCTGAGAACCATTTGTTTTTCGCTCTAGTCTTGGTGAACACAAAGGAAGCCCACGCTCGCACTTCCGCTTGTTCAAACAGGAGGCTTGTAAACCATAGCAGAGCACACAAATACCAAGCAAGTTTCTTACCAGATACAGTTACTCGTTCGTATCCGAAAAAATCCATGAATCGAGCAAAAAAAAAAAAACCCTCGTAAAATAAAAACACCGCTCGTAAAGCAAGGCACATTTTTTGAAGAATCTCTGCTCGTAAATCAAAATACTCTTAAAGCAAGGCACTGGTAAACCGAGGTACCACATTTAACTTATGTATTTATATTTTAAGTCACAGCCATTACAAATTACTTTGGCTGCTTTAGGTATCTATTCAAAATAAGATGATACTGACAGCAGTAAAAAAAAAAAAAGGTCAGGAATGTTCATATAAGTTAAAATCATTATTTCTTGTAATTGATATTGGGAAAAAAGGTTTGGAAACACTGACATAGAAGGAAGCTAAATTGTTACGTTACATAATGCTTAAACTTTTCCTCCTTTTATGAAGTAGTTATGTAGTGGTAGTCATGGTAGTAGTGGATATAGCAGTACCAGTACTAGAAGCACTAGCAGTAGCAGTGGGAAGCCAATACTTCTAGTAGTAGCAGCGCTTATAGCTGAAGAAGTAGTAGTTGTACTAGTGATAGTAGTAGTACTTTTAGTAGTAGTAGTTGTGCTTGTAGTAGTAGCAGAAGTTGTAGTGGTAGTAGTAGTAATAGTACAAGTTGTAGATAGTAGTAGTGGTAGTAGTATAGGAATGGTAGCAGTAGCAGTTAAAGTAGAAGTATTGTGTTGGTAGTATAGCTATGTAGGAGTAGTGGTAGTAATGGTAGTAGTAGCTTTAGCAGTAACAGTGGTATTAGTACTAGTAGCAATAGTAGTACTTGTAGTAGTGGTAGTAGTAGTATTATTACAAGTTGTAGGTGGTAGTAGTGGTGGTAGTAGTGGTGGTAGTAGTAGTAGTAGTAGTAGCTGTAAATCGTGGTAGTAGTAGTATTATTACAAGTTGTTGGTGGTAGTAGTGGTGGTAGTAGTGTAGTAGAGGTAGTATTAGTGGTAGCGTTGTATAGTAGTGGTAGTGCTGGTTGTAGTAGTAGTACTAGTAGTAGTGATGTATGTCTTTTGACAGAAGCCCACCTCGGACCTACAGCTCTTGAAATAAATGCTCAGGCATCAGAGGATCCCTGTGAGAAGAAGAACAACAGATATAATGTGTGACCCAGAGTGGATGTGTGGGAGAGTCCATCAACATAATCAATACTATGTTAGAGTGGAGCCTGAGAGAGGAGCTGATCCCCCGACATTCCTCATATTTGATGCCTGTTCAGGTTCAGTCACCATGAGGAAGGGAAGGAGGGATTGGACCTCTGCTCTGTACCCGAGGAAATACTTACCTAGCCTGTTGATTGAGGGAAAATGCAAACAATGTGAGGAATAATTGGCATTGATGCATTTTAAAAGCCCTCCTCCTCCTCCTCCTCCTCCTCCTCTTCCTCCCCTGCAAACACCTGCAGCCCATGAAGCCGGGCGGCCCCCCTGGGAAATCACACATTAGCATTTAGTCGTTTCATCTGCTGCACTAATCAGTGCCAAACGTTTCAATAATAAAACACAAGAGCAGTTATGCAACTTGAAGTATGGGGTGAGGCAGAGAAAAAAGAGCAATCAGTGGAAAGGTTTGCCGTCTGGGCTGAATGGCTGGATGGAACTTGGTGGGGTGGAGGGCAGGCCTGTGACCCCACATTTGTTTTTCATGTAAGTACAGCGGGTTGAAATCCGCAAAATTTACCGACTCCCATGGAAGAGACAGTGATAATTTTAAGTCTAGACTCCCTTTACTCAGCACAGCCATTTACTGTAACCACATTCGGGGTCATGGGGGTGGAGCCTCGCTCAGCTAACATCTGTGTTAGGTAAGACAGGTAAGGTCCAATTTGTGAAGTCGCCGATAAGCAAACTAACACTGTTGGTGTAGTCCACGCAACGGAATTCAAATTGGCAACAGTGCTGGCGTCATCGCTCCCTTGGTGAGAGGGGGAAGAGAGTCCGAACCGCAACATCTCGATCTATGCGAAATGCAACTGGCGGGGGAGCAAGCCCTCACAAATTGGAAGTTTGCGTAATAGTGGAGTGCCATCGCCCCTTTAAAGTTTCTTACACCTTTAACTTGCTAATCAGATGATCCTATTTAGCTGAACTTGCTTAAAAGTAATTTTTCATTCACGTTATTCCGGCACCTATAGAGTCTGACACTCAGTGTTGTGTTTCGGGGAGGTTTTACGCTCTGATGCTTCATCTTGTATTAAATAGTAAGAATGATGGCCCAGTTTTCAAAATAGTTATCCAGCAACAAGGTATTCATCATCTTCTTCATGATGACATTTAGAGGCTAAAAAGTTTCTTCATCATCTTTACGCTTCAACCAAAGTAGTCCTACTAGAGCCAGTGTTAAGTTTGTCACTTCTGGACTACTATACCAGCATTGTAGAGGATATTCCAATTATTCAAGTAGGCACAACTCAATTCTCCACGACGCCCTTTAAGTTGTCAAAAAATAATTTATGAAAGAGTGGAAAATAGTGGAACTTGCAAAACCCGTCCCCAAAAAAGTTCCCTGAAGGACTTGAGAAAAATGGGAATTGGGAGTGGATCACAATTAGAATTCACCCTGAGCCCAATTCTATTTCATGTTTTGTGCAGGAAAAAGGTGGGCGGGGTCACCAAATATAAACAAAATATATTCCAGCATATTTACATGTCAAACATTTCAGTCTATGCAATCATGGTTCCTGACGGTCCATCCAGCTCCGTCACTAACGTGGCAAAAGGAAAAGCTGGCTGAAAAGATGCGGACATGTGTTACTGCTCAAATCATACCTGTAATACATCCCACAACTGTTTCTACTCAAACTAACTGGCACAGAATCTGAGCTTGCACCCACTCTGGAACCACCTACCTAACATTTCATCAGCTTTGTACAGTTCCCCCCTTTTAGACGCCAACCTCTCCTGCAGTCGGCGCTCCATTCCTGGAGCTTGGCAGCTCCATGCAGAGCAGCCCCTCTGGCCCGCAGCGAGCAGGAAATGGCCTATCGTTCTGAGATAATGTGAAATATAATGTTCCCCCTCCACTCTTGGAAGCATTTTTTGCCCTGACAGCCTCATCGCTGTGGGCAACAGTAGGCGCCAAGTAAATATACGAGCACCTGCCAAACAGAGACGTCCATCAGCGGCGCGTTGATGCTGGTTTGCAGCACGGAGAGGAGAGGGGGGAATCCCTGAAGACTTGTGGGAAAAAAAGCACCCCTCACACACGAAAGCTCACCTCCGCCCACTGAGACGAACCTGGGAGATTTTCTATCATCTTTTAAGCACATGTGAAAATCCATCCGAGTGCATCTGAGGGGACGGAGAAAGTGAGCGCTGAAGGAAGGCTGATTCTGGAGTCAAACACTGACATCACTTGACAGATTCGTTACCTTAAAATCGCTTCATCAATTCAGCATGATGAAAGCAAGGGCGGACGAGCCAACGGGAATGACCGTTTGTGAATTCACACTCCACGCAGGCACATGCAAGAAATTAGAGTTTCCACATGTGACCACACGAGCGGTGTTTTTTGGAGAGGCCTCGCAGCACATCTCGACGTGACGAGGTCCTGCGTTTAGTCAGAGGGTCTCATTGATCATTGCACTGCCGAGTTGCTCTCTCCCTGCTGTGGAAACAGTGAAGAAGTTTGTTTATTTGACTGAATCACTCGCCAAAAACACATAAATACCTCTGGCAACGGTACAGATTAGCAAAAACAGTATAAGTGGGACTTTTGACATTTCGTAATGGAAATATTTCAAGCGGAAGGGGTTTACAAACATGACATGAGCAACCACAATTTGTCACTCTCGCTTAATCAGAGGCTCAAGTCGGTAAAACTCATGCATTAACAGGTCATTACTGTCATCGTATTTGGTCTTATTTCCTCTGAAGGGTAATTACGGAGCTTGTATTTCAAGTCCTGATGGAATAATTAATGCATTCGAGAAAGTTCTTTTAGGATTGTAGCTGGCAGGAACCAAAAGTTCGAATAGGCCTTTACTCGCGGTTAGCTTTTTTTCCACAAAGTCAACTTAGCTGTTGTGAGATATTGTCTTCTTCAAAGGGATGAAACATGTAGAGGGAGGGACATTCAGGTAATAAAAGGGTATAAATCTGTCAGATTAGTGACAGAAAATGAGAGTGTGTGGGATTAAGGTAAAGAGAAAAATGGATCGGGCTTCTTCGCGCTCTATTACTCATCTTACATTCAGGGGATCTTCTTTGGAGAAGGTACGCACCTAAATGGATTAAAGTCACATTTCACTCCACATACAAAACAGCCATTTGGGCTCATATCCTCCACACTGTATCTGTGTGTTTGATGTTCCACCAGACGCCCACTGTGACTTTTCTTCGTGCTCCTGGATTGTCTGTTGAGCAGAGCTCTTGGCTCAGACGTTGGGAGGTGCAGAACACTACCATCTATTGTTCTTCCTCTAAAGGCTCTTAGGTTGGGATTCACGGTTGGAAGGGTATTGTCTTCAGGGATTAAAAAAAACAAAACAGGCCATCCTCGAGGCTCCGCTTTACCGGCTGGAAGTTTGTGGGAGAGTTCAGCTTGGAGTTTTTTCCTACTTTCTGCACTGGATTATAAAACTCGTTTATTCGACCTTTGGAGTTCAATCAGGAGAGAGAATTGAATGATGTAATGAAATACGTGACAATCCTCTCTCACCTCATTAAAGGTCAGAGGTCATAGTTTTACTATTCCAAAGAAGCATAAATGGCTTCATAAGGGAGTGATGAGGAAATAAACCACTACTAACCCAAAAGAACTGCTAACCCCCCGACTGAGTCTGGTCCGAATTTTCCCTGTGTGGGTAAATTCAGACCAGCCTTAATGTTCAGTCCAGAGATGATTCTCCCTGAATCACTGTAGGTCATCATGGTGTGTTGTACGCACATCATGGTGTGTTGTACGCACATCATGGTGCGTTGTACCCACATGGGAGAATCTTCTCTGGACTGATGAGTAGGAGTTTGAACTGTTTGAACACAGCAGTCACGTTCCATCTGATGTAAACCAAACACAACATTCCACTGGAAGAACATTTGGTAAAACATGGAGGTGGCAGTGGAATGATGTTGAAATGATTTGCTGCTTCAGGACCGGCACGACCCGCTATCTCTGAGGGAAAAATTAATTCTGCCATCTAGCAGGGAATTCTGAAGGAGAATGTCAGTTAATCTGTCCGTGGGGTAGGCAATGAGCCCAAGGAGAAAACTAAGTCCAGAGTCAAATTTCAGTTTTGGTGCAGACTAGTAAAATCTGGACCTCACTGAGATGCTTTAAATGACAGGTCATCAAGAAGAACCCGAGCAGAGAGTGATGTCAGAGGCTGATCTCGAGTCATCAGAAGTGTTTGGTTGTCCTGCTGAAACTGGAACTACCTCTGTATATGAGCACCACACTGTCTTCATGCTTCACCTCTCAGACGGGCCTCTGTGTGAGCTGCACCACAGAGCAGATCATGTGTCATTTTAAATTTCCTACTGCCGACGGTTCATCTCATGGTCACTTGAACATACAAGGCCTGCAGGGTTTAGCGCCTGATTGTGTCACTTCCTGTGTTGCTCAAGTGAAGCGGTTCAAGCTCTGACTGGCTTAGCAAAGAGAATTCCTCCTTCATGTCCTCACTCAAAGCATCCTGACGGCGGTGCAGGTGTGTGGACCAACCCACCTACGACACACGTGCTGCATGTTCTCACAGAGGTCCTCAGGTTAAATTTAACATGAAGATTGAAAGATGAAAGATTGGAATTTGAAATTAAAATTGGAGTTCATAAATTTTTATTTCAAAATAACATTTGAGACTTATCATTTGAATTTTGATTTTAGATTTAATATTAAAATTTTACACGTGACGTTAAATTGTCAAATATAGGTTTAACATTTAGCTTTCTGCAATGAAATAATGTTTGCATTTACGTTTTGCATTTAAAATGTATTTCTAACATGTCCGATTTGACAATACATTTAATTGTAGATGTACATTGAAAATGTAGGCTCATTTATATGTCGCAAATTTATTTTTAACATTGAAATTTAGATTTTAATGTACATAAAATATTTAGATTTAGTATAAATATGAATTAAATATTTAAAAATTGATTACTAGATTTTACACATAGCAATTGTATATTGGTTTTGCATTCAGTTGTAACATTTATGTTGAATTTAGACTTAACATTTAAAATTTCCCATTTAACATTTAGATATAACATGTGATGTTTAAATTTCCAATTTAGCTTTAAGAGTTGATCGTAACATTTTTAAGGTTTTCATTAAGCATTTTTTTTTTAACATTGAAATTAAGTATTAAACAATTAAAGATTCAATATCTCACATTTAGATTTAACATTTACATTTGGATAACATTTTTTTAAATTTAGATTTAATATTTAGCATTTCGAGTCAATATTTAAGTATAGGTTAAACAGTAAACATTTAGATTATACTTTTATTTTTTCATTAAATATTTGAAATTTCGATTGAACATATTTAGACTAAACATTGGACATCTGGATTAAACAATTTCTGACCAAACAATTAACATTTAGATTTAACAAGTTTGCCTGGAAAAAGATCTATCAGAAATCACGAGGAAATGACATTCATATGCGCTCCTTCATGTTCACATGTGTACAAAATGCGAAGGTGCAGAGCCCTTACTCCACCGTCTCCCCCCTCCCAATTCACCTCAGCACCTTGTCAACTTTTGCTGCACCGTATTTGCTCCACGTTGAAGAGCCTCATTAAATATTTAAAGTATGGAGTACTTTCTCTCGGCATCAGGTGTAACTCACTCCTGTAATCTCACCGAGACCGATACACGGCGCAGTAATTATAGTGGAGTTAACAGTGTGCTGGGGCGACAGGCAGGGCTTTGTTGTTAATGTCTGCTCAGGTTATACGTCCATTTTCTTTTGCTTTTCCTCAATACTGTGTTCGCTTTCTCTGCATCCTTTTTTGTAAGATTTATGATATAGTTCTGTCTCAGAGGTGTTAACATGATGAATATATGGGATTCACTATTTTTATCTAATAGAACAGATTTCAGCACAGGCTTTATGAATGGTGTATGACCGTATCTGTGGTATTAATGGTTAATAAATCATTTAATGCATCACTATCAACAGACTCCACTTTAAAACAGGGGCTCTACATTGTCTGTCTGTCCTCAGTAATGTCTATAGGGCTATAGATTTGCTGCTGAATGGAAAGCTAAGTATCAGCCATAACCTTATAACCACTGACACTGATATAAGAATACATTTGATTATCACATTACAAAGGTTTAAGGCAATGTGGGATACTTTGGTGATGGTTCAATATTGTTTCAAGTCCTCTCCATTTGTAGATAATGTGTTTCACTTTGGATCTGTGGGGTCCCAGTACCTTGGAATTAACTTTTGAATCCTTCTCGGACTGATGAATATCAATGACCTTCTGGAATTTCTATTGATTTTGACACAGTATGCAACTAGTGAGACATAGGAGCCAACTTCCTGCATCTAAAAATGGTCTATTGAAGTGATGATGTGATTGAACAGGAGTGGAATATTTAGGATATTGTCTTTAAGGGTTTTTTTCCTCTTCCAGACAGACAAAGTTGGTGTAGAGATCCTTTTTGGTTGAATAAATAAAATTATCATTTAAAATACAGTCCAGTGAGTGTCAGTTTAAAACTTCAGATTGCTTTTGCTCGGAGTCTTCATGTCCTCCACTTCTGTGGTTAGGGAAAAGACTGTAGTCATGACAACTAAAGTGAAAAGTTCTGTCATCATCATAGTTTCATGTTAAGTAAGAGGCCAAACTTTCCCACCCTGATGAAATAAAAATATGTCAGCAGTAATGGCCAGAATTCACCATGTGTAATGGATAAAAGCACAAGAAAGGTATTTACATCATGAGTTTCCAGCCCCCAACCCCCCCCCCCCCCCCCCAACCCCCCCCCCCCCCCCCCCACACACACATACATTTTCAGTTTTCCGTAATACAAGGCAAATAGCTTCAAGTGCGTGCTGACATCACAGTGCCTGCAGAATGATTTCATCATGCGCTGACATCACCTCACACTCCTGTCGGCTCAGACTGATGTGTCGGCGGTCTGACACTATGCATTATTGGACAGCTCGATCTGTCAAGATGACATCAAAACACGTTCGCTTCCCTGAAATGGGTGAGTAAGCCGCCTCTGTCCGTCAGATGGTCGGAGAGGGAAGAAGGAGTGGAGCAGTCCAGTGGATGGGACTAAATCCTGATCACTGAGACCTGACGTTCAGTAATGTTATTTATAATTCAGGCAGTGACGAGACTACATGTCTCTTCTTGCCCTCCTCCTTCTTGTTCAAAATATACAGAACGACTGATCAAACTGAGATACGATGGATGGATGGATCAAAAGAAGAACTTTAGGCCTGGGGCCATGTTCTGACTGAAAGCGAGGTTAGAGGGAGATGTTTTGATGCGGGGCGGGGAAAGGTCTTTAAATCACTTTACCTGCGCAGTTAAGGAAGGAAACCTTTATCTCCAGGGAGATTTCCCAGCTGTGGAGATATGCTGATAGCGTATCCGTTCAAAAAAAAGGGGTGGTCTGACAAAATCGATGAGTTCCGGATCATCTCCTTGAACAGGGTGGAGAGCAAGATCTTCTTCAGCGTTGTGGCCAGGTGACTCTCCGACTTCCTACTGAGGAACAACTAGATCAAACATCGGCACAGGAGGAAAGCATGCCGGGAGTCCCTGGCTGTTTTGAGCACAGAGCCGTCGTGCCACATCTCATCAAAGAGGCGAGAAAGGGGATCCGGCTTGACATTAGCATCTTACCAACCCCTATGGATCAATACCCCACACTGGTAGAGTTTGCACTTGAGAGACACCACATACCCCAGAAAGTGAAAAACCTCCTTCTGGACTTTTAAAGCAACTTTAGGTTGAGGTTCTCCCCTGGCCAAGTGAGATCTGACTGGCATCAAACGCAAGTGGGTATAATCACTGGCTGCACCATCTCCATGACACTCTTCCCGCTGGTAATGAACATGCTGATCAAGTCAGTAGAACCAGAGTGCCGGCACCCCCTCAGTTAGTCTCGAATAAGGCAAAAACCAGATCAGAACTTTCATGGATGACCTGCTGGCAGAAACATCATCAGTGCCCGGTGGATTCTCTAGGGGTTGGAGAAGCTCATGTCACGGGCATGCATGAGTTTCAAATCTGCAAAGTCCTGGTTCTTGGTTCTGAGGAGAGAGATGATCACAGATCTCAGAAGATCTGCTTCAGGGTTAGAGAGGTCCAGATCCCATTCATCACACAGAAACCAGTGAAGAGCCTCCAGAGGGTCTTCAACTGTAGCCTGACAGCCTGACATCAACTCCATCAAGGCGACCAGTCTGACTTGAAAGGCTGGTTAAGAGCTGTGGACATGTCTGGGCTCCCTGGGAAAAGGCCAGGGTCTACCAACATGGGATCCACCCAAGCATCATCTGGCCCCTGCTCATCTATGAAGTCGTGATGACTGGTGGAAGTGATGGGTGGTGGAAGGATTTGGGCTAGGATAAGCAGCCATCTGCACAGACGGCTGGGATTGCCACAAAGTCTGAACAGCATTGCGCAGTACAGAAACAGGAACAATATCAGAATTCCATTCAGTTCTTTCAGAGAGGATTTAATTGTGGCTTGGGCTCAAGAACACCTTCAATACGCTGGATCGAGGGACCCAAAAGTGGAAGCTGCAGGGATCAACTTGAAGACAGGGCGTAGAGGCAGTCCAATAGGCCAAAGCTCAGCTAAGGCACAAGGCCCTCCTTGGGAGTGTGACAGAGGGCAGGGTTGGGCCCGGGAGCTCAACATCAAGACCAATACAACACTGCCAGCAGGATGGAGGGATAGAAGCTTGTGCAGGAGGGGGTCTGTGCTTCTGTGGAGGATGAGCAGGCTAGCAAAACAGTAGCTATGCATAAACAGGGAGCCTGGATGAAGTAGCAGACAATGGAGCAGACAATGGAGCAGTGCATCGCCTGGCAGAACATTTGGAAATGGAACCCCAAGGGAATCAAGTTCTTTATTCAGGGGGTCTACGAAGTCCTTCCCAGCCCATCTAACCTCTTCACACAGGGCAAAGAAGATACATTTGCATGCCTCCTGTGTTCTCAGAAAGGGACCTTGGAGCATATCTGAAGCAGCAGCTCCAAGTTTCTTGGTTAGGAACGCTATAGTTGGAGACAGGACCAGGTCCTCATGTCCATCGCTAAGGCAATCAGCAAGGGGCTTAGCGATAGCAGATATGCCCACACCTGCTGGATTATTTGCTACAGCCCGTGACTAGGTGATAACAGTTGACAAAATCCATCAAACATAACCCAGTCCTCGCTGAGCACTGACGTCATCTTGGTGGCAGACACATCAAGGCAGCTCATCCTACTGGAGCCAACCATCAACCCTTGGAGGAGTTGATGGAGGAGGCTCAAAAGAGGAAGAGGGTAAATACCAGCTGGTGGAGGAAGAATGGTGCTGGAGGAACATATGGGGAACCATTTGTATGACAGTGGAAGTGGGCTGGTCGGGGGTTTACTGGCCATTTATTCAGCAAGACCTATGTAGTCCTGGGCTTCATAGGGCAGAGCAGGAGGAGAGCCAACGGTAACAACATGGAGGCGGCTGAGAAAGATTCTAGTTGGGGCGACCAGTGGGTTCAGCAGAATGCCACTTGAACACGGGCCAAGATTTGTTCACCATGGGTGGGGTCGCCTGGATGAGGGTGTGTGTTGTAAGACCCGAAACAACACTGATGATGTGTTTGAGTAACTGCATTAGAGAATGTAACTAAACTTTTTTTATTTGGCTTTCTCGTACAATATATCAAATAAAATATGACTATTGAACCGAAACGCTAAATTCTAAATACCATAAATATCCAAATACTAAATCTAAATGTTAAATGTTCAAATCTAAGATAAATGTTGAATCTAAAATTGAAATATTAAATTTAGATTTGAGTGTCAAAAGTAAATGTAAAATGCAAACTGTAGTTATTAAAATTAAACAAAAAATTTAAATGTTTATGTAAAATATGAAAATTAAATCTAAAAAAAAAGTTTGAATCTCAATTTAAGTAAATTGAAATTTAGGATTGAAATTTAAAATGTTAAATCTAACTTCAAGTTAAAAGTACATGTTAAATGTAAACCTAAGTGTTACAGCTTAAATGTTGAATCTGAATTTAAATATTACATGTAAAATCTTACTTTTGAAAGATTAAATTGAAACCTAAAGGTTAAATGTTGACTCTGAATTTAAATGTTAAAACAACATTTTAGGTTTATTGTTAAATTTAAAATATAAATTTAAATAATAAATCTTCATGTACTGGCGACTTGAATGTACATGTACCCCCCCCCCCCGACATGTACATGTACCCCCCCCCCGTGAGCCTGAACAGGATAAGCGGTAGATAATGAATGAATAAAATATGAATAAAATATTCATGTTGTAACATTTTGAATTCAAAAATTTTAAATGTTGAATGTTAAATTTGTTAATAAATGTAATGATTACTTTTGAATGTGCAATGTACATTTCATTTTTGATCTAAATATAAATGCTAAATCTTATTATAAATGACAAAACCTTAACTTAACATCTAAATGATGAACTCAAATCTTAAAATGAAATATTACAACTAAATTCTAAACATAACCGTTTTTATCATACCTAAATTTTGAATTGAAATGTTACACAAAAAATCTGTTAAATGTTCTTTTGAAATTTGTTAAATCTTAACTCTAAGTATCAAATACTTACTCTAAATTTTACATCTAAATGATGAACGCATATGTAAATTCTTGACGTCAAATTTTGTACCTGAACATAACATTTAATATTTCATCTGGTGCCTGTAGTTTTATTTGAAATCTAAATGTTAAATGTTTGATTGAAACTTCAAATGTAATACCAAAATGTTTACATTTCAAACATGAAATCTAAAGTGACTTTTGCAAACATTTTTTGAATTTCATTTCATTCATCATTTTTGGATCTAAATGTGGCAGCATGTCTTTATTTATCTTAATATGTTCCACTTTAACGATCAGTGCCCCAGAATGGACCGTCTGCAGGGCCTCCATGGTGTCACTCGGCAGATTTCAATCTGCACTCTTTCTCCTGGCTGGTCCCAGGAGACAGTAAGCTGAGAAGGCTGGAGGAGAATGATGCTCTTTGGACAGTGGATCAGTTATCGCTGAGCTGAGGAGGCACAGCCTGTGAAAGATGTTCCTCCCCACGAGAGCTGAGGAGACGGTTTTGAGGGAAGGGGTCGAGGGAAGGAAGGATAGAAGGAAAGGTGAAGAGTTGAAATGATAGATGATCTTTGAAGAGCTTTGTCTCGGGAGAGTTTCCTCGGCTGCTTGTTTCAGAAGTGGCTCTTTTAATGTGAGACAATTTAGTTGGATGCAACATGATGTCAAGTACAGTATGATCAAACAACCGAGTCAGAACCCGCGACTCTCTCGTGCCTTTGTCTCTCCCTCTTTGTTTTCCCTAACATTCTTATTTGTGCCAGTGTGTATGTCGAAAGGAAGAAAGGTTTGTTTCCGTACAGAAACTCTTTATGATTCATGTTTCCTCTGCGTTTGATGTGCGAGCCGAGCACAGCCCCGGGATAAACCATTTCAGGTTGTCTAAACAATTTCCAATCACTGTTTCCATATTTAGATTCATCAACGGAGGAGCGAATAAGAAGAAGAGGGGCCTTGCATGCTGAGGCGCTCCTGTCTGAGCGGCGTGGAGGAGGAGGGTAGAACCTAATTCTATCCATTAAGAGTGAAGCCAGACATTGATTTGTGCACGCACAAACAAACACACACATCTGCAGCGCCATCTGCCCCATGAGGTCAGTTTACCAGCAAACGTAGGAGATGCCCACCTCAATCTCTCATCTGCTCACCAGAAATCAACTCAGGATCTTATTAGTAGAAACCCCACCTACCTTCTCTCAGCTCACTTCATAATCACCCAGGATCCCACTCGGGCTCCACACAACAACTTGATTGCATGGACAGAAATATTTGTGTGTGCTGCCGGAAATCATTCAGCTGCTCCTCTGGGCTGGACTCCATCCGGCTAAAAAATCCAGTGTGAGCTTCATAAAGCAGGGAGTGTCATCACATTCCCCCTGCCATGAAACATCATGAAATGTAGTCCCCATCCCTTCCTTCCTCATTGTTCCTTCTGGCTCTAGCACTATCAAGCAGGTCAGTATGTTTTTTCTAATTAACTCCTTTTCAACAGGCCCATAATTTGGCCATCAATCTCGTTTTTGCAATTTTTCTAAAGTGTGCAATGCTAGATTATAATCTAATCGTTGATTCATTAAGTTTTAGAATGAGCATATAGCTCCTTCTAGTGGACATCGGTGGCATTTTGCGGCCAAAATCCCTCTCTGGGGTCAAAATCCCATATTTGGCACATAATGGATCCAATGGCTATCCAACTGCGCCAAATTGGAGAGTCATATTGGTCCAACTGCGTATTATTATATGAACTTGGTGATGTTTCTCTAAAATTTGGAGTAGTTATCAGAGTTCCTGAGTAAATTCATGGTTGTTCTGTTTCATGTTGTTACTGTGATATAATGATGTGTTTTTTTGCTAAAAAAACAACACATAAAAAACAAGTGATCATAAAAAAAAAATAGACTTAGAAACATTTATTGCAAGGTTATGCAAATACACCTGATAATAGTGGAGCTATTCGAAATTAATTTTGCGTATGAACTTCAGGCTAGTCATAACCAAAAAGAAAATTAGCTTGATATAAAAAATCAACACTGTAACACGATCTCCATATTAATCCTCTCTGTTTCTGACATGGTATCAGATGCGGCAGGTGGCTCCACATTAACCTTCGCCCAAATACTGAGTAGGACAGCAAAGAACAACGCGGGGCAGGAATCTGGTTTCAGCCCCTCGCGCTACAACCCCACCCCAACCCATCATCCCTATGGACTCCCATTATACATGATATCAGAGCCTCTCGACAGCTTTGCACAGCTGTGGGCAGAACTGAGCTGAGCAACACTAAGAATCAACTCCAACATGCACAGGAAACTAAAAATACAAGGTATAAATTGCATTTCTTGAACCAAAAAGGTTCTTTAACATCAACTGTGTCTGTGTGAAAGAGGCTCCTCCCCCTTAGATACTAAACCCAAAAAACAACTATACTGCATTGGTAACTGCAGCTCTCTAGCAGAACTTTCTGAAGGAGCCTGTCAGGTCATCAGTCAGTGAGTCCACCTCTGAATGGCTCCTAGCCCAAGTCTGGACCCGAACCCCGCTGAGATGCTGGGGGGGACCTGAGAAGTTCATGCTCACAAACCCTCACATGTGGCTGCACTAGAGCAGTTCCACAGAGAAGAGTTGGCCAAAATTCCACCATAGTGATGTCAGACATATGGAAGAACTACATATTTAGATCAGGGGGGCAAACGGTTTAGTCTGAGATACAGAAAAAAATAAGAAATGAGGAGGGAGTTCCTTTAACTGAAAACATGGAATGATACACCATGTTTTCTTCCTTTCCCAAAAGGACCATTTGTATTTCAACACAGCATTTCTTATTGTTCCTCCTGTTTCTTTCTCAACCACAGAGGAATTCCAACAGGTGCTGGCTCCACTTTCAATCTTAAGCAGTGTAGTGGTAACAACTGGCCCGAGCACCTGTTCTCCACCATGCTGGGAAACTGGATTCCGAATCACACATGAGAGCGAAAAACAAAGCGGCCCTATACCCTGCTTGCTCTTTTCTTTTGTCGCAGCCGATGATAAGCACAGGAGGTTCTCATCCAGTTAATGCCCTATGTTCTTCGTGATGGTGATGAGGGCTGTTGTTTTAGATCCTTCTGTCTGGGTTGCACCACAGAAACACCATGTGGCATCAAAGCGTGAACCAGATCCCGGCTGCGGCTCCAACCATCATGGGTGTTGATAAAAGAGCTATGCTGTTCTATTCATCTTCCTCTGCATTGTTTCAAATAAGAGACAATCATGTTCAGCTATACTCCAGCATGTCTGAGGAATCTAATAACAGTCTTATTTAGATGATGATTCTTTTCTTCTTGATGAAGAGTTCAACATCATTCATCTGAGGCTATAAAGGTGCTCGTTAACTTGAAGGGTCTTGAAGAGAGCACGGTTCTATAACTTCTACAATGTTCAGGTGAAGATGATATCCTCTGATGAAGAACATACTTTTTGATTGTTTTGGGCACAAAAACACAAAATGATATGAACTGTCTTGAAATCAGAGGTTCAGGAAGGTTTTGCTTCTGGCAGGAAATGTTGAAATTTATGGGTGTATCATACAACAAAATGTTACACTTAAAGGTACGGTTTATAAACATTTTGATACATCTCTTAGCCATCAGCTAAAAATACTTTACATCTCCACGGGTATCGGATCGTCTTCTATGTTGCGTTTCCATGTTACAGTATCCTGAAGGGCAAAAAAAGAAAACGGGCTCTAGAGAGGGGTGTGTAGACTCATATCACACAAACTAAACTTTCCCATCTTTAGCTACAGTAGATGTGTTATGTGATAGATCCTGTTTTGTCCAGAACTCACTCAGCATCCTACAATATTGCAACTTTTGAGATTTGAATTTCGGATATGCTGTTGTTTTGTTTAGAATTCCCGGCGTCGCAGTAATCTATTCTTTTCTTTCCTTGTTGTAGGACGCCGGCCGTCTCACTCATTCAAACTGACTGATGCAACAGCCTGATTCGAACTTCAGACACTCCCTGCAGAATTCCATTAGGAATTATTTTTCAGATAATAAGAGGCTCCTTAATGGCTTTACTCCAGGTTTATTTCGTTCTATTTGACACAACATTGCATATCGGCCACATCACCGTGCATAACTTGATAGTAGATGTGGCAGAGGGATTTTCCATTTTTACTAGTAGATGTTCTGTATATATCTGTTCATGTCCACAATTCTGTGTTAATAAACCTTGTTTTCTGGGTCTTGTTAACCAAAATGTTCAATTAAAAGATTTTGATAATAAGATATCTGCAAACCTCAGGTCTTGAGTTATGTCTTGTTGACAAAACACTTCAACGACGTCCCAATGTCGTGTTCATCAATCCATGACTTCATATGAATTTTGAGGTAAAATGTTGTAAAGGAAGTATTTAGGTTTGGCACAGGATCAGTAGTGATAAGGCTATTGTACCGGTGCATTGACAGCTTAGCTGAAAGGAGTGGTGGGTTGGAAAGTTGGTGCAGTCTGCATGTCGCAGGGTACTTGATTAAGACCCTGAACCCCAATTTGATCCTTGGGCAATTAAGATAATGCAGTCATTAGGAAAAGTAATATTTTGTGTTATATTGAGGAAAAGAGCCCAGCCCATGGCCAGCTTTTCTTTTTTGCTGAAACAATGCTATGTGTGGAGAAGAGACTAACATGTCGAGTAAGCAGGGATTCAACATGCCCCGCCTGCTACCTATAGACAAGGCCTGAGGTCATGGTTCTCCACAAGAAAACTTGATTGTTTCACTCTTGGTTGGCGTTGGTTACTGCCTCAAATTATGTATATTCGTGTATTGTTTTGAAGTGAAGGGAAAATGGGCTGTTTTGTGCAGCAGCAGTAATGTGGATGTTTGATGTTGAGCTGAGCAAGGCAAAGTTTACTATTAACCAAACAATCTACGTTCCAATCCTCACCTATGGTCATGATCTGGGTAGTGACCAAAAAACGAGATTGTGGATACAAATTGAAGAAATCAGCTTCTTGGGTACGTTGGCTGGATTCAAATTAGAGATTGAAGTAGTTTGGGTATCTGATTAGGATCCCGCCTCTAAAACTCAGTGGAAGAATCACATATTTCAACCGACCAGGAAACATCTTGGGATTCCCCAGATGAGCTGCAGATCTTTGCCGGGGAGCATCTGCACCGCTATGCTTGACCTGATGCCATCGCGACCAATAAACAGAAGAAAATGATAAATGGATTGCAAATGGTCAAGCGAGCATCAACCCAATCAGTGTACTGAATACTGAGTACACATGACAAAAAATTGTCTTTTTCATATGTCAGATTCAAGCAATCTTTATATCCGTCTAAACTTAGAGGGCACTGCGGAAAAAAATACATTCGTTGACTTTAGAAAAGATAGAAATCCTTGCAATCACCTGAGAAGCATAAGGTCAGTCGTTCCCCACAGATCTCTGCAGGGACAGCTGTTCCAAAGAGACCGTCTACACACACACACACACACACACACACACACACACACACACACACACACACAGATTCATGATGGCTGGATGCTCTCCAGGGCCATAGGGGCTGTGGAGCCATATGGTTCTTCTGGGTCACCACCTCCACTCAGGGGATCAGAGGTGCCTCATTTCTCATTGACATTAGATTAGACACTTTTAACTGGATTTAAGCAAAGACAATCCACCGTGACCCCAATCGCCATCAGGACACATCCTGCTTTGATTTGATGGGCCCATTAAGAGGAATGTCACACCTGAAAGTCTGAACCAAGGTATGGATTTTTGTTCCATTCTATATGTTTGATCCGTTTATGATTCTATATTGCAATTTCGCAAGAGCACTCATTTAACGACAGACCTTCATTGTATCATCATCATCTACCTGAGTGGTGTCTCCTTTAAGTTGAGGACCGATGGCGAGTAGGCCATCGTGCGTCTGAGGTCACTATGATGTCAATTCAGCAGAAAGCCTAGATCTGGCGATTTTATGTAGACCTTGATCGGTGGAGGCTACACATCTGCAATTGGACCAAACTGAAAAGGTGCAAAGACTGAACCATCTAGAAAGTTCAGACTGTCAAACTGTGACACTCTGCACAAGTTCACACTGTCGACAAACAGAAACATGGTTAGGTCAGGACCGGGCCAAGACCACTTCTTTTCGTTTGACTAATGCTTTAAGTCTACAGGTGGTTTCATTCTTGTTCTTTCACTTTTGTTCCAGTTCTAACTTAAAAGTTCAGAAGACCGACCCATGCAATGACTTGACACTGTCACCAAACCAAACCATGTCTCTATTTAATCTTGACTGATATCACCTCTTTTGTCAAACCAAAGTACAGCTGTTTGACCCAAACCTACGTCATTCAGAGGTTTTGGAAACTCAGTTTTGGTCCGGATCAAACTTAAAAGATTGTAGAGCGCACCATGCTAAAAAGAAGAGGTTTACACGCTGTAAACGAAGCAGACCATGGCTCTGCTCCATTTGCCAGTACCACTGTTTGGTCCTGGCCTTGGTCTGGGGATCGTTACACTCCTGCAACTTTGCTCCGCATCAAATTGAAAATTGACTGGATCATCTTTCATACTCTAAAACTTTGCTTCAATTTGATGCTGACTGAGACTACCTCCTTTGTGAGCCAAAGTCTGCCCATCTGATCCAGATTTTGGTTTGGAGAAGGTTTCTCCCGTGTAATCTTAGTCCGGATCAAACTGAATAGTCTGAAAAACCAAATCATCTGTAAACGATAATAGAGCAGAACCATGATTCAGTTTTGATGCTGACTGAAACCATCTTTTTTTGATGGAGAAAACATTTAGCCGTCTGATGGTTTTGCTCCTGTTATTTTGGTTTGGACCAAATTAACTAGGTGTGACGCCACCCTTACTTCAGGAGTCTTGTGGATGTCTTTTCTAAAAGGATTGAAAAAACTTTTTTCCCATCATCAAGGAAATGTGTCTTGCTGCAAAGAGAAGGTGTAGCCTCAGAGGTTAAATCCCTTTTGTGAGTGTATGTATGTATCTCCGTTTACTGGTGAGAGCTCTGACTGAGAGCTGGCAGAACATTTCTGTCTGAGGTTAGGCTGGAAAATACCCCTAAAACACCTCCCAAATAATTCAACAACCTCCCCATCTTCTTTTTTCCACACAATCTTTGATCTCTGCTACCAAATGCTTCTCCTGTTTCCGATTTATCTGCCCCTACCTGCGTCTTTTCGACACCACCGTCATGCTGACTCTCAGTTTTCACCAAAATTGGATTCAGAAGCTGAAGTTTTACACAGAGGGATTGACTTCAAGGCCTTAGTTTTTCCTTCACTGCCTCATTCTTTCTTCTCCTGGTTAATGCCACAGTAAGAGGAGAACTTTCAGAATTCTGGATTCTATTGTCAAGAACTGAGTGGTGGTATCGCGGCCTGGGGCAGCAGTCCAGTCTCCACGTGAAAATATTAGACCCAATTTTTGTGACTGCAATCCTTGTCCTGGAAATGGCATGACACTCATGTGAGACACATCCTGGAATGTTGCTTTGAGGGGCTTTCCTGATTGGTGATGATTGAGTGGTATTCTTAGACTTTGCATCTGATGAAGAGGCCATCATCTCCCTGCTCCTCGCTTGAGTTAATGGCCTCTTGTCTCCTGCTCTTGATTACGACTCTTCATCCAAGCCGGTGAAGAAAAGAAGAGGGTAAAGACAAGAGGCTGTGTTGGTTAGAGAGGCTGACTGGCCTCCACAAGCCGGGAGAAGATGCTGCAAGTTTTCATCAGTGTTAATTGATCACTGAAAACTGTGATTTGAAATATTTTTTAAGCTTTTTAAAATCCACTAAATGTCTCCTTTATTTTATTTTATTTTTTCATTAGCCAATAACAAATATAAATGAATTTATAGCTGTCAAAATCAAATTTCTATTCGGTCGACATCGTCTTCCTCTTGCTGTTTTCTTCCAGACCACCTTTTGCTTAAATCTTGTCCCACAGCTTTCAGAGCATATTTGCAAATTATAAATCAAAAGATGCAGCTTGATTGAAACTACTTCAATACCCATTTTAGTAAAAAAAAAAAAAGAAAAGAAAAACGAAAGAGACAAAAATCACCAAAACTCCAACAACAGCTCATAACACGCAGTGGGAATTTGCTCAATGTGCTCCATTTGTAACCATGTACTGTGGTAGTTCTCAAAACATCAAAGCTATCAAGTTACATGTCACAATAAAACCAAGGTAAAAGTCAAACCGCAAAGACATTAAAGACATCACGTCGCATTTAAAAGACATCATGTCACATGTCAGAGACATCAAAGACATCAAGTTACATGCTACAAAGCTATCAAAGAGATCAATTCACATGTTAGATATCAATTCAAATGTCAAAGACATCAATGTTAAAGATATGAAAACCATTACGTTACATGCTACAAATACATCAAAGCCATTACGTTACATGTCACAAATCTTTCAAATATCGGAAGTTGCTAATCAAACACATTAAAGTCATCAAGGTACATGCCCCAAAGACATCAAAGCCATCAAGTTATATTCTACGAAGCCATCAAGTTACTTGTCACATGACATCAAAAACTTCAAGTCACGTGTCGAAGGCCTCAAAAACATCCAGCCACTCGTCATTAAAAGACATTAAAACAATCAAGTCACAAAGACATCTAAGACATCGTGTTACAAGAGTTTGTGAGGGTTCCCTCACGCTACTCCGCCTTCCTCCTACAGTCCAAAATCCTGCAGTGTAGATGACTCTGATTTGTCCGTCAGTGTGAATGTCTGTCTCTCTGTTTTGGCCCTGTGATGAACGGGCAGATTGCCCAGGGTGTATCTCCCCCCATCGCCCAATATCAGCTGGTTTAGGCTTCAGTTCTCCTGCAACCCTGCACAGGACACATGCTTACGGAAAATGGATGAATGGCGGATGACAACTAAACATAACCAAAATACAAATATGACTAATATACACCGTTTCATCTGAACATGTACTCTAAGAAAGTCACACTTAAGGCTCAGCATGAACGATAGTATGTCCAGTATGTTTGTGATAAAACATTATTAAGGGCTTCCAAAGTCAGGGTGGCATCCAAAGACAGGTTTCTGCCTCCTGACAGCGGCAAAAGTAAACCTCTAGCTTTCATTTATCTCCAGCAGCTTTCACATAGCTCGCAGCTTCCACTCGCAGCGCTCTAATCACTCTTTAGACTTGGTTCCAAACTCCTGGTGAGATAAGTTATGCAGCAGCTGCTTCTTTTTAAAGTTGAGACTCTGTGAGTCTGTGGAACTGTGGAAGAAGGCAAACACCTGGGCGGCCATCTCTCTTTGATTCGGCCTGAATGAGATCTGCACAATGGATTCTTTGGCTACCTGTGTTTGCTGATAAACACCAGCAGACGCAGGAAGCACAACGGCGGCGGACCGTCAAGTCCAACCTGTTCACCACGCTGACCGGCCTCCATCTGTTGCCACTTTAGAATAGAGCGGCTGAAAACACGTTTGTGTAATTTGGCATGCTCTTTCAAATGGAAATAATCCGCCTGTTTCTCCCTCTGACGGGAGGCGCCCCTCTGTTGTGGCTTTCAAGGTAAGATTAAGAGGACGTTTTTATCGCGCAGGGTTTAGCGCTCTCTTCCTCTTCTCGTGATTCCCCTGCCTTCGCTCAGACTGTTTGAAATATACAGGATTTTCTGAGCCGCACGCTTTGCCCTCTATCAACCCGTGAGAGGGAATTGTGAATGTTTCACATAAAATACAATAGATTAAAAAGATGTGGCCTGAAAATTAAAGGAAAATATTTCTGTAAAAATGTTTTTGTAAGATGTGATTGACAGAGTGTATCTGCTTTGTGTGTGAATGAATGGAAACATGTAAATTTACACAACTTTTTGTATTTTTAGTGGACCATAATAATAATAATACTAATAATAATTACTATAACAACCCCCTGCTTAATATTGTGTAGGTCCTTCTGTTTTGCTCCCTCTGACAACTCAGACAAGTCGCCATGGCCTCTACCAGCATGCTGTGGTATCTGGTTTAAAGACATTAGCAAGTTGCAAAGTTTGAACTCCATGGATATGACTTTTTTTGTGCAGCACATACATCCCACAGATGCTCGATTTAATTGCGACCTGGAGAATCTGGAAGTCGAATCAACACCTTGATGGGGTTGTTTTATTCCTCAAACCATTCCTCAATAGTTTCTGCTGACTTTCAGGGAGCATTATGCAGCTGAAAGAGACCAATGCCAATAAGGGAACACTGTTCCATAAAGGGGGAAACTACCTCTGCAGCAATGTTTAGGTAGGTGCTACAAGTCAAAGTAACATTGACATGAATGGTAGCACCCAAGAGTTCCCAAAAGAACTTCCTCCCCAAGCTTGACCTCGTCCTATAATGCATCCTGGTAGAATCTCTTTTCCAAGTAAGTGACAAAGTCCCAGTCATACACATGCTTTTAATAGGAAACATCATCTATCAAACCAGACCATCTTCTTCCATTAATCTATGGTCTAATTCTTACGTGTCCATTGTAAGAGTGTTCAGCAGTGGACTGACTTCAGAATGGTCACTTTGACTGCTCTATAGTTCTGCTATAGCAACACCATACGCAGAAAACTGGGATGTCACGGTGTGTTCGGACACCTTTTTATCAGAACCATCATTAGCATTTTTTTTTCAGTAGCTATTCTGTGGCACCAGACAACAAGGGCTAGCCTTCGCGCCCCAATGAGCCTTGGGTGCCTCTTTCCCCAGTTCACCTTCCTTGGACCAATTTCGTAGATTCTAACCACTGCAGACCAGAAACACCCAACAAGACCTGCTGTTCTGGAGATTCTCTGACCGACTTTGTTTGCGACACAGAATGCTAAATATTGTACGTGTAGATCAGGAAGTGCTGTTTCGGAGATAGTTGACCAGAGAATGGGATTGAACAGATTGGAGCTCTGATGCTCCAGCCAACATGTGATTCAGACAGAACCATGTGATAAACAGTGGGATCCCACTGAATAGGAATGTGGAGCTCACACTCTGCATGTGTGCGGTGCTTGAAGCTTGTAAGAGACTGTTTTCTTTGAATCCAGCGACAGAAAGCGTCATGAGACATGAAGGCTCACAGTGCTGACTCACTGTTTGCATTTCATTTTCCTGTAATAGCCTCATGTAACAATTAGCCTCATGTAACGGCAAAATTCAGTAAATTCATCTTGCCGTAGAGTTCCAGATTGCCATCGATATCATACATAAGCTCATCCCCCCTGAACAAAAACCTACGGCGGGCTTCAAGAAGATGTCATGGCAACAAACATACTAGTATTCTGTCAAGAGGTGAGGTTCGAGTGAGGATGTTTGCGGTTGGAGGTGCAGGCTACATTCCTCTGACCTGGAGCCGGTTGCACTGCCAAAGACGAAAATGCGAAAATGCAGTTTTGAACAGTTGCGAGCACTGAACCGTGTGGCTTTATTGTCGCCTGCAGAGTTTAATCCGTCACAAGTTGACAACCTTTCAATGGTTTCATGAATTGGGTCTTCATGATTCCATCGACAGTTGGGTTTCTTGCCATGTTGCTTTTTCTTGTGCTAAATAATAAGGACCCTTAAAGGCCCCTTGCAAATCTTTTAGATTTGAACCTCCTCATTGGAGTAATAAGAGAGCACACAAATACCACTACACAAGAGTAAAGATATGCTAATGATATTTGGGTGAGGCAGAGAACGTCTCTCGCCCAACTTATTTAGTTTGTTCATTATGTATTATTATCTATCATTTATTGGAATAATTAATACCAGATTTAATTTTTGATCATGCAACAATGTAGCATCAATGTGCCTCCATGAACCTATAATTTTAATTAACATTGCAGCTTTTTGGTCATGTTTTTATATAGTTATTATTTTTATTTTTTATTGATGCTTTTATCTGCTTTTACTTTGTAGCACTTTGAGATTTGATCCAAATGTAAAATCATTATAAATGAAATGTATTATTATTATTATTACTACCACACTGTATTTGTTTCAACTAGTAGCACAGTGGACAATCACTATTTTGAGGATTTGAAATGACAGAGAGAAATAGGGAAGATTGGGAGGTTTAGATTTTTGGGAGGGAGGGTTTGGCTACATACTCATGTATGCTAATATTTTAGTTTGTACAGGTCGAGTACAAGTTTGGTTGCACTTCCTCCTCCTTTTCCTTTTCCAGTGTATACGTAAAATACTCTATGGATTTATTGACAATCAATAAAAATGTCAAATTGAGAAAAAACGAAAATATTATGAAAGTGGTGAAGATGTGATACTTGCGATCAAATATTGCAGCCGTGTCGTATCTGGTCTGCATTGTACACTGGGTCAACGTTCAGCCCGAGTCAACTGTCAACAATCGGACACTGCAAGGGAGATCTCCCAGAGTTATACCTTATTAAATTGTGAAGTGACCCATTAATAGCTCTTATTTGTAAATTGGCCAGATTTCTAGGACACCAGTATCACTTCCACAAGAAGGACCTCGTCTTATCTGAACTCTCCAGAAGTCTGAGGGTCAGATCCATCAGTATCTTTGCCAACCAAATGATTTGGAATGCAGTAGGGGCTCGCTGCCATCCACTCTTATCCATTTATCTGCCCTCTACTGACATTCAGTGGCAAGCAGCACCGCTTACACTATTCTCACTAATGTAAACACACACAGGAGAGTCAGGTCTCACATAGCCAAACTCTCCGTGGGAGAACGGCAACGTGTCCTTCCTCTGTTTCACAGCCACAGCACACAATAACAGCCAGACTGGCGGAACTATACACATTCACGCTACGTGTCTCAGAGGTTTGGACGAGAACCTGGGCTCCAGCCTAACCCCATCAGCCCGTTCAAACTGCCGGAGCACATGGGGAACAGTAACAGTCTGCTGCTCGGGCTCCAAGGTGAGCTAGGTAAATTAAAGCAAGCCATGTTTGAGAGAGACGATGACATGCAGCAAATGGCCTAGGCTTTAATATTCAGCCATAACATTATAACCACAGACAGGTGAGGTGAATAGCAATGCTTATCTCATTACAGAGGCAACTTTCAGTGGGTGGAATATATAAGGTAATAATTGAACATTTTGTCCTGAGGTTGATGTAATAGAAGCAGGAAGAATGGCAAGCTTAAAGATTTGAGAGACTTTGACAAGAACCAAATTTTGATGGGCGTCTGAGTGAGAGCATCTCCAAGACTGCAGGTCTTGTTGGATATTTTTGGTCTGCAGTGGTCAGTGCCTACCTGATTTATACAGCAACCTTACCAGCTTTTGTGGATCCGTGTGCATGAGGATAATTTTCATAACATAAATGAATGAACATGCAGCTCTTTTTTTTTAACCACAAAGTAAATTTCTTTTTCTATTTTTAAAAAGTGTTGTAATCTAAATGTTATCTCAATCGTGTTTTAGATGACAGCTTTTCAAATTGAGGGCCAGGAGTGGGTGTGATTCAACTGTCGAACAGCCTCTATGAAGAATCGCGTTGGTTTTGTTTTTCTACATTATGGTTAATTTTTATTATTTTATACAATTTTTTTTTTCTTACAGTTTTTTGTTGTACAGTGTATTTTGTAGGATATATGAGTATAATATAGTATATATACTATATAGAATAGTACGGTATAGTATAGTATAGAGGATAGTATGTTTCCTCACTACAGTTCCTGCTTTTTAGTTCCAATATGACTTTTCCTGTTGTGATGGTAACAGGTGGGTTATGTTTTATGTTTTATTGTTTACTTTTTTGTATTTCCTGTTTTTATGAACCTTGCGCTGCTCCATTGTGTAGACAACTTTTCTCTGTGTTAGATGGGGGTGGGGGCTATGGGAAATTGTTTTTATAATGTAAAGCCCTTTGTGTTAATTTTTAAATTGTGAAAGCTGTTATATGAATGTAGTTTGACTGAAGTATGAGTTTGAACTGATGGACACATCCTTAGAAAATTCAACCAAGCTGCACACACACACACACACACACACACACACACACACACACACACACACACACACACACACACTCACCCTATTGTACATGAGGTTTATTGGTTACACTCTTATAAACACACATTTCACCTCTCTCTCACCTTCTGGCCCCTGCAGGACAGATTTTCATCTATTAAACACACTGTCTCTCTGTCAGGATAACATACTTCCCACAGTCCATGCTGGGCCTGAGCGAATGCACTCGGCCTCACAAGCAAAGACCCCAAAGACAGGCGGACATGTGCACACACATGCGACCCCCACAGAGGAAGCGAGATTAGCTTTTTGCTGCTACTGTAATTCAGTTACTGCTCAGTGCCGGCGGGGAAATGGCAGTGGGGAGTAGGATTCTGCTGTGTCTGTACTTCATGGGGCTGGCGGCTTGCTTATCCCCCACCTACACAGGTGACTGCCTTTCTGCCCGCCTGTCTACTCCATAGCTCATCCCCTGCTGTCTGACCATAACCCTAGGACATCATGTCGGCCCGCTTGCTGCTAAGCTGCCATCTCAAATCCACTATTGTGACAGGAAATGCCCCCTCTAGATATTCAGCACTGGCAGGATGCGTTCAGTCATGCCACCTCCACTCCCAAACAAGTGTCACATTTGTTGAAACATAAGAGGACAGGAGACTGAGATAAAAGCTACAATACGATGCTTTGAAAATGTGCTGAAGCAAAAAGGTTAAAAACATTTTTTTTAAACAAGCAAACTGCATTAATAAGTGGTTCCAGCTGGACTAGACCCACCCAGACCTGATCCCTACCAGCCCTGTTCAATCACTTCAACAGACCATCTTCAGAAGGAGGATGTTGGCTTGTAGGGCTCACCAGAAATTCCAGAAGTTGATTGAAATCCATCAGCCTCGGAAGGGTTCCAAAGCTGTATCTAAGTTTCTGGGACTCCACAGATCCACAGTGAGACACGTTGTCTACAAATGGAAAATACTTGAAAACAAGGGTTAACCTTCATGGCATGGGGAGGGCTCCTTCAGGAAGATCTAAAGAGAACATCTAATGAAACTGCAGTCCTATCTCAGCTCAGTAAACTTAAGAGGCCATGATTTCACTATTTCAAAAAGTGCATCCATGGGAGAGTTGCAAAATGGAAAGTATTAAAGCGTGTTTGAATTGACCGATGACTGATGAGTGGAAGTTGAACTGTTTGAAGACAGGGGTCCCGTTCCCTCGGGTGTGAACCAAACACAGCATTCAACTAGAAGAACATTAGACCTCCAGTCAAACACGGATGTGGCTGTGAAATGTTGTGAAGATGATTTGCTGCCTCAGGATGAGGACGATGCTCCATCATTAAGGGAAATATGAATTCTGTTGTTTAGCAGAAAAATTTGAAGAAGATGTCAGGTTGTCCGTCTGTGAGCTCATGCAAAAAGCAGAAGAAGTCCACCTCTGAATGGGTCCTAGTCTAAGTCAGGAGCTGACCACATTGAGATGCTGTGGTGGGATCTGAAAAGATCAGTTCTTGCTCACAAACCCTCCAATGTTCCTGCATTAAAGCAGTTCTGCAAAGAAGAACGGGCCAAAATTCCATCACAATGTTGTCAGACACGGATCTCTAGTTATCAATAGCATTTGGTTACAGATGTTGCTGCTAAAGGTGGAACACATGAAGTCCAGGGGGGAGCACAGTTTCTCACAGCGCCGCACCATCCATGCAGTTAGTCATACATACATATATGTGTGTGCGTTCACACTGTGGGAGGCAGCTTTGGCGCACATTAACCAAAATCCAGATCTTTCCTCCCACCACAGTGGACCTTCTGCCAGGCCAAGCTTGGAAAGAGGTCACATTCTCCAAAGTGTATCGAAACAGCGAAGACATGTGGAGGTGTTGGCATGAGTACTCGTGTCCTACCACCACATCTCGCTGCCCTGCCAGAAAAGCAGCCGGGATTGTTTCTTCCCACTCTTTTTTCCGTTCCTCTTTTTTCTCTTTTCCCCCTCAAAAAAACAGTTCGCTGCCTGAGAAAACAGAATCATTGTTTGATTTAATGGTTGTTCCATTCCTCAGGTTTATCCCCGACTTAAAAATACCAGCAAAGTCGTGAACACTCTTGACAACTTGAATGGTTAATCTGGGTATGCCATTGCTTCGGCGTCATCTCTCATTACACAGATTTCCTCCTGACTGACGTGTTTGTTGAAAGATAACCCCGTGACTTATTCCCTTCATAACACGACACACACACACGGACAGCTATGATCACACAAACATGAATCAGACCAATTGGTGAAAGGAACCCACACACGCTGTAGTGGTTTCCGTAAGGTACAGGATTTTTTAAATAAGGAGGGATACAAAATTTCTATAACTGTTGGCGCTGGCCAGATCCCCGGCTTCTGTGGCAGCTTGATTTGCGAGTGACACCTTCCTGTGAAAGGAAGGACGTCTCGTTTTAGACTTAGGATAGTAGGTGAAAGACGGGTAAAAATACACTCCTCTGGCTCAGGATTTATCTTATACGGTCTCGGGATGTGTTGGAACTTTCCAAACGACGCATAAGGTTGGATATTTTCCTTTTTCCTTTTCAGCTGATAAATGTGAAAATGGATCCCTGGAGTCAGAGATCAGGGGGCTTGTAACCTTCAAAGTAACCAGGCATGTTTCTGGGTTCATAGAGGTGATGCACCAAGAAAACCCCAAACATTACACTATTAGAAATAAGAAAAAAAATAGTCAAATGGCAACAGAAAAACACTTTGTGTGGTCAAAATTCGTTGAAAACCCAGAATTTTACTGTCGATGTACAAACTTTAGGTAAAATGAAGGGGAAATTACCATAATGTCCCAAGTGTCTCATCACCATTACAGTATTATTCTGTCTAAATGACTGGTTGTGCTAATATGTACATTTAAATTTACAGTTAAACAAAAACATTTATCAAGCGTATACCAGTGTTTCTACCGTAACAAGATGCTAAAAATATGGTATAAATTCATGAAATAATGTATACGATATTTTGGGATATAAAACGTCTAAATATATTTAATTTATTTTAACTCACTCTCATTTTATGCACCGTCCTTGCCAACCATGAACAGTTCGACATTGTATCTGTTTTTTCATGGTTGAAAAGTTGAAAACTTTACATTTACAGTAATGCACACGTCACCGTATTTTTTACAGCAAAATTCTGGTATTCTCAGCTGCCGGTACTCTAGCCTAAATGTTATAGATTTCTTCTTTTTTTGTATATTTGTGTATTTAGCGGAAGAATGTGGAAAAATTTAGAGGTATCTCTGTGAATTTAATATTCATAACTACATTATTTTGTAAAAAATTACAATAGTGCGGAAAAAGCTGCCTTTGTTATCTAGAGTGATCGGATCCTCTTAAGCGAAGGCCGCCATCCCCGCTGCCATGTTTATACTACAGCTTAGAGCAAACAAACAAAACGGACTCTAGTTTTGCTTGTAATAACCTGTTTTCAGGTTAAGAACCCATTTCCTCCTTATAGGGAAACTAAAATGGAAATAATTATGTGTTATTTTAATCCTTTTAAATACCACATTGTTAGCCCAATGCCCCTGTTTCTATAATTAGAAAGATAAAGGCATTTTTTATTTCCATGTCCTTAATGCTAGGACATCATGTGTTTCCCTGATCTGCCAAACAATGGAAAATAAGTAGAAAAATGTAAAAACAATCCTACAAACATGCGGTGATTACTATTTTCTCTCTGATACCAGTACATTGCAGTTTTAATGGGCTTCAGTGGGAACATTTTGTCCTTAATTTGCTACGAGGATCAATTTTTAATTTGTTTACACGGTGAATAACCTACATATTGTAGGATCTGAGGTTGAAATTCTCCCTAAAATACACATCTTCAATTTGGTTGGCAATTACGTATATTAAAAAAAGAAACAATTAAAAGACGGAAATGTCCCTGGTGAGGCACAGGGGTTAAAGGGATTGTGACGTGCAATCAGGAAAAAAACAAAAAACAATGAAGAAGAATATAAATACATTTTTAAACTGTTTAATGTTTTGACAATTACAGGATCATACTCACTATTTGAAACATGAAGACCCAAACTGTTGAAGGCTGGCCCAGTCTCCTGTGGGGGTTCAACTTGGCAGTGGTTGAATGGTGCGGATTGCGACGGTTGCAGCTCCTGTTCCTTCATAGTCCGATTGGAAAGGGTCAGGGGAAGGTGGTTTGGTTCTGGCGGTTAGGTTTATAGCAGATAACGATTTATAATGACTGGATGTCGTTAACTGGTTGATTCCTGCGCTGTCTCTCTGCCACGGGGGAGTGATAGCCGAGTGGAATCCCCCAGGGAGGGCTGTACGGACCTCACCAGTTCACCCCACAATTGTTTCACGTGTTGGGTCTTCATGCTTACCTTTTTTGAAGGTAAGGTTTCGGGCTCTGCTGTTTTTAAATTGTGCTGAATTATAACATTTAATCCCTAACCCCCAAAGGATGGAGGCTATGTCACTTATCACTTGACGGGCTACTAGATCACCTTCTTCTGAGGTTTGAAGGCCACTGTTGATTCTTGGATTGGGAGGGATGGGACGATTTATAATGTTCCACTAAATGGCAAAAATGTTTACGTACATCACCATTAAGAGTTACCTAAGTTACAAATGTAAAAAACTTTTTCTTTTTTTTATTAACATAAAAAATATGGATGTAGTGCAGCTTCATTTTTCAGAAGCTAAGAAATGACAAGAATTTGAGGACATTTCCAATCTTCGGAAGCGAAAGCATTGTCTCCATGGTGAACTTTAAGCCCTTTCCGATGAGTAACATCTTTATCTTTTGTGTTTTAGAGCCAACACTGCTCCTGTGCCTTCCTGCCTGATGAGCTTCGTAAAGCTGAAGTGCAGGATAACAGCTATCTGGTAAATGGAAATGCGATGACAGATCGCCCCACTCAGCGGATTGCTTTGGCTTGCATCATTTTGTGTGTGCTTGGCCGAATTAGTGCTTACTAGGTGGTAATAAAACTGTGGGCTGTAACACTGAGTTCAGGGTGAAGACTGCGTACTGCAGAGCGCTGAGGAATCCACAGTCCTAAACCCAGAGGTATGTCTGTAGATCCTGGCCAAGACCTGAGTGGGTATCATGTTCGTTGCAGAGCTCATCAGATTCAGGCCTGTCCTGGTTCTGATTTACTGCATCTCTAGGAGAGCATGCACGACATCACCTGCATCTGGTTTGCACTGACAAATCAAACCCAGTTGTGGCGTTCAGGGCAGGGAGTGAACCGGAACACAGGCTTTAATCATTTTTATGGATGGTCGGAGTTTACAGGTTTAAAACATATATTTATGTGTTCTGGATCCCAGGTACGGGGAATAAATCTCTGCAGTGATGAGTGTGAGAGAAAAACAGTGAAGACCACAGTCCAGGTAGAATGCCGAGCAGAATAGAAGTGAGGCGTGGATGATGTCACCGGTGATATCATCATGGGTGTGGATCAAGATCAGGTTACATTTAGAGAAACTATAGATCTTCGAGGCTGCAGAGAGAAAACACTAAAAGCAAGGTGTCTTTTGATATCCTAACGGGAAAAAAAATTGAATTCCGTATTTACTCCAATGTGCCGTATCATTAGAACCACCTGTCTAAGATTGTGTATGAACCCTGTTTTGCCATCAAAACGGCGCTGTAATGTCAATGTGTGGTCTAACTACTTCTTTACTCCGCTTTTCTTTTTATATTTACAGCCATTTGTCTTACGGTAGCTCTTCTGTGGGATCAGACAACACAAACAAGCCTTCTCTCCCCATGAACATTAATGAGCCTTGGTCGCCGGTTTACCGGTTGTTATTCCTTAGACCGCTTTGTTAGGCACTGTGACATCTCCTCCACCCACAGAGTGGGTTTTCCTTTGCACTGTTGCTGTCTAACTTGACTTTTGTAGAAGCTGAGGGAGGCCTGATGAGTGAGAGGGCAGTATTTGGGCCTATGTCTATCAGACTATAAGTCCACTGTCCAGCACAGAGGGTAGCTGTACAGTAGTTTTTTTTATGTTCAAGTTTTTGTGTTAACTAGGTTGATTTAATATCTTATATCTTAATAGATCGCTTTATTTTTGACACAAACACGTATTTGTTTTCCATCTGTGTTGCAGTCCTTGAGCCGGGCTGTAACAAAGGGGGCCTCGACCTTGCATCAGAACATAATCTCTGGTATCAGAGGACACTAGAAAGATAAATGTCCTGTTAGGAACGGTGCCAAAATTTGCTTTGGCATTAGTTCCTTTTGTGTAATTTCTCACAAGTCGATTTGTACCTTTGAACAGGTAGAGACTGAAGTAGAGTGCTGTCTGTATCTGTTTTTCTTTTTTGCTTTAAGCTTATTCAGACCAGGAACAATCAACAAGACTTGCAATTCAGGAGATGCTCTGTTTCAGTCATCTAGCCATTAAAATGTGGTCCTTGTCAAAGTCACTAATATCCTTATTCTTGCCCATTTTTCCTGCTTCCTTCATTGACTTTTTGGCAAACTTCACTTGCTGCCGGACCTAGCCACAGGTAAACATGGTAAGCAGAAAATTACAGTTATTCTGATTTCACCTTTCTATATATTCATATTATAATGTTATGGCTGATCGGCTCTGTTTTAGGTCGCAGGAGATTTGATTTGGTTTACTAAAATCAAATAGTTTATATTCTGTTGTGCTATTTAATAACATAATTTTAGGGTTTTTAAGATGAATAACTGCAGTACAACTTTCAGCCACATGAGGAAGCACTATTCTAACTCCACCGCACATTATCTTGAAATCCAGTGGAGTTCACCCTGTCACAGCGAGACCTTTGAAGCCAGGCAGGGCAGGTGCCTCGTCCAGAACTCAGTGATATTCACTTTGATGTGTCTACCAATGCTTCCGCGAAAATAATGAGCAGATTCTGCAGGTCACACAAAAGTGGATGCGGGACTAATAAGAAAGAGAGACATAGCTGCAGCTGTACCCCCGCCCAAATGCACTTATATAATGTATTTTAACCTCTGTACAGTACATATATTTATTAAGCATACAATAAAAGTGTAGCTTAAATATTTTTTAACAGCTGGTTTACCTATTCAAGAGAATAAGATGATGCAAATGTTAGTCAAAATGGTCAGGAATGTTTCACTGACCTGCTCATTCGTTATTTTAAGTGAAGCCTGGCCTGAATTATAAAATACCTAATATAAACTTAAAATAGCCCAACAACTATCAGGTGTATTTCTATGACCTTGGTTTATATGGACAGGTAAGACCTTAAAGGATTAAAGCGTCTTTAACATTGTATCTGCTACTATGTGTGAGTAATCTGTGATTAAGCACAAAAAATAGCATTATTCTATCCTTATATCATTTGTCTTGGATGAAAAACGCTATAACATGTTATTCTATAGTTTTTGTGGAACAGGATCAGGGGGACTCTGCACTTGTTGGATAACTAATATACCTAAAATATGCCAAAAATGGGATTTTGGCCCAAGAGAGGAATTTCAGCTGCAAAATACCCCATGTGTCCTCTAGGAGGGGCTATATCCACATGCTACTACCTGTGGTTGTGACATGAATCAATTCTTTCATTAGAATCTACACATTTTCGCAGTAAAAATAATAGAATTAACTAGATAAAACCTTGATTATATGACAGTCGAGAAGAAGTCCAGAATCCAACTTATAGAGAAGGTTGTTTTTGGTTGCAAAGGTTTGTCATGTCTGTAAAGATGTATGGCCCCAGAAAATTAGATTAGTATTTACATAATTATTAAGCAGCAAAGAGCAACTATTAACAGAATTTAAAAAAACTCCGCATTTACTTTTAAGGAGTTTTATTTTCAGTAAATAAACTTTTCTGCCCACCTTTTAAACAGTTCTGGAGGATATGTGTAGGTCAGCCACTCTGCCAGACTCGGATCCTCATCTCCAATTTACTTTAGCTATTGACTAGTGAAGGTAAATCCTTATTAACCTCTTTTATTAAATACTAATTAAGCATCAGACAGTGGCCAGATGTTTGCAGGCCGATGGAGGGGGCAGGGGGAGTAAATGAGCCTGTTTGTCACTTGAGGGTGAACCCTGGTATAAATGTGCTCTTATGGGTTTTCATGCCATCTCCTCAACTAAAGAGAGAAGCCCGGTGTTTTTGTTTCCCAGCTTTGGGTTTTGGAGAGTCTTGAGGCTGACTCACTCTTGCCTCTTGGTTTTTTACGTTTTTGTTTGGATCGCCGTGTGTCTCATATTGTATACCTGACCCGCCTCCTTTCCCTCTAACACACACCAAAAACGTTTGATGTCGGGTTCTTGTCTGTGGGGCCAATATTTTTGGGGTGACACAATAAACCTCTTCCTGCCTCACGCATCCAAAAAAACATCAACTTGTGACAAAGAAGCTGAGCTGAAAATAACACCTGAATGGAAAACTTTCACAAGGATCATAAGTTGCACCTCCTGGCTAGCGGCGGACTCATTTATGAGACATCAACTACTCTGCTCGCCAGGCCACGCTGTCAGACCGGGGGTGGAGAAGAGGAGAGGGGAGGAGGGGCATGTGTTTGTTGGTAATGGTCAAAAGATCAGAACTCTAATGATCCCTGGTTGGTGGTGGGAGGGTAATTCCTTGACTCTGGTCCAAAGACCTTGATTCGGAAATGTGGGAGGCTGACCAATCAAAGCCGATGTTCTCTAACGATGCCTGTTTTCTAAACATGTCTTATCAAAAACCCAGTCGGACTGTTCTGGGGACTCTCTGTGAGAAACTCCTTACAGGGGAGTTCTTTGAAAGCTTCAGTGGCCCTTCGCCTCCGCCAAACATCACTGTTTGTAAGCTTGTTTGCGAATAAGAAAAATATTAAAGGTGACATATTGACGTAAAAAAATGTCTATGATGTCCCATAGTTGAAGTGCTGAAAGGATCTAGAACCACAGCATCCCTCCCACACAGCTCCAACAGGCTAAGTGGGAATGACCAGTTGCTTTAAATGTAAATGTCCATTCTCAAGGTAAAGGCCAGTACGGTTACACATTTCCATGGTAACTCTTAAGTATGCATCCTGCATCGAAAATAACAGTTTCTTGAGTTAACTTCATTTTATCATGTCAACCAGGCCCACAAAATAAACCAAATCCAGAACTCCTTGAAATTGTGCTGCACAAATAATATCTGGTTAAGTTCAACAAAACCCTCATTCAGTGTGTGAAAGATGGCTGCTGGCCTAAACAACAGGCACTGGTTTCTGAGTGGTTATTTTTTAAATGAAACTTAACGTCATTATACATTCATTTTTGGACCATCATACATTATAATGACTTAATTGGTTGTCAGAACCTAGTAAAATTACATAAATTTTTTTGATTTATTTATGCATACAGACCTGACCAGCCGTAAACGGCTTTTGAGGCCGGGCTTTATAATCGTTTTTCATCATACATAACCAGAATCTCCCTCTATCCTTCAGTGAGAGCTGGAGATGGGATAAATACCTCCCAACATTAGCGTGATAGTTTTAGTTAGGCTAAAAGTTTTAAATGTTTACCGTTGCTAAGCAACACCATCAGCTGCTCTGGGATGTCTCTCTCAACGGTTGTAGTGGTCGCACCTGGAAGGTACTGATCCATACTTTAATCCTTAAATATCATTCATGTTTCAAAACAGGTGGCTTTGATTTTCCACTAACAGATTGGGTGATATAAGTCTGGATTTCAGGTTATTAGACATAAAAACTTCCTTTTGGATTTTTCTTAATGTTTTCCATTTGGAGTGTATTTCCATCCTAAACCAGTGGAATAAAATCTGAATTTCTCCAGAAATCTGATGGTGGTGTGTGGTCTTAAAGTGACCATCCAGGTCTGCAGCAGGCTGAGGAGAGGTGCAGCGAGCGGGGCAACCTGAGGCACGTGGCTGCGCTCCACATTATATAAATCCACATTACTTTTATGGGCTCCATCGGGGTTGAGATCTAAATCTGGGTTAACAAGCGGAGCTTACTACTAAGAGCCCGGGGCACCAGAAGAGAGGAAAAGGTAGGGTTTTTTTCTGAAATTCATTTCCCATTAATCATCTGGGGCTGAATCTTTGAAGTGGCGTTCTAAGACTTTGGACAGGAAGTGAGGAGCTTAGAGCTTTTTTCCAGCCCAAAGAGGTAGAGGTAGAGGAGAGGACTCGGATCTCCATTGTGATGCTGAGAGCATGTGATAATCCACACATAAATAGAAACTGTGCATAAAAAGAAAACACAACCTGCAGAAGAATATGAGCTAAGCCTTCTTTGGACTCTCATTGTTCGCGGTTTGTCATCTTCGGTGGATTGAGGGGTGCTGGCGTTGGAGGGGAGGAGTGCTGTTGGGCAGGCATGCTGCCAAATGCAAATATTGTGGAATAAATGGTGCTGGAGCTCAACTGTGCCACTTTGCACCTAAGCCTATGTTGAATTAACACTGTTATCATAAACAAAACATTATGTTAGCGTGGAAGTGGGCTGAGCGTCGACAGATGGGTAAGAGCATTAAGGGAGATACCTGCCAAAGGGTGCCTTTCACCCACTGTTCGGGATATTAAAATTCAACAGCCAGCCATTGCTGCAAAAGCACCCGTGGCATATGGCCCAGTAAATATTGACTGATATTTTAATTACCCTTTGCATAATATAATAATTAATCACCAACATAATGGTTTCTGCATCAGAATCACTCGATGCGTTCAGGATGGGACGTTTGTCCAGCTTTCATTCATTTCTAAGGGCATGTAGAAGTATTCAGCAGTATGCACATGCTACATTATAAATGAAGCACTGATTAGCAGTCATGATGCAGAAAGCGCTCTTTTATGGTGTTACATCATGAGGCAGGTTATTTCACTGTGGTTCCTGGTTCATGTGTGAGCAGGATTTAAAAGTCAGCATATTTAGGTAGGGACTGTGGGACCTACCTTTAGTGGAATTACCTGTGCATGCTGGTTGTAAAGCGACACATTTGCGGTGATTTACGGTTATGAAACAACGTTTACATTTTTACAGGAATTTTCCCAAAGTCAATATGTAGCCATGAATAGATGCAAATTTGCATTAAGTCTCAGAAACAACATGAAACAGCCAGCATTTGGTCTGCAGTAACGTTTAGGGAGGTGGACACTACACTAGTTTGACACCAGATCTAGGAGATTATGGATTAGATTGAGATCTGAGGAATCTGGACAATTTGAACTTGTTGTTTTATTCGTCAAGCCATCCCTGAATCATTGTTGCAGCGTGGCACGGAGCACAATCCTGCTTTCAGTTTCCGTGAAGGAGGATACTTGATCTACAGCAATGTTTAGGTAGGTGCTACGTGTCAAACAAACATGTATATGAATGGTAGGACCCCAGGTTTTCCCAGCAGAAAATGATCTTTAGCATTACACTGCCTCCCCTGGCTTGTCTTCTTCCCCTACTGAATACTGGTGCCATCTCTAATCAAGAAAACCAGTACACCTTCTTCCAGTGATCCGTGTTCTGGTTCTGATACTCATGTGTCCATTGTATGTGATTGCAGCAGTGGACCACTGTGGTTACTCTGACCTGTCTGCAGGTACGCGATCCCATACACAGCATATTGTGATGTCACTGTGTGTTCTGACACTTTTCTATCACAACATAAGAACTTTTTCTGCAATTTCTACCATAGTAACTCTTGTTTTGGATCAGACAACAACAAGCCTTTGCTCCCCAAGCACATCAATCAGCCTTCCTTAGAGCACTTTGGTAAGTACTAAACACCAGGAACACCCAACAAGACCTGAAGATCCATCATCCAACCATCACAAAGTAAAGCTTGTTAAAGTCTCTCGCCCAATTTTCCACTTCAACTTAAGGACAAAATGTTCACTTGTTGTACATTACATCCACCTACTGACAGGTTAGTGACACACATATCAGTTCATCCACGTGTTGTAAAGAAAACGACTGTAGGACCTTTCAGCAGTGGACGAGGGTCAGCATGGTCGCTCTGACCGATACAAAGCTCACTGTGATGACACAGTTGAGTTGATCAGAGATAGAAAGTTGTCTGTAGCAACAGCAGTTTGTCTATAGCGGATTGGTGGCTTTACTGGGTGTGAATGTACACACTCAACTGTGCAGGTGTGTGTTTTTGTGTGTGCGTCATGGCGTTTTACATTCTTTGCATCTTGTAAAGGGATTGCATGAAGACAAAAGCCGATAAGAGCTCAGCACAGAATCTGGGCTGAGAGATACTACCCACACCTGTGTGCACGGCAACATCCTGCTGTTCTCCTGGAGACAGGGAGGGGAGGAGGAGGGAAGGAGGGAGGTTGTGAGAACATGTTGCCCTGAGGAGGAGGAGCGGGTGGGCGGATATGCATCGTGTCACACATCAAACTCCTCGCAGGCCAGAGGAGTTCAGAGGAGGCATGTGTAACTGTATAATCCAGCACAGGCTCACAATCCAACAATTTAGCATGCAAGAGAGGGCGAGCAGATGAAAAACAGCGAGAACCGCACAGAGCCCTGCCAAGCTTTCTGGAACACGCAGCAGCTTCTTCTTTTTTTGTTGCTGTTTCGGGGCAGGCTGTCAGTGAAGCTGTTAAAGTATTGAGCAACAATCGGCAACAGTTGGACGAACAGAATCCTGCTATGTATATTGTTCTACTGTGATTGCATGAAATTCCCCTCTAATTGCTCTTGTTCCTCAACACAGTCCAACGGCTGATATTGAGAACATCTGAGAGCTTTCAGCCAGAGTAGGTGTGTGTGTGTGTGTATTAATGCGTGTGTGTGTGTCTGCGGAGTTGGCCTGGAAAACAAGGCTATGTGATTTGACTTGTCAGTTTTTGATTGTAGCTTTCACCTTTGTGCACAAATGAAGTGGTTGAGCTTTACCAGAATCCATGAAGCTCCCATGTTCAAGACAATGACATCTAATGGGAACTACTTACTGCATAGAGATCTGAGGTAATAAAGGAACACTTCACCCAAAATTTAAATTCAGTCTTAATCCATTTGTTTCGATGTTGGATTTCTTTGCTGCGAAACAGTGTTGTAGTATTTTTCTGAAATTGATATTGTTTGTAAAAAATGTCCCCAACAAAAAAGAAAAGCAACATCAAATGACTTGACCCTTGCACCCTATAGTGTACATTGAGGCCTGCGATGATCGACAGCTACTCAGTGTGTGCGCTACAGAAATTGTGGGATATATCATTGTACTATCTGTATCAACCATGTTGTACTTGAGTTGGTGCTTTATATCAGGTTCCAGTACATAATGTCAAGGCCATAACATGAACATGTAAACTGAAACTGAATACTAGTTACATTAGAAATATCCCTTTACCAGAAGGTGGCATAATCACTGTAATTGAATATTGTCACATGGATGTCATTGGTGATTTCAGGGTGTGTCGTTAATCAAGCATTTAAGGCCATAGACAGATGAGTTACGATTCTCTCGTATTATGGACTGACACCAAGATTTGCCAGCCTGCCATGTCTATGCCCTTCATCAAAGACTGAAGATTTAGACAACTTTTACTCCCTTTCGTCTTCAGACAGCAATCACCAAATACGTAGTTTGTTGAGTAAAATCTTTAGGAGTTCATTGAAGTACAATGATTGGACATGGCCAAAAACAGACAAAAATTGCACATTTAATTAAAAATGCCCGACTTCCTATTAGATTTAAGTCATAGCACAAAGACTTTTTTTAATTCTTGAGAAAAACAAATGCACCAGATTTCATACTTAAAATGAAAATAAGTTCAAGGGTTGCATTCTAGGGGGTGCTATTGAGTCAATTTGCATACTGGTCGCAGAATCCTCTCAATATAATAACAATAATAATAATATATGTAAATTCCCATCAGGACTGATGCAGTTTGTGTTTTCAAACACCGTAAAGACCTGAAACATGATTAACTTGGGGTGTCCACTTATTGCTCAGGGCTTTGGGCGCTAATCAATCCATACAGCTGTACATTGTAGTCCAAACCTTCCCAAAGTGTTGATGTCCAAAACTCACTTGAAAAGACAGCTTGGGTTCAGTGTGTTCACACCAGTAGTGACAAAAGTAAACATTCTTTACTCAAGTAGAGAAAAATCTGTGGTAAAGGTACAATTATTGACATTTACTCAGGTTGACTGGGAGAAGAGTCTGAAATGTACATGAACTATGACAAAAAGAGTTGCCCTTTGCAAGATATTTCCACGGAACCACACATCATATTATTCATTTAAGAGATAAGGAACTTTATTTAAGTCTATTAAATTATTATTATTTAACATGAACTTCCGTTATCTACCAGAGGAAGCAGACTTTCTTCATACGTTTCTT
Source organism: Lophius americanus (assembly GCA_037951165.1). NCBI lineage: Eukaryota > Metazoa > Chordata > Actinopteri > Lophiiformes > Lophiidae > Lophius > Lophius americanus. The sequence continues at coordinate 5,735,951 of JBBDHG010000015.1, read as the reverse complement.
GTCTGTTTAGTCTCCTATGTGTGTTTTACGTCTGTTGTGTGTGATTATGCATCAATACATCTGTTCTTCCCTACTTTAAAGATTAAATTCCTTATTTAATCCAAGATGAGACAATCCGTACTAGCCTGTAGGATCCCCACACCCTGGTTAATCTGAAGTTCTTTTGATGACTATTTCTGTGTTTGAGACACTGTCAGGGTCCAATTAAGGAAAATATTTTTCATCCAAACAGATGTTCTCCTATTTTGACCAGAACCTATGACCAACAACCTGCCCAATTCAGAGTCACTATTTCACCCATATTCATGTTTTTGGATTGTGGGAGGAAGCAGGATCGAACCCAGGCAAACACGGGGAGAAGATGCAAGCTCCACACAGAAAGGCCAGAGGCCCCACAGGAGGATTTGAAACCAGAACCCTCTTGCTGTGAGGCAGCAGTCCTACCCACTAGCACCACTTTGGGGTCTTAGACCTGTTTGTGTACGCATCTGTGTCAAATTGAGAAGCGGCGGAAAAAGCAGCGGCATTTAGTTTTTCCAACAGATTCTTTGACCTCCACAGTCATTGTGTTTAATTCAGTCATTGATGACAGAAGAAATAAATATCGATATTAAAACATGATTCGCTGTGCTCACATGTTTTCCCACCTTTGACTAAAAGGTGTTTTATTTCATGACAAAAAATGCTTGGATTAAATCCCCCAGGGCTTCAAACTTAAAAGATAGTTAGAAAAAATTTCTAATTTGCAGGAAAATATTTCCAATATGACAACTGACATTTCAGATTTATGTTCAAACATCATTATCCCGGATTGGACCTACTCACCTCCTGTATGACATCATTTTAGTACAATAAATTCCATGGAGTCAATTTTACAATATAGAAGAAGTGGGTCAACACTAGATAGATGAGTCTGTTCAGCATCATTTGATGATAGGGAGTCATCTAACATGACTTAATCAGGAGTTTCTGCACCATGTATGTTCAGAAATTAGACTTCTACTGCCCCCTACTGGATGGGAATATTGTGGTCACTAACAATTAATGTAAAATTATGTGAATGAGTGGAATATAGTTTAATGAGCATGCTGGGGTGCACAGACGCACAACAAAATTGTTTTATATTCATCTTTATGTGTTTATTTCTATGTTATTATTTCTTCATATCACAAACAATAGTATTCAAAATGCTGACAAGGATCTCTAAAGAAACTGTACACAAAGCGAGGCACTTTACACTGAAAATGTAAAAATGCAATACAAATCATCATCGCCTCCTTTAATCAAGCATTTTATTCCACCTGGAGCGACACCCAAATATATCTACGTCTTTTGTAAGTGGCAAACGGTGAACTGTACAGCAACAGATAATATTCACAAGGCTTTTTAAAAATAGAATCCTACATGGATTTAATATAAATATAATTTATTTTTAATGCACTGACGATGAGTCTGTCGAACAAGCTCATAGGCTGGTTCCCACACTAACAGATGGCTGCAGCGTAGGGAACATATGTGCTAACATCAACAGAGTGTGATTACCCTACATTAGACAAACATACACAAAACTCAGATGGGAGGAACTCTGCAGCTCAAATAGCTCTCATTAACCAATACTCCATTACTTCTCATCCATAACAACCTCCTTCTTGCTTCCTCGCTCTCGTCTCCAGTTTCCAACGTTCAAAAAAGTCCTTTAACTTTCTTCAAGTTCACTTGCTTCCAGCTGGGCAGACTGGCGTACTCCTCTCTGGTCATGTCCAGCGCTTTCTGTGGGAGCATCGGGTCATGCCATCAGTACCAAGCAGTCACAGTCACATGATTGTTATCTCCAAACCAACAATCCCTGTTGCTGTGGAACCCCTGAGAACACACTCATGCATGGTAAGATTGAAGCATCGGCAGGAACGTTCCTCTGAAGTCACGCTCAGGTTTGAAACTCAAACACTGCGATGATGTCATTCTGCGAAGAACTCTGAGGAACCTTAAAAACAAGTCCATTCTGTTGATAAACCAGAATCACTGAGAACTGAAACCTGACTCTAAAATATTTGAACGTCTGTGAAATAATCCGATGTGTAAGCATCTGTTTAATCTGTATGTAAATCCCTTAAACTGATCACTTGAAATGAATGTCAATGTTGACAATGACAATAAAGTCACATTGAATCGCAAAACGCATCATGATGTCACATGCTGGACTGAATTATGACATTAGGTTTTTTCAGATTCAGGTCTATTCCATCCTTACTGACCGCCATAGGCGGTGCTTTAAGCACTGGATGCTTCCATCTCATGTGTGCGCAGGTCGAGTACGTATATCAACAGAGTCACCCGTGACCCCTGGATGACCTGAGATAGTCTAGATCTTCCGCTGTCACCAGGTGATCTGTTCCTTCTATCTCCTTGCGATTGTGGATTAATGATAGCAGGTCAAATGTTTGTCATATTTCCGTTAGGCTAGTCGCTTGCAGCTTCCAAACCTTAACTTGCTTGCAACTCCAGTGTACTCGCTAGGGGTGCAGCTAGTTTGGGTGTGTTTCTTGATATGTTCTGTGTCTCCTGCTTGGCCCCCCTCCCAGCGGAGGACGGCTATGACCAGCGTGCTAAGTGTCATGGGGTTGAACACCTGAGAGAAGGTTTGTCAGATATCCCGTGCATGAACTGTAGTTTCATGCCTCATGCACCGAGGCTCTCTAGCCTAGCAGAGGCGGAGGGCACATCGGTGCTGTCTCCTTCTGAGGTGGCTTATGGAGGTGGCGGACGCCGTTCTTTCGGGTCTGGTGGACGTCCCAGGATGTGAAAGAAGGTTGATACCCTGTCCACTGAGTATGCATGGATTAAAGCCCTCTTGTAAATATTCAGACATGTCATCATATGAAGTTACTCAGCAGCTGGGCTGCTGAGTAACTTCATTATCAGGAGGACACAGTGTCCACAGTGGCATCCTGTACCTTGTTTTATGACCATAAAGGGGAAAGGCAAGTTGAGGATAAGGGTGCTTCTCGTACCCCTTTTGCCTTTTCTGAGGGGTCTGGGGGAAACTCGTTGAGAGATTCGTTGCCAGGCTGGGACATCATACAGCCAGTATGGCCCTGGTGAGTTTAGGATTAGACGAAACCCTAGCTACAACTGTGCCTACAAACTTACGTACATCTTGTAAACATTACTCTGTTTCAAAGAGCTCACATCTCCTGTGTTCTGTGTGGGGACCACGCCCGTTTATAACTGTTCAGTGAACACCATGCGGAACAAACGTTAGCCGTTTCATCAGAGAGGCGATGAAAGAGTGATGAGGTTGAGGTGTAAAGACGGTGAAGTGAGGATGCAATAGTCCAGGTAAGTCATCCATGCTCAAGTCAGAAAACTCACCTTCCCATAAGCCCCTACATCCTGAGGGGTGGAAGGAAAAAGGTAAGTTCACAGAAAGACAAGCAGCTAACGAAAATATGGTGAAACAGAAGGGGGCAATGAAAGAGAATAAAGCGATACTCTGAGCGATCGATACCAAGTCAGATGTAGTGTTCTAATGACAGGATATAAAATGTCTGGAATTCCAGTCTAGGCCAGTCTTATTCCCTTTTCAATTAGTGGGATTCATTTTCTCACCTGTGAAGCCCAAACTTCAAGAAGATCAAACTTCCTTCTAGTTTTGCCAATTTTGAATTGTTCATAATACCAGATTTTGATTAAATCCTTGTCTTACATCAAAGATTGCAGAATGTGGATATCGCTGCCTCTAGTGGACATTGGTGGTATTTTGCAGGGAAAATCTCTAGAGTCAATATCCCTTTTAATTTCAGCACAGTCTTACAGTACACTGTACATGTTTGTATGGGTGTTTGTATGTGTAAATATACATATATATAAGTATTTGTGCATATGGATATTTTAAATTGTATTATATTTTGTGTATATCTCATCACTTGCACTTATTTTGTACATATATGTACGAGTTTTACATTTTTGCACCGTGGATGGAGGGAAACGTCATTTCAGTTTGTGCATATGTCTGGCACATGTAAGAAAATCATAATAAAGTTGACTTTGACTTTGACCTTGAGTCTCCTGGGACCGTCCATCAAAAACTGTTGAAAAACATGAACTTTCTAGTACCATAGAAGTCCATAAGAGTTCCCCCTTACTTCTTAATTTCTCATGGTGCAGACTTCATATTCATTCATTCATACAGACAGTACATATCTAATAAATTTGTATTCACAGGTAAGATTTGTTCTTACCTCAAAGTCCTCATCAGACAGGTAGACTTCCAGACGGAGCGGGTCCACACCCTCAGGCAGCGGCCGGGCAAGGAGATCTGAAAGGGGGTATGCGGTCTTACACAACCTGGCCAACACGTCCTCCACCAGGATGATCTGGTTGCACACCTCTGCCTCCTGGAATCACACAAACACACAAAGTAGATATATTCCAATGCAAAAAGCCAATAGCCAATAGATAAAAAAAATAGATATGAAAATAGCCAATAGAACTTCAGAGCGCAGAATAGACACCCAGTTTAACTGGGACGAATAAGTCAGTGATGGTCCGACCTGCAGAGGTCTCCATTTCTGTAGTTTATACCAAAACAGCTACAGGCACACATGCTGAGCAGCACTGATTCATATCCAACAATAACTAAGTACATTTACTCAAATACTGAACTATAGTCAAATATCTCTCATTTATTTTAATATTTCCAAATTATGCTTTTCGTACACCTAACCCACTGCATCAAAGAAGACGATATTGCACTTTCTACTCCAATACATTTGTTGTTGTAGTTAGTAGTTACTTTTAAGATTACAATTTTTCATACACTCCAGATATCTACAAACGTGTATATTCTGAGGGTATGCATGGCACTAAAGCTTTAAGTGTTTTTTTTGTTTTTTTTTATAAGTTAAGAAAATGTTCCTGATCTACAATAATTAATGTTTAAAATAGGGATTGGGAATGTTTTCCGAACAACAACATACCCAATGCAATTTTGGGTCCTCTATGAAATGCATCTTCACCATCTTCAGCTGGAGACATGCCAAGTTGAGATTTTAGAGGTGCGTGATAAATTACTGAACAGCTTAAAGTAATTAGATTGCCTAAACCTTTAACACCTATTGCAGTAACAGATATACACATCACTGCAGGAGTAATAGTAATCTATCAAATAGTAAAACAGCCTGGAGGGATCATTCTACTGCACATGAGTAGTTGTACTTTGGTACATTTTTCACTGGTGTAAGATTGTGAATTCTGTGTTGGAGTATTCTCACAGTGTAGTATTATCACTTCCTCCCCATGTAAACGCTCCACCACTGGATCATCCACCTACCCTCTCAGTGATCTCGGCGATATCCTCTCTGTGCTCCCAGCTGGGGAACATGTTGGTGAAGGTGAGGGGCTCCAGACCCGCGTGGATCAGATACGCTTTGGGAGGCTTCTTCTCGTTCCTCTCTGTCGAAACAAAACAGGAAAACATTTTATTTCTAATACGGGTTCCAAGTAGGAAAACCACTACACATCAACGACATAGTTACTGCTGAGGCAGTCCTGAGCTACAACCGCCCCCATAAAATGATGCTACTTTGACCAAGTGGTTAGACTTCCTGCTGCCGTGACCTTGTGCCTGCTCACTTTTACAAAAAAAAAAAAATGTGCAGGTAGATTTGTAATAATGATAATAACAGGAGTGACCTGGAATACCTCTACAGTACTGCAGCACAGTCTCCATGGCACACTTCCTGTCCGAGTCCCAGCGGAACCGCGCTGAGCCGGTGCTTTCGCTGTCCTGAAGCCACCAGCCCTGCCATAGATACACCTCATGATGGTTGTCCACCAGGAATAGGGCTTGAAGTCAGAGGAAGATAACAAGACTCATTTTTATTCCTGGGATTTTAATCCAGGATGATTAAATGTGTTTTAAATGTGCTTATAAATAAAGTTAGGTTGAATTCAATTGAGCGTTGAGATAATGAAGTGATTCTCCCGATAAAGCAATTAGAAAACATATTAAGGTCCCTTATAATTTTCCAATGGGGTTTTTCAGATTTATTCTGTAAACATATTGAAGGAATTGTAGATTTACTTTCAGAGCTGTTAATAAATAAACAATAAAGTTGGGGAAAAAAATGAAAATCAGTTCTATTCATCCCAAATAAACATGTAGCACACAACAAATGCTTTCCCCACAGATCACATGACATTAATAAACGTGCACTTAAAAAAAACAAGAACACATTTACAAATGTTGCATGTAAATGCTCTAAACGCACCTTATTTATAAAATGCATCATAACAATTTTCACATCCCACTCTGGCGAGAGCTTACCTGGCTGGGACGCTGCATAAAGTTCCTCCTGCAGGAATGGCATGGAGTTGATCTTCTTTGGGTCTCTGGCAGGGTAGAGAAACTCTACGGCTGCGAACTCCCCGGAACTACTGCTCAGCTGGTACAGACGTGGCGTGAAGTTGAACCTTCCTGGGTCTGAGGGTCAAAGGTCAAAAAATTCTAATATTGATGAATGCACAACAAGGTTTCAAAATCTGCTCTGGCAAGGTAAGAGAAATACCTGCAAATGAAATAAATTTGTTCAGATGATGATGATGAGGATGAGTGTATTTTAAGGTTGCACAAAGGAACCGGTATACGGTTTACGTATATATATGTTACATTTCACAAAGAGCTGTACCTTCAAAAACTCATCTGAAACTTTCTGTGTGTGAATATTGAGATATGATCACGAACTGGACCAAAAAGATTCAGCACCGGACAGGAAGCAGTTCTCGGGTAATAATAGCATGTAACGCCAAAATGGAAAACATTTCTCTGAAATATATAGTTTGAAATTTAGTTTATCTAATAGCTTTTTTTAAAAAGCAAGAATTTCCTTAGGAATCAATTTTTTATTTTTATTTTGTAAAAAAGACTAAGTGTTATTAAGTTAATCATAGAGCATATTAATAAATTATTTGTATAAAAACCATTTTGCATTTCCTACATTTACTGTGCATGTAATGTCAAAATAGGAATTCTACAATATGTCGCTGTTATATGTCACAAAATATTGATATAAAATATGAAAATTCCCTGGAATGCTCTAACCTAGTGCATACAATAGGGAAAAAATCATCCTTCAAAGATAGCTAAAAAGATAATGAATACTTCATACTAAAAATTAGTTTTTTCCAATAGAACATTATTGGAAAAATACATATTTGAGATTTCTCAAAATGAGATGTAATATTTAGATAAAGAGGGTCTTGCGACCACCACATTTTTGAGATGTTATCAATGAAATATGTTCTTAGACATTAGACAAATCTACTGTGTAGCGTTTTAGCTACTGTATCTCTGGTTTAATAGGTGCAATGCTTACATGGATTAAAAGCATGAGCCATTGCACATAGTGTGAATGAATAATTTCAAACATGCTCTTAATGAACAAACTGCGCGTCCATACTGTTCTTATTCATTCTGAGGATGACTGTAGAGGAATCTGGGACACCGTCTGATGTAGGGATGTTGTAAATGTATGGCGTATGTGGAGAAATGTTAACATGCTGAGTGCGAGTGATGAACTGGTTTCCCCCTACCTTGCAGCATGCAGTCATATGCCTTCCTGTCCCTCCTCCCGAGGGGATCCCAGAATCCTGTTGGCTCTGCTCCTTCATCAAACTCCCTGATGGTCACCCTGCTGCTGCTGTGGAGACCTGTCTCCAGTGGACAGCTGAGACACACACAAAACGTTCTGCTGTAAATTTCAGGACCTGCTGTGGTTTAACTTTTAGTTTCAGCTTGTACAGACACTCACTGCTCCTTGAGGTTGTTGGCGGTGGTGCGTGCCACCTCCCGTGTGTGAGCCTGAGTCTTACAGCCGTGCCACAGGTAGATGAGGGCGTTGCTCGCGCTGAGCAGCAGCATGGAGACCCTAGAGCGCAGGCTACTGCAATGACAGGCTACCTCCAGCAGGTGGCCTTCCACCTCCACCTCGCCACGCACACAATACAGGCGCCAGTCATCTGAGGGCAGAAGGGCGGTGGGTGAGATCATCTTTTCTTCAATGTACCGTAGAAACGAAAGTGTCCCAATGAAATTAACACAAAGCAGAGTTTGAAAAACTCCAACATTAAAAAAAAAAAAAAAAATTCTGTTTACTCTGTGAGTTCCCCTCCTCCTCTTCCCTCTTCCCTGAGTGGACCACCATCCCTCCTTTGAAGCACTGAAGGAAACATGGAGGCTCCTTACCCTGCTGGACCTGAACCTACAGGAGGAGGAAGTCCAAGAAGAGATTCAAAATCCATCATTTAGTTTTTGTATAACAGTCCTAGATGACAAATAGAATAAATAACAGACACAGAAAATCTGTGTCTCCTGTACCTGTGCTCCTCGCTCCTCATCCAGCTCCACTGTCATCAGTGCTGAAGTTCCCTTCTCACTGATGGTGGCGTTGCGGCCCTGCCAGAAGAAGTAACAACACTTCTCCTTTCCGGCTCCGGCCATCTTCAGCTGCTCCAGGTTCTGTCTCCTCCCAACTGTGAATAGAGAGAAGAATGGATTTATTCACCGAATATAAAACTCTGCCTACAGTATAACTGGTATTATGGCTGGTCACTTATATGAAACAATCTCCGACCAAACAACAAACCAGTCGTTTCACAACACTGACCTAAAATACAGTAGAGGTCATTTTAGTTTCAAATGGATTTTAACGGTCTGTCGACTGGACAGCTCTCCTGTCGACAGATCTCCCAAAAACAATATTCAGTCCACAGTTCCCCAGTCCACAGTTCCCCAGTCCACAGTTCCCCAGTCCACAGTTCCCCAGTCCACAGTTCCCCAGTCCACAGTTCCCCAGTCTTCCAGTCAAAAGCTCCTCAGCATCAGTTCTTGGCCCATTGATCGTTAGCATAATACATACTGCCACTGGGTCATATTATTAACAAGCTTAGTCCAGTGGAACATTTTGATTAAGTAATAGTGACTCAAAATTTGTTCAACCAAACAGTTGAGGAGGACATTAAAGGGTTACTGAATCCATCCAAAATAAAATTGTGAGTGGGTGAGGATATCTAAACCAGGTGAGACTCACCTGCCGTGCTGACCACGTACTTCCACTTCATCACGTACGTGTCGGCCTCGTGGAACTGGCCGATGCTCTGGCTTGGCAGCCGACTGTAGTCAAACTCCAGGATGTGCCACACCTCCACCGCCACCGTGCTGAGCTCGTAGCTCCGCCACTCCTCTGCTTCCACCAGGCCGTAGCCCCGGCCCACGTTGAACCCATCCAATCGGGTGCAGACGGGCCCATGATGGAGACGGAGCATCAGAGAGGCGTCATAAGCGTGGGGCTGGTCAGACGGCTCCTGTTGTGAATGTGAAATAAGAGAAATCTGGGTCAGTACCCTCTGAGCAACACTGATTACAAGTACTAGTCCAAGTCCTGGACTACATTTGGGCACCTTTGGATCCAACATGTGGTCGTTGGTATTCCTTGTGGGACTGGGAGTTTTCCTGGAGTCGCTCCAGTCCACAAACTTCTCTTTGAACAAGGTGGTTTCATTGTGTTGGGTCAGTCTTCCAAAGATGGCCCAGTCCGGTCTGCCCTGACCCTTCCTACAGCAGAACCACAACCAGAACATCAGTGACACTGATATTATAACGGTATTAAGAGAAAGCTTCTCAGGAGACAGTTTTAGCAGGAATTATTGATGCTCATTATGAGGATTTATAACTTTCACTGTAAGAAAATGGACGGTTTTACCCTCCATGTCCATGGACGTTTTCAATATGGGGACCTGGACTGTTGCACTGCGTGAAACTGGATCGTGAACCTGGTCTGTGAACCTGTTTGAACCTGGTCTGTGAACCTGGACTGCTTCACTGTGTGAACCTGGACTGCTTCACTGTGTGAACCTGGACTGCTTCACTGTGTGAACCTGGACTGCTTCACTGTGTGAACCTGGACTGCTTCACTGTGTGAACCTGGACTGCTTCACTGTGTGAACCTGGACTGCTTGAACGTGGAGTGTTTCACTGTATTAATCTTCAAGGCATCTAGTAGTAGTACATGTTTCCTTACTTGGGTATGAGTGGGTTGCACTCTCCCGGGTCCAGTGGGTTGATGTCACAGTTTGTGTAGTCAAAGGTTCCGTTCCACAGGTGCTTGGCGAGCTGGAAGGCCACCTTCCTCTGAGCCAGTGTCACTTCCTTCCCGTGCCAGATGTACATCTCACTGCCGAAGTCGAACACCAGCACCTGCACAGAAAAACCGATAACGGTTTGTTTCACCAATGGGTTCGTAAAAAATATTCAATACCAAATCAAGATGTCAGGTGCTCTGACCTCCTGAGGGCTAAGAAGCGAACAACGCGGCATCTTGGCCCAGAAGTCATCGTCTGGAACTAGTTTGTCATCCATCAGTCGGTAAATACAGTTGGTCTCCACTATGGCGCCCTCATAGAGCTCGTCTTCATCTGGAGTTCCTGCAGCTACAACAAAAAGACAAGATTGGGTTTCATTTTCTTCCCCTAGGTTGGGTTAATGTAACACGGTTAACAACTTACATTGAAAACTTGACTGTCCTCCCAGAATCTTCCAGAACTCCTTGGCAGCGTGGCTGTGGGTGCCAACGCTCTCCTCGATGACCTGCACATATTTAGCTCGACAACCCAAATCTTTCTTGCTCTGGATGAAGTTGGCCAACTCTGAAGCCTGAAAGAAGAACAGCTTATTAGCAGAGTAGCAGCTAAATATTGGGCCAGAACTGGCTAATTTTACAGTTTGTTGAGGTCTTTTTTTGAAAATAACAAAAAACAAATTGCTGGGCTGCTTCTTATTATGAGGCTGCTTGAAATGTGACTAAAATATGGTTCTTCAAACATGTCAAACAAGAAGCAGGCTATAGAGAAACACAATATGGTTCAAATATGGTGATTTTAAAACTTGATGTGAGTTCCCTGAGTTACTTTAGAATAGAATAGCTTCATTGTCATTGTTTTAAAAACAGCAAAACACTGTTTAGCAACTATTGTTTAGGCAAAATCAAAGCCCAAAAATAAGCAGCAGCATCAAAATATAAAAGCAGATAAAAAAATTTATTTTGTAAAAGAAATCCAAACAAAATGCAAAGTTGTAGTAGTAGTATAAAAGTACAAAAGTAAAAAGGATAAAGATAAAAGTAGTTGAATGAAAGTAAAATATATAATAGTAAAAAGTAGTTATATGAAAGTTAAAGTGAAAATAAAAAAAGCTGGTATGAAAATAAAGTGTAAAAGTAAAATTAAAGTAGCAGTTTAAAAGTACATAAGTAAAAAGTATGAAAGTAAAAAACTGTTGATTTGAAGCAAATAGAATAAAACTAAAAAGAAGTTGTATAAAAGTGAAAAGACAAAAAAATTTGCAGTATGAATGTAAAGAAGTACAAAAATCTAAATGTATAAAAGTAAAAGGTAGCAGTCTAAAAGTTAAAAAATGTTTGTCTCCTACAATCGCCCTTTAAATCCTCAGTAAAAGGGTAAAGAAATATGCTCCCCAACATGTGGAAGACATGTGGTGAGAGAGAATCTGCTGGACTAAAGTCTGTTCAGTACTCTACAGCCACTTGTGATCTCTGGTCCTGTAGGACCATGGGGTCTTTTTCTGTGTGGGTCTCCCCAGGTTCTCTGGCTGCCTCCAAGAGTCCCCTTCAGCAGAAACAGAACAGAACAGAACTGACCTGAAATAACCCCTCAGAAATAAAGCGTCCCACTGCTCAGAATGTTCCATTCGTCCAATTGAGGTCGGCGCTCTAATCAACCAAGCAAAGGTCACTAGACAAATCTAGGATTTTAACAATAGCCTTGTTCTGTGTCCACTTCCTGCAACAATACCCAGACACGTACTTCTTTCCTCTCTTACTACACACACTTCTTCCTGTGCCGTGACACACGCTGCTTCCTCTCACAGCAGTGTTTACATCCTGCACGTGAAATCAATTCCTTCAATAACACCCTCCCTCCACCTGAGAGAAACAAAACTCTGAACCTTGTTCTTCTCGATGACATTGGCAAACTCTCCGGCCCAGACAAAGAAGTGATGCGGTGTGATGAGCAGGAAACAGTCACCGCTGTTAAGGGATGACGCTCTGGGCTCCACCAGCCTGGTCTGGACATGCCGTCGACCTGGGAGGAAAACACACACAGACACATGGTCTATCGGTTACAGAGCCCAACCGTTGTCTGGGCGTCAAACCAAATCAGGTCCTCACATGGGTTCTTGTTTTTTCACGCAGAAGGCGCATTGTTTTTCACAACTTCCTCTGCACCACTGACTGTCAATTTTTCTGACCTCACAGGGAAAAAAATGTCTAGAACGCCATCTTCTGTACAGGAAAAGCAAATGTAGTTGATATTCTATTACAAAAAGTTCAAATCATCTATTCAATTTAAATAATAAAATATAGATACTTGGGGCCGTGTATGAGTGCAATATCACCACACAAAATATTGCATATCTTGCTGCAACTAACTTCCTGTTGTGGTGCAGTCTCTTGGGTTTACAGACAGTGGCGTTTGGAGGACGATCATACCAGGATAGTGTATGTGGACCAGATTAGAGTGATTTAGGGCCCCAGCTGTCACCAGTAGAGACGTGGAGAGGGTGTGAATAGCCATAGTTTGGGTCTCCCATTATAGTTACCCTCTAGAGAGGACACCTTTGACACCGTCCTCTAAAACTGTTTATGTTTCTACCCACTTAAACCGAGCTACTGGTGGCGACACACGGCGTAAACCTGCCAAAAATACGTCTCCAGAAAACTAACAATAACGTTTCGGGGCTATTAAAATGCTACCTATCCCTTTAGCTTGATTAAGAAGTAATAAACCACATAGTGCCATCTATTAGAGGAGGCGGGCTCTTTTAGTCTCTCTTGTGGGTCAATTTCACTTCCAGTGACAAAGAAAGCCATTCCGACTGAGCAGAGATGTTGCTCAGTGCTCTTCTAGCAGGTCATTTGAATGCTTAAGGTAGAAGAAAAGGACACTTTAAGAGGAACCAGTGGGAAATTGAACTTCCCTTACAGCCAACCAGACGTCCCCTCACTTAGTCAAGGTTGTGCTTTGGTTTGACATGGACATCTTTCCTCTCTGAACAGGAGATCTTTGCCTGAATTAGCTTTACTACCGTTTCTGTTATTTCACTTTCTGCAATACGTTGCTTATATTTTGCCAAACAATACAACAGGAAGAGCCAAGGCTAAAATCGCTGTTTGAAAAAACAACAACCCGTTATTAGTTGAAGATGCAACTGTTTCAGCAGGTCAGAGTGGTCTGTTCCCTTAACTGACCTTTGATCTGTAAGAGCATCAGCTTCTTATAAGGCACGGCGCTGTTGTTGGACATCTGCTCTGAGATGTTGACGCTGCGCAGATTGACATTGCTTATGTTCTCCTTGCTGGCCAGACCGGCCAGAGCCACGTCAGAGAAGCCCGAGTTCTTGTTCACTGCAGAGAAAACAGACAAAATCAGTAAATTCAGCACCTACGCACCCACACCCACAGGACGACAGCCAGAGTGTTAATCACCTCTGGGTCGCCACATGGCTACAGCAAATATAGAATCTGGCGGAGATTTGAAGTGTTTTTGCTCTAAGATGAAAAGGGAAGTTGGAGGACTACAATCAGAGGAAACTCCAGCTCCAGATGTGGAACAGTCCAAGACCCATAGCTTGAGTGGGTTTTTTCACAGCATTTATAACTTTTATAATACCAAAACTACAAGAGAAAATGCTTTTTTAACAAAGACTGCAGTCTCTGAATGATTCCAGCCTTCATGACAAGCATCGCTAGGATTTGTTAAGACTTGATGCTTGCCAGACACCCGCTACTAGCTCGGTAATATTCTCGGGTTTACAACCGCCCTCAAGTCTGATTGATTTTCTCTGAATTGTTCCAAGACTTCTTCTGGGACCAAGTATTTGAGGCCTGCTTGGGATCACTATCCTTTAGGAATCGATCTTGGCCTTTACTACTCGCTTCAGGAGAAGCAAAACAGCCTCAGAGCATCATTGAGCCGCGAACATGATTCACTAAGAAGGTTGTTCCACTGATCCATGGACCTCAAAAGCTCCAGTTTGATTTCACTGCTCAAGAGAGAAGCAGCGCATAGCGTTTGTGCCCGATAAAGATCGTTCTGAGCAAACGGGGGAAACCTCCATCAGCATTGGTGGAGGTGGAGGCTAGTTTGATTTATTGCATATAGATAAGATATATATGCAGACAAACAGACAACAAGATATAGAGATAGCTGGAGACAGATAAAAATAGAGAAGAGAGGGATAGAGAGACAGAAGATAAACAGAAAGAGAGAGAAAATACTTGAGAGAAAATACACACAGACAGAGTTACAGACAGACAGCGATACAGATAGACAATAGATAGAGCTCCTCACTCCTCTCCGTCTTCATCCTCTTGGTCTCGAGCAGACCGATGTTGAGCCTCTGCTCGGTGTACTCCTGTCTGATGTCCTCTCTGGCCGCCAACGACCTCATAGGGTTCCTAGATGCTTGGACGTTACGGGCTGGACGCACCGCTCGCTTGTGCTGCACCATCTCCGAGGTCAGCCTGAGGCAGCGTCAGAAGTGAAGTGTCACCATGGTGATTTAAGAGGAGCATTGTTACTGAAACTGCACCTGAGACCTTACTTTGGCGCTTGGGGGTCAAATATGGCATCAAAGTCGTCATCTATCTCCAACTTGCTTGTGGTGGCAGGAAGCTCCTCCACTTGGCGGTAGAATTTGGAAAAAGCTTCATCTTCAAGGGTCATCACCTCTTTTACCTTCTTTTCTGTAACTGTGATGGTTGCCTCTGGCAGTGCAGAAGCTGAGGATGGAACAAACAAAGCAGTGTCAGGTAAATACATACAACACCTATAACTTGATTATTGTACAGGTTCAACACATAAACCAAAACCACTTATCCCTGCGGGTAATTTAGAGTACTAGTATTTGGGACTGTGGCAGGATCCTACTGAACCAGGAGCTTTAATGCTGTGAGGTTACTTTGTTGCCCCAGGTATAAGTTATATTGTCATCAGCGTAGCGAACAACGCTGACCTTTATTGTTGATCTTGCAGAGGAATGACTCCAGCTTGTCCAGCTTCATGTCTGACTCCAGGTACAGATCTGGTACAGCCTTGATCTCTGCAACACACAGACACACACACATAAACACATTGAGGGCTGTGAAACAATACATTTAGTACGTGTCTAATCTAGCAAAGATCCCATCTTTAACAAAACGAGCAGTCGAGGTTCTGTTGAGTCTCCCTTTTTCCACCGATGAACCTAGTGGAACAAAACGGGATTTATCTATTCCTGTGATTTTTTTAAAAAAAATTGGTTTTCTAAATTGACATTACCGATGTTGCTTTGAGAAATTGTCTCAAACCTTGTTCGATAAATTCAAATACGGCAATTTTAAGAGATTACCATCAGGTCAAATCCAGCACAGGTTTGCCCAGCTAAATTAACTGAATGGCTCCATGTGACAATGGGTAACCAGAGGAAAGCTGACAGCAGCAGGTAGGTTTAGCCGTAGACAGCGATGTACAACTGACCTTCTTGCGGTTTAGAGATAGCAGGACTGTTGTTCTTGGCTTTAGACGACATTGATGACTGGAGGGCTGATGGTGAGGCCAGACCTGTTGTATGAACACAGAAAACATGAAGGTAAGACAAGTTCTCCAGACATTGTAATGTGGGAAACTGAAGTGCCCGTATCTACCCACAGTTTCATCATATAAACCTGGGCTGTATCAATGTGTGAAACTGGACTGTTTTGCCGTAAGAACCTGGATTGTTTCGTTGTATGAACCTGGAATGATTACCCATGTGAAGCTGGACTGATTCACTGTATGAACCTGGAATGATTCACTATGTGAATCTGGACTGTTTCACTGTGTGAACCTGGACATAAAGTATTTGTCATTTGTCTAGAGTTTCACATAACATGATGACCTCTGACCTTTCTTCATCATGCGTGCAGCCACAGTGAACTGGGTGGAGTCGTTGGCGGCTCCATAGCCTTTGGTCTTCCAGGCCTCCTCCTGAGCCACGATGAGCTCTTTCCTCTCCTGGATGGACATCTGAGCATCGATGCCCTGGTAGTCCATCTCAGCATCGGCTATCCTCTAAGAACAGAAAGAGGAGTGACTGTTGTTTACTCTGTGCAATCCTGACGGAGCCATACTTGACAAGGGTTGTTCAATCTATTATGCTCCATTATAGCTTATTCATGAAAGTGTGTCACATGACACTATGAGGAATAATACACCAGAGAAGAAGAGAATAGAAGCAGTACTGCATCTTATGCTGCCAGTGCAGTTTTCACAGTTTCTGAGCCCTTAAAGGAACAATTCACCCGTAAAGAACATTCAGTCATGATCTACTCATAACCAATAACCCCATAATATTAAACATCTTTGCTGCTCGGCAGGAGGCTCTACTCGGAAGCAAGGAAGAGGAAGAGTACGGGTGGGCGTGTTGGGATGAAGGAGGGCAGAGAGTTACGAAGGAGCAAGGTTATAGAAAGACTTTGAAGGAGAAAAGGAGGATCTTATAGTCAATGTGGCTTTTTATAGGGAGCCAGTGAAGCTGCAGGAGGACAGGGGTGATGTGTTGTAAGGAAGGAGTTCTGGTAATTATGCCGGCAGCGGAGTTCTGGAACAACTGGAGTTTATGGGGGAGATTGAGTGGAGGACCATAGAGGAGTGAGTTGCAGTTATCGATATGGGAGGTGAGAGTGATGGAAGGAGACGGTTGATATTGTATAGGTGGAAATTTGCAGACCGGATGATATTATTGATATGTGCTTCAAAAGCTAATGTGCTATCGAGGATGATACCCAGACTCTTGATTTGGGGAGAGGGAGGAACAGTGGAGCTGTCAATAGTCAACGAAAAGGTGTTACATTTGAGTGGTTCTAGCAACAACGAGGAGACCCCTTAGTTTTATTGCTGATGAGTTTGAGAAAGTAATAAGATAAACTAGTTTTAATTTCCAGGAGACAGTAAGAGAGTAGGATGGTGGAAGGGTTGTGTTTGGCTTGGAGGACATATAGAGCTGTGTGTCAACTGCGTGGAAGTGAAAACCAAATAATAATAAATAGCCTGTAGTGACTGGGGAGAGCTGTGATCAAAATGAATACAGTATGAATACATAAACGTGTCCTCCCATCCCTTATTCAATGTTAATATACCCCTATGGACCGCCTACCTTATAAGACTGAATCTAGCGCGCATTTAATAGTCTTTTATTTTCCAACGGAACTTTCAACCATACCAGGGTTCTAGGTTGTGATTCTTGATCTTTATATTTATGCTATATTCTTGTTTTGTTACAAAAAAGGCTTTTCTGCCTAAATAAAGATATTTTTAATAAAATATGATAGTTCCAGACTGATGTAACTTAAAAGCATAAAGTCAGTAAGTCAGTTTATAATAGTATATAATAACATATACTATTCTATTGTATGTATATAAAATAGAATAGTATATAAATATGTATATAAAGTTATTCTTTTTAACTTTCTTGATGTCATTGTCCAACTCTGACCCATTTCTAAAGTTAAAGTTTATATCATAGGTAAAAGTTTCTTTGACCAAATTACTTTGAAATTCACCAAAAGCTCCAAAAACATGCAGACAGGACATGCAGAACCGGGGTGTTCAGTTAGAATGAAGTTGGTTAAAAATGTTTACCAACAAATTGAGAGACAATTTATTTTTGATCCTTTTAAGTCAATACGGGGAAGAACGGTGGCCAACTCTTCCATCGGCGTGGAGGCGAGTAGATCATTTTTGACATTCCCATTAAAACAGAGGACAACATCACACAGACTGATGGAAACATGAGAGCATCTTATTGATTCAACTCATTCACAAGAAGTAAATCATCCTCCGTCACATTAAACACGCTCTCCCCCAACACCCAGAGGAAAAATGTTGATTTTCAATTTTGTGAAGGACGTTTTAGAGCTACACTTTAAAATGAAATGGAAAAAAATAAAAATAAAAAAGTACGGGGAAGGGGGAGTTGCAACAAGTGTCACGGGGTCACCTTCCGTCTCCAGGGGTGTCTCTCATCCACCTGCATGGGTCTGGGAGTTCTGGTGGCCTTTACAACCACAGGGACGGATGAGAAAGTTAGAGATGAGGATTTAGAGATGAGGAAGAAAAAATGGCAGAAAATATGTCCAAGCTCTGCACATGCTTGACATTATGTTGATAAAGCCAGGGGACAGGCATGTAAAGAACTGCAGAACTGATTATCATCTGCGTGGCTGCAGCTGTAGGTTATGTAAGAAAAGGCTTTAAACGTGACAGAAACACACAAGTATGGCTGAAGAGCATACTTCATGGACTCACAAGACTATTTTAAGTCAAGCTGAAGCTAATCGTTATAGCAATGAGGTCTAGAGTTCTGTGATGAGGCGCTGGACTTGGGGAAGGGGAAGCCATGCATGCATGCCGCAGCCGACGCAGCAGAGACCTACCTGGCTGATCAACTCATCGGGGGAAGTGTAGAAGGGAGGTTCAGGAGAAGGAGAGAAAGTCGAGGGAAACATTGGCTCCTGTCGAGTCGTCGCCACATGAGGAGGAGACACAAACAATAAAGAGAGATAATTGAAATTAAATTGGAAACAATTGTAGGAGGTCATTAGGTCCAAAGTCCTCCACAGACCAGGGACCTCATTTATAAAACTGTGGACAGAATTTGCATCAGAGGGTGTGGTATGGACAAAAATAGGATGAGTACATCATACGCTGATTCACCTTTATAGATTACACACCACTCAGAGTGGGGTGCAGCGTGTGCAGGCGTCATGCAACTTCAAGTGAAGTCAGTGAAACGCCTGTAATTAATATTAATGTCTACTGACAGAGTCATCCATGGCTCAATGACATGACTCTTTCAATATATGATGAGAAACAGACTTATATCTGCCTGACTGAGGCACTGGAAATGGGTTCAGTGTTGACGGTTTCCTTTTTTTTCATGGAATGAATTTCAATAACATACGAGTACTGTTTGATAATGACAAACTTCTGAAGGCTTGTTGCGGTAACAGATATCTCTCTATATATTCTCCGAAAAAGATGAATGGAACACATTTAGATTATTCATTGTACTAAGAATAATCTTATTGGCTTTGTGGGTTTTATTTATTTTCTTGTTTCATCTTTGGATTTCTAAATATCTTTGGAATGCTAAATACATGCTAAATGCTAAATACATGCTAAATACATGTCCTCATGTATTTAGCAGTCCAAAAAGTTCCTTTGTGTTGACTAGCGAGAAGTACGATACAGATCTGTTCCAGTGGATGTAAACCAGCAATCGTAGTCGCTGAACTGTATTTTAAAGTATTTTTTTTATTTGTGGAAGCTCTACAAATGACAGATGAATTTATTTTTTCCAAAAAGTTATTTACATAATGTACATAACACACCCCAAAACAGGCACATAGAAACAGTAGAAGCACAAAACCTTCGACAGCTGGTGTACAATGGCTCTATTCTTCTGTGGACCACCAGAGTCATCAGTGAGCACCTTCTCTTAGAACAGGTTATTCCGACGCAAAAACATAAAGTGCAAAAACTTCAGAAAAAAGATATTAGAACAATCGATAAAGTTTGTTATCCTGAATTTATTTTTTATAGTCACCTTAAAATTTCAATTTATTGCGTATTTACAAACATTGGAAATGCTTTTTGAGTTTTGAATAATAGCCTTCCTTTCTTATGAAATTGTATACATTGTTTTATCCTTGAACTTGAAAGGTGAGAACTAAATTAAAATATAGACGGGTTTCAGTTTTGTGGAATAAATTAAATGTTGAGTTTTAATTATGTTGCTTTCTGTTGTGATCCAAAAAAGCAATAAAATGTAAAATTATTAAGGATTATTATACAAAATGATTAAAATGTTAAATAATTGTGAATTACAATTTAAATTATAATGTAATTATGTATTTTCGGTGTTTGTAATGCTGATATTCTGTTACATTCTCAGGATGATAGGATAAACAAAAATAAGCCTAGGGCTCCAGCCTATTCCTTTGTAATTTATTAGCCAAGAAAAAATGTGTATGAAATAATCTTTGTTTCTCAAAATGTATGTAACCGAAATCCATTAGTCATTCATTCCTACTGAAGAGCTTGTGGAAACTGCAGTATGTATGATGTCATAGTGATGAAAACAGGAAGTGAGGCTGTAAAAAGATCCTGAAACCACTAGCGGGATAAATCATACTACTAACACATCCTCCCCACATCACCCACACAGACCACCACCACATGTCCACACTAACACACGTGTGACACCCAGGATGTATTTATCAAGACAGAGAGTTAGCATTCACGGAAGGATGCAGAATTTGGTTCACTATTACAACCCAGTACGAGTATTTATGATCTTGATAAATACCATCACAGTGTGGGAGATCTGGGACTTGTACGCTGGCCTTACCAAGAGCTGGTCGGACAGAGCAAACTCATCAATCCCCATCGGCGGATCGTTGCCCTGCAGACAAGCAGCCGCAGGAGAGAGGGGACACGTTTCCTGAATACACCACTATTAAAACCTGTGAAACCTGTTTGCTCTGCGTCACTTTAAATGCATCAATATGGTGTGTTTCTGGTGATAAGGGGTGAAATTAGTCTTTTTTATCCTACTAAAGCAAAAAAAATATTTATGTATCAAAAAGCAGTGTTATTTTTTATTTATTGACATGTACGACAATTTATAAATTATAAAAAAGAAAATGCAGCAATTTTCATATCATGTTGTCATTTAAATAAATAGGGTCATCATGTAAACAAAATGTAATTTGAGGGATCAAGCTATTGAAAATTAACTAAGATTTGATGGTTATGATCAGGTGTGAGGTTAGTTGGAAGCATTAAGTCAGTATAAGTGTAATATAATGTTAATACATTATATTTATTGAAGCTGTAGTATGAAACTTTGTGCAGCAGGTAGCTAAAGCTGTGTGTCCTCTACCTTTGGTAGAATACCAGACACTGAATGACAGCAGGGAATAAAAGTATATGTTTTACTTTTTTATAAAAGCACACATCTTTTTCATTCATACATTTTTTAAATGCCTTTTATAATATTTGAATAAAAAGACATTCAAGGACATTCAAGGCTGCAAAGGCATTGGATGCATTCTGTTTCAGTTTAGGGCTGCGTAATCTTTGGGATCATTCTTCTCTAATCCAATTCAGTTTAAATTGTTTGAATTATTCCGACTGAACTGACAAAACAAGACGTTGCACTTTATAGAGTCGTCGAGCTGAGTCCAAATGACCATAATAATCAAGAGACCGCCCACATGATATGAATGACTGTTGTTGTAAATATGACTAAACAGAGAGGAACTATCCCACACGATCCCACTGCCCTCAAAAACATGCACACAAACCCAGTCAGCGTGCAGAGGATGAAATCAGGTTTATTTTTAGAGGGTAATGATCATCCAAACAGAGACAGAGGTCAATAGAAGAACGGAAGCCTACAGCCAACATCGAAAGAAGAGTGACAGTCAGACAGAGGCTCTTCTAAACATAAACACAATTTCCTTTTCTCTCAGTAAACATATAAAAACAGTTATGTATATAACTATTTTATAGGCTTTAAAATTCCACATCCTTTATTTGGTTCATCTCTTATCAAATCAACAATGACAAAGAGTAAACGTCTCACATAAAATAAGACCGCTTTTTTACCGCCTGAAAAGTCAAAATCAAATATTTTGGGCAAATTCAAATTTACTTTTCCATTTGTGTTCAGATGATGTGTGATGGTGTTCATCCAGTATCACTATTATAAAGTCTATTAAATTAGAAATTTGAAAATGTTTAAAGAAGTTTTGATGTGTCGATTGATTTAATTTGCGAATCAGAGATATATATATACATACAGCATATATTGTTTATAATTTATAGTATCGTTACACTGATGCTAAGTATAAATATTTCCATGTATAACTTTAACCATTGTCACTTTTTCCTGGTGAGGTCAGCAAAGATGAAGGTCAGTGTTCCAGATGACAATGATGAAACAAAGATGGCCTCAGGGAAAGTAAGATAGCCAGAAATTGCTAGTGCAATAGTCTGTATGCGACAGACAAGATATTAAATTAGCTGAGAACAGCAAAGGCATTACTAAGTCGGTGCCACCAAAAAGCTACATTTTTGATAGCGTAATAGCACCAAATTGTGGCTTCAGTGTCATGGAAATACTGTGACTGAAGAAGTGTGACTGTCATATTGTAGTAATATTTATTTACAATATGATTTTATTATGTTATTAAGTATCATGATAACATTTGACTAAGGCAGTGTGATATTCAATCGTGATTACATTGTAGACTTATACTTAAGTTATGATAATATCGTGACTAAAGTAGGTCTAATATTTTTATCCTGATAATATTGTACTGAAATAATATCGGATAAGGATTTAAATATCCCAATAGAAGCAAACACAAAAAAATCCATTTTGGATGTCAGTCAGTGTGTTAGCATTCTTTTCAGCAAGTTTTGATGCTACTTAAATAAATTTGGAAAGAAGTCTTTTGTCATTGGACCTATATTATTGATTTTCAAACATAAAAGTTCTGGGGGAGGGGGGCAATCTGACTTAAAAACACAATAAACTCAATGACCCATTCATGAAGGAGCAGAGGGCGGCACCTCATGATTTAAATATCATGATAGTTACAATCAAAATCAATTTAATTTCAGAAGACAGTCCATGTGTAGGAAGTTTTGATACTACTTCAATAAACATGCAAAGTATTATTTTTTAATTGGTCCTATATTTTTGATTTTCAAAAAAAAAATCTGGAAAAAACAACAAATTTGATTTAAATACAATCGCATCAATTATAGCATAATTTGTGTTATGAAGAATCCTGTGAACACAAGTGAAGTTCAAAGTAACTTTTCCAATTATTGATTTTTAGTTATTTACAAGTTAAGGACGGCAGTGGTTCACTTTCATACTTGACATGAAAACAGCATTCAGCATGACACTGCGTGACTGATCTGCATCGGATCCAGAGAAAAGTCCCATCCTTGAGACAGTCCAAGAAAAAAACAAGTCTTTTGAGACAGACAGAAGGAAAAGATGCAGACAAAGACGGTACACACCCTCTCTGTTTAGAGATATCCAGAACTGTTTCTGCAGGTGTCTTCAGCAAATGGCTTTTATGGCTCTCATCCTTGTGTCGTTCACATGATTCTATCTAGTGTCAGTATAAACATCTCCACAACCTCAAAGGCCGATGCAGTAAATGCTTGTAACGCTGCAGCTCAAATCAAATTACTCTGAATTAGTGCGGCATTCCCGAGGCGTTTTAAAGGGATTAAGGTAAAACCATATCTCTGTGTTTTTACACCCGTTTTGAATTTTAGTACAGCAGTGAGACACCAGACATCCGGTCAGGTGGTTACCTTCGTCTTGAGGTTCTGCTCCATCTCCAGGAGTTGAGCCTGCTGGTCTCCCATGGCCGCCTTCGCCAAATCCTGCTTCTTATTGATCCTGTTTTTCCAGTCTCGCTCACCGCTTTTCTTCAGCAAAGCCACTCTGAAGGAGGGAGAGAACGTTTCCATACCAGACAAAACAGGAGGGAGCTGCTCAAACGTACAATCGATTTCAGTAAAAACCACCGGAGATGATTCTCTACCAGTATTAGAACTATAAGAATAGTAAGTGTATCTATCATAACTGTTGTGTAGAATCCAGTCTATACCATTCTGCCATTGCTTTTGAGGAATGAATGGAGCATCAGGGCCACACTGAGAAATAAATTAAAACTGCAGATTGGGAGAAAAAGTCATACTTAATTGTAATTAATTACGACTTTTTTCTGATATGAGTGACCATCTGTAACTGTACATAAATAGAGTTGTTATTTGTGAGAATAAAGTCATAATTTAATTAAAGTTAATTATTATCATGTTATTATGTGAATAAATCTGTAATTACAGGAGAATAAAATCTTTATTTTATAAGACAAAAAGCCATAACATTACAAGTCAAAAGGCAGCACTACTAGGACAAAAAGGTCATAATTTCACAATAATAGTATAAGTTATAGAAATAATAAAATAAGTGAAACATTTAAGTACAAGAAAAGTTGAAATTATACATGACAAAAAGTCATAATATGAGAAAAGACAAAATTATTAGCTGAGAATGAAATTACAATTTCACTCATAAAATTTCAATTTCATTGCCGTATAATTACATGAATAAAATTGTAAATTTTAGGGTGACAAAAATTGACGAATAAAGAGAAATTAAACCTTTTGGGCATGAGAAACTTAGTCGGTTCACAGTTCCTGATGCTTTGGTAGGACAACCAGAGTTGCTGCCAGAGTACTGATAATGTTCAGTCATTGGAGCCCTGATGAGGTCAGACAAGAGTTTCTGAATCTATCAAACATTCTGATTCATCTTTTAGACCCTCTAGCACGCCACAGAAAATGGTAGAATAAATCAATCATCCTTCATTTATAGTGCCACTGTGGTAGACTTTCATCTTAACCATCTGGGGTCTGATGTCAGGCTGGCATGACTCGTAATGTTCTGTTTATACTCTCCACTAAATGATGCTTATCAGACCAATGTTAGGCATATTTGGTCTAGGACGTCATCTTAAGTCATAAACTTCCCTTCTATGTATTATTGCCTACGAAATCTCCCAACATTAACCAAGCTATCTTCACAATGTCAGACCATAGACTCTGCTTCGGTCATACGCTCCAACTTTGAATTTGTAACTCTTTGAACGTTTGGCAATACTCTCAATATGACTAACCCTGCTCTCCATCTGCCCCTGCACCTTACCTGCTTCACCTGCAACCAAACAATAAACACCCGTTGAGCTGTTCTGACTTTCTGTCTTGAGTCTTCATTTGGGTCTGCTAGTTCCTAGAATGAATGCCATCGAACTTTCACATCACATGACCTACTCCTCTAATGAAGGAACATTGGAAGGATTTATTTAAACTGTTATAATCTACCCTCAAATGAATTTTTGACTTGTCCAGGACGTACCCCGCCTCTCGCCCACTGTCAGATGGGCTTGGCCCCAGCCCTCTGAACCAGATAAGTGGTTACAGAAAATGAATGTGATGAAACATGTGGTCTGTGGGCAGCTCCAGGATCACAAAGTGAAGTATAGTTTGAGGAGGACAAAGGCTCAATTATTGAGCTCTCATCTCTGACTAGGGAGAAAACAAGAACCATAATGGTGGAGTCAGGGTTGTGTCGGTGCCCTCTGCCACTCTCACAACAACCCCTCTGTGACCCAGTGAGGCAACGTCCTGTTCTGCCCCGGGGGCCCCAAACAACAGGATGAAAGTAGCGAGTAGAAGTCGCCATCTGTGTCGGTCACATGTGCTTCTATTATGACACCAATCAATAAACTGTGGCTGCTTTAACAACTTTGCATAACTAGACCAGAACTCTCATGCTAAGCTTCAGCAAGAACCAAAGTTATACCTGAGGAACAAGTTGATTTAAAATCTACTACAGTGATTTTATCTCATGTTTTATAATAAAGAGGGCTTTTGTGCAGGATGCTTATATTTCAGGCTGTGTACAGACTGAACACTAGAGCAGACTTTTCAATTTTAAAAGGTTGAAGTTGCAGAAAGACGATGAAACTTTTCCCCCAGAAACAATAGAGGAGGAAGACGATGAATACGCTGTTAATGGATAACTTTTTTGTATTTCGACAAATGACTGATCATACTCACTATTTAGCGCATGCAAAAGCAACAGAGCGTGAAACCTGGCTGTTAAAGGAAACATGAAGATCCATCTCAAGAAATCAAAGAGAGGTGAACTGATGAAATCCACGCAATACGCCCTGGGAATTCAACTCGGCTAGTGATGGTTGGTGGCACGGTGCAGAATGCTTGCTCTCCCTGTGGTGCGACGCAACCGGCTCCGGGTCTGCCCGGGGTTGGATTGTAAGGCTTTACAGCACCACTGTCCATGCCTGGATCTGGCCACTGTGCTGTGTAACAACTTTTTCCCTCCATCACCATGGAAGTTGAATTCCCCTTACCTGTCAACGGTTTCAAGAGTTGGGTCTTCGGTATTTCATCTGGGTGGTTTTAAAATACAGAAATACCATAAGACCTATGGGCATTCCATTTTTGGATTATCATTCTCTATGAGCACTGTGGATGGTGGATACAATTATTATTATGAGAAAAAAAAACTCATACACATATATTACTAAATGAACTTTTTGCAGCCTTCACCCTAATTCATTACTTCTTTATAAAGAATAAGAGTAAATTCCAATTCTCTTTATTCTATACCCTTGATATAACTGTTTTTCCATGGCTGGAAATGAAAACCCACTTAATCGCTGTTTCATCCTCACCGTCTCATTTTGTGTCTCCGTCCAGCCCATAACCCAAACTCAAAATTAAAGTGAATTTTCTCTTCTTTCGGCCCTAAAATTGAGACTATTTCCGATGATTCAGAATAGAGATGTTAAATTGGCTCACCTCTCTTTGATGGACATGCGTCTGGCCGTCATCATGTCGCTCAGCTCGTCTCCCTGCTGAGGCTGACCGGGGTTCCAGGCAGCTGCTCTGGATGTCACAGCTGTGGACTCTGTGAAAGCAACCAGATATGTGAGTAAAATCAATAACTTGATGATTTTGCTGCCTCAGCGAGGATACTGAGGATACAAACAGGATTTGAAATGCAATATGCAAATTGTTCCAGTTATCAAACTTGCTTATTCCAATCAAAAATCAAGTGAAAACAGGGTTTTGAAAGGAAATTAAGAGCTGTATAGTAAATAAGAGCATGACTCTATGACCATTCAATTATTTTAAATCCTTTTAAGGTTTGAGAAGTTTATCTCATTCACCTCTGGATTTTATTCAGGTCCTTTTGTACATTCTATTTAAATTATCTGTATTTTGAATTTTCTGTCTGTTTTGTTTAAATGAATTGGCCTCAGTGGGATTAATAATGTTGATTGAACTTGAACTGGTTTCTTTTTACTTCATGTATCTCCAAACACGTTGGCCGTTTCGGATTATCTGGAGAGTGTCACAAAGTTGAGAAATAGGCTAATCCCATGAAAAATAGTCTTCTCTCCGTATGTTTGATGAGCAGCTGAGGGAATCGTGGGAACCAAGAGGTTAGAAGCAGCACAGATGCAATTCACCGGTCTAAACATCCAGGCCTGTAGATCAAACAAACCCTCTGAAACACTGATGTTTCTGTCTGTGCATCAACGCCGCTCAGCTCTGTCTCCACTGAACGACAGCAACCGCCGTCGTTCATGAAAAGGTGCCTCAAAACCGCAGTTTGAAATTGTCACAAACACAGGAAAAGGAAGTTTGATAACTGTGATCTGAAATAAGTGAGTCTTACAGTTTGTTGTTTACATGATTAAAATCGCATGCCTCTAAAACATGTTATTAAGTATTTTTGTTTCTGTTAAAACAACAATAACTTCATTTGAAAATTGTTTATCAACTTGCCAATCATTCACATTTAAAAAACACCTACAAAGTTTTCAGTCTTTGCAGGAAAAACATGGTTTAAAAGGAGGATTTTTTTCCTGATTCATCTAAATAAGACATTACTTCAACCACAAGGGTGAGATCACAGAGATATCAATGTTAGAATCTGACGTCTGTAGGATCCTAGAGTCAGTCTTCAATTCAATCCAAAAAAGTTTTTTTCTTGATTTTATAATGTTCTATTTTGTGCAAAAAATGAAATCACCTAATATATTAACCCTTTAAAGTCGCCAAGGGAAAAAAAGTATTTTAAAGTTATAACTTGGCATATGTTATTTCTTTGTGGATGTCATTATAAAAATGATTTCATGCTGAAACTTTGTATTTCACAGAAAATAGTCAATTTTATTTACAGCATATACACAAACATAAGCTTGACCTTTTGGTAGAGCATGATTTGAGAAAATAATTTCACCCTTACTAAACCTTTTTGTTGTTGTATCGCGTTACATAATTCTGTTCAGTAAGTTCTCAAACTCATTAAAATTTGCCAGAAAATACCCTACCTATTGAAACGACTTCCTTTAATAGCCATGGTTAATGCATCCTCCTTGGTGTCCCACAGGCTCTATCCTTGGCCCCTCACTCTTTGGCAAATAAATACTGCCACTAAATCATATTATAATGAGAAGTTTTGATTCCCAATGTGTTTCATCCAAACATCCAAAGAGTTAATTAAATTAGCAGCTTTCAGTGTTTCCACAACAAACTCTACAGATTGGGCAGAAAATTACTGGAGTAATATCATGAGATAATAATAATAATAATAATAATAATACATTTAATTTATAATATACTTCAAGACTCCTAAACTAAACATTAAGCATAGCATAGAAAGTACTTAAGACACAAATTACCTTTAATTTAGAGACTCTAAATTTGGATCCAGGCCCTTTCGGCCTCTATTACTCAAAAATGAATTGTTGAATGTAATACGCCCAATATTGGATGGCATGGAATAATCTTAGAAAAATTTAAAAATGGTAAAACTTACCTATTCTTTGAGAACCACAATAGACTAATTTGATCAAATTTTGGGGGGAAAAAATTGTATTGTATTTGTTACGCTGTCAATAATACTTTAAGTGGTCTGATTGATTTTTGTCTCTTAACTTTCTGATAGCAACAGTAGAAATGTGAAACACCTCGATTACGCCCTTTGAGTTCATGAAAATGTCTCAAATGTCAGAGGGTGAGAATTAAAGCAGCATTTAAGTATGTAAAAGCAGGGAATTGATGTGAATAATGTAGGGTACTCAGAAAAAAAATAAAATAAAAAAATCTATCTATACAAAAAGGATAGAATGCTAAATAAATGCTAGTAACAGCATGCTATCATGCTCAAAATGACAATGCTAACATGGTGAGGTTTAATAATTATCATAACGTATACTCTTTACTATGACTTTACAATTAGTCGACCGATTCCTGAGGACTTTGTTACTTAAGTATTGTTTTAGTATGCTAAAATTAGCTTATCACATTCACATGCAGTAAAGTTAGAATTGGACACATAGTTGTAAAAAAAAAAAAAAAAAAAAGATATTATATAAGTATATTAAATACAAAAACCTGCTCCTGTGGGATTTGAGCTTGAGTCACCAGCATGGGTTTCAAGCATCACAACAAGTAGACATTAATAACATGAATTTATCGAAGTACCAGACATTGGCAAGTTGGATCTTGATTAATATTGTATATAAGATCAAAATTAAAAGTATTCAAAAATATGCCTTCATTTTCCAACACTTTAGGATTAAAGGTGAATGTGATTTATATTCTTTGCAAAGTCGGACTGTAGGAAACAGCTATCAAAACAACGCAGGGTGTCGAATTTCAGATTTGCAGCAATAAGAATAAGGAAGGAGAAAAATAAACATTAAAAAGTGAATATATATTTTTTTAAAAAGGTTCTTCTATAGTCACTAAAAGAACTTATGGTTCTTCTTACCTCCACTGATGGACTCCCTCCTCTGACTCTCTGGATACGCTCCTTCTTCCTGCCACTCCTGGAGTAAGTTCTTCTCTATGTTCAGCCCGCTTCCCCCCTGTCTGGTCAGTCGCTCCTCCTCCTCCTCTTCCTCCTCCTCCTCCTGATGCTGCTCCTTCTGCTCTGTTCCAGGCCGGGGTAATGGCAGACTCGCCTGTCTGACCACCCTTTGAGGAGAGGGTAACTTCACCTTCCTTCCACCCACATCTTCCTCTTGCGAAAATGTCTGACACCTTTGGGAGTCCACAGAGTCCTGGGACCTCCAAACTGGAGGGGGCAGAGACCGGGGAATGTCGGTGGGGGCTGCTATGGTTATGTGGATATCTCCAGCATGGTCGGTGGAAACAGTGCCGCCTGCTCTCAGAGAGGAAGAAGATGATGAAGAGGGGAGGTTTCCATAGCGAGAGGCCGAGCCACTCTGAAGCTGAGTGATGATGGCATTGGAGAGAAACAAAAAAGGAGGTCAGTCAAAAACCCACACAAAGAATCCAGTCGGACACCGACATACAGAATTGCGCTGAAAAATCATCACCTGCACTTCCTGACCATCAAAAGGACAGAACAAGTTGCTAGTAAGGCACAACCCACATCACAAAGCCATGCCAGTAACCCCCATCATGCAATGCATCCTGCCGCAGAAAAAAAAAAAAAAAAAACTACCAGATTTCATATGACCCATGCTAATATCCCAAATAATGTGGGTGGGTGTGGAAATTACATACGAGACCAAAAACAAATTTTCCAGGCTTAAAAAAAACACGAAAATATAACATTACAAATCCTCCAATGCAACATTTATCGAATCAAATAACCTAAAATACCACTATTAAGTTTTGCTCAATATTGCTCTCACAAGGTACCAATTGAATAAATAACTCCCAACGAGTATTCAGAAGCTGTTTGAAATGAAGAGAGTCAGTTTAAAGTTAAGGAGGTTCTTTTTTTAAAAGGGCTTTAATATAGTAATTGTTCACCATGTAAATTTAGAAAGTTAGATAGTCTATGATAAAGTAGATTTAACTGTTTTTTCTTTTTATCTCTATCTGTATCTCTCAACCATCTATCCAAACATAAAAGCAAGATCAAACATTATAGCTCAAACCAACCTGACATTTATGCTGAGTAATTAAAGGGAAGCAACAATAAACATCCATGGAGAGGTCAGAAGAAACGCTAACTCCAGATTCTTTTTGCTTCTCTTTCCTGAAAAACTTTCAAAAAAAACGACAAACAATGGCTGCATTAAGTCCTTCAAGCAGAGCAGAAGTGTTTTTGTCCTCCCATCCATCACAGTGGAATCTTTCAATCCCGATCTGTGTCTGATAGCATCACACACCCTCACCCATCACCCCCTCCACAGGCTGCGTACTGACACAGCAGGAAGATGAGAACCTGAGTCAGACGCTTCTCAGAAGCCAGGCCATGCACAGCGAAGCTGGTGATGCTCATTTTCCCAGAAGCTCCACTAACTCAAAGCAAGTGCACGCTGCTTTTTCCCCACCGGAACCTTACTTGCAGGCGTTCTACTGGGCTGTGAGACAGTCTCTGTTCATCCCTGATGTCTATGTCTGAAGACTCCTGGGGCAGAAACACGCAAATGCTAAAATGCATGGTTGAGGTATTCTCAATTCTGAATGCAGGAATAAGTCATACTACATACAGGTTAAGTGCAAACCTAACTGAACATCATGTAATAACTGTAATCTTCATAATATGTTAATTTGACATTTTTTTTGGTCAAATTTTGGTCATTTCATTTTGGTCTTCTCGTGTTTCTTTATGTGACAATTTGAATGTCTATCACAAAAGAAAAATGCCAACATTCTTTCAGGGGGAAAGGTTCCGTTTAACTGGAGAATTCATATCAGTAAAGTAATAATAATAATAATAATAATAATACATTTAAAGATGTAATGCTGGTAACGGTTTTAAACGCATGATATTACATTTAGGGTGATTTATTCATCCGGATTGGTTTCTTATGGATCAATAAATGACCAGATGTCTTTTTGAATGTTTTATTTGTTTACAGATAAAATTGTGTTACGTCCACTCTAATGGACTGAGGGGTCTGATCCATCCGTTCTAACAGTGTAGGAGAACCTGTCTGCAGTCAAAGGGCTTCCAATTCCCCTATTTGACTACCAAACACAGGCCACCACTATCACTGCCTGCAGGTATAGAGAGTTATTTTCTCTCATGCGTGCCTAGAACGTAGGCGCTGGTCGGTTGTTGGATTTGGCAAAGTCCAACGTTGGGCAACCTCACATGAGAAGACTCAGGATCAGTGTTTAATAATGCAGGTTCTAAATGGCATCGGTGAAATCATATTTGACTCAGAACGAATTAATCGTTAAAAACAAATTAAACAGGACTAGACTATCATGAGAATAAAAGGTAAATAGCTTGAATAATTATAGCAGAAAAATGTTTTTAAATTATTAAGTTCAACTCCACCTTACCTGCTCAATGTCTCCCAGAGTGATGGGCTGCGTTTGGTAGCGAACGTTGGACCTGCGCTGACGTTTGTCCCCCCTGGTGTGGGTGACCCTGATAGGAGGCTGAGCCAGTCGGTTGAACAGCGCCATCTTTTCTGCCAGGCTGAGATTGCAAAGATCAGGCTCCTCCTGGCCCTGACGCTGGTCCTGGTCCTGACTCGGTTGTTTCCCGTCCATTGTGGGCAATACCCGAGTGGCTTGGACCTCCCGGGACTCACAGACTTCTTGCGCTTGCTCCCTGGTGGCAGCGCTCTGCTGCGTGGATGCCTGCAGGCTGTGGCAGGATGACAGTGAAGATGTAAAGAGGAAGGAGACCTCTGGTAAGCATGGTTGGAGCTCATGCAAGCTGGCAAGTGGCATCTTGAGGCTGCGTGCATCTGAAGACAGCCAGTAAAAAGTTTAATACTGGGTTGTTACATGGTCGGGGTGAGTCATGCCTCTCAAAGGCATGTGAATTTCTACCAGTGGCCATTAAGCTGTTCTTCCTTCCCCCTCTGCAGGAAGGACACGAGGACCATTACAACAATAACGTGCAATATCACCACTCATTCATTTTCAGGCACCGTCTTACTTTGAATATCATATTACATCCAGTGTCATGTGCAATATTACATTTTTAATTATAATAATTTAATATTTTAATAAATATCATCTGACTAACTTCATCATACTGCATCTTATTTCATCTTGCATGATCTCATCTCCCGTCTTATCTTATTCTATCTCATTCTATTTAACTGATCTCATTTTATCTTATCTTGCTGTATTTGATCTTATGTCATCTCATCTCATTTTATCTCAACTGGACTTTTCTTGTTTTATCTCATCTAATCTTATTTGCCTCAGCTTATCTTATCTTATCTCATTTCATCTCATGCCTTTTTAGCTAATCTTATGTCATTTTTTCCCATGCCATCTTATTTAATATCTAATTTTATATCATCCTATTTAATTTTATCTCATCTTATTTGATCTCATCTCATCTTACCTCATCAAGTAGGCCGGGCACCAAAACTTAAATAAACAATAAGATAAATTAACTCCTGTGGGGTGAGACCCACTGCAAGCTGGCCCTGGTTAGAGCAGCACGGTGGAAATAAGTTCAGTAAATATCAGTTCTGTTAGTCACACACTGGAGGCCAGTGTGAGCCATGCCAGGTACCTGTACGACGGGACAGTGCTGTGAACTAGGGAGGGGCTTGGGACTCGGGCCACAGTGGTGGGAACACTCACTGTTTGTGGCATGTGGGTGGGGCTGCTACAGTGGTCGAAGAAGAGGACAGTTAGAGAGAAGAAACACATGGGTGGCAGGAAGGAATGAACCACATTGAGGTACGTTGAGGTTAAATCTTCATCGCTGCCTCATTAAGCTGTCCATTAATCTATCAATCCATTTAGCCATCCATCTATCCAACAATCCATCTGTCTCGATCTAGTAATCTATCTATCCATTCATTTTCCAAAACTATCCAGCTCAAATAAGTCTTACGAGGCAGCAATGACGACCTCCTCTGTGGTGACTGGCTGAGTTCTGGATCGGTCTTGAGTTCGTCTCAGTCTCCTGTCCACTGCTGCATTCCTGGACCTTGTTTTAGGGAGTACGCCATCAAAACTCTTCTCCAGTTCCTGAATGGAAACACATGAAAAAAATCACAACTAGAAAACCACTCGGAGAAAAAACCTCCGCCAAGGATCAAAACCTACCTCTGCGCCTACACCGTTCCTTGCTCTCTCATTCTTTTCATGTATTCGGCACATTGTTTTATTCTCTGATTTAAACACCTAGACTTCGTGCAGGAATTTTGTTTTAGAGTGAAAAAAATGTCTTTCAAAAATTTAGACTTAGACTAATTTCCTGTTCCTCTCCAGTATCAAACATCACAGGACACATTATTACGTCATGCTCGAAAAGTCTTATTTTTATTTTGCTTAATAATAATAATAATACATTTAATTTATAATGCACTTTACATTTACTTTATTCGGCGCAAAGCATATAGCATCATCAAAATGTAATCATTTTTTGGTAATGCAAGACCTACCACTGGGTAAAATTTCATGCAAATGAAAACAAAACCTGTCTTGTCGGAGGTAATAATGGGATTTAAATCTTAAAGGACACATTCATCCACTTTCATTCATATTTCCATGTAATTTCTAAATCCTTACAGAAATTAGGAATAGATCCTTAACTGGAGGCAAATTTCTGCAACAGGGAATGTAAACAAAGGACAGTTGAAGCTCACCCTGAAGAGAGAGCGCTTAGCTGCTACGCTCAGCTTGGCCCGTTCATCTAGCTTCTCTTCATCTGCTGCAGAAATACATAGAAGGACAAGACATTGAGATGTTTACCCTTGTCCTTCATTACTCTCATGCTCTTCCAGGAAGTAAATCCTCACTTTTATGACACTGCCATATAATATATGATATTACTTTAAACTCTTCATCACTGAATACTTTGAACTAACGTCAGCTCTAATCGTAACCATACAATAAGAATTTATTCTCAGAAAATCCAGTTATGGTATGTCCATGTGTGAGAAAAAGAGGGAGGAATTATACATTTTTATTCAGTGTATAATTATTTATTATATTTCATTATCCAATTATTATTTTAGTTCCAACCATTGTGTTTTATGTCCTATAATACAGCAGTAGAACAGGAACTAAGGAAAATTGCATGCATGAAATGGATAATGTGTTAAAACATAAATTCTGAAGCCAAGATTCCTCGATTAAAGCCTAAACACATGGAAAGCACAGATTTCTTTTTTCTGATGTCAGTATGATAAAAAATGTCAGTGTTAATGGGGAATTTTTGTTGTTTATATTTTTTGAGGATAAATCTATAGATCTTGTTTACACAGTGATTTATTGACAAATCATGGGACCTTTGGTTGAAATAAAAAGAGAAAAGACAATATATGTTCCTAATGAGGTACGACAGTTGAAAAACTGAATGTCTTCTGCGTGAAAAATCTGTTCAACAACATTGTTCAACAGCATGAAACTGGCGGGCGAGTAATGCAGCTAATGCTACCCCTGTAAACACTGTTCAAACTTAGCAGACGAACAGGAAAAAGGCAGACCTCGGTTATTTCAGGCAGGTGGTTTTAATCTTTTGGTTGATTGGTATATATGTCCAATAAAAGCAAAATAAAAAAAGCAATTAAATTATTCAATCAATTTATATATATTTAGGGGTTACACAGCTCTGCCTTTGTAGCAATGAAGATAAACCTGTGGGTGGTGTCATAGGTCAGACACTACAGTGGTGTGAGACACATTCACACACCACATCACCAAATTTCTTTTGACTGACGCCGATGGGAGTGTGTGCTTTAAAAACGGGACTGAGTCACTTGTGTCTTTTTTTTCATTGGCAGCAACACGACGGTCTAGACTTCATTTTCTATGGTGCTGTATCGTCCAATGAACCACTGGTAGTGACCAAACTAAAACCTAATTATATGCTTAATATGACTGTGAGCCTGGACCCTTGCACTGGGTGAGCCTGGACCCTTGCACTGGGTGAGCCTGGACCCTTGCACTGGGTGAGCCTGGACCCTTGCACTGGGTGAGCCTGGACCCTTGCACTGGGTGAGCCTGGACCCTTGCACTGGGTGAGCCTGGACCCTTGCACTGGGTGAGCCTGGACCCTTGCACTGGGTGAGCCTGGACCCTTGCACTGGGTGAGCCTGGACCCTTGCACTGGGTGAGCCTGGACCGTATCACACTGAAACAGTCCAGGTTCACACATTAAGTGATATAGAAAAATGAGATGTTAACATAAAGTGTCATGGGAAAGTATTGATTGGCTTTTGAATTATGACCCAGAGACCCTCATCTGAGGAAATTCCCATTCATAAAACTAGAATAACAAGTCAGAGGGCGAACATCCGCAAAGTGCCAAAATTTACCTCTTAACCTACTTTGTAACTTCCTTTCGCATTCTCTTTATGTATTTAGCATTCTCTGCTCCACACTCGTAAATGTCGAGCAGGATTTGGTTTACGAGTGTGCACAATGTCCTTATAATTTAGATTTAAACAGACATTGGTGCATCATGTCCTGTTTCTCTCCAGTTTAAAACACCAAAGGAACAGGTCACGGCAATACCAAGGTTAAGGAAAGATTTGTGCAGATTAATCCATTAATGTCTTGAGTCAGCCTCTAAATCAACAACTCCAACAAACTCTCTGAGTATCTCCCAAATACTCTATAGCCGGTTGTCTTCTGCACCTTCCACTTCAGTGTCTCTTTTCAACCCACCGAGCCCCCATCTCCACCTCCAAAAGTAATACAAAGGAACTCTTGAAACTGAGCCCCTAGCTCTACCCCCAAGGAAACATCAAAGGAACAAAGACGCCTTTAAAGAGAATGCCTCGCCATATTGTGACATCACAGATCCAAATGGCTTATTATTTTACAATGTTATCATCTGTAGCATATTCCAAAATCTACCTCTGGGTAGCATTTCCTGCAAATCCTATGTTTTTCTGTTATCTTGCTAACAGCCAGAAAGACAAACAAAAGCGGGTGAAAACATAACGTCCTTCCTTGGCAGAGGTAATGAGCATAACTTAGACTTGTAACCATAGAAACGGAAAAAAACACAAACAATAACGAGACCTTAACAACAAAAGTCACCAAAATGTCATGTGTGTAGAGAACCGTGTTGAAAAATATTAAAAAAGAGTCGAGATCTGTCTGAAATTGAAGCCAACCACCTCAATGAGCCAAATTCAAACATATATCCTTGGAAATGTGTGGAAACGAAAAACAAAAATCGGACATTTATTTTGAAATACTTCCTATAAACAGAGAAATGTAATATTACATTGGGGAATTTATTTTTCCCTTTGTGAAAAAAACTCAGATTTCCTTTTTTTTAAATTTGCAATTCCCCATCATACATCGAAATTTTAATACTCCCGGTAAGGTTTTACGACACAAAAATGGAACAATTCTTACGAAACGTGGATATCATATGTTATTTAATATTATAAAAGTCGTGAAAGTTGTTTTATATCAAACTGCTCAAAATGATATCAAGTTAATCCAAGATGAGGTAAGACGAGATAAGTCACGATGACAAAAGATGTGACAGGGTATGACGAGGTAAGGAGAAGAGAGATAATGAGATAAGGTGAGAAGAGGTAAAATTAGGTGAGATCAGATACGATTAAATAGGATAAGATAAGACTGGATAAGAATAGAAGATAAGAGAAGTTAGGTAAGAGAAGGTAAGATGAGATAAGATGTGTAGAGATATACAAAATTAAATATGGGGAAATTAGATAAGTTGAGATGAGGTAAAAGAGGAAAAAGACTTCCCAATGCCAAAGAAAACTATTGTGCCAGACATGTCTCCAAAATTGCATAAATATACAATAATTAAGTAAAGACAAAAGACAATTAGATATAAATAAAAATGATGAGAAGTCAATGCACACTTTCTATTACATATAATTATACTGAAACGTAACACGACACATGAAAATAAATATGATAATATGATATTCAATGTAACATTGTTCCTGAAAATATAATATTGAGAGGTAATATTGCACATGATGTTGAAGAAGTTATATCAGACAGAATATTGGTATTGTTGCTGCAGAAGAAATGACTGTAGTTTAAGAGCCACATGTAAGACAAATGGATTTTACATTTAGTAACAAAACAGGCTGAAAATAAGCCCTATATGACTTAAAAGATTAATATAAAGTGGTATGAGGACCTCTTAATAGCATTTAAGCAGCTCATTTTTATCACCATCATTTTTTATGGTAAACTAGAAACCTACTTTGTTTCTTCCTCCCTCATTCTCTTTATGTGTTCAGAACATTGTTTTATTCTTCGCTGTCTGCTTCTCTTTTATGTTAAAGAGACATTGTTGTGTCATTTCCTGTTCCTCCCCAGTATAAAATATTAAAGGAGCAGACACAACAGTACCTTAGCTTTAAGATAGAATTCATGCAAATGTCTGCATTAATATAGGAGTAATGGCCAGCTTCTAAATCTACTGACAACTACAACCAACGCTCTGAGTATCTCTCAAAGACTCTGTAGCCGGTCATCTACTGCGCCTTCCACTTTAGCGTCTCTGTTCAGCCCCCTGGGCCCTGAGCTCCGCCCCCAAAGGAACATCAGAGGAGCAGACACATCAATAACACATTGAGGCCCCAGCTGTTACCCCAAAGCGGAATCAAAGGACCAAACGCATCAATAACGGACACAGTTTCAAGAGAGCGGCACGCCACATTGTGATGTCACTACCCCAAACCAAAGTTTTTCTATTTCTAATGCTGCAAAATACGTAACCAAAATGTAATCATCTCTACGGTAATTCATCAATTAGTTGTTCCGTAATCTTGCTAACAAACAGGCAGACAACTGATATAACAGGGTGAAAAACAGAATCTCCTTCTATAGTAGAGATGACAGTTATTATGCAGCTGGAGGCCCTGGCGAAACGATGTCATTGGTCATAAGATGCGACCGCCATGCAGAGAATTCCACTAACGCCAACCACGCTTAATCAATTACTTCACCAGCACATGTGTACAGAGGCTGCAGTAGCTCATAGATTCAATTTTAGTTCTACTAATCATAGTACATGTACGCTCCTTAACGGCTATCAATGTTACCATTAATGACAAAATCTGAGTATCCTCTAATAAAACTTTCACAAATAGTGGGAAAAAATGGCTTACCTTCAGTGGAAGGAAGATCCGAGTTTACACAGGACCTTCATAAAAAACGCAAAGAGAAACAGGAAATTGGTAAAAGTTGGCAAAATCGATAAAGTGATACATTAAGTGTGTGGGTGAGTGTTTGAAGGGAAGCAGTCGCTGGTGTTTTACTGGAAACTAAACCCAAGTCCAGAGGGGCAGGCTAAGCTGCGAAAGCAGTGATTACCAACAAGGGTCGATTCATGCCTCTTTGCTGTGGTCACATGAAATGAGGTCCAATCAGAGCTGACCTTTGGCCTCCCTGTGGGCTAATGTTGGAGTGAATGAAAGAGAACGTGAGCACATGGCTGTGTTTGCCCGGTGATAAACCAAGAATCAGCTCAGGGCATTAATCTGATTAGGGATTTACTACATTCTATAGAATCAGAAAAGGAGATTAGCCATAACTTTATACTTTATACCTGCTTAATACCTCTGTACATCAACCCATATCTCCATCTATTAGTCCATCTGTTCATTACCCCTCTATCTGTCCAGTCCATCTATAAATCTTTCTTATTCTGTCTATCCATCCATACATCTTTGGTTAGATTTTCTAACTGGTTATCCCAAAATTTAATTTTACTGTAAATACACATCACTGTCAAACAGTGAATTTCACATCAGCTCTGAAAGTCAAAGTCTCTCAGATCCTCACACATATCAATTATCTTCTTGCTTCCAACCTATACATTTCTGGACAAATTATTCACTTACTACCGCACAAATTCCAACCACTGCCAGGTTAATTGATAGTTTTGACTTAACCTCTCTGTTTTTATATTTTTATGGCTGATCAGTGCATAGTTGTTCATCATTCTGTATGATGCAGCAAAATCTGATCGGAAATGGAATCAATATTCATGTGCATCAGCCATTCATAAAATCAGCTGATTTTATTTTTATGATTTCCTTGAAATGCATTGCTAAATGGAAATTTGCCAGCATTCCTCGCTCTATGTCATGCATTCATGTGTATGGACAAGTACCTATCTGTCTCCTGGTGCTCGGAAGATGTGATGGGCTGCGTCCTAAACCTCTCTGAGGTCTTTCTACTCTCCTCAGGACAGACATACTGCCGGGGCCTGCGCCCCCTGTCCCTCTCCACTCTCCACGGGGCCTCATAGCTCAAGGGGGCCCCGTCCCACTCAACCTCACTGGATGAGCCAAACGAAGGAGAGGAAGCATCGGAAAAAGGAAGAGAAAATAGAGCATTGTGAGAGAGAGATGGACGGCAAATGTCAAAAAGCGGCATAAGCATGCACACATGCACCAGGTAGAAGATTAGGAATCAAGACACAGCGGCTATGCATTGATTTTAACTTCACTCCAGCCTTAACTGCTTGTTAGTCTCTCATTAGCCAGCCGATGTTAGGCAACAGGCATCAGCGTGAGTTGTAGTGAAGCCGGATATTTAATTTTCCACCTACACCTCTTTTTGGCGGCAGGTCGGTGGGGTGGTGGTGCTCTCCATGTATGAATGTCTGAGCTGGGCCACAGACACCCGGTTGTCCAGACTCTCCTGGTTTCTCAAACCCTCATCCTGGGCGCGGATCCCCTGACCATGCAGGATTGTATCTATGCTGGAAATGGAGTTTCCTGGACCTTCTTGAGCCACTCTGGGCTGCATGTGGAGAGCAGCCCTTCTGTCATTTTCCCTCTCTCTGGGTCTTCTCTCTGAGGCGCTTCTGAGCAGCACTCTGCCATCTGCCTCAGCCTCGTTGAGGCTCAGTGCCCTGGACCTATCCAGCTCCTCCTCTGCCCTACCTCTTCGTGGATCCTCAGTACTCCTCTCTCTGCGGCGTATCTCCGAGGGAAGCACTGCTTTCCTGATCCTCAGAAGGTCCTCTGTCTTCAAATCCTCTAACTCTTCGGTCTCCCCTTCATGTAACAGCTGCTGCTGCCCGGATCCGGATGTGGGACCGGAGGCCATGCATAGGTAACTGGGGTAACTTCCAACTTCCGATTCAACCTGTCGCCCAGGTGCGGTGAGCTGAGCTGAGGGGAGATGACGGGGGTGGCAGTAAGCTTGCTGGGAGGCTGGTGGGTGTGTATCATAGTGTGGAGACTTTTGGGTTGGGTGATGAGATTGTCTGCGATACGCTGGGGGTTCTGTCCCCTTTCCCAGCTTTGGGCTTCTCTGGTGTCCCACCTCCCTGGCGAGCCTCTCCCTAACTCTGATTCTTCAGGGAAATAAGGGGCAGGTTAGCATTTTTACATCAGGATGAGACAAATCAATAAATATATCACTCATCTCCTACTGTAATGTACATTATGGTTTGAAAGTTTGCCTTTTGGCACAAGGGGAGGGCTTATTCTTTCTACCCTTTCTTTTAACAAAGACCAATCGTAGATTGTGGATCAACCCAAATCTGACCTCCCATGAAACAAGATTAAGATTTTAATAACCTTCAAGGTCAAACACGATACGGCAACCGGTTATATTACAGAACCTTTACCCCACTATGCTCCACATCATCACCTGAGTCCTCTAATGAAGTCTTTTTTCAAACGGGGGTTTCAATAGTGGTATTCTGGGGTACTGCGCATATGTGAAATTGATCCTAGAAGTGTCGTTCTGTCGAAAACTCCTAAAATAATTTCTCCATCATAATTTTAATCAATCGAATTCAAAGTCAAATAACCTTATTTTGCATTCAATGTGCCCATTCCAGATGTACTGCAGATAATTAAGTCTACATGATTGTTTTGGTTGTTTTTATTTTTTAAATTCAAAATGATGATTTATATCAGAATTCTGAGAATGAAGTCAGAAGTCCGACTTTAATTTCAGTACATTTGAGAAACTCTGCTCTAACATACCCTCACTGGTTGACCCTAGCTCAGGGCTGGTGACCAAGAGTGACTGAGATTTGCCATCAGGACCTGTGAGCAGATTGGGCTCGCCAACACACTTCCTGTTTTTGACACCCTGGTAACATCTAAATTTCCCCTGTGGTGATAGATCTATCGATCTTTCTGTCCTTCGTCCCTTTTTTTTTTATAACTTCCCTTCCCCTCTTCCTTCTAAGTTTCCTTCCTTTCCTCGGTCTTTCTTCCATATTTTGGTGTTATTTCTTATTCCTTCTTTCTTTCTGTCCTACATTTTTTTTCTCGTTTGCCCTTTTCTTTCCTTTTTCTATTTATCTGCCTGTCCATCTCCATCCAGCAATCCATCTCTCAACCTATCCATCCTTCCATCTATCCACCAATCTCTTTATCTGTCCATCTACTTTAACAGTGTCCGTCTCGTCAGTTTTTGTCGGATTACCCCAAAATTTTATTCTAACTGCAAATACATACAGTATCACCTCCAAACAGTAAATATCACATCAGGTGGGAGAGAAAAAAAAAGTCTATTCCATAAGAAGCTTCACGTATTATTTATAAAACGTTTTATGTTTAAATGGGGGTTAAAGTGAAACAAAACATATGCAGGATGGGGGGGTTGGTGAAGTTAGGGTCTGAAGCAAAGGGAGCAGGATCATGAGGTAATGGGGATGATTAGGATGGTATTATGCTGATGTCCTTTAACCTTTGTATTACATTTAAATTTTTATGATATTTAAGAACCCCTGATCATCAAGCCTGACAGATTTTAGTAGCTCCAGCTCAATGGTTAAATGCCGGATGGGGACACAACCAGCCCGGAAGTACCTCGAAGGCCAGTTGATGAGGGAATTGGTTTCGCCCTCAGCATCAGTCAGGAGGAACCAATCAGTGCTCATGTTGGCCTTTGCACTGCACCAACAGAAATCCATTGGAAACGTGAAAGGAGGGGATGGAAGTGTCATGTTCTAGATTCAGCCGTTTTCTTGGTATACACACACACCACAATTACATAAAACATTGACTTCACATGGAGCTTAGCTGTGTGGGGAGAGGCTAAGCACCAAACAGGAAGCTGCTAATAATAGTTGGCCAAGCCTTTCATTGGTTCTACTGTGGTTTTGGAAAATTTAACTTAATAGAATAATTCATTGGGGTTTTTTTCTCTCCTGGGCTTTTGATATACTCTTTACTTTACTATAATGTTTGAAAATGGCATGGATATTCTTTTTCTATTTGCAATGTTTTCAAGAACGCAAAGAATATAAAACAAAAAGTGACTCCTTCCTTCGTGACTGTACTAGTTGAGTTTTAAAATGTCTGTACTATACTTTAGAATTAATTTGTCTTATTACTTTGTACTTTTACTCCATACATTCTAACATGAATACCTTTCTGATTTTTATCTAACATGGGTAATATATATATATTGTACACACTATTCAAAAATAAAAGGGAACACTTACATCACACATCCCAGATCTGGATAAATTATATATTTCAGTTGAAAATCTTTAAGGATTATATAGTGTAATTTGTTCAATCAAATCAATCAAGAGAAAGCAAAAACATTAAGTCATTAAGGACTGGATTCAGAATCTTACCAGAAATCAAAGTGGAAAAATAAAAAAACTTCAAGACATAATGTGACTCAGTGCCTCTATGCACCCCCTACAACGTCTGGGCATGCTCCTGATGAGACGACGGACGGTGTCCTGGGAGATCTCCCCCAAGACCTGGATCAGGGCATCAGTCAGCTCCTGGACAGTCTATTGTGAGATGTGGCGACGGTGGATGTAACGATACATGATGTCCCAGAGGTGCTTGATTGGATTTCAAGTATAGGGAACGGACAGGCCGGTCAATAGCATCAATGCCTTCGTCATCAAGGAACCACTAACACACAACAGCAACATGAGGCCGGGCATTGTCCTGCACCAGAAGGAACCCAGGGCCCA
Source organism: Lophius americanus (assembly GCA_037951165.1). Classification (NCBI taxonomy): domain Eukaryota; kingdom Metazoa; phylum Chordata; class Actinopteri; order Lophiiformes; family Lophiidae; genus Lophius; species Lophius americanus. Next base: position 5,692,327 of record JBBDHG010000015.1, on the reverse strand, counting down.
CTGCACCAGTAAACGGTCTGACAATGGGTCTGAGGATCTCATCCCAGTACCTAACAGCAGTCAGGGTACCCCAGTCTAGCACGTGGAGGTCTGCGCGGCCCTCCAAGGATATGCCTCCCCAGATCCACCGCCAAACCGGTCATGCTGGAGGATGTTACAGGCAGCAGAAGGTCCTCCACAGCGTGTCATGACTCTCTCATGTCAGTCACATGTGCTCAGTGTGAACCTGCTCGTATCTGTGAAGAGAACAGGGCACCAATGGAGAATATGCGAATACTGGTGTTGTCTGGCAAATGCCAGTGCCAGAGGGGGCTGTGAGACTTTCTGACAGTTTGGGCAGAAACAAGCACATGAGTGGCCTGAAGGGGGTCATATTGTAGGGCTCTGGCAGTACTCCTCCTGTTTCTCCTTGCACAAAGGAGCCGATAGCGGTCTTGCTGCTGGTTTGTTGCCCTGCTAGAACACACTCCACTTCACCTGTTGTACTGGTTTGTCTCCTGGTATCTCCTCCACGGTCTTGACACTGTGCTAGGAGACACAACAAACCTTCTGACCATGGTGCTTATGGATCTGCCACCCTGGAGGAGGTGGCACAACTACCTGAGAAACTTCTGTGGGCTGCAGATACCGCCTCGTGCTACCACCAGTGGTGAGGGCACGGGAAAAATGCAGAACTAGCCAAGAATCAGCCTGAAAGGAGGAGGAGAGGGAAATGGTCTGTGGCCACAACCTGCAAAACCATTCCATAAAAGGGGTTGTCTAAAAGGGGTTGTCTCACTAATTGCCGCCACTTTCCACTTGTTGTCCGTCCCATTTACACAACAGGTGGTGAAATTGATTCCCAATCATTATTGCTTCCCTTGACTGAAAAGACTGAATTGACTTGGAGTTACACTGTGATAATTCTGTGTTCCCTTTATTTTTAAATGAGATATAAAATGAGTATATATATCTATATATATATAGATATATATATCTATATCTATATCTAGATATAGATATAGATATAGATATAGATATATATCTATATCTATATCTATATCTATATCTAGATATATATCTATCTATATCTATATCTATATCTATATATATATATATATATATATATATTCCAGGGTCCCATACATAGTGTGACAAGACGTTGATGTTAATTATCTCTATAGTTTCTCAATAGTCTTAAACAGGCCCAGCTGTGGCTGACCAATCTGTGGAGTTGCATCGAGTCATCCACTTATGGAACACTCTTCCTCCCTAACAAACACAAGGCAATGCTGAAACCTGAGAGAGGAGTGGAGCAAAGTGAGAAAGGGCAAAAATATTGGACGGCGAGTGATAGTCATGTTTAGGGTGAAAGCCCGGTCAGAAACTGGGAGGGGCCAGCTGAGATAACAACTGCAGTGACCATCATGATACTACCAGTGCTAGACTCAAAACACTCTTGGTGCTAAACATGTTTGACAAGGTTTAAAGGTGCAGTGTGTGAAATGTAGTGGCATCTGGTGGTGAAGTTATTATTTAGGAAAAGAGCATAAAACCTCACCATCAAAAGTAAGTAGTAAGAACCGAATTATGAATACGTTCAGAAGTAAACTGGTGCAATGGTGGAGTGACCGCTTCCCCTGGGGGGAGAACTGGCAGAGCAAGTACATCGTCCATGGCCTTGGGAAACGGTGTGGTCCGTACGGGGATGTGGGTCCTGTAAGCTTGCAGGCGGAGTCGCGTGAAAACCAACATCTTCTCTGTTGGTTTTAGAGGCGAAATATTTCCTAATCGTCTTTCTGACACTTCAAGCTAAAAATCTTCTCCAAAGCTACTGTACAAAAATGGCTGTGCAACATAATGCCCTTCATGGAAAAGGACCCGCCCCTCTGGGGATACAAAAGGTTTTTTCCAATACTTTTCAGATACTTTGACCCCAAAAAAATAGTTATTAGTATTCAATTCTATTTATTCAAGGGGATACAGTAGATTTTACACACTGCATCGGTTTTCTAGTCCCATCAGAAGCAGCTCAGGTCTTATTAGTGGTCTACACTGAAAGACTGCTCTACAGCATGTTGCTGCATGAGGCAGGGGCGGTCTGATGGATGACACTGACTCCATCCAAACAGATAATGACATCTTGAAGTTCAGCTCCCATGAAAACCACGCTGGACTTAGTTTTTTATGGATTTGAAGAGAACACAACGGGAATGGTTTTCTGATGAGATATCAAACTTTAGATATTTTCTATTTGATTTAAAAATTAGCACCGATTGAGACTACTCACCCCTGTCTGCTGAGGATGTTGTGGGCTTGCTGGTCAATGAACAGGTCTCCCGGGGATGCTCCGTGTTTGGGCGAGGAGAGGGAAGGATCTCTGATCAGCTTGGGTGAACTGGGTGGCATTCCCGTGATTGGGTAGTCCTTCGCGGGCACCCTCGAAGCTGAGGACACATCCATGTATGAGGAAGAGGATGGTGGCTCAGGAGGGGCAGCAGCTCTACGCTGATTCTCCAGGTTCATCAGCCTCTCTCTCTCGGAGAATGAATCCACCATTCCCTGACCCATCTCATAACCTGACTCAGGGTGGTCATGAGGCAATGATGTGCGTCCAATCCTTAGGCTATCGGCATCCCCCACAGAGTCTCCTCTGTTTCGTTTTTCTGAGCCTTCAGATTCCTTCCTATTTCGGGTGTAGCGAGAGGTACTCTCCACATCTGGTTCCTGATCCAAAGAGATTCCATAGCGCTCTGCAAGCTGTCTGCGCCGTTCCGCCTTGTAGCGGGCGATACGTTCAGCTTTGGACTCCAGTTCAGGGGCACTGATGGTGGAGCCTGACTCGTAGACTGGCTCTGTGTGGACACAAGACTGAGGTTCAGGTCTTGCACGAGCTCTGGACTGGTGCTCAGGAGACGTCAGCTTCATTTCGGGTCTTTCGAATCCCCCGGTTCCATACCGCTGGAGCATAACTGGAGGAAGCAAAAAAAGTCAGTCATCCCCATAAAAGCAGGAAACGGAAGTTAACATTTTCTTCATGCTGTTGTTGTCTCACCACCACAGGGGTCAAAGGAGTCAGAGGCTCTGGTGTATCGGGGTGTGTCCTCTTCCAAGAGCCGGTTGGCCACTAAACTAGGCAGCAGAGAAGGATGCACCTCACCCTCTATACCCTCCAACCGTCGAGCGATACGTTCCTTTCTGCACACGGACAGCAAGGAGGCTCGGACATGTTATTATCCTCCACTGCATCATTAGCAAATATGCTTGCAGCCAATTACACACGGATCATCACTTTTTCACCTGTTCATTTCCCAGTCGCTCACGCTCGTGGTGATGCCTTCAAATCGTTTCTTCAATTCAGAGACTAGAGGAAAATCAAAAAACATAATATTAAATTTTAATGAAATGAAACCATCTGTGGGGGCATGAGAGTCAAAATAATCTGTTTCCTGAAGTAGTTTTGGGCATTGACTGGATTGATGCAGATGGCAGGATTTTAATGTTCGTTATTCAAAAATCCATAATAAAACAAGAACTCCTCACGCATTTGGCCTCACAAAAATATGATTTTTATAGGTTAACTGGCAGCTTCCAGAAGTTTTATCTTTTTTTGTCTTGCAATCTAAATATAATCCAAAAGCACTTCAAAACACTTTCCATCCCGTCAAAGAGCTGGGATAATAAACTGTAAACTGAAAACTGAAAACGTGAGCAAGGTTTTGAGAAGACTATTAAGACCACAAACTGTGTTTGCTGAGCATTGAAGGAAGACCACTGATACATATAAACATGGCTGGTCATGACCAGGATCTGGGTTTTCAGGATGAATCATGTGATGATCAGGCATTTCTGCTTTTAATGTTCCATCGAATAACTATAGTTTCGTGATAGTTCGACTTTATTTTCACAAAATTATATATTTATTTGGCAGAATTATTACTAATTTTTCTCATATTGTCAGTTGATTCATGTAAGATTATAGCTTTACTTATATAGAATTCTAACTTTATTTATTGTGACTTTTTTTCTTTTTTGTAGTCACAAGACAACAAAAAAGTCCTGTTTAGTTTTGTAAAATAAGGACTATAATATTACTTAATTCTCATAATATTAAGTGCTTATTTTTGTGAAATTATTGCTTATTCTCATACAACTTTATTCTTGGAAAATAGTATATCGTCTTAAATCTTGCAAAATTATGACTTTTTCCTGGAAAATAAAACTAAGGCATTATTAGTATTTAGGCTTTACTCTTGTAATATTACTTCTTTCTTTCCAGTAAAATTATGTCTCTCTGGTAAGTTTTCCACACAACATGACGTTCCTATCTTATCTATCTTAATATTAGCTAGACCATCAAAGTTTTCTGGTGTTCGCCGTCATCTTTTAATTACTTCCAGTAGGAGTAAACCTGAGTTATTTACAAGATATTGTAGAATAAAACCATCACAATAACAATAACAAAATGCCATTATCACATGATAATAATTGATAGATGCCCATCTTCTGATACAACACCTCATATATTTGTTCCAGTGAAATATGTTGGTGCAAGTGAACACAGGATCCTAATAGATCACGACTCATTGACACAGTTCAAAAACATCTCCAATCACAATGAAGAAAAGTGTAATTTGAAAACCTGCTACAAACGTCAGAATACAAGTCAACCAGTGGGGTTATGATTGCATTCAGGATTTCTGCAACAAGTATATTTGAAAGATTTTTTTTGATGATCAGAAGTATGAAATTTAGGACCAATTTCAAGTAAATTAGCTAAAGCTAAAAAGTATTTATGGTGATAATGGTGTCGCTTACAGAGATCAATGCAGGGAATAACCATCTTGACTATGCAAGGGTTTGTAGTCTCTTTCGACTTCTTATTTGTTTCAACGGCCCACAGTTTTACTGTTCTGGTTCTCTGTCAGCACTCTGATGGAGTGCAGATAACTGTTTTCAGCAGGGACCTCTGTAAGACATCTGAACTCCAACTACCTGGCACTTAATATTGGACAAAGTTAACAACAAGCTCATTAAATTAAATGATATTCACAAACCGGTGGGACTTCATAGAGCCAGAATCTTCTAGAGGAAAATATTTCTTTACTGGACCTACATTTTAAGTACTAGTAATTGAAGCTAGTCAAGAAGAATCAAATATTATTTAAGGACTGCAGTTTGAGAAAAACAGTTATTTGACATAAATCCAACTGGAAAAAAAGGCTGCTGTTGCATAACAGTGATTTTCAAAGACCCTGAGAAAGTTGAAATTGTGAGGTGCATTTGCATGCAATCAGATAAAAAAATAAATAAAACACTAACCTTTGGGAAGACGAGCCAAGAGACTAACATCTATATCCTTGATGCTTTTGGTTGGATCGTCTTTTTTTTCAAAGGAGATTTCTTTCTGAAAGCTGAGTGTGCAGGAAAAATACCAGATGTTATTGAAACAGGCTTGAGCTGCGGGAAATTGGATCGCTTACAGGGCAACAGTATAAGCACAAAGCTGTTGTTAGAGGCTCCCTGAATTATTCTGAATTAGAAGTCATTAAAACATATTCTTGGAAGCAGCATCTGTTGGTAGGATCGAGAATGGGAATTGGAATGAGGATGCGGCTCCAAAGAGAGCAATGAAGGCAGGAAACGGGAGGAAGGAGGCAGTAGGAAATAGTCAAGAACTACGAAAACAAGACTTTGCAGTGTCATGCAAGGAGACTTGAGTGCAGGGATTCATGATGTTACTTTTGCCCCATATATATATATCTTACTAAATACTGGGATGAACAAGACCCAGTTCTTATATTTATCAGGGTAGTGGTTATTAACAGTCTTTTCTTATGACTCAACTGTTTAATCTGTCTTAATGTTTTAGTAACCTGATTCAATGCCTTCTCAAACAATCTCTTCTTAATTTGTGGTTTTATTTATGTTGCTTTATATGCTGTGCAGCATATCAGTGAATTTAACGTTGTATTTTAAACTTGACTTGGGTGGTTTCATCTCAGCTGTGGATGTAGTAACAGATGGGAATTTGAGATCTGTATTAATGCTTGGCAAAAAGGAAAGAGGGGGTTGTGATGTTTTGATGTCGCTCACAAGTGGATGACTTAAGTAATGTAATGTAACCCTTGCTTATCACATTTAGTTATACAAAGTACAACACAGTGAAACTAAGAGGTACTCAGACACTGCAGTCCTCTGCTTTGTCAATGAAGGATGCAATGACACAATAACATAAATTTAAATTAATCAATCCAATATTATGAGGGATATGGCCAAAAAACTTGTTTGGTTCCATATCTCCCAATGGTTAAGAAAATGCTCTTATGACACCAAAATATTGTCACGTTCAGGGTTTGCCAAATACTACCTCTCTGTAAAATTTAACGCAAATCGGGTAAATGTCAAAAACAACAAAACTGCACTATCTTTCAATTAAAGAAAAGGTTATTTTGATGTCAAGACATAATACCTTCATACAGATTTCATAGAGATTTGTCCATCAATTTATTTGGCCAAGAACTCCAAAAGTGACCATCCTCACAAATGACAAGAAAACTTTATTATGACGTTATGTCGTTTTGTGACATAAAATTAATCCATCCATCCATCCATTATTTTATCTGTAATGGGGAGGTCATTATTTGTCCTATTTCAGCAGGGTTCAGGGTCTTTTTCAAGGACCCATGTCATGACTGGGAAGGCCCGGATCGTACCACTGATCTTCTAATTAGGGGGACGATTGGTCTACCTATCCAGCTACAGCCACCATGAGCAGCTACTAGCAGCTACCTAAAAGCCTAAAAGCAGATGATCATAGCAATGTCCAGGAGCTACATATTTACCGAGCAGAGGAAAAGGTAACAGGAAAGGTCATTTAAGTCCTCAAACCAGACAACAAAACTTCTGTGCCTCGCAGGTAATGACGATTCACTCTGCAGAACCTACCTCACTACTTAAAACGAGCCATCGGAGCGGCATTTATCCATTGGTATTCAGTGTAAACCCACAAATCGTAATAGAGAGGGGTCATTGCAGTATTGACACAATCTCTGTAAAAAAAGGGCCTTGAACACATGCAAACCACCTAAATACAGGCCCATATGGCAATAGCCTTGTCTAATGAGAGTTGTCCCCTGCCTCAGGTGGACAATCAAACCCTCATACTGTATATAGAGCTGACCTGATTCAGGTCGCATGGGTAGCAAGTTCAGATGTCCCTCTGATCATCTGATTGTCATCTGAAGAGGTGGGAGGGAAAGTTAGCACCTTAATCCCTGCATCATGTTCCTCGAGCTAATGCAACAATGTTTAGGTGGATGCTACATGTCAAAGATCATCCATATGATGATCATACACATGATTTCCATCTATTGATACATACACAATGTTTTCAGGTCAAAGCCACACCCATACAGTGTCAATACCTCCAATGTCCTCACTATAGTACTGGCTAACCTGTGACACTGGTGGTGAATTTGACACATAGCCAGGAAAATGGTGCTAACCAATGCTACTGTCACAGGGAGGTTTAACACCAATGCAATGTGTTGCTATTTTTAGTCACTCATTGTGCTCGGACATTATCTCTGTTGAAGCACCTCACTTTATCTAATGCCCTCCCAGCTTAATGTCTCCACAAGAGTACAGATTATTATTAACAATTAATTGTAGTCATAACAATCAGCCTTGACTTGAGAATTAACATTTTTAGACAAATCAATATCGCAACCTTTCTCAGCTGAATAGCTACAAGAGTTATCCTGTTACAGCTATTAGATAATACAAACTTCTGTTGCGAAACTGATATTTCTGAGCCTTTTTTGTATCTTTTCTGACCTTTTTGCCTTTGCTCCTGTTGAATAATGTTGAAACATTTACTATTACACTATAATTGTCACTTCTGCACTGTAAAAACAACCATACTAGAAAAAGACAAATATTTTTAAGTATAAATATTTTGTTCCTCTTCATTTCCTCCTACTAATCCAGCGCTGGGTGACAATGGCAGCATGTCAAGAAGGGTATTCCAAAAGTCGCTTTACACAGAAATGTTCTCCAGCTCATCCCAGGGATCTGGAAGTATTCCAAGGCCAGATTTGATATATATTCCCTCCAGCATGTTTTAGGCCTACCCTAGGGTCTCCTCCCTGTTGGATGTGTCTGAAAAGTGTAAAAAAGGAGGCCTCAAAGCAGACCAGATCGGTTGCCTGAACCACCTCAACAATCTCCTTTGAATGCCAAGGAGCAGTGCCTGAACTGAGAACTCCCTCCGGATGTCCGTGCACAGCATCCTATCTCCAAGCCTGATCTCAGTCCCCCTTCTTAAGAAGCTCACTTCAGTCAATTGTATTCTTGAACTCATTCTTTCGGTCTCGACTCATAGCTCAGGACCATAGGTGAGGGTTGGAACGTAGATGGACTGGTAAATTGAGAGCTTTGCCATTCAAGCTCTTTCTTCAGTGCAGTGAAACGTGACTTCAGCTTTGGAAGAGTTGAATCCCATTTAAGTCACTTCACTTCAAAATCTCACAATTTAAGCAAATCTTTGTCAATATGTTCTCAAGGCAAATGCTAAATAGTCTCACTTTGATATTAGGTTGTCATCGCATTTGCATTAACCCATTTTAAACTTCACCACCAATGTAGCTATATGTTTTTGCTTATATAATAGTAGTCTCTAGCCAACTGGTAACCTCGGCTAGACGGCTGTCTTGCATTGCCGTTTCTTTTTTTTGGGACTCCCAATAGAAAAAGATTAAAAACAGAAGTTTACAGATGCAATACATAGAAGTATCTGAAAATTATGATGATTTCTAGAGGCCAGAATGTAAACATGTCATGTTTAAGTTATCTCTTGCAAGGATTTTACTCACCAAGTGACAACGGTAATAAAACCTCAATGAAACACAACTTACCTCAGAGCTCTCTTCTGTAGCAATCTGGGATTACTTAGTTTAATGGGCGTCTCACTCCCAAGTCCTGTGAACAGAAGAGAACATTTAGTGATGTAATTTCCGAATACCACTTGCAAACAGCAGAGCATTCACGTTTAGTCTCTAATGAACAGATATGCACAGCAGCAAGACACCTTAAGGTGAAGCAACCAGTCTTCATGCAGGTTCTGGGCTCAGAGCCACATTCATTGAGTAGACTTTGAGAAAATAATTCTTACATGCCCTGCTGAATAAATCACATCAAATTACCAGCATAAATACTCAGGATATTAATCGATCAATAATTGATCGATTAATCGGATCATTTTTTTCTCCTGGTTAAATAAAGGTTAGGTTAATATAAAAATAAATAAACAATTACTAAAAGGCTTTTATTTTGCCATCAACTTTTGAATTTAGCTTTAGGTTGTTTTGGGCACATGCCAACTAACAATGAGGACAATAAAGATTCATTCTTCTTTCCAAAATGTCTTTCAATGAACTTTACTGCTTTAATAAAATACTTTAAACCAAACATGTTGCTATACCTACAGTGTATTTGCTGAACTGGAATTTGGTCATTTCATGTTGCATTATATCACTGCTGATACAAAAGGTAAATAAAATGTAGAAATAAATTATATAGAAAAAATACAGCATATTATCTGGAAGGAAATTAAACGTACATGTAAATTTAGGAACATAAAAAAGGTTGAAAAAAAAACAATTACTACTTGGTGAATTCTGCAGTCAACAACTACATTAGGCTACATCACTTGCCCGCCCACATAGGACACGCCCACACGCAGAGACATGTGCACTCGGCAGGCAGCAACACACTTTCAGCAGAAATATGAATCGTCTCCATGAGTAATATGGTATGTAGTATGTGTAGGATTTAACGTGGGGGCACATTTGTATATAGTTATTTAGTAGTTATAGTTAGTTGGTACTCTCGTCGTCATTAACAGTTCACTACATTATAAAAGTCACGTTAAACCCAACAGAAGCATCAAGTACGTGCCTTTTATCGAGGGCGACATGTAGGCATCCTGATCAGATATCCAAAGCTCATTTCAGATGCTTGCATCAGTGACCTCATTGTTTTGGTCACAACGGAGTGGGCTCACCAACTACAGAGATGGGCGTTTGGGTTGGGTCCAAAGCGCTACAGGTAGACCTCAAAGAGTCAACCACTGGCAACGCCAGCTAGTTTGAGTTCCAAATCCTGAATAACCCATTGTTCCAATATGAAATGTAGGCAAAAATGCTTTTGTGCCCTATAACCCCATCCAAACTCTTACCCACAAATGGCAACAAACAAATCCTTAGAGATAGCGACTCCTTCCATCTTAATCATCCGTGTCTGTGCTATGCATGAGGTCATGGCTTGAAAAGTGAGGTAGGGGAGTGACTGTGTGTGAGTGTGTAGAGGCAGCAGTAAAATCTGATCACGATTCAAGGTTACAGCCCAGTGTGGTTGGTACAATGCCAGGAGAAGGCAAGCACATACCAACCATGTACCGGCTAGAGAGTACCACTATGAATACAAATTGGGGCCAGCATTAATCCATCCTGTTACAACCTTGCTATTATGAAGCTGTGATTAAACTAAATCAAAAGTTACTTCTAAGAAGAGCCAAAGCCAGGTAAAACGTGACAAATGCCTGACTAAATAGATATACAGCATCATTATCAAGAAGAAAGGGTATTAGTGGGTATTAAGAATCATAAACAGCCTTGTGAAGAATATCTAAGTGGAACATCCCTTAAAGGAATGTTCACTTAAGTTACTGACTCCAAACTTCAAACGTGTGGTTTTGGCTGCCCTCAGACCTAAAAGTGGCCAGAACTATGCAATTTCAGGACAAACATGTGGTCCCACTTCCATCCTCCTCGAGTTCACCTCAAGGCCGCATGACGCCCCCCAAACTCCCCCACTGCTCCACCCAAACCTCTAACTTCTCCCAAGAGGCCACCCTCCCTTAACAACCCATTCCAGATATGTTAGTCCATATTAAGGATGTTTGGGTTGATGCTGTTAATCCCTCCCTCTTAAGCAAAACATTGTTTGAGAGGAAAGAGGGCTTGATGATTACTCAAAACACTATGAATGGATCTTTATTTAATGTTCCGGAAAGTTAGGTAATGGCGGTAATGGTTATCGTTGGTGTTGATCCATATCATCATATAGATCCAGATGTTCCTGGTAAAGGATTCTTTATCTTTTTCATTACAGCAATGGGTAAATTAAAGGATTTAAAAAAAATCTAACTCCATGGATAATGCCAAGAATGCTTCGAAAAAAATGACAAAATGACATCACCATAAGATTTACAGTGAGAAAAAAAAGAAGTATAATTTATGTTAAAATCCTTGCAGCTGTGGTTGCCAGATGCTTACCATAAAACATTGATTAATTGTGCACAAGAAGTTACATGTAAATTACCATGAATAAAAAAAAAGACAAATGTAATGTTACCTAGTTAACAGTTTACAAGGAAGGTAAATTTAATGACTGCAAAATTACAATAAACTCAGACCTTTTATTTACCTTGAAGTCAACATTTAACAAAAACATGTTCTTAGCACATTGTTACTGTAGCTAAAACAATATGCTCTTGCCAAATGGTTATTATTGGATATTTACATATTCATATCAGCCAAATCTAACATTTCAACAGAATAATACCTTTAATGTAATGAGAAAAAGTTTGTATTTTTACAGTAAAATACTATATTACCTTATTCTGACCATAAGGAACAAAGTTATTTACCTTTTTTTATTGAAGATAATTCACCAAATCAATTAAATTTGCATTTAGCAAATGTTTGCATTTTCTGGTTTTCATAGTTAACCATGTGCTCAGAGCATAGCTAAGTTTAATCTTCCTTGGAGATAAAGATTTGTTGCTTATATTCACTATCACAACTATCACCTACAAATGTTTTCAGCCACACTAGGAAGGAAGCTAATTTCAGTCGCTTCTATTCTTCACCTTATTTTTTGGTCATGACCAAAGGTGACCGACTGGAAAATTAGAGATGTTAGTGCTTATGCTGCACCAATCCATCTGTCCATCTCACAATATCCATAACGCTCAAGAGATAGACCCTGAGATACATAAACTCCTTCGTTTGAGGCACCAACTCCACGCAAACCAGGTCAGGTCAATACACCATTAGGGTGAAGAATAGTTTATTTTTGCACTGGGAGCACTAATCAAACTAAGTGGGTCACTAATGTTGATGAAATCAACATGAGGGACAAGCAAGATCTGAACTTATTAGGCGCTTCTGTCCTAAATTGACATCTCAACACTGGAAAGACTAAGTGCTTGTGAAATGTATAAAAGACAAGTATAAAACTGGACCTGGACTAGAAACAAAGATATTTGGCGACTGATCTTGGCAAGGACAAGGACGATACTTTTATCTATACTAAGACTTTATTGTCCCCAATGGGAAATTATTTTCCACTGCACTGTACAAGCCTGATCACACGTTACACACAAGCACACGCTACAACAAAATGATTGACGGACATCAGTCCTCACTTTGGTCTATTCACCAAGGTCTGATGACCCCGCACAGGGATCAGGCTTTAACCAAATCAAGCCCTTTTGCACCTCAGTGTTCTGTACCGGCCATGAGCACTATACAGAGTATCAGTCTGGTAAGATACAGGCAAAAACTTGGCAGGAAGAATTCCACAGTCCTAGAGGTCGCTCATTGCTTTCATCTAACTGAGGATGTACCTCCAGTGCCATCCTGGACAGCCCACTGAAGCCAAAGAAGGCAAGGTGGGCTGAGGCTGATGAAGTGGGCAGTGACTTGAACCAACACCGCCAAATCCCGCACCACCATGATTTGGATATCTATAAAGACCTTTAAACCGGGCCAAGGCTGCATCCATACTTTATATTTTCTAAAATGATGGAATGGGTAGTTTTTATTTATAACAATTTCAAGACAAATGATGACTCCATGGGTTTTTTGGAAAACCTTGGGCTGCTCACATTCCTTACCACAACAAACATATGTTTTCACCGGGTCGTGTTTCCCCATGTCTGCAACGCAGATGGTAAGAACTACGAAATTGGCCAAAGTCATGGAGGAAAGGCGTTTAACATCAACCCCCACATTGACAAATACCAGCATTTTCCTTCGAGCAGAGGTGTGAAATATAACCATATGTATCAGTAAAAGTTAATCGGCTGCTAGTGTGAAAATAACAAGGCGCTCTTCTCAGCGGTCTCAGGTATAACATGTACCTCTATCTTTTATCCTTTTAAACCTCATACAGGTGATGGCATATGACCCATCTGGGGTAAACGTATTTGGAAAGTGCCTCAATACGTCCGCCATTCCAGAAACCCAGCATGAACACCTGCACAATGATCACAGATGTCATTGAGCCTTTGAAGCTGACTCTGATCTACAGAAACACTATGGCTCCTATAGCGAGGAGCCAATGATCCAGGAATTCCTCAGTACCGTGCCCGGTGTGTGTTGATGGGACTGTAATAGCAGATCAACACTGATAAAACATGAGGATAAAACATGAGGACGAAAGTGTTTCATGGCTCAGTGGAGGAGTGTTATTCAGACTCACAAGTGATGAGAGCCTTTTATGTGAAGGTGTTGATGGTGTGTAGCACAAGTAACAAACTGGGTTTACAATATTTGGATTATAATTGATTTAAAAGCCTTACCAGAATGAAAATACTCCCTATCCCATCCAGGGACAAAGCATGATGGACAGACAAACTAAAATTTAGTTTAGTTTGTCCTTCAAGTATCCCATTCAAGTATCCTTGAATGGGATACTTTAAGGATCCCATTCAAGTATTAACCTACTCACGCTGTTCATGGGATGGGATGATAAATAGATGAGCATTAACAAGACGAATGAAGTGGATGTAGGGCTGCACATTCTAACAACATTGAAACCTTGGATGGACCCAATCAAGTGATGCTGGTATTTTAAATATGTGCTATGCCAATACAATACTTCACTGCAAGGGAACAAAGTTTTAGTTTGCCTGACCAATCACTGTCGTTGTCTCTACTGCAAAAAACTTGGTGGATGCACTCCAGATTAGTGACTTTAATGTTAAAAGAGAATCACTAATATCTAACAAATAGCAAACAGGCAAGTTGAAGGAGAAGAGCTTGCCTCTCTTAAAAGATTATTAGCTGTTATTCGGAGGCATTTCAGATTTTGGAAGGGTGCTGTTTTCCAAGAACAAATAATAAGGAAGGGGAGCGTTGGAGTTCCATAAGTGCCACAAAGCAATACAATTAACTTGTTGAAAATATGCCAAAAATTGTTACACGATGAACGTATGACGGTCAAAAAAAATGTGACAAACACATACTAACTGAACACCCACAAGTTTTATGCATTTTAAAAAAGGCCTTACTAGACTCAACAGATTTCCTACAGAGAGATATGGGGGGGCTTTGTCTTGTTAAAGACCTACAAAACTTTATTTCAGTGCGATGTATACAAGATAGCCGGTTTGGCAAGAACTTGAATGCAATCAAAACTCACTGGTGGGTCATTGACCATTTATTATCATATTAATAATAATTTATAAATAATTTATTCTTTTATTTTTTAGGATTCATTAAAATAATAAAACATAATTTACATTGTATTATATTATAATAATAATTATATTATTTGTATAACCTGAAAAGTTCAAAATTAAATTAAGTACAAACACAGCAAAATACAAAATATAAACCCTCCTGTACCAGACTCATGAAAAAAATTTATGCAAAAAAGGAAATATAATGAACCGGACAAGGAAACCTCGTGTCCATTCAATTTGACTGGACAGATGTTTCTGAAAATGATAATGTCTATGAAAGGATTCCAGGTCCAAGAAAAATTCTCGTGAGCTTAACAGACTTTAGGTCTGAGCTCTTCTTAGGGGTAGAGGAGGTAGTGCCTTCCTGAACACGCGGAGGAATGATCGAGCTTTATTGGACCTCCTGTTAAAAAGAATAAATCTGCAAGCTAGCAAACCTTGAAATTATGGGAGGGTCTAATTTGGGGAATATTTTAAGCATTTCAAATGCTTCAGGTGAGCAAATGATGAGGTTGAAATGTATGTTCACATCAATCGTTCATTAACAACTCGGAAATCCATAACAACGATAGGCTCACAATGACACGCGGTCATCAACCGTGACGTCATATTCCATTCAACCAAAGAAGTTTCTGATAAGCACGTTGAAGAATGGAGGCTTTAGGAAAAGGAGGTAGGGACCACTTCCAAAGAAGAAAAAGAAGGACGTAAAGCCATAAAGAGGCAGTTATACTAATACAAGTACGTCAAATGCCGTTAAACCACAAAGAAAAATATGAAGTGGAAGAAAAAGAAGAATTAAGAATATTAACAAATGTAATAATTCATCCTGATCTCAGTGGAAATCAAACAAAATTATGATTTGTACAATATTGTGTAGCCTTAACTTGGTATTGGTTAAACTGCGATATTTACTACATGTGATAATTCACAAAAACACCCAAAATGACACACTAGGACCCATCTGGGGGCTGACCATATGTCCAATTGAAGATACAGGATTAACAACCAATTCCTGAGATTACAGCAAGCCCCGCAGGAAATGTGTCGCTCTTGAACTGTTCGCATTACATCACACTACGTGTGTGTGTTTAAGACTTAACATCCCACCCCCCCGCAACATTTGCCCACCTACTCTGCGTTCAGTCTGTCTGCTTCGAGACGAGTTGAAACTAAAGCCTCGCACAGGGATTAACTCAAGCATTTAAAAAAAAAAAAAACAGATAGAGAATCAAAGATGAGGTGAGACCACAAACGGTACAAACAGTAGACTTTAGGCGACAATAAGCCAATTATGTCCTCAATGTGTTTAACCATGAGTGTAAAAAAAGCAAGTCATGGTCAAATTTGATCAGAAACAGAGCAAAGACTGCTGTCCAAACAAACTTCATTGATACAATAAAATTAACCCACAGTGAAATATGTTGTTCCACTTCATCCCTACTAAATGTTATACCGATGTTGACGAGCTGTAACCAATAATGCAGGAAAATGCTGATATATCACTATAGCATTTCAAGAATCTTTTATCATTTGTTTCTTTATCGTGTCCCTCTCCCCAGCATCGCTCTTCAGCTTAACCTGGGGAATCCTGAGGGATTCCCAGGCTTGATGAGATGTAGTCCCTCAAGCATGTTCTGAGACTACCTTGGGGTCGCCTCGAAACCCTCCAGAGGGCATCCTGATAAAATGGAGCTCCACTCCAAATTTCAGAACTCAGCTCTTTTCCCTAAAACACACCAATAAAATACCTGCATTATTGCTGCACCAAACTGCCTGTCCATCTTGCCTGTACAAGCTTCTGTAAGCAACACGGCTCGCAGACAACAAGAACATTCTCCATTTCTCAACCCTTCCAGATTTCTGATCCCTTTCATTTCCGAATCATCATGTTTGATACATCATGTTTTTTGGTTCAGTTTATACAGCATGTTAAAGTTAAGTAATAATTGTTAGGTCATACAGGTGATGTGCTGAAAAAAGATGCCAAAACCAATCATTATTTAAAGTGGTATTTACCATATGGATTATGTTTTAGAGTTCATGCCTACCAAAGGGCACTTGATCAAGACATTTGGTAGCATTTGCTTAAAATCATTGAGAAATAGTTTGTTTCCTAATCTTTTTCTGATTTAATGAAACAAATTAAACATAATTGTGTTCGGCAAAAGAAAGATAACTGCTTTTTGCATTACATTACTTTTTCGGTCAAAAGAACTAAAACTGTTGCATCTTTGACAATTAAAACTAATTAATTTAGTTGCATAAATATAATAATGAAATAATGTTATTGCAAAATCTTTGGGGATAACATGTTTGTGTTCAGTCAATTCAACATAAGTAAGTTTATTATATTCAACTTAAAATGTGCGTAGTGGATGTAACATGATTGTGTTCAGTAAGTTCCTACATAAGTTGGTTCATTAAATTCAACATAACTGTGTTTAGTGTATTTAGCATAATTGTGTTTGCTAAAAGCTAAAAGCTCTAAAAGCTTGCTACAATTATATAAACATGGTTCGTCATTCAAGTCAAGTGCACAATAACTGGCAAGATAATGCATGCATAGATCAGAGCGCAAATAGATGTGGAGCCCAGGAATAGCTTCTACCCTAGAAAAGACCCCTTCATGTTAAGAGTCCCTTCTCTCTGCAACAGAGTGTCCTTGGAGACTACAACTGCAATGCAAGGACAGAATGACTGGAAAGCAGGACAGTGAGAAGAGACAATGGGATTTTGCAGGGTTTTTTTGCTGAGCCACTTCATAAAAGCACAGATTCCGAGCTCCACAACCAGACTAACCTGCCCCCAGATCAGAACTCTTGCAACAAATGCAGAGTCTCTGCTCTTACCTTGGCTGCAAAACTTGACGTGAGTCAGGTTATTTGAGATCCAAGGGTTCCGGTACATTTTGGCAACAGCAAGTCAGACAGAAAATGGGTGACAGAGATGAAAAGATGGGACAGAAAGAGGTGAAGCAGCCGCAAAAAGGAGTCGGTTGTATGGGACAGATCGGGGAGTCAGGTAGTATTGGAGAGAGGCAGTGAAGTGAGGTAGGGAGGAGGGAGAGAGAGAGAGAGAGAGAGAGACACGTCCCAGCTGCAGCGTTATGAGTGGAGGTGGCCCTGGTAGGCAAACAGAGGAGCGAGGAAGCTGTGGCTGCAGATCTACTCCTCCCTTAAAGGCTAGCCAGTTCCCACTAAAACAACCTGCTGGGCTAAAAGCTGCTCAGCAAGACCTAAGCTCATTAGCCAAGAAGCAAATTAGGCCCCATCCCCAATACAGAATAGAGGGAAGGGTCCTGCATGCTAGAGCGCAAAGGCAGCATGAATCAGGGGAAAAAAACAGCATGATAGATATAGTTAGGGGTGTCCCAGGAGAGCGCTGCGTTCCCTTGGATCTCAAACACCAACACAGTGCCAAAGAAATCTGTGCATAGCGTCAGAAGAGGAGGTAAGAGAGGGGTTGTTAATGGGAGCGGAAATACAAGTGAGGCTGTGAAGACGAGAAGGTTATACTGCTATCTCAGCCGGATGAGAAATTCCAGTCTCCAAGTCCAGTCTCTAAGCAGGGTCAAAAACAGAACCAGAGCGAGAGAGAGAAAGAAAGAGAAACTGAGACAGAGAGAAAGAAAGAGAGCGAGAGAGAGAGAGAGAGAAAGAGAGAGGGTAAGAAAGTGACGGAAACAAAACAGCAGATACGAAATGTTTATTTTTGATAATTTCCCAGTAATTGCTTTGTGATTTAATGTCTTGTATAGAGGTTTTTTGTAGTAATTTACCATAACGTCTTGTACATAGCCAACATATATTTTACAATGACATGACAGAACACAGCTGCCGATATTTTATCATAAATGATCCGGGTTTTTTTTTTTTTTTTTTACAGTCTAACTCACCCATCAACCTTCTTTCCCTGCGGTTTGGTTAAACATAGTGTGATAAGCAAAAATGAATAAATTATGGATTGACAACAACATGTTTATTGCATCAGAATAATGCCGTTAGCGCTCAGTAGCAGCAGGATGACAGGAACTGATACTGAAAGAATTCTAAGAATGTAATTCCCTTTCTGAGTGTTCTTCTCAAACAAGTTGTTGGTAGTTTCCGAAAAATACACACCAGCCTTACAGAATTTTTCAGTTTGCATAAATCCATCAAGCCTCGCCATCGTGGGCTGCTCTGGTGTGTCGACTGTGGGGGGTGTAAACTTCAGAGGGGATATTTTTGGCTCTATCTTAGATGAGCTCATCTGGTTCAGCACAAATGCACACACCATCGACCCGCCCACTCACACTGAGTGTGTGAAAAGGGAGACCAGCACCATGTAAACACTGGAAGGAAGTCTCTTCTTCCTCATTTTAGTTGTCATACCTGTACTGCAACTCCAGTTATAACCTGCAAATATGAAAGTATGAAAGTATTTTCCTGGCCATTAGAGTTGTATACACCCATGTCTGTTTGCTTGTTAGTAGGGTATCCATGAATTCCAGAATTTGATATAAGGAGTCAGGATAGAGTTAAGAAAGAAAACATAAAATGTTGGTGCTGATATATATATTTTTTTTTTTAAAAGCTGGGGGGTTTTTTGGCAAGAATTCTGCCACATATCAATATCTACCAATTAGCACCTACCACCACCTACCACCTATCACATTTGACCCCCCCCCCCATCCTCATCCACCACCTATCAGCATCTTCGAACCTACCCCAAACTACTATCCAACATCTACCATCTAGCATCTATAACCATCTACTACCACCTATAACAATTGACCAATCACCATTATCTACCCCATCACCATCCATCAACTACTGTCTACCACCATCTACTACCTCCCACCATAAACCACCTACCATCCATCCATCCATGTGCCAACAACCTCCTAACATCTACCACCTTATACCATATTTTACATCTACCACCTACCATCTTATTCCTACCATCACCCTCCTAACAACCGGCTGACATGAATGTAATTTTTACTAGAGCTTCCGTTGGTCTCTACCTTGTTATTATCAATCATGTATCTTTACTGCAAAGGACGGGCAGGCCCTTACAGGTTTCTGCGATGATGCAACTCGGCTGTTGTCCGCTTATCTTTCTGGGATTTACTCACAAGGTATTCCAGGCCACTGACTGAAGAAGCATGCATTTACAAAATAAGAAATACCGTCAGAAAGAAACAAGGCACAGACACACTTCAAATAAATGTTTTTTTTTTGGTCTGAGCTCACATAATGGGGGATAATTAGTAAGTGATGTATGCTGTTGCAAGTATAAGGAAGGTAAGCATGTGTAATACTGCATTGAAAGGGATTAATTTAAGTAAACATCACAGCCAGAGTCAGAGAGGAAGCCCATAGAAACACTAAGGGCTTCTCATATAATGGGAGAAACAGCTGTCCATGCAATTAGTCTTAAATGGAGCAAATTTACTTTTAATTTTGCATTGGCAATTCCACTTGTTTGTCCATTTTCTTCCCATTATTTTGGGGCCAGTCGCGGTGACATTGGGCCAAGAAGGGTATTCCAGATGCCCCTCTCCACAGCAACACTCTCCAGCCCATCCTGGGGAATCCCGCAGGACTCCCAGGCCAGATGAGATATAACATTTCTCCAGCGAGTTCGGATCTACGGTAGACCTGAACACGGTGAACCTTTCAGTTGGACATACCTGGAAAAAAATTCAAATGGATGTGTCCTGGACGTATCCAATCAGATCCCTGAACCATCTCAACTGGGTCCTTTGACCACAAAGGAGCAACAGCTCCATTCTGAGTTCTGTCTTGCTGTCCAAGCTCTAGACCTTAAGTCTAAGGTTGAGCCCAGCCACCGTATGAAGGAAGCTCATTTTAGGGGCTTTTATCTCATTCTTTTGGTCTCTACCCAGAGCTTATGACCATAGGTGAGGATTGGAACGTAGGCGCACTGGTAAATTGAGAGCTTTGTCTAAGGCTCAGCTCTCTGTTCACCACAACGGACCAATATAACATTCGCATTACTGCTGATACCTCACCAAGCTGCCTGCTCATCTCAAAGTGCATTCTCCACATTTACAAGTGATGGGCTGTGAAGACAAGTTGTCAAATTATAATTCTTAACTCTTTATAATACTGCTTGATGTCTGATCTGTCTCATGAGGGGGGGACAGTGATAAACTTGAAAGAGGGCTGTCTTCTTTGTCTTGGAACTCTGTGAGAATGGAGTTTGCTTCTGTAAATACTTACACATTTACCATAAACCAGCCCACGCTGCTTTTGAGTAGTCACAGCACAGAGACAAGAAACTGGCTCAAAGGTCAATACAAATGAAAATTAGAACCAGCTCTGCTGCCATTTGTAAAACTTGGAACACATGTTGAAACTGACACATCCCAGGAAATCCACAGACATTTAAGGAGAGCACTCCAGGAACAATACTAAGAATACTATTTTAGTTCCAACACACAGTAATCTTTACAGTTCCTCTCCTTCTGAGTGACAGTAATTTGAGTCGAGGTTCGGAAGCTTTAGCGGTGACACTTTCGTGTCAAAACATGTCTGAATTAGAGCCCATGCTATTTGGCATAAAAATAGCGGCATTGAATTCATCCATCCTTTGGTTTCGTTTAAATCGATTTATGATTTACAAACATCTCATGTTCAAGATGACATCTCTGAAGAAACCCATGTGTATGCTGAAAACTTCACATGTCCAGCTATTTTTTTATATCTACATACACGTACATGTTCTGATTTGCATGTTTATGTGAACCACGCCCATCTCCATGCCAGTGAGTCGAACTTCTAACCTATTTTAAGTTTGACGGTAGGTCGACATTGTTTCGGCCCCAAGATCTTCAATCATTGTCTTTACCAGATCAAACTGAGAATACGAGCTCCAGCTACCCTGTTGAACCCTTAGAGTGAACCAGCTACTAGATGGTTTCAGGAGCTTTTACCCCTATACCTGTACCTGGGTCAAAACACCAACAGCACGTCAGGGGCTGTCAGCAGGCCTCGATCAGATTCCCTAGACTTATGAAATGCACTAAATCCCCAGATTGAGTAGCAGAGATGAGCGGAGATGCAGCACAAAAAACTGTTGCACACACCAATGAGCACAATATTGTGTGGTCATTTGTTTTGTAGACAAAAATAAAGTGTCATTGTTTGCAGGGTTTTATATTTTACCCAAGGGGTAGCCATTTTTTTGTTCCGGGCCAGAGTTTCCACTGGCTTTACCTTGCTCAAGTTCTCCATCTTTCAAGTCCTTTCACATGCACTTAGGCTCTTAGTCAAAGATGGTGATGTGCTAAGAGTTTTTGGTCTCGTGCTCAAGGGAGTAATTAAGCTAGTGAAAAAGGGGTCAGCACATTTACTCAGACTTGTTTACAACAACATATACCCATCGGGCCTTGATATCACAGTGCGCTCCAACACCTATCAGGATTAGCATTAACTTTTTCAGCAACCCCCTGGTATCAAACAATATCTGGAGAGTGGACGTCGCTGACTTGGAGCTAGCTTTTGACTGGGGAAAGGTGTGGTACTGCTATCTTTTAGAAACCATGAAGCTCCCTTCAATGAAAATAATCGCTGGCCCTACCTTCCTCATAACCTATAAAGGCCATATTACTGAGAATGTGCAAGTGGTAACAGTTGGAGTTGCCTCCTCCTGTTGTATGATTTTTGAGATATATGTGCCAGAATATATATATATATATATATATATATATATATATATATATATATATATATATGTTCTAAAACATCTGACTGAAATGGGCCAGGCATTAACCCTAAAACTACCTGCTGGACACCCTTTCATTCCCTTTACGAATGGCCCTGAATGTAGTGGGATATTGTGAAACCTGCGGTTGTTGCCAGCCCGAGTAAATGGGGCATAGAAAGAAATGATATGAGTTAGCTGTAGTGGATGAACCCCAAATTTCTCCTGGATTGAACACTAGCTTACGCAATCGGTTGGGCGGCCGCACGCACATCAGTGAGCCTTGGGCACCCATGACATTGTCCCCAGTTCACTGACTGTCCATCCTTAGACCACTCGGGTTAGTAAAAACATACCAGGAACACTCAAGACTTGCAGTTCTGAAGATGCTCTGAACGAGTCATCAAGCCATCACCATTGGTCAAAGTCGCTCGAGGCTTACTTATTACCATCATTCCTGCTTCGAACACAACAACATGACAAAATTTAATATGATATATCTCAACTATTGACAGCTACCGTGTTTACCAGGCTTTCAATTTTAAACTCTGCCGATAGCCAAGTATGTAAGCATTGAAACTAGCTAAGATTAGAAACAAAAAATTTAATTTGCATATTTGTCCAGCAATTAGTTTGGTCAGCTCGTACGTAAGCAGTCCCACCAGAAGAAATTCTAATTTTGTAAAATAATTATAATAATACCGGTACAGTGTAAGGCTGATAAATCGCTACAATGAATGTTACAAGACAGACACTCCAGGTTCTTAAAATTAAACAGCACTAAAAGTAAATCAGATTATGTTTTCATATGGCAAAAGGTGAGCCACATCTCAAGCACCTATCATCCCCCAGATATTCAGTCCGAGTGGTTGCTGATTCCGCCTGGACAAGCTCACATGTGCAGGCAGGTCATTATTAGATAAACACTTCCAGACAATCCAAGTTTGAACTTAAAATAACCTCCAGCGAAGACAGGAATCTTGACAGGTCTGTTAGAGGAGAAGTGCTTAATGGTCGAGTGACCTTCATGCTTGGAAGATCTTCCAGAAGAGAGCAGGATGATACTCTTTCACAGCCATCTTAGAAAATAAAGTTCAGATTTATGCAGTCCCCTGGGAAAGAAAGCCATGTTGTCAGGCATGAGGGCAGCTGAGGGATCCACCGCACATGGCCCAGCTGTCTCTGCAGACACATAACTAATAACAGAGTCTCAGCAGCAGGCCATAAATTCAAATATTGGGGTCAAAAGAATAAAAAGCAAATATATTCATATGTAGATGCAAAGGGGGTCCAGGAGGAAAAACTGAATTAATAGTGTTGTTCAAAAAAAGCCTAGTCCAAGAGGAATTAGATTTTAAAAAAGAAAAAATTAATTATTGGTGCCTTTTGATTCGGTCTGGTCTTGATTCCTGGGCTTATTGAGATTTCAGTAGGAAGCAAAAAGTGAAAAAGGAAAAAGTCTGCTCCAAAGGTTTGGAGTGTAGTGGAATACAACATCAGCTAAATATTTAGTTTTATCAGTGGAACAACTGAAAGAAGAACCAGTGGATATGAGGAACAGCTCCAAGAGAACGGCCAGAGGATTTGCTTGGGTTCAAATGAAAAGTGCTACCAGTTGGAGAGTGGAGGCAACAGCTGGATAACCCACGAAAAGGGGATGGTTCTGCAGGTGGTGGCCACAGACTATTTTTTCTCTCATCCTCCTTCCTAACTGATTCTTCTATAGTTTTGCATTTTGCAAGTGTCCTTGTCACTACTGGTAAATGATGTTGTACTTGGAGCCCATTTAGGTTGACCGGGTAGTCCAGCTCCTTCAGGACGAATCATTTCAACATGACAAGAAGGTGTACTGTGTCTCCCAGCCCAGTCTTAGGAGCTGAGAGGAGATACCAGGAGACGTGCCTTTACAAAACAAAATCAAAATGTATTTCAAAATCTAAGAAAGGTTTCTTGAATTAAGAGTTCCGAAATGCTCTTCCGTTGAAGTCTACCATCATACTAACCAAATACAGGCAGGAATGGCTGTAAGCTGGATCGGGTCATAGAAGAGCAACAACCCAGTAGCGGTACTGGTATCTGCTGCTTTCTGTGAGGTAGAACATGAGGACTACTGCAAAAATTAACAGCACTATGAATGAATATGTAGACTTGTGATTGGTACCTGTCCTCTTCACAAATAAGATCAGGTTCACAAAGGGTCGCACAGAACTCCAAGTGCTAACCAACAGTAACTACTGTTAGAAAAGACTGTTAAAAATGACCTTCCCTGTCCATCACACCAAGAAAAACTCACACACAATAAGTATTCTTGAACAGGGGAGCACTTCAAGAGCTTCTATGTGCTCCAAGGCCCATCAGGAGCATACACTTGGCCAGCTTTACATGAGACCGGTTGGGGAAATTAATGTGGACCTAATCCAAAAACATATTGTACAAATTCTGCTTTAAGATGAGGTGCTAACATGTGAAGTTTAGTGTCACCATGAATTTCCTGCACTGGATTTCAAGCTAGAGAGAGGCTCTGTGATCCCATGGCCATGACTCCAGAACTTGAAAATTGCGATTTCTTTCACCTCCTAAACTTGATTAATGTGGTGAGAATGCTCGCAGTCACTTTGTCGATTTTTGGGTACATTAAATACACCAAACAACAAAAAAAAGAGAACTGAATACTTTACATTTCTTTCTTTCCCACTGATTGAGAGTTAAATACAATCAGTAAGTGAGTGGAACGCACACTTTCCATAGCGTAATAGACATAATTATTATTTTACTATTATTAAAACCAATATAGCACCACCTGGTTGGAAAGTATATATCCTAGTCAGTGATCATACACACACACAAGAACACACAAATGTGCGCGCACACACACACACACACACACACACACACACACACACACCAAGTCCTTAAAAGAACTCATGTTTTGGCTTCCGTGTTGCATAGACAGCACATCTGTTCCGGGGAGATCTATAGCACTTGAATTCTACATCAATCCTACTTGCCAGGGAATTTGTTTCCATCCCCTGACGCTACGGAGGCCTTCCCAGGAACTGTCATCCCGGATTATGTGAATGCTTGAAGGGTAGGAGAAATGGAGTTGGAAAGTTTATTTCTCCCCCACTCTGTTGGTCTCGAAAGATGAGCCAGCAAATGCTGCCATCGGCATTTTAAACCAAGTAGGAGGGGAACTACTAGTTTGGCACGAGAGGATATAAACTACACATACCTCCTCTGAAATAAAAGTCCAACAATTCATCAAAACAAGGGGGTTGATCAGGCTCTGCAGACGATTGAGACAATTATAAATATGCAGCCGGCGCAGGTATCGCAAGTGTCCACGCAGGTATCCAATATATCTCGGGATGGCAGTGTAATCAGCATATGCAATTCTACTGAATGAGTTATCTCTTGATATTTTCTACTGTACTGCGTAAAAGATGGCAACCAAGGAAATATCAAATGTGTGATGTCACGGTTCTAGCTACGGTCTTCCTTTTAAAGAAAGTGACAGTATATGCAGTACTTAAATAAGCTGACCTTACCTGCTGAAATGACCAAAGGTCCCACTACACACATAAAAACACCCAACTCCTTTATAAGCGGCTACAGAAAATTAATAAAACTACTTGTAATGTCTAGAGTGTTATTACGATTCGTTTGAGTAAAGGCGAGCAACATAAAACCAGTTGTTGTATTATCAACCCTCTTGCTGTTGGGCACCAGCGAGAAAGATTGAGCTAGTAAGCGGTAGCATAAGATCTAAAACTTTCATTTTGGGTTAAGGAAAGGCTAATAATGTGACACCATGGTCATAACTCAGAGAAACAGAGCTGCCATACTTAATGAATTTAAACCAAAGTAATACTAATCAGCAAGACTGTTGTATTAACTGATTTGTCTTGTATTAGATACAGATTTCTTCAAGCGAAGACCTCAATGTAATTATTTTCTGTGTTTAAATGTTTGTAGCCTTACCTAATATTTTTAATAACTACCATCCTGAAGTTAGATGTTGCTTTTTCACAGTAACGCCACAGCCCTTGTTACGTAGCCACAAAATCTCTTGCCAGCAGCTACCTATTCCCAAAACCAGCAAAACTGATACATAACAAATAAGCGAATTTGCATGTCACATTATGTTTCCATTTTTTCAAAAACAAGAAATAATTATGTTTGATGGCCATTAATTTCATTAAAATTGGAAATTTCCCTGTATATTCTTTATAGTGAACAATGAAACTGTTCCTTTCCACAATTGCATCCCATCTTCGGTTACATGACAGGGTGTTAGAATGGTCTATGAACATTGCCTCCAGAGTATGTGATGAATCTCAACCACAGCAGCTAGTGTCAGAGCTCAAGACTGAGGTCAACGTCAAGGACAGCGACCTCTGGCTCAAAGTCCTTTGTGCTATTATTGGTTCATCATAAATCACCACTAATTAGATTTGAAACCTGGACTGCTGGGTTTAAAATAAAGAGGAGCTATCATGGGGCTGTAAATATGCACTTAAGGCAAACCACGTGAGACCACCAGGACTAAGCCTCCTACAAGACTTTGGATGCTACATAAGCTTGAAACAGGACCATGTGGGTCTCTAGACAGAGACACTTGAGCACCATTTGTCAATTAGAGGATCCATGAGACATGACACAATTAGTGTCCAACAAGGGTTTAAAGAGGAGACAATATTGTTTTGTCACAACATAATTACTAGAGTAATGGGATACTTTAATCGTCCATCTTTGTTGATGGACGATGGTTGCCCACAAGGTCATGCTTTTTAAAATACAAAATAAGAAATCATTGTAAAATAAATTATTCATTAATAATAATCAAGTCCAAAAAAAAATCTCATCATGGATCATGATTTTGACTATATCCACTCCAAATTTTGGTGATCACTCTCATGGAACATGGTCCACCCTTCCACCCAGCTTTATGATATTCCTCATCAAACAATCCAAAAAAATGGTATATCTCTTTGAAGAAAGAGTAAAATGAAACATGAAGCTGCCCATTTTTTCAGACCCTGAAAGGGTTTCCTCGAGTTTCATTAAAATCTGTCTGAATCTGTCAGAATGTTCTGAGTATTAAACAGACTACCATCATAACAGTCTATACAGCCCTTTAAACATTATTAAAGAGAAAAACATTTCTCTCCCTTTTTCTGGACCTCCTCCAATAGCTGATGGGTTCTTCTCTTTCATTGGTCAAACCCTCCCACCGACTTTCATGAAAAACCTGTCAAATAGTTTAGGCCTAATCTTACTAACAGACAGTCATACAAACTAACAAGCCAACACCGGGCAGAGGTCATTAAAAGCCCCCTACAAGGGAATCTGAGACACACAGTGCCCGTCTAGCCATGGCAACAGACCAGTTAGAAAACAAATTCTGAGGTCTGCCTGAGCCCTATTTAACTTGTCCTACTTGTGTCTGGCTGCTGACAAGAGGATGCCCAGGCTAAATTAAGGCTCTGAACAGCAGCATGAGTACAGCATAGAAAGATGTTAATCCACATACGCTGCAAATACACTGCTGACGGACCCTTGATCAATCAGCTCCTATTAAACTGAATAGCAAACTCATCTGGGGATCGAATATCCTCCCTGACATCCTCAAAAACATTGGTCAATAAATATATCTGTGTGTGACGGGCGCTCCATTTCTTTGGTGAGCCTTGAGGGGTGGATATTGTTTGTGGAGAAGAAGAGGGATGAGGCTTATCTTCTACTATTTAGATATTTTCCCTCGTAATAATGTAGTACTATTTCCAAAAGGGGATGGCACGGTGGTGTAGTGGTTAGCAATGCTGCCAGATAGCAAGAAGGTACCGGGCATCTGATTCGGATGCCTTGGGGAAATCTCCCTTTGGAGGTTTTTCAGTTATATCCAATTGGAAGGAGACCCAAGGTTTGCCCTATAACTCATTGGAGTACCTAGGAATACCTCGGGATCCCCCAAGATGAGCTGGTGAGACTTGCTGGGAAGAGGGACATCTGCGATACTTTTCTTTGTTGTCCAGTTGCCAGTGCAACCCAACCCTCTGAAGCTACAGATTCACAGACAGCTGAATAGCAAATAATGTCACCTGACTTTAAAAACTCATCCGGGTACACAGAGCTGTTCGACAAACAGATGTAAAACGAATATGAAAAGTTCAGAGTGATTATCAGTGGACAACACCCGAAATAGAGTTAGTCTAAAGATCAATATATCAATAGGCACAACTATTTTATATGTTATTATATATGTAGGGTTTGGTGAGATTTGCTCTTGACAAGATGAGCATCATTCAGACGCACCTTAAAAAGATTTGTACTTTATTGTACCTGGACTAGTTCACTGGGCAAACCTGGACTGTTACATTATTTGAAACCAGATTGTTTCACTGAATCTTGGGGAATAAAAATTTAGTCTCCATATTGACATGAAAATTAAACACCAACTGCAACTCATATTAAGATTACCTGGACTCAGACACAACACAGATACATCAATACAAATGTCACATGACCACAGGGTTCACTACCTCCCAACTGAAGTTGGAGATCAGCTGCTCTGGATCTGGGCCATGACAAACAGCTGAAAACAGTGGCAAAGGTACACAGCCAGAGCTGAGGCCAACCCATAACATTGTGTAACAGAAGACCGGCAAATCATCACTTGCTGGAACCCGGATCACAGCCAATTAGGTAACTGATGTAGGGCTGGTGTATATTTGGAGCAGTTGGTTGAAAAAAAAAGAAAAAAAGAAAAACATGGCTCAGGGGACCACGATGAAATGATGAGCAGAAAGTTATTATAAACTCTTTAAGAGGAGACGGAAGCTGATTAAAAAAAGTCAGGATTAAATAGAGTTTGAATCAAAGGGGAAAAATGTCTGGTGTGTGTGGCCCTGTTAGGCAGTACTCTATTTCTGTCTGTGTCCTGACTGAGTGGGAGCAGGTGCAGCACAATGAACAACTGTAGTCCCCATTACCAGTCACCACTGAATGAATCACACAGGGAGACGTTCAGCAAGACTCTCTTCATATATACACAGATAGATTTGGTTCAGGGTTGAAATTAATCGCTGACTTGAGGAGGGTTTCCTTTCATTTGTAGATGGTAGTCCAACATGGATATGAAATTCTCACAAACAGTGAAATTAACCAGACTCTAAGTAACCCATGATGATTTTCTCAAAAATACATCGTCAAAGTAAATTCAAACCAACTTTCTAACATAGTAATCAACAAACGAAAGATTTACATACCTTCTAAGGCTGTTTATCTTCTCAGAGTGTAATCAAGTTTTGGAGTTAAAAATATAAAAAGGAAGTTAATATGCTACTGGTTCCAACTTCCCTGAGAAGGTCAGAGCTGTGGAAGCGTGTGGGACCGACCTGCTGGGACACAAAGATAGACTGACAGGTTCTGCCCCTCAATACTGGCCACCCCCCACCCACTTTTTATCTACACACCTCCTTTAGAGGCGCATGTGTTGCGTTTAGATCCACAACAGGCGTGAGCCCGAAGGGATGGCTGTTTTTGGTGACAAATTTAGAACGGTACTTTCCCACTCCATGAACACTGCAGCACCAGATCAATCCGGTGACAAGTGCGTTGCACGAGGCCAATCAAACCGGGAGGCAGGATGAAGGAGGACAATGGTCTCAACATCCTTTCTCATTCAAAAGCTTTAAAAATGGTTTTACATCGAGGAAAATGTCACTCTTATTCTCCTGAGTAGTTTAGCATTTGTGGACAAAAAAACATGGATGTAATTCAATTATTAAAATCTAACCTTTATGGTCCATATACACGTTAAATAACTGGTCAAGATAGGTGCTTTGTGGCAGTGATGTCAATTTCAATCACAGAATTTAAAATCAAAGAAAAAGACCTGCCTTCAAGTTCCTTCTATCTTTACAGATTGGATTGATATTGCCTGTAAATTCAATGATTTCTTTTCGAATGATGGGGCATCTCTTTCCAAGAAGATAGTGGAAACAAAAGTTGATCCTTTGGATTATAGTAAGGGGTTCTTTTGCATCTCCCAGTAATTTTGACCTGCCAGACTCCAAGTAGGTAAATTATATTATATCAGAATTAAAAAATTTAGCTCCAAGTCATGTTGGAATTTGCTCTGGACTAATCCAAGATGTGTTGTCTTAAACTACTGAGTTTTTATCATTCATTTTAACCTCTTCCATAGAAATTAGTGTAATACCTTATGACCTAAAATAGGTAAAGTTATTCCATCATGTAATCAGGTGATGCAGGATCTTTTACACTATCGCCCATTCAAAGATTTTTTGAAGATATAGAATATAAAAGAATCCTGAAACAATTGAATACATTCAATACACTCTTAATAAGTATGGATATTGTAAAATCCATTCAACTCATATGGCACTTATAGAACTTACTGATAGAATATATTGCAACGTTTATAAGTGGTTCAGTAACTATGTTTCATGATAGAAAAGAATATGTTTTCTATAATGCTCATAAATAAAAGAAATAGCACAAGGATCTATAGTAGGGCCATTATTGTTTCTTATATAAGGAAATTATCTGGTTGCAGTATCTACCTCCACTTTCCCACTGCTCCCACCAATCTTTTCATCTCAAATAGAGATCTAACATCTCTCATCAAACATTTAAGTCAAGACATTCTCAACTATTCAATATGATTTCGTACAAACAAATGGTCATTAAATGTCACAAAAACAATTTCATGTTTTTTGAAAATAATAAACGATATCACAAAGAACCTGTTAAACTTTAGATTCATAAGGAAGATATTATCAAAGTTTTAACTGTATTTTTCTTAGGTACTCTGATTCATGACAAACTCTCGTGGAGAGATCCGGTTGGTTTTGTCTGCAGAAGGGTCACTAGCTCTCTTGGGATCCGGAAAAAATTTAAAAAAAACTGCTACAAAATTCATGTTTCTTATACTATATCACAAATTAATTTATCCGTACTTGACTTACTGTAATATTGTCTGTGCAAGTACTTTTTCATCTTATCTAAGTAAAATATTTCTGTTGCAGAAAAGGTCTAGTAGTTAAGCAACTTTTTCAAAATCTGATGCATTGATTGCTCCTCTCTTCTTTAAAACGTCTATTTTTGATAGTACTGTTCTCCAAATACTTACATTTGTATTTAAAGTTTAATATAAAAAAAGTGATATACCATCCAGCTTCAGACTGTATTTTGTTAATAATTCCCAATTCACGATTACCCTATCAGACGGGCCAGAATCTTCATCTTCCATTTTAAAAAACACCCTGTGGTCAGTTTTCTATCAGATATCGTGGAGTAATTTTATCCGGCAGGCAAAACGTCTGATTTGATTTATTAACTGACAATCTATCTTTGCATTTTGTAAGCACTTATTTGAATGTCAAAATTTTGTATGGCAACTTCAGGTAGAAATTGGTGATTTTTTTTTATTCATCTGTAATTCTTCTACTTTCCTTTGTGCTTTTTATAAAAGCCTAAATAGGCTTCTACCATGCCCTCACACCTACATTTTAACCTTTTCTTTGCATTACCTTTTCATGTCTTGTTTTGATGGTGTGAAACAAATAAAGAAATTTAAAAAATCCACGCTATGCTATTAGACATTTTATAGAAAAGAAGAATTACAGTATTATTGGTTTTGTCCAAACTTTTGACAGCTCACATTCATTTTTTGTAACTTACCTGTTTGAGGATTTAAGCCGTTGAAATACATAGAAAATCCTTAAAAAAGGAATGTGTGCACTACCTGGGTACCTGTGACCATATATTATAACCAATTATAAAAACTGAGTTGAGTTGCCATCTCAGGATTTTGTCTATCTACACTGTAAAAATTGTATGTAGAAATAACTGTCAAATGCTGTCAAATGGCAACATTAAAGACTGCAAAATTCAAAACAGTAGATCACCATAGCAGAAACATTGAACTATCTTCAATAGAGATACAGTAAATATTTTAATTATAAGAATCTGTGGGAAAACACAGTTTTACTGTGAAAATACGTACAAACTTTTGGTAAAATGAATTTAGTAAGAGCATACCATAATTTCTCTAGACAAAACATGCTAGAACAATATGTGAATTTGTGAAATAAAGTGGATATCTAAGTTAAAAAGTCTATTTATTGTTAATAACTATAATGTTATATGACTGAAACTGGAACCAGATTGACATTACAAAGGTTTTTTTTTTAAATGTTAATTTACAGTAATGTCTTGTACATGGTGTACGGCAAATGTTATTTTACCATTACTTGATTTTGATTTGATTTTTTTAACAGTGTACAGTTGGAAATTAGAGTTTTTTTGCCATTGTAATCTAGCCTTTTACTCGATGGACACAGATCAAGGTAAACCAACAGAAGGAAGCAACCAAGATGAGTAACCACGCTGGTACGTCAACAAAACACCGGCTCCGTCTGATTTGCCACACAGGATATTATCCTTTCTCACAATGGATAACAAACAATCAGAGGTCAAAGGTGCTGAAACTGACAAGAAAATGTTCAAAAACACAAGGACAAGACCGGAAAGATAGAAGGAAGGAAGGGAATCTGACGGTCAGATAAGGGCAGGACTGGGTTTTTGCTGGCCACCAAACCGAGGACACAGTGGGCAAAGGAGGGAAGACTTGGACTTTGCCAGTCTGAGGGAAAAGAACCAAGAGGGCAGGGAATTTTTCATTGAGCCTTGGATGTACTTGGAGCCTTAGAGCAAAGAGCACCATCTAGTGTTGATCATAAGGTACAACCCACTCTGGCCTTAGTTGGACTCTCACCACTTCATCCTTCATTATACTAAAACTGATTTGTTTATGGCTCTGATAAAAATAGAAACCCCTCAAACTGATTCATTGGATTTTTTTTCTCTCAGTTGGTAAAGCGGGTCTACGGCACGTGGCTGAGCTTCTTGGTTCGTCAAAAAGGCGTTTGTGTTTCGCTTTGAAAGTGAGTTCAACCACTCCGTGGCTTATTAGTCAGGGAAAAACATAAGTTTTCCCAAAGCAGCGGAGAAAATCTGATTTCAATTTAGCCCCTTGCTGACGAGTGTTGAACGCTGATTGCAAACATGCACCATCAAACCTGAAGCGTCAGCAAAGCATAGATAAGTGAGGGCAAAAGAAAGGGCCTGTTTTTACATAAACAGTTGCAGATCAACCACAACAATGCCCTGGGATGGAAATCTGTGTACAAGTAAAGCCTTTCCCTTCCCCCACTGCTTTTGATGAAAGTCAAACTCACACTCAGCCCCTTTGGTGAAAAGAAATATAAAGAACAACATGCTGGGTCTTAACACACGACCACAGGCGGTGGCAACTCCTGAGGTAAACGGGACCATATGGGATTGTTCAGGCTGGAGACCTTCATGCAGCACGAGGCACCTCTCACACGGAGCACTAAACCACCTGCGCCGAGGAAAGTGTTGTCAAAACAGTTTTGCAAACCAAATCCATCTCTATATGAGCGTCATGTTTTACGTGTTATCAGAGGATTCAGGATCAACAGCAGTTTTATGGATTCGGAGAGAGAGGAAAACCTAGAGCAACCTTCATGCTCTCGAAGAAATAAGGATTGACCTAAACATGCCGAGACAATAGAAGTCTTTATTGCTCTCCAACATGCAGGAGCAGCCATTCTGATGCTGATAGATGTTTATTAGTTGCAAATATTAATAAATTTACCATTTAAAGAACATCATTAAAGGGAGGCCATTGTTGTGAGCCAGACAGCGCAAGCTTTCATAACCTGCAGGTTAGATGCCAGGAACGTTCTCCTTTTTAGTTGACCAAAGCAGACAGTCAGCAGCGGCTTGATTGTAAATTATGTCCAAAATGGAAGAGACCAACTATTTTAGAGTATAAGGTTACCTGTTAGTTTTCAGATTGAATATTTTTTGATTTAATAAGGCTTAAGGGTTATGAACCAATTAAGTCCATGAGATCCTCTGGTTCTTTTAATTAGATGTACCTGATATCCTCTGGTTCTTCTCTTGTATCTGATCAGCAGATCCTCTGGTTCTTCTCTTGTATCTGATCAGCAGATTCTCTGGTTCTTCTCTTGTATCTGATCGGCAGATCCTCTGGTTCTTCTCTTGTATCTGATCAGCAGATCCTCTGGTTCTTCTATTTATCCTTTGTCATGTCTAATAATTTGATAATTTATTTTTTAACAACATTTTACTGTTAGTCATCACTATTTAAATTGCTTTATTATTATTATCATGATCCTGGTTTTACTCTATTTTATTATATCCATCTTTATTTAATCTGTAAATTCTTTTAGCATCTTGTTTGTGTTATTTTTATTTCTCTTGAACCGTTTCGCTCATTTATTGTTGTTTTTAGACTCTAAATGGTAAGCATGAGTCTCTGCATTTGTTTAAAAACTATTTTGCCCCATTAATCTTTTGTAAAATGACATGAAAAGCTAGCAATCGGTTAGGAAGGTGCAATATAATTAAAGTTTGATCAACTGACTGATTCATTTCTTTCGTGGGACTGGGGTCAAGGATAATGTTTTGTGTTTATAGGATAACTATGCTGTAAGTATGATTTATAGAAACATAATGATATCAAAAGGTTCTATTCCCTCCCTGAGCAAAGTTAGGTCACTCAAAAAAGGATTATCCGGACATGTCATCAATTATATGACAATATCCAAAATAGGATGAAAGATAACAAGCCTATGACCCACATGACTGTATCGTGTAAATGCAGTATTATCTCTGAGTACGCGTGTCCAGCGGACTAAACTGAGCAGAATACATTTAACATAAAGCTTTTTATTTTACTGTAATAACTGCATTTATTTGGTAATACATGAACAAATCAAAGACAAACTTAATGTACTGATAATATTGTGCAAAAACCTAAAATGTTTCCTCAAATCGTTCATATTTTGTTGGTCTGAGAAGTTTAAATATTTAGTCACACCTGCTAGCGTGGACTAAGCTTAATCAACTTGGGTGCAAGTACATTTAGTGAAAAAACTGAGTTCACTTATTAATTATACCTAAGACTATTGAAATAAGTTTTGACACAATATAATCCTCAAACCAGGTCGTTTTCAGCGTTTGTTCTTCTTCGGCCTAGAATTTGTGAGCCCATTTCCAGCCGTAAAAGTCCCGCTATAAATGTGAAATACACCAGCTTGTTGTTTTAAACACATCTGGAGTAACAGTTGGCACCCAGGAATAAAAACCTCACCTTGACTTTGTGACTCTTTCACTCCCAATTATACCACATAAAGAAAATTGAACCAAGATGTGCTTTGCTGCTTCATAAGCTTCCAGACATGCCAGAGCAGTCTTCTTCAAATACTCTTCCCCTTATGAAACATTCTCCAAACAACATTCAGACACACACATGGGAAACTCATGAGCAAACTCACTTAAAGCAGACAGCAGTTGTAATTCTGCTGCCATAAATAGACGACCCAAAAGCTGATAAGAAGTCTAGAGAGGGCAGATAAAGAGGTGAGTGGATGGCTGGAAAAAAGAGAAGATAAAAGAACTGGAGAGTCCAGGAGATGACCAGAGCAATGAAATGGGGAGAGTGTAAGCCTGAGTCATGTCACAAACATTTAATCACAACAAAACAGATGGATGGTGGCTGCAGGGGATGAATGGAGCAGTAGAGGGGCTGGAACTTGGTGTTAATGAAATCAAGATTCATCAAGAATCTTTGTTTCCACAACTTAGAGGAGACAATAATGAGTTTAGTCACCATCAATATGGTGACTGAATTAAAAGCAATACTGTTGACAAATGATAAAAGTTTAAATGTAATTTTTTTTTTTTTTTTTTTAAATCTAATCTTCTGTTTTTACAATTTTGAGTTATGCCATTTGAGGCGACCAGCATCGGCCCGACTCGCCACTCTGTTGGGGACGTGGAGCCTGATCTTGTTGGATAGAACCCAAAACTACCAACTGTTCTGGAACAGTAAGAATTAAACAACAGTCCAGCCTTGCAAATCCACTGTCCCACTTGAGTATAGGTGTAATGACTGATGGAACTTTCTAGTATCTGTTTTTTTTCTAAAGTTTCCCTCAGGATAGCTGCAGCTCAGAGTCCCAGAGTTTCATCTGGTAAAGATAACAATTAGAGGTTTTGGAGCCCAAATGATTTAAAGCTATTCTCAAACTTTAAACAGATAAGAAGACGTGGTCGTGGTTCAATGTCAACATGACAGAAGAATATGTTCTGTGTCTGGATGTAATCATTAAAGTGACCAGACACCGGACACACAAACCAGACACTGTCTGCAAAGTGTTCAACTAAACGCTAAACATTTGTTGCATTTTGACTTTTCTTTCAAACAGCAACTGTTTTAGGGGCATTAGGGATCAAAAGTATCAACTTTTGGAAACAGGTTTCTTTGGAAAAGGCAACAGTTTGCATTTGTCTCGTAGGTTTCCAGTCTCTCTAAACTTGTTCTGGTGGGGTGGAGGAGGTTGCCATTTTGTGAGTGGAGGATTCGGCTTGATGTTTGCTGGGTGAGGAGTTCCTTTAGGTAGAGTGGAGCATTTCAATGGCTGCACTGGTGGGTGAGGTGAGCGATTTTGTAGTGGATCCTGGAGGAGACGGGGAGCCAGTGAAGGGAGTGAAGGTCGGCTAGCATCGGGCAAGGGATCCAGGGCAAAACGTCCCAATCCTCACCGGGAACAGCAGAAAACTTATTTCAAGCCTCCTTAACTTGTGTCTAGTGTCTTTAACTTGTTTCTGGCCTCTTTAGTAAGTTTCTAGTCTCTTATGCTTTGTACGAAAAACTGTGATGTCACAGCCAAACTTTGCATGTGGCTGTTGCCGTTTCAGTTTTAGCCACACCCACACATATTTAAAAAAAGACCAATGTCTGACCATCTGGTTTTGTTTGTGCTTCAGATTGTCAAAGTTTTGAAATCCTTCTCCAGCAAACTGTAGAGTTGCCTGACCGCTTCAGTAATTAGCAAAGATCATCTTCTATGGTGCTCATTTCAAAACTTACGCCATCAATACAGGCCTGGTTTTTACAGATCCATGCGTTTGAGGATTGTTTTCACAACGTTGTCATTTAATAAAATGCAATATTTAGCCAAAACTTTATCTTGTAAACGTGGCCTGAATGATTCGACCTGTTATCAGATAATCTTCAAATAAGAGGAAAATTAGCAAAATAATGGTTTGGTCTCTACAATACTGACCGATTTATTTTAGAAAGGAATAAAATAATAACGCAAAACTAAATTAGACTTTTCTTTGACTAAATAAAACAAAGCTGTCCAGATCTTTAGTCAAATAAATAATGAAATTAAAAAAGACATTTGACAAAAACTAAATTAAAAACATAGCTGCAACTATCAGTCATTCCTTCTATCATCCCTTCTGCTGTGAACCACATGTCAACTTAATGGGAGCATAATTGCCGTTAAACAAACCAGAGCCTGTCCCCCAGCCAGACGGCATATGAATAGACTTTCAGGGCTCATTAATGAGCAGATACAACCACTGAGGAGCACTCATACATCCAAAAGAGATAGACAGGTAAAACGGGAGGTTTATGTTGAGAGATTCGATCAATTGGCAGCAGACCGTAACTTTCATCGCTCCTCTTCTTCTGATCGTTAGTTGTATTCCCAATAAAAGCCAGTCTCCACAACTGGAGCACTTCAGAATCAGAAGGAAGGAAAAGATAACAGAGAGGAAGAGGACAGAGAATGTGTGAGACTCCAGAATGCAGGACTGGAAGTACTCGTCGCTGGACGACCAGTCAGAAGCAAGTCTCGGCGAAAAACAACCACAGTCCACAAAACTACAGTGTGAGTTAGGAGATGACACGAGCGTTGGCCTGTTGTTGGGGGGGGGGGGTCACCCAGCAGAGATAGGAAACCCATATGGGTCAAACAGAGGGATAAACTAGAGAGGCAATGGCTCATAGGCAGTTGGAACCACTTTCCACGTGGCTGAAGAGCAACCGTCATAACGGACGTAAAGAGAAAACATGATTCCAGTCCATGCAGGAGATAAGGGTTGTATCCCTCCATTTCCCTTTGAAGACTTGATTTCATGCAGGTCAGACGTCAACTACTCTGAAAACGTTGAGTGCTTAAGGCAATTGAGGAATACATAAAAATATCTGCAAGCTATATATCCATTTTCTATTAAAGTATTAATATAAATTTCTGTCATTAAAAGTGATACTGCAAGAATTTTATAATGCAGCACTTGAGCTATCTACTGAGACTATACGTGAATTTGTGAAAGGTTTCCAGCAGATTGATGGACTGAAACTATTGAAGTGGCTCCAAGGCAGCGAGCCGGGCATCTTACCTGGTTAAAGTCTGACAATATGTGGACATCGTTTCGGCCACAAGACCTCTTATCAATGTTTTCAGCATTCAGGTAAGATTTTTTGTGAAGTTAAGGTTGTTTTGTTTTTTTATGTAAAGAGACACTTGTTCATCAGTGGCTAAACTACATTATTAACTGTACGCATAAAAAATATATCATGATGTTTACAGAGCTTTGATAATGTAGCCTCATGAAGCACAAGTTATTGGAGCAGCATTTCTGGACGCAGGTCACATTTATTTTAGATAAAATAGAATAGGTGATGCAGTAAGAAGACTCCAGTTAGTTTTGTGACTGTGTTTCCCGCAATACAAGAGTGCGTGGGTGGCTGTGTGCAAAGCCGTGCAAGCCTACCATCCCTAGCATTCGGCACAAATGCTTTCCTATAAAAGGCTCTTAGCTGGTACATGGCATTGAACCAGAGGCAATGATAAGCAGGACCAGGTGTAGGTGTGTGTGTGTGTCCATGCCCGTCCATCAACACAAGTCAGTCAGGCCTCATGAGGACTCCTCTTTAGCTCATCACCCACCTCGGTTCAGCACTCAAAGGCTCGGCATGAAGGCACCCGATAGCCCCCAACTCACTCCGTATCAGGGTCTCTTATTGGCTTTAGACAATGGTCTATCAGAGGGGCGGGGCTTTCCCCTACAGGCACACGCAGCAGTATGTCTATCAGATGAGACTAAATAAATCTAGATATTTTGACTCACACAACTTCAACATCTAACTTGCAATGTCTATTTGACTTAGTATCGGGATGATCCTGCCAGAGCATGAGACTCATCTGTTCTTCAGGACCATAGCTGGATGCATAGAAAAACACAAACTCCCTGATTCCCACTGCTTCTGGACGTTTAAAACAAAATGACATCGAAGAAAACTGGCATATTTATAATAGGGAGCCTTCACCATCACCTCCACTTCGGTTGGCTTTTCATTTTGATCTGGATGAACATGGCAGGTGGGAAACCTCCCCCAGACTGAGGTTGGGATAAAAGAGTTGGATTGTAGTCAAAGAGGTGGTCTTCATCTGGATAAAACTGAACCATAATTCGGTTGGTTTACAGTTTTAAAACATTTTAACACTGTAAACCACAACAACATCCCTACACTAGAAACCTGGATCTCTTCAAAGTACGAACATGGTTTCACTGGATGAACCTGTACTGTACTATGTTGCTGTATGAACTTGGACTATGTTGCTGTATGAACTTGGACTGAGTCGCTGAGCCAGGATTGGATTATTTTTCTGTGTGAATCTCAAATGTAGCAGTACCTGGACGCTTTCTATGTAGAACGTAACTTTGCGTCTTTGTGACAAGAGCCGCGACGCCTTCGGTGTCTTTGTGACATGAGTCAGAGTCTATTTGA
The DNA here is from genome assembly GCA_037951165.1 of Lophius americanus. Lineage (NCBI taxonomy): Eukaryota > Metazoa > Chordata > Actinopteri > Lophiiformes > Lophiidae > Lophius > Lophius americanus. The sequence continues at coordinate 5,652,371 of JBBDHG010000015.1, read as the reverse complement.
AAACGGTGTGTGTTGCTCTCTATGAAAAGCAATGATTAAGAATCCTTTATACATTCCTGGTGTGTGTGTGTGTGTAAATCAGAGTTGGTGAAGTGGAAATAAACATGTTGGTGAGTCGATCAAAGTCCATCCGGGTCTGTGCTGAAGCACTCAGAGGTCTCTAACACTCAACCCCATATTCAGGCCACTCAGACCTCTGTGTGTGTGCGCGAGTGCACTTGGTAACACACTACCCATTGTGTCAACACAACAGTTGCTGAGGTCTAAACTTTCAAGCATTCAAAAACAGCGGAAAGCTTGTCCATCAGAGCCAGAGAGGGTGTCGGTTCAGCCCGTTTCACTACAGATGCACACATAAATATATATATTTACCCGATACACCCACAACAAACCTGAAAGGACCCCACCCACAATACTTTCTACAGGATTTCACAACACACAATAATCTTAAATGGCTTACTTGCTTAACATGAGCCAGGTTCAAATGTAGACCAGAAAGAATGACAATTCTGAGGTAGGAGGGATTCCCTTGTGTGCCAAACTCTCCACATAACAAACCGACAGACCAACCATAAAAGACTGGCTAGAGGGTTACGTTCCTGCAGTTCATTAAATACTACCAGGCCTTTGGCAAACACCATGAGAAATATGGAGCCCTTCAGGAAAAAACACTCAGGTTATCTGACAAGAGATTCCTCTCTGCTGTGAACGTCCTCAGGCATTGAACCAGGAAGAGGAAGTGTTGAAGCTGAGATGCCACCTCATCTTTAAAGACAGAGTTAAGAAGTTACAGAAGGACCTACTTGCTTAAATCATATTGATATTATCACTTAAGACCCTTCCTACCAGAACACAGAGACAGAGGAACTAAAGTTGAATGTCAATTAGCCAATATTAGCACGAACAACGAGCTGCCTTGGTTCATAGCGATATGGTTTTACTGAAAGTAAGAATATCTGTTGGCCACTGAGATGTTAAGCTTTTGTATAATCTTTTTTCTGGCCAACTCATTAACTGTTTAGAGTTATAAGCCTATTTTAGTTAATACCCTGCTATATTGGAAATGTTAGGAATAAATGCTGGACATTTTTTTTTTTTTTAAGTAAGACAACAGAGTGGTCCAATTAAGGCTTCATTTCTACTGTATAATAGCGGCACGGACTACAGTGGGTTTTTAGATGAGGTGTTGTTATGGAGGTGTTATTCACGTCATGTGTCAACGGTTATAATGTTATGGCTAATCAGTGAATTACACTAACCAGGCTAAAACAAAAAGGTTTGTTAATTATCTTGCTGCTGCAAGCACTACGCCTCAGTAAGGAAGAAAAGGAACCTGTGTGCATAAGGCTATTATAAAAACATTTTATAATCTACTTTATTGTCTCATAAAACAAATACAATTTCATCTGAGAAAAAATAATAAAACTAGAGGGGAACCATCACTTTAAAAAAAATATGTGAGAGCCAAAAGAATACTAAAGCTGGCAGTAAAATTACAACAAGAATAGTGATTGAAACCACTTAAACTACTATATGTATTATTATTATTACTATAGAGTCACAAACAAATCATGAAGCAGTTACCTTGGAGCGTGAGCGATGTTAGGTCTCGTATGTTGTTGATTCACCGCATAATAGCTACGCATGATGTCATGACAAATGGTGTCAACAGACTAACAGAGGTCAGCTCATGTCAGGCTAAGCCAAAGAAATAAAAACTTGAATATTCTTCCATCCTGCTAAGGTCAACAATCCACAAGGCTCAGTGACATGATCTCTGATAATGTGTCTGTCTGTCCCATGACACATCCAGAATAGCTGAGAGAAGAACAAATGAAGTCATGTACTTACAAGATGACCACTGGGAGAGCAGGACTCGGCAGTCTTCCTTTGGATTCGACAACCCCGAACACCACCTGCTCCTGAAAAGAAATGAACTTAGTTACCCCATTGTACCATTACCCCAGTAACGTCCAGTTGTTTCACCTTCAGCTGCAAACAAACCCTCTTGATAACTGGAGATCAGTCTCTGACATCACTGTGGGTGAATTTTGGCCCACTCCTGTTTGGAGAACTGCATTAGTGCAGCCACAATGGATGGTTCAGGAACTTCAAATGATCATTTTATGTCCCACTACAGCATAATAATAGCGTCCAGGTCCAGAATTGATTTTTTGTATGGGATTATTGCTTTGCACCAGACTGTTGATCTGACATTCTCCTTCAGAATAATTCATCTTTCCCTCAATGATGGAATGTCTTCCTGGTCATGAACCAGCAAAGAGTCCCCACAAGATTCCAATGCAGCCTCCATGTTGACCAGGTCTAATGTTCTTTAACGGAATGCTATGTCTGATTAACACCAGATGGAATGGGACCAATGTGTTCACACAGCTCAACAGTTTTTCTCCTTGCCACTCTCCAATTATGTCATAGTTTCCCAGTGTCTTTGGAATAGTGGAGAGGCCTGCAGTTCCCTGGATGTTTTATTTGGATCTTCTGTGACTTCCTGAATAAACCTTCACTATGCTCTCAATTTTTGAAGTGGACCTTCACAGAAGTGGTCCACTTCGAACAGACAATGGAATGAATCGAACTGGTAGTGATCAGATCACGGTCAGTCTAGTCCAGGTCCAACTGGAACCACTTATTAATGCCATTTAGTAATTGTTGGGGTTCTTTTTTTGGGTCTTAGTTTCTAGTTTAGTTTTATCCTTTGTCACACGGACCCAGCTAGTGTTAGAAACCTTTTTTGTTCAATAAATAAATGTATCATCCAAAAATGTATTTCATTGTTAATTAGGTTGTCTTGTGCTAAATTTTGCTGAAGAGAAGACACAGTTTAGTACGACAAACAAAAAAATTGAAGAAACCAGGAATGCCGACAGCTCCATCTGATTGTTTACATGATGTGACCAATTACATAGAGAATTCTGAATGAGACCCCAGAGTGGTAGCAGAAGCTAAATTAGCACCTTTCCTCCTGCGTTCTGAAAAATACAAGAATATTTGCACTTATGCAAACTTAATAGCTAGATCTGAAATTGACTGAACTATTATGTCACAGTCAATAGAGGATATTGAAGCTCTTTAAATTTGACAAGACAGGAGAAGCACCATGACAAAGATCCAGGATCACATTCAGCCAAGACACCTTTAGATCACTGAACCTCATAAATGCTCTTAAAAAAGCAATTTGGCAGGTTTTATGTGTATAGAGGGAACTTCAATCGTACTGCAAACCCTCAAACAAGTGATCTGGAACGATAGGAGGAACCTACAGCCTGTATAATCATGCTGTTCAAGGTGAATGGGCTTTATGTCTTTGGCTCCACATCAAAGAAAATCCATCCAATAAATACTATGTTTTTCACAATTATCTGGATCATAACTTTTTCTTTTTTACAAACAATTCTGTGTTTCCTACATTCTAAGTTTTAAAGAGAGCAATTTATGAGTTTTTGTTAAGATTGATTTACTGGCGGCGAATATAAGAGGTGGGTTGTTTTAAGACTTACAGACCTATAAATCATCCATGTTTTCTATTTGTTGTCATGGCAATGGAGCCCACCCCTCCATACTTCCAACATTTGTCAGCTAATTATCAAACAAAGACAAAACCCAAAGCCTGCAGAAACTACATTACAGGTGGAAACGTGCTTGATCACCAGAACTGAGTCATGTCACACATTTGGAAAGATTCATTTTTCTCATCAACATCTGCTTCCAATAGCTCCCACCCTCTACCTCCTTCTCCTCCTCAGAGGGGGTCTTAGGGAAGCAGCAGACTCATCTGACCCATCTGAAGTCCCAGCTTTCTGGACCGGGCCCCAAAAACAATGAGGTAACACCCAACAGGCTTATGTAACTTAACTCCGCTGGCAGTTTCACTCTCTGAATCAGACAAGGTGGAGACCCTGGGAACAATCACTTTCAAAAATGAGGTTCTTACTCAGCACACAGTCATATGCATGTGGAAGGGGGGAAAATAAGAATTTGAGGCCTGTAGTAGCTCATGCTGAGACATTTGGATTTTATTTTTTAAGGTTTACAAAGCCAACTATGGAAGATTTGATACAATCAGTCTTTAAAACAAGCCTGAAACATAAGCAGCACGTCTAGGTCACACTGTGTCACTGAGGATCTGGTTACCATGGTCACCTTTCTGTGGATGGGACATAAAGGGCAGCAAGTGAACACTTTGTCCTAAAGTTGATTTTGGTAGCAGGAATATTGGAAAATGACTTGGTCCAGGACCAGATTGTGATGTCTAAAGGACTGAGTCATTGTAGCTCCAGAACTGCAAGTCTTTGATGGGTGGTTAGTACCTACCAAAGTGGTCTATGGATGGACATGTGGAGAACCACAGACCTGGTCATGAATGCCCAGGGCTCATTGCATAGCCACAGAGAATTTAGAGTCCCCATGCCGAGCGGTCCACTGCTGAAAGTTCTTACAATGGACACATCAGTATCAGAACTGGAGCAATCCATTGCTTATAAACCGCTGCTTGACGCATATGTAAGTCATCACACCAAATGTTGGATTCGCTCTGCATCAGGTTACAACTCTTTTGCTTGTGGGACTCTGGCTTAAATTTGCATTGCAAAATCTTGTTCAGTCCCAGAGAAGGGTCCTCATTGTTGAACCACTTTAACTGTTTATAAACTTTTTTAAACGAAGGACTCTATAGAAACGGTTCATAATCCGGACAAAGAGGAGGGGGTTGCTGCACATTTGCTAATTCCACCCCCAGCAGCAAAAATGTTGAGTCTGAGGTTTTTGTGCAATGGAGATGAAACTACGTGGCACTGAATCTAAATTAATCAGTATGAATGTCTTACTCTCTCTGATCAAACATACAATTTGGGACAGAATGGACACTGGAGTTATTACAGTTTCCTTTTCTCCCGGTGATGCATCCAACATTCTCCGGACTACTGGAGGGAAGAATTACAATATTCAAACAAAGAAAATATAACATCACATTGCCACTAGGACTAGGTGGCTTAAAACCTGTTCTTCTCGACTGGCCAACAATCAGGCACTTACCAAGTTTTTGCTTCTTTTTTTTGATTAAAATGTTTACTGTACACAATGTTGGATTTTAATAAAAACATTTTTTTATATAATAGCCAAAGGTTGTTGTGTGCACCAAGCTCCCCGTAGAAGAAACAAATTGATGTAAGGGATAATTTTTTGTCCATTTTGGGTCCATTAGCTAGCTAACTCCGCCAGTTGGAGAGTCCTCCTGGTCCCATCACACAAAAACTATGCAGAATAACATGTACTTTCTGGTATTTATATCAAATTCAATGCAGTAGTTATCAAAGACTTTGAGCGAATTTAATGATTGTTTTGATTCATGGTGCTATTGCAATATATTGTTTTTTCTAAAACAATAAAATACACAGCCTAGAATAGAAATATTGGTATTTTTTTCCTTTTAGTCACAGATCACAGTCACAGATTTTAGTCACAGATTAAGCACATACCGTTACAGGTACGAATGTTACGGACACTGAAAACAATGATTTTTGGTCTTTCTTGTCCGTAGACACAAATGTTATGCAAATCCATCCAATAGATGTACAGCTATTGTAAGTATATTCTGGGTATGTAAATCAAAAAGGGTTCATAATCAAATTTAAAAAATCAGCAGAAGAAGTTATGACTAAAGCCGAATTTGATAAGTGAATCTCTTCAGAAGATCAGAGAGACACAGATTGGACTATGGATAATGACGTTATAAAAACTTCCTGCGTCATGACAAAACATTTAAATTTGTCATTCAGCTGCCATACAATGCCAGATAAGCTTCAAATCTAATAATCTGTTTCTGTGGCCCAGGGCTTAACCTTTCACAGAACTTTATTTAAATCTATCTAAAATGTTTAAAGTTATGGCAAAGTATGGTTGAGGAGTCTTGTTTCACGATTTTCTTTTTTTCTTGTCTTGTTCCTTCTTTATGTTTTCAAAAAGCACTTTTGACACCATATAAAGCACACTGCGACCTCGGTTTTGAGAGGAGCTGTATAAATAAAGATTGTCTTACTTACTAATCAACTCCCATTAACAGAGGTAATTAAACAAAATAGAGGCAGAAGGTCTCTGCAGATACCACCACAGTGTTCTGGTGGATCATACAGGATGAATGAGTGGAGATCTAGGAGCCTCAAATACACAGCAGTGTTCAGCAGTGTGTAATATCGCAGATGGGAAACTTTTCTTCAAGTCAGAATCATTAGATAAAAACAACAACACAGAAAAGAAAACACCACCTCTAATAGGAAGCAATGACATTCAATCCGTTTCCTGAGCAAGCCATGCACAAGGAATATAATAAACAAGCAAAGGTCAAAAATAACTGTCAAGGTGGGTCTGTGGGACACCTAACACATCCAGCCACCTTCAGAATATGGTGCAGTTTGTTATTATGCCTGATAATCAGGTTGCAATACCGAGGAATGATGGAAGAAATGAGGACAGATTGCATAAATAAAATTCCATAATCTTTTCCGTCTACATTAAAGACGTTGCCGTTCCTTCTTACAAATTGCATTTGAATTTGTATAAAACCTCAAGCTGTTATCGATGACTCTACCAAGTTATTTACAGAGACGAAATGGGAGGAGGGACCTCCTCAAAGGCAACAACCGTGTTTATGGTCTTTGTGGTGTAATGTGACAATCCAACAGTGTTTGAACTCTAACCTAGTGCCACTAGAATGGATGGCGGCAGGTGCACTTGTGGCAGCCTCTTGTACGACTGATTGGTTGTTGATGCCGTCAAACTCCCATCACATATTCTGTAGCCGGGGTCAAGACTAATGTTTTCCAAAACAAATGGAGCTGCTGTTGTCACTGCAAACGGATAAACAAAGATTGGCAGCAGAGGTGGATGATCTGGTCCTGGTGCTTTTACATTGTAACATCGAACTGTTCAGAATTCTAAAACTACTTAGCCTTTTACGCTTTACATGTTGCCGTCTGCCGGAATGCAATAAAAACTTTCTTAATTTGATCCCATTCATCCATTATTATTATTATTATTATTATTATTATTTAACGGCCATGATCACTACCTCCAAGAAGATGGTTTCAAATCACCATTCCTTATTTTGCCCCTTAACCTTAACCCCCAAAGGTTAAGGTTAAAACCGATAAGTCGACCTCCGCTTTAGAATAGGAAATGTCTGTTTTCATCACAAATCAGACAAACGGGCCGTTTCACTTGTAAAAAGAGACAAAACTGCGAACGCACAACGATGAGGTTCAGGATTCCAAGCAATACAGTGTCAAAAGTTGTAGACCTACAGTTTTGTGAATAAAAAACATTGATGGTGTTACGTCTTCTTCGGATGAGGCAGAACAGAACGGCGTATCTTTGACCTGGACTGTTTGTTATTAATTGTCTTTAATGATAGTCCATCATTGGCTTATATTTAATCTAGTTATCCAGGTTTAGAAGATTAATAAGAGAAAATCTTCCTCCATATGTCATGTGTTAACGCGATAACTCTTCATGGATGATTCTCTAATTTTATGTCAACATTGTCCTTCGAGGGAAGAAGACCGAGATTAAGTTGAACTTTTTTTTTTTTAATTATTGATACATTTTTTTAATACTTTTTTAATATTACTTTTTACATTTATACTTTAATTTTATAATAGTACCATCGTTTTTTTACAAGGTTTTTTTTTTTTTTCTTTAATCCTACTTCTTTGTACTTTGACACACTTTGACCTCTGGCAAGGAAGTTAAGTTTCCACTCCACTGTGAGCAAGATTATGGATAAAAGTACAGGACGGATTTGCATGAAATTTACTGAGATGCAAGTTTTGGCACATCGTAGAGGTGATTAAAGTTTGGTTACTTTGCGTGTTTCATAGCACTAAAAATGAAATAATAAGTTTTTTGAAGTAGGGACGTCGCAATGCGTTTTCTAGTCATCTGCGTTTGTTTGTTTGTTAGCTAGATTCCGTAAAAGGCCGGATTTGCATGAAATTTTACCCAGATGTAGGTTTTTGCATAAAGAAAGGTGATAACAGTTTGCTCACGTGTTTCACCGCATTTAAAACAAAATGCAATAAAATGATAAGCTGTTTGGAGTCATAGCGTCAACATGTAGCTATTGTTGCCCGTCTTCTTAAAACTTTGATGTTCCTTTCGAGGGTAAGCTTGGGGCTCAGTCCATTATTGATACCTTTGTTTCTTTTTATGTCCCTTTCGGGCGGATTTTGGGGCTCAGTGGGCTGAACGGAGACGATGAAGTGAAAGCCGCAGGAGACGACCGGCTACAGAGTACTTGAGAGGTACTTAGAGTTTGTTGGAGGTGCTGAAAGATTAAGAGGCTGACAATAACTCAGACATGAGAGGAGAAATCTACATGTCTTTGAAAACTATGAGTCTTTCCTAAACGTAGGGTACTGTTGTGCCTGGTTCCTTTAATGTTTTATACAAAATAGGAACAGGAATTTATGCAACAATGTCTGTTTAAGAATAAATCTCAGACATTGAAGAAGAAGAAGAAGCTTTTATTTGTCACATACAATCATGCAAGTTGTAAAATATAACAGAATTGGTTTTCTGCACTGAACCCATCCCTGGGGAGAAGTGTTCAGCTATCTGCAGCACCTTGGGCGTATACACTTTAAACAAACTGTCCCGTTAAAGTCTAGGAGTGTGGAGCAGAGAATACAGCAACATGCTGAACACAAGAGGAGAATGAGAGAGGAAGAAGCAGGTTCAGAGGTAGTTTTAGCCTTTGGCGGAGGTTTAGGTCTCTGGGTGTTTTTTCTAGTGCTCTATGTTTCTGTTTTGTTCTGCTGTTTTTGTTGAGCCTTCCGGAAAATAAGGAAAAACAAGGAAAATAATTTACCGTAGGTAGGAAGTTAAAGTAAAAAGGTGTTCAAAAATAAATCCTCAACTAAAGTAAAATATACCCAAGTAACGTTATGCAATATTTGTCATTTGTTTCTTCCCACTAATGATACTAATGATACTAATGATCTTGCAGCATCTTTTGGCTTTGGCTGTTTTAAAACAGCCTACGGCAAGTCTTTGGTTCGAGCCTCCGAGTCTTTACTGCAGATTTAACAGGGACAGTCTCAACCTGAATGGAGGATGGACTCTCCACTGAATGTTTGACTGTGACAGACAAAGAGCTGATACGAACAAACCCTCTCCTCCTGGTCCCGCTGAGTTAACAGTATGCTGGAGAAAGAAATGGAACGTTTATACATTTCTGTTACTCACCCACTCCGTCCTGCAGAAAACAAACTGACGGCTGAGAAGCCACCAAACACTCCGCTTGTACCTCACTAGCACGCTCACTCTTCTGTCATCCACACCGACTGCTGCAAACTTCTACACTCCTGAAAAGCAGCCCGCATTCACACAGAACGCTTCCGGTAACTTATTTTCACAATAAAAGCCTGAGTGAAATATGGCGGTTCAGACCTCCTTAAAGAGAAAAATGAAAATTAAATGAACAATTAAAATTTCAAATTGAAATCTCCCCATTTGCCCGATGGGAAAATTAATGAATTAACCTGGAGTGATTCACTGCGTGAACCTGGAGATTTTATTGTACAACCTGGCCTGGTTCACTGTATAAACCTAGACTGTTTTAATTTTGATGAACCTGGACTGTTTCACTGTTTGAACCTGGACTTATTTCACTGTCTGAGTCTGGACTGTTTCACTGTATGAACTTGGACTTTTTCACTGTATGAACAAGGACTGTTTTACTGTATGAACAAGGACTGTTTCACTGTACGAACAAGGACTGCTTCAATGTATGAACCTGGACTGTTTCCTTGTATAAACCTGGACTGTTTTACTGTGTGGGGTAGGAGCCTAATGTCATCTCTGCAGAGTGGAATGTGAAACACCAATGAGACTCTGTCAATTACTCAAACACTGAACACCACCTGAATGGGAAAATGCTATTATGATATTTTAAGGGATGAAAATACACTCAGAAATGCTTTAAAAAAATTGTCAAAAGTCATATTGTTTTAGTGTGAATTGTTTAAGATTAATTTTGCACAAAAAAGAAAAACTTCTAAGGGACCCTCCCAATTTCGGTGATTTTTTGGTTGAATTGAATACGTGAATGAATACTGTGTCCCTCTCGATGAACAAACAGAAGGGGACAACCTTCTATAACCCCTAATTAAGACATATTTTTGGAGAAAGGGAACATGAAAACTTAATGATGTCCTTTGTAATATTACCTGGGCCGGTAAGACGCTCTGTATTTTCTTTTGCTTTGTTGGAGGGTTTGTTTGTTTTGATTTTAGTTTAATTTAGACATGAATGGTTGTATTACAAAAACAGGAAGAACTTAGAAAATATGTATTAAATATAAAGCCATTGATTTCCATCATTTGTTTGAGTCAGTATCTTCCTGATTGTTAGCTCTTACGCCAGTGATTCATTGTTGACTTTTATTTTGAAGGGCGTGATTCCATCAGCATTGCATACATTTTCATAGCTGAACTGTGCAGCGCTAATTGACTAAGTTCTTCCCCTGTGAGAGGGAATGATTCTCTGCTATTCAGCTACTTTTTATTCACCTGTGGTAACTCCAGAGTGATACAAGTCCATATTTCATCACTCTCCTGCCCGACAGACATTTTTCTGATCTTCACAAACCTATCCAAACACAACAGACTTATTAAAAAGTCCTCTCCTGTTGTAAAGTGATGATGACAATCCATTTTGACCCGTGCTTGAATTGTTCCAATCTGTGGTGCCAGAAAATAAAATGTTGTAAAAGAAGAGAGGAAGCATGATTCGGAGCTTCTGGTGATCTAGTGTGAGTTATTGAGGTGGAAAGGTAACCATGAGACTGCCTTGTCCTTTGCTCTGTTCACTTTGCCTCCTTTGAACAGTCTTTACACTGAGGACTTTCCAAGCAAGGTTGCTACGGGACACACGCAGGTTGCCAATGGCAAACATACGATCACCAGCCAATGCCGGAGCCTGTAGTGAACATGAGACTCCCCATTAGCCATATGGACAAAAAGGAGGCGGCGCTAGTGGCAAATGTGTTCTCCTATCCTGTTATCTCCATCCCCAAAAGAGAAGGGGCCCTTTGTTTCTGAGAGAGGAAGCCCATACACGATGCTCTTCTTGCTGCCGGGCTGCCAACAAATTCGTTCAACAATGCTGAGAAGGTTGACAGTAATGTTGTTACATTCCATAAATGTCAATAGCTATGATACGCAAGCTGAAAATCTGACCAACAGACAGCGGGCGGTCCTACCGGCACGTGAAGATATCTTGCTTCTTCCAGAGCGCCAGGCGTTCAGCAACTAAACTAAACCGTTTTATTTTTCAGCATAGTGGACCGTATGTATCCGAACAAATTGAAACAAGACATCGTAACAGAAAATATCTCCGTACAAAATATGAAGATGAATGAGTTGTTTGTATTTCAAAGGAGCATTGTGTTAAAATTACATTTAATATAAAATATAATATTCATATCTATTTGTTTTTAAATGTGCAATCGTCCGAAAATGTTTTGTTACATATTTAGTGCAGCAAAGCCCTTTAACACCGTGTTATACTGAAACGTTTGTACGGTAGTCTAAATGGAAAAAACGAAACTCTGGCGCTAGAGAAGGCTTTTCAAGTTTACGGGTTGAAGTATCAAAAAGACAATGAAAAAACGCGTCTCCTCTAAAAACAAACAAGAAGGAAGAAGATGAATCTAGATTCTACTCCTCCTCTTTCTATTCAGATGACCGGACAGGTGCGTTCGCGTCATCGTTCTGATATATGCTAACTTTGTATGGTGGTGGTGCTGCACTGTATTGTAACTTCACGTGAAAGATTTGTAAAATGTTCCGATGTGAATGTCTATGTTTGGGCCCTTTTTCCCAAATTAATAGTCATTTTTGTTATCATGTACTGGCATACTGTTCAAGATTGTGAAATTAGTTTAAAATTTGAGCTTGCACAGGGAAACTACGACAAAAGCTTCCTGTAGTGCAACGATTCTATGCAGTTTGGTGCGCAAGACTCCACTACAGTCAAACAATTGAGTCACAGAAAAAAAAAGACATTATCAAACTTTTTTCCACTTCACATGTCCCACTGACTCCATGTGGTTAAAATTTCATGTTGTCAGCAGGATCTGAAAATACACAGGGAGACCCCCATGGATTTCTTGTCCATCGCCTAAACCACGTGGCCTAAATAATTGTGTGGCTGTGTAGAGAGATGACTGAATAACAAAATAGTACCCAGACAGACCAGCAAATTAGTTCCCAAACACACTTACAAATAAGTGTACCAGCAGTGGTCAGTATTGAGAGACCAGACACGCTTAGAAAATAGTTCACAGACGTACATCCATTTACTGCAACTACTTCTCCTGTCCACAGGAGCTGGAGTCTGTCCCAGCTGACGTTTGAGGAGGGGCAAGGTATACCTTGGACAACTCGGCAGAAGATCAATGTAAAGTTCTTAAAAATTTAGAGGTCCAACCGAAATTCACAGACTTAAGACTTATGACTGGTGGACTGAAAAAAAGGGTTCCCAATCACACTAACATAATTGTACGACCATGACTGCACAAACAGTGATCAGGCACTCAGAAAGTACTTTCTATGCTCAGAAAGGAGATCACAGTACAGTTGTGGTGGATCTTGGCATGAACTGAGATGTAAACTGTTATAAAGTTGGAACGTCTACGATGTTTACTCCTACACAGATAATTTATCCTTTTAAAACTGGCCAAGAAGAAAAGCCAGCTACATCGGCCAGGAATCGAACTGTCACCAGCCTCCTGGAAGAGAACAGTGCTCCCCACAGTACCACCATCAATGGAAGTCTCTTAATAATGTTCTTTGGACAGAGCTGGTCTCTTGTTTTCTCCCATTTGTTTTCGTCTCTCTCTGTTTGGCTGGTCCCTTTAAAGCAGGATTAGTTTTTTTAACCTTTCGCATTGAGAAGCAGCTGACTTCAAAAGTTTGGATTTGGAGACTTGATCGATGTATGTCATTTCAATATTCCTTTTCTTTATCTTCCTTTTGTTATATCCACCGACTACTGAAAAATAACTATGATCATTGATTTGCTAAAGTTTTTTGTGGATTTTTTTTTTTTTTTACATTACCAGCTGCTGCTTGAGATTTTACAACAGTCTTTAACAACACAAACTTCATTTTTAATGTCACCCTTGAGATAAATCCATCCATCCACCATGTGCTTAGACATCCTCAACTTCATGTTTGCATGACTCCCAGATCAATATTTTTTCACATATATCATAATTGGTTCTTGGACTAAGATGAGAGCCAGTACTATTATTTTCACTCCGGGATCATATCTATCATGAGATCCATGTTGTTGCTCTGTATATAACCCCCTCTGACAGACATGCAGTCTGCTATGCTGTCTAAACAGGACCAGGCTCCTCAGTGCGTCATGAGTGGCTTGAATCCAATTACATGTGACTCTCAATGCACCAATCACACATGCGTCTCAAGCTGGTATCGGAGATTATGTCATCGCACACATGGTTTTCAGTGTATGGTGAACAGCATGGGCAACCACAAAGTTCCCACATCCCAGAAAGCAGGGACAGGCAGGCGAGATGAAGCCATCTGAGCTTCAGCCTCAGTGAAGTTCACGGTCGTGTCAAATTGACCTTTTCCTTTTGATGCAGGAGTTTCTCTTGTTTCACCTGGGATGTAAGGTTCTGAAATTGACACTCATTAGCAGTGGGGCTAAAAGAATGCTTTTCCCGAGATTGCTATTGGGTCAAAAAGGTCCTAACGGTCAACCTTACAACATGAATATGTAGGGGGCGACAGAAACATGGCAAGGATGTAAATACATATTCTGTCAATATGGCTTGAGGGTAGTGCTAGAGTAAAGAACATGGTTCATGTCCAAAGAGCCTGCATGTTCTTGCCAACCTGCAGAAAACATTCTGATGTTGTCCATGTTCAAAATGAAAGGCCTCGAATTTGATCTTGGTTTGGCCGTGTTTAAGCATAGCATTAGGGCGACTGTAGCTCAGGAGCTGCGGTGGTCGTCCCCCAGAGAGTCGCCACCTCAATCATTGGACTGCAGAGGGACATACGTGTTGCCTGTGTTGTCTGTCCCTCTTCCCGTCCCCTTCCCTTTCAATCTCTGCTCAGCGGTTCTGTATCTTGAGTGCTCTCGAAGCTCAACTGGCCTGAGAGCAGAGCTTTAAAGGTTCTATAACAGAATCAGGAGGCTGAGACTTCTGAATTGGGGACGTCTGGCTGTGATGTCTCTCAACCTATTATTATTAATCGTCCCATTTTGTTTGATTTTTTATACTAGTTTGGAAATCACATAGATTTGATCTTTTTCGGGTATCTTCCCGTGGTCGAAAGACACGCGAAGAAGAAGAATAAGAAGTTTTTTGAAGAGTTTAATAGTCTGTTCTACTGTTTTTTTAAAGGCGGTAAGTAGTCTGTGTTATCAAATCATACCTGTTATTTCTGGTCCAAACTGTAAAATTCCCTGTGAGCCAACAACTGAAAGAGTATTCCCAACTGTATGTAGTTTTGGCATCTTTTGTTTAATACTGCTCACAGAAGATTATTTCAAGTAGCTCATGCCTCTACATTCTTAGTTTGCTACTTCTGTTCCGGTGGTGCAAAACCTCTTTTGTTTCTTTCGTGAACATGCTGTATGTTTGTGTGGGTCTATCACATAGCTGAATGCCAAATGAGTGTGCATTCTTTGAATGTCATGTCTGCAGAGGGCATTTAACTGGTCTGCTCCACCCCTCATCAAATCTCTGACTGCCACAAACTCCAGTTATGGGGTCAAACTTGCAGCTACTCTGGATTGACTAACAAGACTGTTTTATTCCATTGTTGGACAAACCGGACTGGATTCTGATGCTGTTTGCTTCTGCCTGTCCTCTCATTCAATAATCCCACCACCCTCTGAGCAACTGCCTCCCAGAGTTGTTCGTGTATGATGTTTCATTATGCTGTTATGTTTGCTTGCTTTTTATTAGGAACACATTTCCCCCTTTTTTATTTGCAATTCCAACAAGGACATTACAAATCATAACTTTTCTAATCAGATTTTACAAAAAGGAGAATATTTCCCTAACTTCATTTATGTCAATTTGTTCAAAATTTGTTGCCTAAAAGGTTGAATCTGAAACACGATGCATGGAAGGATGGATTGAAGGATGGATGAATGGTAGAAAGAAGGATGGATGGATGGATGGATGGATGGATGGACAGATGGATGGATGGATGGATGGATGGATGGATGGATGGATGGATGGATGATTGTAAACTCTGTCCCTCAAGATCAAGTTCTTTGTTTTTTAGAGGAAGAAGGAGAAGAAAGCAGCTTTTCTAAAGGTTACTTTCCTACAGCAATCATATGCCATTCTCTCACCAAAGACCCTTCACCCCTGAGAGAGGCATTTGGACGAAGTAAGTGTCATATGACCACGAACAAACACTCAGGCAGGTGAACTTTGTCTCACTCTGATTGAAACTGTGACAAAGAGATCCTTTAAGGCGCTGCAGGTAAAGTTGAATGTTTTAGAGCACAATATTTTTTTTCCATGTTAAATACAGAACTCATAATGGATTTTTTGTCCAATACTATGTCATATTAAACTATAATAGTGTAGTATCGCTACTATGCAATGCAAGACTACACCAGTATACACTTCACTATACTCGACCAACCAAGAATACTATACTATACTATACTATACTATACTATACTATACTATACTATACCTCAGTACTTTACTGTACTTCTGTACTGCACTATATTATACTATACTATATTATACTATACTAAACTATTCTATTCTATTCTCGGCTCAATTGTTCGAAACTATAATATCGTTTTATAGCTACTATGCAAAGCGAGGCTATACCATTGTGCCCTACATTATACTCGACCAACCAATAATACTTCACTATACTATACTATACTACTGTATTATACTATACTACCATACTGTACTATAAAATACTGTATTATAAAATACTGTATTATACTATACTATACCATACTATACTACACTGTCAATTTTAATATGAACCAGCCTGTTGTTTCATTCTAAGATAATTAGCTCCTAGCTGTGAGTGTGTTTGTGTGTCTGTTTGCGTGTGTGTGTGTGTAAGTGTGCACGTGTGTTTGCGTGCGTGTGTATCTGAGTGTGTGTGTGTGTGTGTGTGTAAGTGAGTGTTCGTGTGCTTGTGTATGACCGTGAATGATAACCATTGTGAATCAGTGTTTTATTTTGACATGTATCGGAGTAGTGATAGTTTAGGTGCGAACCCACAGTAAACATGGTAGTCTAGTTTTATTTCAGACTATCGCTGTGGTTAATTCATGCTCTATTCATGCTTTTATTTTAGAAATGAGAGTTTTCACAATAACATCATAAAGAACATAATGTCACATTCCCTTTGTGACCGCAACCATGTCACATGGATATTATAGTGCAGTCATCATTTAGCCGATGTAGAAATGAAAAACAGGTGGAAAGGTTGAAATTTTGGGCTCTGTCAGCGAGATCTATTTTTCTGGGCTCTGTTTTTCTTAGATGTGTGAAGAGATGTTCCGATGAGTTATTCACATCTGTAGTTGATTATTTTGAAGTAACAACAAATGACATGAGAGGGTTTGGCAGCCAGCCAGAGTAAAGATTTAACTCACAGTAATTTTCAATAAAGTCATGCATAATAATGAATAATCATAGATTTTTGAGCTGTGATTATGGCAGGGACCCTGCTCACACATTTCAGCAGTTAATAGATTTTAATATTAGATGTGGAGTGGATAAAAGCCGTAAAGCGTTGTAGAAGTCAGATTCTATTTGCTTCAATGTAGAGCAGTTGGATTTACTTCAAGTCTGATCTAATGCAAACAGCCGTATGGTATTAATTAAGTCTGGCATTTCTGCATCATATTCAACCTTCTCAGCCTCCGTCACCCTGCAGACATGCCTGAGAGTATCAATGTCCAACTAACCACACCTCTTAATCCCATGCAGCTAAAGCACAGCCACGTAGAATAATGAACAGAATTTAGGGAGGCATGTGTTTCTGCCGTTCAAAATGACAAACATAAACAATGCATTACATCAGAAGGTTGTGCATTTTAGAGACAAGAGAACCAGAATCTTATTAGTGCTCACAAGTCCAACTTGGTGTTGATGGGGCTTTGCACGCGAGACACTCTCAACAAGAGGTGGGATGAAAGAACGGAGAGGGTTTAGAACAGGAAACCAAGAAGAGTGTGTGTGTTTCTCTACTGGGATTATAAGAATAGTGAGGATGAAGGTTGAAATTACACAAATCAGCAAATGTGATGTCATTCCTCTCTTTTCAGATCTTTTTAAGACCTGTTCAGATGGATGGAGGAACAAACCAAACTTGAGTTCAAATCAGTTTGAGTTGGATCATACTGGATAATTTGATCATGTGACGTCTCCTCTATGTGTGTTTGGGTGTGCATGCGTGTGCCTGTTTGTGTGCGCATGTGTGTGTGTCCAACCACTCTGCCTCCACATCGTCTCTGTCACAGTCAGTAGTTGTCAGCGACACAGTGAAGACTCGCTCCATCTGACCACAGGCTGTATTTGTTCGGTTGCCAGATCCAGGGTGGTCCCTACCACCACCCTCAGCCTGCTCTATCTGCCCCTGCTGTCAGATTTAGGAGTAATAGCTGAAGCGCTCCGTCCTCCTCTGGAGTCTATCCATGCTTCCTCTCTTCTGTCTCCTTTCCTCAACCCTTTCCACTAACGTCTGAGCAGCTGGCTCTTCCTGAGTAGATAAAGTATCTCAGCATCATCGAAATCTTCATTTATTCTCCATCTGTACATCAAAATCTCACCTCAGTTCTTATTGGAGTATCTGGCAACATATCTCACATATTTCCATGCAAACTTTACCTTGACATCGAGATTTCAGTGTTGAATCAAAGGTTATGACAGCAAATGAGTGTCTTTAAGGTCACCAAATGCATCACGTCATGTGGACGGATCCTTTTTTTGGTTTCACTTTATCTTCCACATCATGTCCACTGATATCAATTTGGTCAGGATTGAATAATGGCGACATCATCCCTAATGATAACTGATGATATCGCTATGTTTCATTCATATCTTCAGATAATGTGCAATAATATAACCAAATGAATGAAGGAAAGGACCAAAAAGCTCCATCAGTACCAATAATTAAATATTCAGTCTGTAAAATGAATGTCAGTTAGTTCCAAATTGCAACAAATTGATTGGAATCCCTTGGGTTGACTACACGGACCTCGCCAGTTTTCCTCTCAACAATTTCACCAGTGGGTTTAATTTGACAGTGAGGTTTCACGCTCAGTAGATTTTTTCTTGTAATATATATGATCCCCCATTTGTTAAAACACTAAACAGTTTTCCAGCAGCAACATATTCATCATCTTCTTCCTCGCTGGTGTTAAAGGCAAAACCTTCCTCTGTTAGTCCTTCTGCCACTTCGACCTCAAGATGAAAAAATTCCACTCTTGAGCCGGCGTTCAGTTTTCCCTTTCTTGGTTACTGTGCAAACATGTATAAAGGACTTTTTCCAAATGTAAAAATAAACATTTTATTTTTGCACACTGATCTTTTAACACCTTATTTGTCGTCAGACAGTAGGTAAATAAATATGGAAAATCCAAGAGGCATCAAGTACTATCAATAACATCATCATGTTCATCAATAACAATGGCACTTATGTGTATTTCCTTTTTTTAAAAACTGGGGTAAACTACCCCAATTTTTGTTGTAACTCTGTAAGGCTGTAACTCTTTGCTGCCACAAAGATAATTTAAGTTCAAGAAACGTTAGGAAACTTGTGGCTGTTGTGTTTATTTGGCCGAGAATAGATCAGGAGGTCATGGTCATGGTGAATATCATGTTGTTTGCGACAACATGATGAAGACGAACAGTCGAATCTGCTGGTTGAAAAGCTTCTAAATGAAAGTAAAAAGTAAAAATAAACTATATTCTTGGCAACTTCCCTGAATTCACCTCATCTTCCGCTCATTTATCAAATATCAGTGAAAGGGGATCACAGCGAAGGATTCTTTGGATTCTTGAGAACAGTAGACAGCGGCAGGTCATGTGATCGACCTGAGCTAAGCTCAGACGGGCAACCCAGTCATTGGCCAGTTATGTGGAAACAAGACAAGCTAGAGATGAAACCCTTCACCACCACAACTATTTGCTTCTAGTAGAGCACGCTCAGTTTCCACTGCTTACAACCCACATAAGCACATGATACTCTAAGGATTACAGTACATGCTGTAATTACTGTACAGTAGGAGCATAGACGCATGCCGTCAAGAAGAATCCAGTGTGCATGGAGCAGACTGAAACTCTGAGAGGGACGAAATGTCTAACAGGGGAATACTCCTGAATAATATTTTCTACTTGAAGGCTTAACCTCTGCTAAGCAAATTTATGAAACCTATTATGGCAACCCCATGACCCACCCAACTCTTCCTCTGACTAGCTTAGTATGACTATAACATTTCCCTTGTAGTCTCTGACTAAATGAACCTTAACTATGTGACAACTATCATCATCACAGCAGAGGCAGAGGAGAGCAATCACCATCTTCAGGGTCAAACTAGACTGAGTGACATAAATTTAACCAAATTGCTTTTGCTTTACTTTATTGCATTGACTATTTTGTTACACCTGCTAAGGTGGTCTAAGTTCACAAAGCTAAGACTTGTGTATTAATTATGTTGGGTCTATTTATATTATTTGAAAAACACAACTCACGGAGTTCCCTTTTTCAGAGTACGTGTGAGATTCAAACTCAGTTGTTTTCCACCTTTATGCGTCTGCAGGTAAACTCACGGTTTGCAGCAAGATTTGGTAAAAAACATTTTGTAAAGTACATGCAGTTTTATCTTACAAAAGATATATTATTATTTCTGTGTATGTGAGTGTGTTTCTATGACCTACACCAGCCCTCTTTGAGAGACTAGCCTATCACGTTTTATTTGAAACTAATACCTATTTGTCATCAAAAAGGGTGTGATACAACTTGTGCGAAACATAAAGTCAAAACAAGAAAAACAAGTACGAAAAAACAGGCAGTTAAATTAACAAACAGTGTAGTGACTTGTGCTTCATGCAGCCCCAGCCAGCCAAATGCCTAAAGAGTGCCGAGAAACGAACACAATATTGGTGAGGTAGACCTCAAACACTGGCTCAGATTCCACTGATGGCCCTAATCAACATTGAAGATCGGGTGGTAGTAGATGCTGTTGTGTTGGGCCAGGATCTTGTATCAAAACCCCTGCCAGAGTACAGGGCCCTCTCCAGACGCTAACAGAAGCCAAATAGTCCGATTGGCCCCACAAGCTGCGAGAACACCTGGGACGCAGAGCCCACAACACCACAGGGGCGCAGGTACAAAGAACAGGCCCAGGGCCGAGGAAGTACCCTGAACATCAGCACCAGAGCAAACAGGCACAGCGTCTAAGGAACACCAGATATATGGTTGTATGGACGCATGGGTGGATGGACCCGAGGACGGACAGACGGATGGATGGATGGATGGATGGATGGATGAACGGCATTGATTTAACAGTCCAGATATGTTTCCACTGTGTTCCAAGTTGGTGTCTTAACATCTAAGAGCATAGATGCCTTCTATCATCCTTTGAATTGTCATAATTCTTAAGAAGGACAATATCAAGATAACGTATCACGTAAATAATAAAGATATTTACTATTCTTTCTACTATGATAATATCCTGTTTTAAATTTTACAGTCTATAACTGTTGTCATTTGACATTGATTTACATTAATTGCTTAATACATAACATACAAGTTTTAAAGTGCACTGATAAAATATAGTTTTGTGGTTTTCCTTTCTTGCAGACTCAAGTCTTCTGGGGGGAAGCTTCTGTGGAACTTGAAAATAAGAAAAGTAGCCTACATTATTTTACAAAACTATGATTCAAGTGTTGGGAAACCGCAATGTTGTCATTATCCGAATTCCCTTCAGCCGTGACATGTGCATGCCTTGAAACTAAAACCAAAATCCAAACTCAACAGAGTTAGTTGAGGCTTCTGAAGGACCTGGATCTGAAGAAACCATTAGAGCTCTAATGTTGTGATAGGATAAATATGAGTTATCTCCTTAAATAAATTGCTGCCACCAAATACTCTCGTCTTCATCCATAATTCACATTGCAGGAAGGCCGCCTCAGCCTTATACTCTTTGTGGCCCGCTGTTGGCCAAGCTGAATAATTGAAGGTAGAGGTTTCCTCTCCACTGCCATTCATTGTGTATATTGGTAATTTGTATGATCAGTCAGCTGGAGATAACAAAAGAAAGGTTCTTACAGAAAGGCAGCTGGCTCTGCAGGAACTGGAAGTTGCTTTCCTGAACATGTGGCAGCTGGTATTGGTCCACAGCGTGTTATGCAAAGTCTCTGTGCTGGCCAGGCGTCCACATTTGCTCATCTGGGCGTACTTTCCATAAGTGAGGTAATGTTTTGCAATCTGCGCTCCCAAAGCTCTCAGAGCAAATAATTTTGCCATGTCATTTCAAGTGGGCTTGTTTCGTGAGCTCTCATTCCAGAAAATCAAAACAACTCCATCTACTGTTTTCTCCGTTTGATCTGCGCCAGATGCTGGCATCATCTTGTAGTCCCTCCACCGATCTGGCTCTCTCTGGGGAGCAGACTGGTTTCTAGTTGCTCGGACATGATCGAGTGCAACAAAAACAAGCACTGAGATTGTGAGAAAAATGGTGGGGAGCAGATTAATAATGTCAAATACAGGCGTTGGAAAGGTTTTTCGACTTTTATTGGGATACTGGAAACATTGACTGCCGCTGTGGATGAAAAGGAGTTGCATCTCTTTGGTCAGGGGCTGAAACATGGATTGTGCAACAATTAGCTTTGATGGACCATTGTGATCCTGCTACTGGCATAACAACATAATCTTTTGAAAAAAACTATTTCAAAATTCCTGCAGGGACCTCAGAGCTAAAGGGCATGACAGTATGTGTCATGCCCTTAAGCATCTCCCCCTCCTAGTCAGAAGCTCTGTGAGTTTGTAGGTGTGTCGGTTATTTGTTTATAGGATTGGTTTCAGGTACACTGGGGGAACAGCTATGAAAACCAGCCTTCAACTCAACAACTCTGTCAACCCCTACAGACAGATCAATAATGTCCAACTCACAGTATACCATCAAGAAATCAAAATAAGCAAAGAAGCAACCTTCCTGGGAGCGATGTTTCAATATAACATGACTTGTACCACACACGTTACAAGCCTGTAGTAGAATGCAAAAAGCAGATTCAACCATCTCTGTTGAAAACATGGC